>JAILYA010000040.1:1805000-2405000 GCA_021437795.1 Rhodamnia rubescens
CATATAAATACATATTATATAACTCTAGTTTGGGTTGAGCCACCATAAACTTTTTGTCGTTATTTCTCTCTAACTCTAAATTTTAACATGGTATTAGAGCAGGAAAACACATCACGTTCTTCAACATGTTTGCCCCAAATCAACACTTCCTTTGCTCCAATTACTGCTTCAACAATGTTCAATACATCTCGCGAATTTTTCTTCTTCTCTACCATCTCTTTGGCCATCATTTTCTTCTTTTGCTAATCCCAATTTCTCATCATATTGCAATAATATACCACTCACTTTCACCTCTTCTTCTCTTTTCTCTCTCTTTGCTCAAATTACCGTTGTACAATTAGCCTCGCCATCTCTTACTCTTCCCAACATCACTAATATCGTCTCCATCAAACTTAATGCGGACTATTATCTTTTGTGGAATCTTAGTTTGAACCAATTTTAATTTGTAACAATATGCTGGGATATGTGGATGGATCTTTTTCATGTCCGCAGAGGCTTATCAATGATCAAAATAATCTTGTTGTGGCCAATCCCTCTTATTCCACTTGGGTCAAGACGCATCAATGCATTCACAGTTTGATTAAATCAACCTTCACGGTTAAGATTTTCCGTGAAGTTCATGATCTTCGAGACATCTCAACATATTTGGAACGCTCTAGGGCGACACTTTACCGATCGATGCATGGCAAAGGAAATTGGATTAAAGCTGTATTTTGTAACGCCGTTAAGAAACCCGATTAGTCAATGTCTAATTATCTTAAACATTTGAAGTCAATTGTGGATTTTCTCACCACAATCAATTGCTCTGTCCATGATAAGGACTTGGTGATTCCGTTAGAATATATAAATATTAAACCACGCCTTCTTCTATTAGCTTAAGCTTTTTAGAGTAGTTGGTCGTGGTCCTATCAAATCTTTCATGGTATCGTAACGGGAGGTCCCGAGTTCAAATCTTTTCAAACCCCTATTTGCCTCCTCAGTGAATATTTCCACGTTTAGTACTAGGCAAAAAGACCACACTAAGCGTGAGGGGGAATATTGAAATATATAAATATTAAATCACGCTTTCTTCTATTAACTTAAGCTTTTAGAGCAGTTTGGTCGGGTCCTATCAAATTTTTCAAATTCAAGCCCTCAATGGGCTCTCATTAGAGTATGATCCTTTTGTTACAATGGTCACCAATGGCCCTCCTATTCTTTCCTTCGGTGATTTGCGGTCACGCCTCCTCATACAAGAAAAATGATTTCTCCGAAAATCGAATGCTTCGTCTTCATCTAATACTCATCATGCTTTGATTAGTCATGCCACTTCACCCAATCCACCATTTCGAGGGAGTCGTGGTGGACGTAGTTTTAGGGGGCCGAAGATTTGGTTGAGGGTAAGGTGGACTGTTCTCGCGTGATCAACCGGTTTGGAAAGCTTTCAATGATCGGTTTAATATTTCCGTCATTCTATGTGTGACATCCCGAATTTTCCTACATTAAAAATAATTAGAGAGTAGAAGAAATTCTATCGACCATTATTTAAGGAATTGTTTTTATAAGTGGTTACTCCATAACTTCTCAAGAAAGTTATTTTAAAAATTCTCAAGAAAGCTATTACTTCACTTATTTGGAAGTTTTCCAATATTTTTATTAGAAAATTTAATATGAAGAAATAGTTTTTGAATTGATATTAAGTCAATGGTAAGTCAATTTCTAAAAGATAGGATCAATGTCATTTTCAAGCATTTAATGATAAGATAAGATCAATGTCGTTTTCAAGCATTTAATGATATGATAAGATCAATGTCATTTTCAAGCATTAAATGCTAAGATAAGGTTCAATAATAACCATACAAATGGACCAATCAAATGAGGATACATAGCTACTCTAGAAACCTAGGATTAATAGCTTAAACAAGTGGACCAATAAAATACCAATAAGTGGCTAATCTAAGATACCTAGGGTTTAAAGTGAACCAATAGGATTTCGAAAAGTAGCTAATCTATACTAGGATGACCTATAGGATGCAAGGTGGCCCAATAAAATGGAGATAAGTGGTTACTCTAAAGATAGGATCACATATTGAATAATAGGCTTTCTAGGTGGCCTAATAAAGAATAAGACAAGAAGCATTTGTATTAATGGCATAAAAGACAAAAACTTTAGGCTATAAAAAGGAGGATGGTCTCCCATTTTAGGACCACAAAAATCCATCATTTTCCTCTTTTTTTTCTCTTTCTTTACTGCCGACTCTCTCTCTTCCTCACCTCACGCCATCGACCCCATTGCCTCAAGCCGCCTTCGCCTCAAGCTATTGTCATCACATCGCCGCTACCTCTTCTTTTGGCTTAGTTTGGGTTTCATTCATTAATCATAGTGAAATACGATAATTTGGTGAAAGGTAAATGGGATTACTAGATCTAATGCGGTAACGTCCGTTTGTTACTTAAACGAAGTATTGCATTAGATTGACATAAATTGTGTGCATTTTGTGTGCGATAAGAGTGTTATTACATTAAATCACGACGATATTTTCTTGCATTAAAATTTAATCATCAAGATTTTTTCATTAAATGTCTTCTGCCACAACGATATTTTCTTGCATTAAAATGATTTAAACATCAACGATATTTTCTTGCATTAAAATGATTTGATACATGTGCCTGTAAGAATGTGCTTGTGCAAATCATCCGAGGAATGGCGTATGGCCCAAATAGGCAATTATGGCCCGGATAGGCAAACGTTCCCTTAAAGTCTCAAGGGTTTATATTGTGGGTATATTGAGCCATCATTCCCGTGAAGGTAATTATGCGAGACGTTCACCTTTTGGTGATGTTAAACCCACAAGTTAGCGTTCCTGGAATACGTCTTACTATTTATGGCCCGGATAGGCACAAAAATTGGCGAGCCAAAAATGGCCATTTGATGTGACTTGCATGGATTGATGTGTTCATGGCATTTAAACAAAAGTTATGTGGTGGAATCCACGCATTTGATGATCTACAATGAAGATTCATGCTCATATTTACAATAGATAATATGATAGCTTTCTTGAGTATAAAACCGATATTCCCGCTTTAGGCGTAGTAATATTATTTACTCGGGTTGCTCGCTCATCCCTTTTATTTTTCAGAAATTGATGGACCTACCATGAGCTCCTATGTTCGGCTAGTTCACCCATATGTATATGTACTAGAGTGATGTTGTCAATGTGGAGTCTTGAGATATGGGTGATAGTAGCTGAGAGAGAGAGTGTGTGAAAGTGAGTAGTTAACCTCCTTCGTATATTATTTATACAATAATATATTGGAGGTTATATGATGATATATGATATATTGATGCATATGTAAAATTATGTGTGTTTATGTATGGAGGTTGCTATGTCCGCTATTTCAATACCCCCA
Source organism: Rhodamnia rubescens (assembly GCA_021437795.1). Classification (NCBI taxonomy): domain Eukaryota; kingdom Viridiplantae; phylum Streptophyta; class Magnoliopsida; order Myrtales; family Myrtaceae; genus Rhodamnia; species Rhodamnia rubescens. The sequence continues at coordinate 1,808,391 of JAILYA010000040.1, forward strand.
TTGTTAAAAATAAAGGTTGGCAGAAAATAAGAAAAAAATAATTAAAGAAAATTATAAATAGGGTGATAAGGGAAAAGGTCTTAGGGTCGTTACACTATGTCCCTTATGTTGATCGATCCTCCCCTTCCTCTAGTCGGCCTCGTGGTGGTTCAAGGCCCTATGTTCCCCCATTCACCTAAGGAGGCATTCTTGAATCTAGGCCTCATCTTTCTTGTCGATCTCGTAATGAGCCGGGCACTTTACGCTACAATTTCGGCAAAGATTTTATCGTGCCTTCACTACAACCGATTTATCGAACTCCTTCTCGGCTCTCTCGGTTGGTGAGATCTCTAATCCAATGTGGTATCTTGATAGTGGAGCGTCGGCACACATGACTAGTGACATTGGTAAAATTCTCAAGCCTAGACCCTTTCATGATTTGACAAAAGTTTTAGTTGGTGATGGTCGTTTATTGCCTATTAAGCAAGTCGATAAAGCCTTTTTACATACCTGGTTCTCGATCTTTTCTGTTATCACCAATCTATCATGTCCCTAATCATGCTCGTGATCTTCTCTCATTCATTCCACTTTGCCTTAAAAATTCTTGTAACTATTGATTTTAATGATTAATCCTTTTCTTTGAAGAACCAACGAACCGGGAAAATTCTCCTCCAAGCTGATCCTTCTCATGGTCTTTATCTCGATTTCCAATTCCTTAGTATCGTCTTACTTGCATTCCATCGTGACATCTTCAGCTTCACTCACTCGCTGGCATGCTCATCTTAGTCATCCAAATAAACAAGTTTTGACTCGTGTTTGCAATTCTAGTTCTAGGTCAAGTATCATGTGAATATTGTCTTGTTAACAAATCTCATCGATTGCTTTTTGAGTATGTTAGTCATCGTGCTTCTTTTGTTTTAGTTGTAATTCATTCGATGTATGGACGAGTCTCATTTTATCCAATTCTGGTTTTAAATATTTTGTGTTATTCGTTTATGACTACTCTCGGTTCACTTGAATTTTTTCGATGAAAAATAAATCAAGCGCCTACTCACTTTCACCGCTTCCATTGTTTTATCGAAAATCAGTGCAATGCCAAAATTAAATTCTTACAAACCGATGGTGGAGGTGAATATAATAGTAATTCGTTCCAAATATATTTATGTGAAAATGGCATTATTCAATGCTTTTCTTGTCTAGACACCGCATCTCAAAATGGTCCGTTAGAATGTAAAATCATATATTTAGTCGAAATGTCTTGAACCTTATTAATCCATGCTTATATGCCTCTTTCATATTGGGTTGATGCTCTTCTCACTATTGTTTACACTATTAATCGGCTTCCCACTCCTGTATTATTTGATATTTTCCCCTTTCATTGTTTATTTGGGTTCCAGTTTGATTATTTGTTCTTTCGAATTTTTGGTTGTGGCTGTTATCCTTTTCTTCCGTCTTGTGTTTCCCATAAACTTGTACCTCATTCTATGCCATGTGTATTTCTTAGGTATGCATCAAATCACAAGGGCTATTATTGCCTTGATCGGTCAAGTGGTCGTGTTTTTATCGGCGGCTTGTTCAATTTGATGAGAAGAATTTTCCCTTTTTCACAAAGTCCTTCAACTCTTAGTTTCGTAAATAATTTTTCCAATTCAATTCATTCACTTATTGTTTCCTCCAATCAATCTGTTCTTCCTTCTACCTCCTTAGAGCATCAAGCTCCTCATCCGCCTCTCTCTAATTCTCTAGCCCAACCTCTTAATATACCTCTCAACCTAACCAATGTGGTTACAATTCTTTTCACCTCCACCGCTCCTCCTTTCCAACTCACTCACCGTGTCCTAGCCTAACTCTATTTCCGATCAAATTCCTCCTACATCGATTCACCAATCATCTCTACATGTCTACCTAGCTCCTCCACTTCTATATATTCTTTTCTCACTCATCTTATGCAAACTCATGCTAAATCTAAAATTTCTAAACCCAAAAAAAAAAATTTTAATCTCTCTAATACTTTTCATGAAGAGACACTAACTAGCTAATGTAAGGCCATTCTTCACCCACGTTGGAAAGCGATCATGGCAGGTGAATTTAATGCCTAGGTCACTAATCACATGTGTGATCTTGTGCCACCCGACCCTTCTAAGAATTTAGTCGGTACTGTAAATGGGTTTTTAAGATTAAGGAAAAATCCGATGGAACTATCGAACATTTCAATACTTGTCTAGTTGCATAAAGATATAAGCAACATGCAGCATTGGATTATAACGAGACTTCTAGCTCGGTCGTTAAACCCGCTACAATTCGAGTTGTTCTCTCTATTGCTATTTCATCAAGATGGATCGTACATTAACTTGATGTTAAGAATGCCTTCTTACACGGAATCCTTTGTGAGGAAGTTTACATGCACCAACCTCCTGATTTCTCCAATATTGAATATCCGAATCACGAGTGCCGTCTCCGAAAAGCCATTTATGATTTAAAGCAAGCTCCACGTGCATGGTTTCTTCGCTTCAAGCAGTTTTTTTTATTATCATAGGGTTTCATGACAAGTAAGGCTAATCCCTCATTATTTGTCTATGCTTCTTTTCGAGGTTGTCTATATCTTCCGCTGTATGTTGATGATATCCTTATCACCAAGTAATACTCCTCACTTATTACGGTCTTTGATTACTCCTCGCAAAAATTTGCTATGAAGGATCTTGAACCACTTCACTATTTTATTGGCAACAAGCTAAGTATGTAGATAGCCTTTTGTGTAAGTTTGACCTTGTTAAGGTAAAGCATGTATCTACTCCATTGGCATCGAAGACTCGTTGTCTATTGATGATGGTGAGCTTCTCGCTTCTCCATCGTTGTATTGAGAGATAGTTGGTGCTTTGTAGTATGTGTCCATGACTAGACACGTTATTAGTTTTGTTGTGAACTTGGTTAGCCGATTCATGCATCAACCCGGATTACCTCATTTGCAAGCCGTTAAGCGTATATACCAAGTATTTAGCTAGCACATCCACCCATGGATTACTCATTGAGCGGTGTTGTCCCACTTCAGTAACAACTTATGCGGATGTAGACGGGCTGGATGCTCGATACTCGACGTTCCACATTAGGTTTTTGTATATTTCTAGGTACCAATCTTGTTTCATGAAGTGCTAAAAAGCAACCTACTATGGCTCATTCTAGTACAAAGGTTGAGTATCGTGATGTCACTCATTGTGTTGCTTTGAAACCATTTGAATTCGGCATTTACTTCGTGAGCTTGAAGTCTCACTTTCTACTCCTCTCAATATTTATTGTGACAACGTATCTACCACATATCTTGCTCTCAATTTCGTATTTCATGCTCACACCAAACACATTGAGTTGGACTTTCACTTTGTTTGAGAGCGGATTGCTTCCGATGATCTACGTGTTTGCTACATGCCTACCGTGGATCGGCTAGCGGACATATTTACAAAGGGGTTACCTAGTTTGCGGCATGCGTTATTGAGATCCAATCTCTCGGTTGTTACACTTAATTTAGATTGAGAGGAAGTATTAACGTGTAATTATATGTATATTGGGGTATTTCTGTAATTGTGTTTATTTATATTCTTATTGTAATTAGTTACTCATATAAATACAAATTATACAACCCTAGTTTGGGTCAAGTCACCTTAAACACTCTGTCGTTATTTCTCTCTAACTCTAAACATCAACATACCATGTCGTCCACTATGATTTTAGAACGGTGTTTTTTAATTTACTTATAACTTCTAATGAAAAAAAAAAATTATTAAACATATCAGGGTCGATGCTCCACTCTACTTTCACGGTATTGCTTCTATAACCGAAACAAAATTCGTCGCATTCCCCATCAGTAAATGTACACAATAAACAGGTTTCTTCTATTTTGTTTCGTCGTACGAAGAATAATACTGGTGAAATTAAATTAGCATTGACATTTTTTCGGATGGTTTAGGGGTGACACATGATCAATTTCATGAGGGACAAAACCATAGCATACGTGGTGAGTGTTTCTGTAAAAGGAAGGCGAAATTTCGGTTCGATTATTCAATTCCGTCTTGACATCCCCAAAGGAAGATGCATACACATATGATGCAAAGTAAAATAGAATTATCACATGTGGGCAACGATAGTTGATCATGTAGATCACGCCATCACTGTCACGTGACGTATTCGTCACTTGAAATACTTTCTCGTCAGACAACATTGGAGAGCATTTACGATGCTCGCAACTCTGCGAGGATAACCCATTTGCGAAGAGGAATGTCGGCGAAAAAGGATAAAATGGGAAATAACAAAACTCACGTCCTGTAAACCTTAATACTTTTATGGAGTGTTTTAGGTTCAGGTTAAATGTCTTTTTGTATTTACACAATAGTTTATCTATTTTAAGACTATAGAAAATAAAAAGATCTTCCTCACAAGTATATGCTAATATTGGAATAACTACTTGAATGGTTCTTGAACTTTAGTCCAATGTGCAATGTCGCTCATGAACTTTTAATTTCTTCAATGTGATTCCCGAGCTTTAATCAAATATGCATTGTCGCCCATGCACTTTAGATTTGTTCAGTGTGGTCCCTAAATTTCAGCCTAATATGTGATATCATCTCTGAGCTTTTGATTTGTTCAACGTAGCCCCTAAACTTTTGATAAATGTTCAATCTAGTCCATAAACTATATGAAAATATTGAAAGTTATCATTCCATACATTGGCCATTTTCATATAGTCCGTGGACTAAACTTAGCATGTACCAAAAATTCATGGACAACATTGCACATTGGGCTAAAGTTCAAGATCACACTAAAAAATCAAAAGTGTATAGACGACATTACTCATTCCGTTAATGTTCAAGAGTCATTTGTATCATTTTCCCACTATTATTAGAGTTGTTATTTTAGAATTTGGGTCTCATAACAAACCTTAGTTCCTTTTGCTTCAGGTAACGTTCACCAGTTTTTCTTTGTACATTATCTTAGCATATCACACTATTATTTGATACGTTCTTTTTCGTAGTTTCCACGATGTTAGGTTCGCAATACTATCGTATCAGAAACTCGGACACACAATGACTCAAAATAGGATGTCGATTGTACCTAACTTTTTTAACTCATCAATAAAAGGAGAGAGAGAACACAAAATACCGTCATCACTTTTCTCAAGGCCAAATACCCTAAAACATCTCAAATTGACTCTCGTCCAAATTCTACCTTTTGTCTTGTAAACAACCTTCAACCTCTCAGTCTAATATCAATTCTACCCTAAATCTTTTTTTGTACTATAAAAAACCCTCAATTTTAGGTTTTGTCTCAATTTTTCCGTTCAGTCCTAATTTTATCCTACAAGTTTTATAATCTCATAAATAATCATAAACTTTTACTTGAGTAAAAAGTCTGTCTCATTAACTCTCCGTTCAAAATTTCTTGTTGACAACCGAAAAATGAAAAACCTCTCAAGCACGAGCTATTTGGGTGTTTGGAATACGAGCTCTCCGATAACGAGAGATGGAACATTCCCAAGCACGAAAGATCGAAGACCGAGCACAAACTCACTAAGGGCGATTTTGACAGATGGTTAATGAAAACAGATTTATAGCTCACATTAAAAGTTGTTGGTATTTATGAGACAAAAACAATTTCAATGAAACTGAAATTGGACCTAAAGTTGGGATTTTTTATAAGACAAGCAAAGTTTAGGATATAATTGGTACTGGGCCTAAAGTAAGGGTTTGTTATGAGACAAAAAAAATGTTTAATGTGGAATTGAGATTTGACCTAAAATCAAGGGTTCTTTATGGGAAAAAAAATTTATGGTTGAATTGGAACTGTATCTAAAATTAAAAGTTTTTTATGAAATAAACGATAAAATTGGGATAAAAGGTTTTTTTTTTTAAATTATTTTCTATAATCTTTTTTTACGTGATCAGTTAAAGACTACATTTACGAAATCGTCATTTTTCTTTCCCTGATGCCTCCACCAAAACCGTTATGTCCTTAAACAACTCAAATCAAACAAATCAACCCAACCCCTAAACGAGCAACCAGCAGTACCTTCGCCATCACATCACCCGGCTTGTCGTTGTGAGGTTCCGTCCTCAGTTCCTGCATCTCGTACTCGTATCCTCCCCCTCTCTCCCTCTCCAAAACAATTTTATGCCACCGCACCGACAAACTCAATGGCAGGGTCACTAGCAATCATTGATGACTTTAGATCAAGGTTGACAGCCCCACTCACTCACCAGGAGATTATCGATTCTCGATCCGAATCAATCCGATTCCACTCAAGAATCAAAAAATCGAACTGAATGATTTGGGGTCGGTTCAATCGATCTGGTCCCAATTTCCAAACGGTTCAATGGAACCGATGAATTATGAATAGGGATAAGCAACACGAATTTTGATTTTAATATATTAATTAAAATTAAATCGCATTCAAGAAATTTAAAAAAATAATGAGTGAATTATTAGGTTTACATTTACAAATAAAAAAATAAATAATAATTGTCAAGTCCAGACGATCCGATATCCTTTATAATCGGAAATTTTCGGTCGATTCGATTGTTTCGTCTTGCTCACCCCTCCCGCTGTTGTCTGTGAGAGACAGAGAGAGGGAGAGTCAGACGCAATGGCGTGGAGATAGTGATCGGAGGTGTTGGGGTGACCGCAAAGGCCATGGGTGGCTATGGATGGAGCGAAGTCAGGGCGTACAATGATAGTATTTGAGAAATTGGGGGTTGAGAGTGAATGCGGGGTAATATAGTCTTTCTAATTTGCCAGGCTTTATCCTAGGATGCCAAGTAATGGTTTGGAAAAAAAAAAAACAAAAGTGCTGTTAAATTGAAAAGTGAGGATGACAATTCATTGGGGGTAGACTAGTTGGTTGTGTCCGACAAAATATGATCCAATTCAAATTGACTTATTTAACTCACAATACAAATTTAGCAACCCAAATATTATCCAAGACATACACAACATATACCCAACTCATGTTGCTAAAATACTTTCGCATTTAACCCAATTTAGTAAAGTTTGTTTCTTTTAACCTCTAAAAGACTTATATTGCTTAAAGCATTTTGGATAGTTTTTTTAAAATTTTTTAAAAGAATACTTTTTTTTTTTAAAATCAGGCGAGAGCCGGCAACCCATCGCTGGCAACAAAAAAGTTTTAGACCCATTTTACGACCTCTAATTGGATGGAAGGTTACATATGCAACAAAGTCTTTTGAACCTCATGCATTTGGGTTTGGCCAAATTAAATTTAAAAAAAAATGCATAATCAACATGGGGGAGCTTATTTCAGTCCTAATGGACCAAGAGAATTCGAGCAGGGACAATGACTTTCAACTGCATCTTTACTTCTATCAAGAAAGGAACTAAATCAAGGTTCCAAACTAACCTTATTCTAAAAAATGTAACACTATCTAGTAATAGTCGGTCCACCATACTTGGCCCAAAAAATAAATAAATAAATTGAAGAATTCAGGCCCATGAATTTACCAGAGTACCCACAAAATCCAGCTGGCTCTCTCCTCAAAGGGGGCAAAATGGGCAAACCGTGGCTCAACCTTTTGTCAGAAACCACAGAGCCAGGCTACCCAATTAGCCAATAATGACCTCCCCATTTCCTCAGAGAGTAAGAAAAAGGAGGGACCAAAAGCTTTTTTCGCACCAGCTCCTCCACCAGACCACGAGGGGATGCAAATAACACAACAAGACGACACCCCACCCGAAAAAAAAAAGAAAGTAAAATATAAATTAGGAAATGGCAATCTGGTAATTACGAGCGAAGGCATCATCAGAGAGTCATTGACCGGTCGCCTTTGACCAGTCCTTTTGGGAAGTGCCATACCTGTTCTTGCCAGAGTACTCCGTCAGTACTGCTCAGTAGTGGCAAAATATTTCTCATATTTGCGCGTCATAAATGATAGATATGCCCCCAGCCTCCCTCACCCACGCGCCAATGCCGGCGCGTGCGGTGCAATTTAGGGAGTTAGGAACTCCTAGACCAAGACGTGGAATCTGATTAACGCCAAATCTCTTGCTCCAATGTTGCAATCTCTCCAATTGATTCACTCCACTTAGGGAAAAAATATATATTTTTCTCCCGCTAATGAAACATCATAGGACGAATTCTCGTACGTGGGAGTTCCATTCATATTAGGGAAAAAAAAATGAAAAATGTTACATACGAAACTGGCTGGACTAATCGCGATCAATAATGGAATGGAGTTGATGGAGATCATCGTCATCGTCATCGATCATCATCATCATCATCATCATCAATGGACGATGATGATCTTGGACATTTTTTTTGTGAATTTTTCCTTATGTACAGAACCGGATTTGAATGTGGGGCTGGCTCATGAAGAGGATTGGTTCTTACTACTACTGGAAGCTAGAGCGTGGATGGAACTGGCGAGCTTGTTGATGGCGCTCACGAGGCCGTCGATGCCTTGCCGGCTGATCTCCGTCTTGGACTCCTCCAGCTTGAGCCGCCTCTCGTGGAGGCCGACCAGGTCCCTGTGCCGCCGCTCTTCTCTCTCGTCGCAGGCCTGGAGGGCCTCCGCTATTATGGAGGCGCTCCTCGAGATCGCGGTCCCGACGTCGCCCCGGCGATCCTCGCTCCCGGCTCCTCCACCGTGATCTCCGCCTCTCCTCCTCCTCTTAGCGGGCGAGTCCGAGTGCTCCTCGCTCGGTTCGGATTCTGCGGCAATTTGGAAAGGAAGAAAGATTTATGGTTGGATGGAGTCTCTGATTATATTTACAGAGAGATACCTGATGTTGGAAGTGGATGAGAAGTGACGGCGGAAGGAAGCTGAGGCGGAGCCTCCGGCGTCTGAGAAGGAAGAGGCAATGCGGGCGCGATGGGGCCCAGGAAGACATGCTGCTGCTGCGGAGGCAACGGAGGCTGAATGGGCGTTTCCGCCAAATAACCAGAGGTAACAATGATATCGGGATTCGGGTGGCCGATAGAATAGGCGGCGACGGAGGAGGAAGGAGCGGCAGCGGCCCCCTGAACTCCTCCTCCTCCTGCCCCTCCTGCTCTCCTCTCCACCACATCCACCAGGGCCTCGTATATCTGGGGCATCATGTTGGTGGGCAGGTTCCTCTCCTTCCTCTCGCTCTTCTCCATCTTCCAGTACGAGGCCTCCGCCTCCTCGCCGGCCGTCCGCCGCTCGTGCTCCCTCACCTTCTTGTAGTCCCTCATGAGGTTGTCCCACTTGTCGTTGCACTGGTTCTGGCTCCTGAAGCAAGCCGCCCTCCAGCAGTAGTCCTCCACCCACTTCCACCTCGGCTCCGAGGGCCTGGCCCCGCCGCCTCTCCCGGCCCCTCCTTCGCCGCTCTCGTCGCTCCGCTTCGTCCGCCTCTCGTCGTCCATCTTCTTCGCCTTGATCAGTACCATGGTCTCGTTCACATTCCAGTTCCCTTTCCGGTAGTCCCTCATCATCACATTGCCGCCGCCGCCACCACTTTGATCGGCCATTTCACCATGCCAGTGCAACTTTTAGAGAGAGAGAGATTATTTGCCTGCCCAACAAGTGTTACATGGACATGAGTGCGTCGTTGCTTGCTTCCCTTTTGGAGGGCTGTGGGGGGGGCGAGGGGTGGGTTGAGACCGGTCAAAATCTTTTCTGGTGAGAGTGAGACTAATAAGTGCTAATTTTGGTGCAACGGGGTCGGGTCTGGTCTGGTCTTCCTCGGTCAACAACAGGATCAGGATTTGCAGTAGCGTCGGGAGTGGAAATGGAGTGGAGCGGAGTGGACGGTGGGGCTGTGCCTGCCGGCACTGTATTGTACGTACATGCCATTCCAACGGAGCAATGTGATAATAAGTAAGAGTGAGCAAACTGAACCGGATCGACGCAAATCTGCTTGGGATCGGACCAGACTGGATAGGTTGGTCTTATCCTTGAGGGGGGCGGTCCGATCCCAAGTCCCAATAAATGGGATCGGTGACCGGCGATCCAGTCCAATCCTCGGTTCTAGGTGGATGGGACCGACGCTGGATCACTCCGGATTGGACAACCCATATATATACACACACACAAAATTAAAAAAAATGAAGCTTTTATTTGTTTTCAATGTTCATTTCTCTAGCCATTTCCATTGTTAGGCTGTACATTCTTGACAAGGTATCTCCAAAATGTTCGCATATATGGCATGTCCTTTGCCTGTCAACAATTATAGGAATCGTGAAAGAATTAAGTGGCAGTTCAGTTGGAACCATGAAAGCATGTCTCGAGTTGAATACTAGTAAAACCACTTTACAAGAATGATTTATATCAATTTTTCTTTGAAATTCGGACTGACCCCTCAATATTATGAATGCAGTTTGTCATATTTATTATGGTCTTTTCTAGTGCATTGTATGGTGAGTATACACTGGTGTGTTCATCGATTCATTTAATATAGTGGTAGCAATTTCTTATTGTTCATGCGTTTCAATTGTTCATTTTAATGAGTAATCCATGTATTTTGTTTATTCAACTCGGGGTATAGATTGTAAATTAACATGCAAACGAAGCATATTATTTTAAGAGTTAGATTTCTATGAATAGTTGGTATTAGCGGTCTCACTAGGTGGGACCGGGACCAGACCCGACTGCATCCTGGCCCTAGTTCGGCCGAGTCCCGATCCGGTTCTTAGTCCCAAAAATTTGGGGACCGGGACTACGGGTCCGGTCCTCATTTCATACCGAGATCGGACCGACCCGGACCATGCACACCCCTAATAATAAGGTCCGCCTCCTTTGGGGCACTTTCATTTTTTATGCTCCCTTTATTTTTACGGAAAAAAGGAAGTAATTTTCATGAGAAAAAATTTAATTTTTTTCCATAGAATTTGGCTGTAATGACATATGGTATGGATATGGAAGTCCTTTTCTCACATTAGTTACAATGGGAATTACGAATCCATATTTGAGAATCAAATCTCGAGTGCAATCTCAGGTCTTAGGTTTGAGACCCGGGGACTTGAGCTCAAGTGCCTAGGTCTTGGGCCCGGTCTTGCGGTACTCGGGGGGTCGGGCGGGTATATCCACGAGACCCCTACCACCATTGACCTAGGCTCGGCTGTAAGCGACTCAAGCACAAGTGCTTTGGGGTCTAATCCCGTGTTGGAAAATGATTTTTGATTTTTAGATGAGTAAATCATTTTTCGAAATTTAAGCATAAATTTTTTGTTGACTATGATAACACTTTCTAGTGACTCATTTTTCTAAGTGATCTAAAATAGAGAAAATCAAGAAAATATTTCCTGATAGAAAAATTTTCACCAAACAAACAAACTTTTACCGATGTAATGTTTTCTTAACTGGAAAACTCTTCACCACATGCGACCCTCGCCTAGTAGCCGAGGAGGGTTGGCCGGCCCTCGTGAGGTAAAGGTTGGCCGGTGACCCTCGTCGGGCTTTGAAGGGAAAAAAAGAAGAAAAAGACCATAAAAATTCAAAAATTAAAAAAATAAAGTAAAAATGTCCATGTTTTCTTAACTAAAAAACTCTTCACCGCATGCAACCCTCACCCGGTGGCCGGTGAGGGGCGATCGACCCTCGCCAGGTGAGGTTTGGCTAGTGACCCTCCTCGGGCTTTGAAGGGAAAAAAGAAGAAGAAAAAGACCATAAAAATTCAAAATTTAAAAAAATAAAGAAAAATGTCCATGTTTTCTTAACTAAAAAACTCTTCACCGCATGCAACACTCACCCGGTGGCCGGTGAGGGACGATCGACCCTCGCCAGGTGAGGTTTGGCTAGTGACCCTCCTCGGGCTTTGAAGGGAAAAAAAGAAGAAAAAGACCATAAAAATTCAAAATTTTAAAAAATAATAAAGAAAAAATGTCCATGTTTTCTTAACTAAAAAACTCTTCACCGCATGCAACACTTACCCAATGGCCGGTGAGGGACGATCGACCCTCGCCGGTGAGGTTTGGCTAGTGACTCTCGTCGGGCTTTGAAGGAAAAAAGAAAAAATATCATAAAAATTATAATTTTTAAAAATAAAAATAATAATTATCTATGTCAGCGTCGGTCATATCACATAGGATGGCCGGCATCCACCTTAGCATTTTCAGCCTGAAATTAGACCGATTGACTCATTTGGAAAAATGTAAAAAATTTAAGAATTAATTAACTAAATTGAAAAGATTTATGATTGAATCAGCAAAAATATGCTATGTTTAGTACTTTTTAGACAATTTTTTTTTAACAAACAGCTTATGTTTTGTGGACTAGTTGCCAGCTTGTGTTCTAAATAAGAGATGTCCTCAGATAAAAATAAAACTACCCACTCCCGTACCAAGGTCTAACAACAAATCTCGTCCATGCAAAGGTGGTTAATGGAATCGAGTCTTCTTCCATCTTTACCTGCCAAAAAAAAAAAACCCCTTTCCATACCGAAACGAGAAAAATATTGCAAGCTCTGTTAGACTTGTTCATTGAGATCCCCTGCCCTTAGAATTCTATGCCCATCGTCTTTTGTTGCCATCTTGAGCTGACGATGGTCACTACTCGTTCGTGTTTGGGTCATAAACCCATTTCATATATGAAGGAATGAGTTGTTATATGAGATAGTTATAATCAATAAATGAGTCTAAACATATTATGAGTGTCAATTGGATCGTAAATGAATCATAAATGGGTTTATAATTTACTTAGACCAAACTCACTTCTATGATTCTCTTTTCATTCTCTCTCGATCTTACGCTTACTCACTCCTCACTCTCACCTCGGTTTGATATAGATTTTCTATAGATTGGATTAAATATATCAGTTTTTTTTAAAAATATTGGTCGTTGATATTGGTTTGATAGGGTCGAGTCGAGTATTGGTCACTAGATTTGCATTGTAAGAAAATAGGTCATAAACATGTTAAAATGGGTCTATTTGGGTCGGATCACTTATGATCGGGATCCAAACCCGACCCTACCCTACCCGCCCGTTTGACGGGTCTAGCCATCTCCCCAGTGTATGTTATAGTTATTGCCCGAATGATGGTGCTCAGACAGAATCCGTACCGAGTGTTTTCATGAATTTTTATTGTTGCACCTGCTATACTGTTCGTGGTGTTACCTTTGCACAAAGTGCTTACCTTCATTTTGTCCCCTTATGAATGCGTTGGCGGGAAGGAACATCTGCCTCTAGTGTCGAGAAAGAAGATCCGTCCGACGACAGATCTTTGTTCTCCAATAAGGACCGCAGCATTGAAAGCTCGATGAAATGTTATGATCTCAAATAGAAAAGCATGAGACTTGGATCCCATGTACGAGGTATTGGAACTTTAATACATGATTTGTGTGCCCGTGGCTTGTGGGCTCTCCCGTCTTAATAGCTAACTTAGGTGCCGTAATCCTCTCAAGGTGTCTGTGATAACACACTTATAGTGCTATCATGAATTGATTAATGCCATAAAAAGATACACTTAAATTAAATCGTAATTCCATACTTCGCAATTCTCGAATAGAAGACTTTCAAGTTTTTTTTTTTTACAATGAAATCACGAAAATTACTGGTGTGCTTAAGCGAAAGAGGAATTTGCTAAATCTGCTCATTTGGTATATCAAAATATATTTAAAAAAATGTACAAAATAAAACTAAATAAATTTTTTACAAATTTTAAAGTATTATTTGAAATTGTCTACGTTAGCACCGACCGTGCCACGTAGAGCGGCCAATGTTCACATTAACGATTTCAAGCCAAAATTGGCTGGACGGAGTAAATTGACAACACTTGAAAAAGTTGAGGACTCAATTGACAAAATTAAAATGTTCATGGCTAAATTGGCAAAAAAGATGTAGACCTTTTTGAACAATTTTCTTGAGCCATAACCATAGTACTTATCTTATATCAACCATTAGTAGAGAAAAGTGTTATGTTTAGTGAGAAAGTGGATGATTATACTAACCAAATTGGGAGAATTACCTATTATAATTATGTCAATTCGGTTCTAAACTTTTTTTTTGTCAATTCAATCCTAAACGCTTTGCGTTTGTGTAAATTCGGTTCGTTCACCACTTTTGGCTCGCTAACGCTAACATGGCACCGCCGACATCGATGTGAAATATTTTTAATATTTTCCAATTATTTATTTATTTTTAAATTATTTTAATAACTTTTTTCTTGTCTTTTTTCTATTCTTTTTTTTTTGTTAGGGCGGGTAAGAGGCCGCCGGTCACCAATCGAAGCCCACCGACTCCGTCGGCCACCGGGTGAGGCCATGTGAGCCCTCACCCTCGAAAAAAAAAAAAAGAAAGACATGAAAAAATTTATTAAAAAATTCAAAAAAACATATTTAAAGATGTTTACGTCGGCGCCGACCATATCACGTCAGCAATTCCTGTCAAAATTGACCAAATGTACCAAATTGACATAAATGTAAAAGATTTAGGACTGAATAAAAAATATATCTATAACTAAATTAATAAAATTGCAATGGATTTATGTATATTGGATTTTTCCAATCATTTTGGCAGAGAAGGTTGTTTGTGGAGAATTTGTCTTCTAGTGACTGGTGTATATAATATAATTAATTAAAATTCATCCGCAATTTGATATGTTTTGGGAAAGAAAGGATGGGTTTTAGCATCTTCAAGGGACTGGCAAATGATGGAATGTAACTGGGAAGGAGGAGGAGGAGGAAGAGGAGGAGGAGGCTTTCCCCTTCCTCTCTCGCTGCGCTCCACTTTTTCTGTCCTAAAAAACATCAACCCTTTTCGACTTAAAAAAAAAAAGAAAAAGAAAAAACACATGTGGAAGCCAAATTTTCTTAAAAGTCTTCGAAGATCTCCAAAGATTAAAGTCAAATCTAAATCCACTTATTCCAACCACTGCTCAGTGCTCCCCCACGGAAGAGCTGCATGTGCGACGGAAAGGGAGGGACGAGGGAGTAATCAAGCGCAGCGTCGTTATAAGAAAATGCCAAACGAATCCGCACTGACAGATTTACAAAACCCTAGAAACTACACACACGGGAGAGAGAGAGAGAGAGAGAGAGAGAGAGAGAGGTGTTTTAAGTACATTCAAATTATTTTGTAGGTATATCTGTACCGAATTTACAAAATGGATCTGACAAAACAGCTGAAGTTTGGAACTAGGAGTGTAATGAGCAATCCGAAAATACACTTCTTCTGTGAAAGGTAGAGAGCTTAGAGGAAGTAATATGTTGATCTAGACCAAGACCTCAGAGGAAGAGGAGTACCGCCATGTCTGCTTCTGTTGCATTTGAGTAATTGCAGTAGCCGGTGAGAAATAAGAGACGCTGATACAAAGATGAAAACCGAGCATAATACTCTACCAATTCAACATCACCAATTTTAGCTTCAAATAAAACCTCCCACATATCGCGAACTCGACTCATGTTACTATGTTCGGAGTAGAGTAAAGCACATTTAGTCCATACCTCATGGGCTGTTGCACAATCCATGAAAAGATGGAGGACAAATTCAGCCATACTTCCCCATAACAGAGTACTCAACGCGGCATTAGTGACCTTCCATTCTTCTACATTAGTTGGATATGCATATGGTTATTTTTCAAGCCATCTAGATTGGCGATTAGCATAAATAAAAGTAAAAAGAACCATTGATCAAGTAGGATAATTAGTATCATCCAACTTGACCAAGGTAGTGTATAAACCTGTCATGCCGTAAGTACCACTAAGATAGGTACGAAAAGACTCGAACTAGGAGTAGCATTAGGGAATCACCTCCGAAACAACATACGGAGAGCTTGCCGGCTCAGTAGACATATCCACAAACCAAGAGTAAAATACCACAAGCTTCCACAACAACACTTAGAGTAATGTAGGGTGAGATTCAAAGAAACTTTTATTTTCAGACTTACTTTTGGTCAACTACAAATCTAATCGACTACCTGGAATATAGTCGACTAGTCAAGAACCACAAGACAAAAACCACCACGAACATACACGAATCTCACCCACACCACCACAACTTGTGATCCAATTATCATATCCCCACAAACAACTCAACACCAATCAAAACACATCTTTAAGAAACAAACTCAAGGAAATGATGGCGGAAACTAGAGAAATCGCTTGGAGATTGCAGGCGCAACTGCAAGAGTAGCAGCTATGGGAGGCAGCATTGCTGGAGACCTAAGACAAAATCACGACGGAGCCAAAATACTCTTTTCTTACTTGCCGGCGATCACATCAAGGGAAGGAACCCTAGAGGCGGCACTGTGGTCGTGCGTCTTCTCTCTCGTGGGAAGGTTGTGCTCCGATACCATGTTATTGGCAAAAGAAAGAATAATATTATGGTGATCAAAAGAAGTATTTATGAGCTTAGGGTGAAGCCCTATACAATTACATAAATAATCCCAACTTGCTAACACTGTAGAATAACAAGTGATATACCCAAGAACCTCTTTCTTTACTGTTAATAAGTAACAGTTGGCAGCCTGCAGGACTTCTTGATAATATATACTTATAATAGGGGGTAAATTTTGTGTCTTGTTTAATTTTATTTCGGCAGTTCAGCTTCATACCTTATAATAATATTTGACATGTGTCATTTTTGCAGGACCTTAAAAAATCTCCTTTCACGTCCACTGCGACCAAAGACATTCTCACATCGCTTCTTGGCAGGCTATGCTTTTGTAGGTTGATTTATTATTAATTGGATATAATATGTCTTTCTCTGGAAATCTCCGTTCTTCTTCTGTGATGGATAGTAATAGAAAACTAAGATCTAAAAGGAGTTATAAAAATTGATACATTGCTATTCCACAAGACCATAGCCTTGATGGCGAACAACTCAAATGAAAGAGCTAACATTGAATTTTATGAAAGTGTGCACGTTTCTTCTCTAAATGAAGCGCACATAGGATATCTTTTTTGACATGTTAGAATTATTTACATCCCCTTTTGGGGCTGAAATATTACGAGGGGCATTTTGCAACAATTCGAAAGATTGGGTGTGCATGGGTAATTTCAAAGATTCGAAAGTGCAACAGATTCTGTGAGAGGGTTTTTCTGCAACCAACCAATGTTTATGTACATGGGATCTTCTACTAAAGCTATTTTCAACTCTGATCAGATATGTTACTTCTATTTATTGTTATGTTTTTGACCCCTTAGAAACACAAAAAGTGAGGACTTACACAAGCTAGAAGGCATTTATTTACCATTTAGGCTGTTTCACCTCTCCTCTTAACATCAATTTGAACAAATAGCGGAGGCTGGGCGGGCGGCAACAGCGACGGGTGACCCGAGGTTAAAAAATATACAATATAAAATTATTCAAAAGAGATGGGTTGATTCAATTAATAACCTTTATAAACTAAATGGGTTGTAAATGGGTTAAAATGTGAATTTGTCTTTAAACCCATTTACAACCCAAATATAATTAAGTTTACGACTCAAACCCATTAAAAATCCATTTATCAAAACTCAAGGGCCCGACAATCATTCTAATTCTCGATTCTATTTCCCCGAAAAAAAAAAATGAGAATCATGTTTGGTAGCATAAATGATTCGATTCCGATTTTGTCCCCGGAAACAATTTTGGAACAAAAATAAGAACAAAAAAAAAGTTAGTTCGGGAAACGTAATGAAGTTCCACATCTCACTTTTCCCTTTCGCTTCTCTCGTCACTTTTTCCACGACCTAAAACAGTAACGAGGTCTCATTTTCAAACAAATATATATATAAGATAATAAAAATAAAATAAAATAAGAAAAAAAAAAGAAAATTTTAGAAAATCCCTAAAAACATAAGAAGCTTAGATTGGGCTAGTTTACCTCATTTTCATAAATTTGGGCCTAGATTCCTTAGATTTCATAAATTTTGCTCTTTTTTAGGAAAATCATAAGCACCTTTGAAATTAAACCTGAATCACATTTCTTTAAGCCCTTAGGGTTTCGTTAGGGTTTTATGATGAGATTATCAATGCTATGATTCATTGATTGTGATTTTCCTAAGTTTATATACTTTAGACTTAGTCTAGTTTTAAAATAATTTGGAAAAAGACAAAAATAACTAGCATAAACACTTAGTAAGCTCTTGTTCCTAAGTTTTGGATGAATTAAGACCGAGATTTGTTTTCCTATAACCAAAAACGCACACCAATGCAAGATAGTGCGGTGCATTTTCCTTGCAAAAATGAAGGTATCGCTTGTGTCGGTTGTCCGTTCGCTCAAAAGAGTAGGACGAAACCCCATAATAAAAGGCGAAAATGACTCGTAATGATTCTTGATATTTATTATTACATTTTAATATGCAATATGTTATATAAGAGAATCATTATGAATTAATCTTCAGTTAATTCAAAATGTAGGATGAAATTTCACAAAGTAACTACGTAATTATTTGAGTTAAATGACAAAAATTAGGAAGATCAATTGTTCACGGGAACAAAAATTATGTGTAGTTACGTAACGCGTTTTTGTTCTGGGAATAAAAATTTTATGTAGTTACCAAATGCGCTCCGATTCTCTAAAACTCATCCGGATAACGTAATCGAAAAAGTCATTTTAATTAAAATCATTTTTTTATTAGAATGGTTATCATACAGACCCTAACTAACCCATATTCGACCCATCTCATTGAATATGAGTTAAAATATGGGTCTTCAACCCATTTTGACACTAGATACACAGAGTAATGCATTTGTTGTCTTCCATCCTGATAGAAATTTGATGATGTTGAGTGGGCGTTTTTCTCATTGCTCAAGTGTATCTTGAGCGCGAGTTTGCCATTGTCTCATACTGATTGAATTTTCTTCTCCTACTTTGTGTCTTCATGGGATTATACTATCGTCTGGCCATTTGAATGTTATAAGCTTCTCTCATATTCGCATTGATGTGAAGAAGAAGAAGAAGAAGAAGAAGAGAAAAGATATTGAAACTCGGAAGAGAGAAACTTATCATGAAAGTGCAACCGAGTCTTAAAACTTGCAAATTTTCTCGTCTCTATCTATTGTAGTGGTACCGTATGTATCCTAAATCTTTCGATTGTATTATTTTAATCTTAAACCTTTTTAAATTGGTAACAAATTAGTCAATTCGGCCAATTTACATCGAAAATTATTGACATGGACTTCGGCCATCCTATGAAGCACGACCCACACTCACATAGACAATTTTATAATTTTTTTCAATTTTTCTGAAATTTTTTACTTTTTTTTAGTTTTTTCTATTCTATCCTTTCTTTCTTTTTTTCTCAATCGTGGGCGGACAAGGCCATGGGGGCCCTCATCCGGACCGGGCGAGGGTCATCAGCCCTTGCCCGTGGCGGGACCAGCGTGTAAGAAAACAAAGAAAAGAGAAAAGGAAAGGAAAAAGAAAAAAATTACTAAAATAATTTTAAAAAAATAAAACATGCACTAATTTGTCTACATCATCTTTGGTCTTGCCACGTAGTACGGCCGATATGGTATTAAATTGGATGGATGGATTGAATTGGTACTAATGTAAAAATGTTTAGAACTAAATTGATCTAATTGAAAGTTTATGAGTGAATTGACATCAATGCAATAAGTTTATGACTTTTTTGGTACTTGTCACTTATTTTCGGTCTTTTCATATTCAATAGAAAGGTAATTTTGAAAAAAAAAATGGGGCAGGAGACATGATTGGCTCAAGTACATAAATATATAGATCGGATCGAATTGTTGAAATGATGAAATCATAATCCGTTCGGAAAAGTATAAAAACCAACTTAAAATATTAAAGTTGAGGGATGAAATTTAACATCCAACAAATGCAGAGGGATCATCGGGGCTTTGTCCCGATTATAAACTATCAAACCCTTAATGACTAATAAACAAATAAATTATAAATGGGAAAAAGATTATATCAACTAATGAAGATCAAATAAAAAGGTAATTTATCAAATTGTTTACATTCTATAATTGTGAATTTTAATGCTTATCAATTTAAAGATAATTATAGTAGGTTGTTATTAATAAATAAATAAAAATGTTTTAATCTGTCATCCGGGATTATTGACGGTTATTATGAATAGCATACTATTTTTAAATCATTATTTTAAGACCCAAATAAACTTAACAAGTTTAAGGACTTGATTGCACTTTTTGAAAGTTTTAGGGCTCAATTGTACTTTCGTGATAAGTTTTAAGACTTGATTTCACTTATTGAAAACTTTATGACTTAATTGCACTTTGGTGATAACTTTTAGGACTTCCAAAGTGCACTTATCCATTAAAATAAGATGAATTTTTTGTCTAAGACATGATCAATATATGAAGTATAAAGCAATTGGGTGCCACAAAAAATAATTGAAGATGAAAAGAATTAGCAAACTTAGTCTCTTAGTGGTCATGAAACTTCACGCGAGAATGGTTCTCTGCTCTGCGTGAGCATGCGTGTTGGAAGGTAGTTTGGGAAAATGATTTCTTCTTTTCAGGAGGGAGAATAGGATAATCTTTATCTCGACTGCGTAACACAGCCTAAGAACTTATAATTTCTTGCTTCAAATAATGTACAATTATCTTAGTAAAACATACCTTAACCGGTCTATGTCTGATGAGCTATCAAGTTGTATAATTTATTAAAAACACTAAGGAGACAAGTGATATCCTATTTTAGAGATAAGTTAGAAGAATTGGATTGAATTGATGACAAGCATGCATAAACTCTAGAAGAGGAGAGCTGCAAATTTTAGATCATACGTGAAAAACAGCAACAAAATTGAACCAAGTGAATCGCGGGACATCTTACTTTAAGAAAAATACTCTACTTATCTATTTTGGTGACACATAATCATTTATGAGTTCTATTTTCAATTCTTCACTTGCGTGGCACGAGTTAAAAAAACTACTTTGATGAAATTTCTTATTGTTGGCAATAGTCAATAATATAGTTGCCAATATATAGAGAGAGATAATTGCTAAAAAGTTGGAGAAGGACGACCAGCTACCTCCTCTAGATGTTACCACTAAAGAGTCACAATGAGCGATGACTAGTTGCACCACTCACTACGCGAAGACTCGTGACTTATTGTTTGACAATTAGCACTATAGATTGTTAAAAAAATGTTTTTGAACAAGACTGCACTAGCTCTTAATTGCAATTTGATTTTTACGAATTTGACTACAATTTCCATTCTTGTTTTCCATGGTTACAATATAAAAGGGGAAAAAAATGACCTGTGGTAGGGAGTAAAGTTGGTTGCCGAAGGTCCATTTTTCTTTGCCAAGAGCCACTTCTTTGAGCCACGAACCTACTTTTGGAGGTGAAAAAATAGGCGGGCGCCACTTGGCCCATTCAGGCCTTAGAGATAAGTGAGAGGTACATGGGCCGGGTTGGCTTGAGATAGTCTGATCCACCCTACGTTGCTCAGAAAGGCCCAATTTTCTCCATGTTATAGACAAATTTGGTCAATACATTTGGCGAAAGACACTTGGGTCCTGCTTGGTCTTGCCAATGTTAGGATCAAGCACACAAATCTGACGAAAAAGAGAGCAAAAGCGATAAAGACATAATGTTTATAACGATTCACCTTTCAATTTAGGGTTACGTCCAAGTAAATGATTTCACTATAATTGGCACCTCTCGCCTTGCTGTTACCACTATCAATTACAAGAAAAATGGAATGAAGCAGAGACAAGCTCGAACCTGAAGTAAGTATGATATCCCCTACATCGGACTCTTGGCTAATTTCCATTCAGGGGACTGCCTTTTAGTTTCTAGACTCAATCTTGAAGCTTAACCTTCAAGGTGCTAGAAATTTTGATTCACGGAGTTCCACCAAGGTAGCAAGTGAAGAGCATCTTGAACCACATTGTACTCTGAATTAACAACTGTAATTCTAGGAGTTGAGGAACCATGCTTGGATGAGAAAAGGAGAGGAAAGTTTAGGGATTCATAGAGAAAACTTCATAATGATATTAGAAGTAGGCACGCTTAGCCTCATTACATAACACTAGGGGCCTTGTATAGGCAATAAGCACACAACATGACAAACACATTGGATTCTTAGATCCAATAATACAACATAACAACTTTTGGACCACCATGGGCCAATTATTGAAAGGAAAATACACATGTGTTCACTCGTTTTGCAACAAGGAAAATCTTTCACCGAAATTCGTTCTTCGATTTTTATTAAAAGGGTTATATGGTTTAACTATCGAGGACATTTTTGGCAAAAAATAGGTCATAAAGCGAATGTATGAAAATGAATTTGGAATAGATGAATCGAAGGTAGATTTGAGATCAACAAAGGTTTGAGCTAAGTTACAATACTCCTAAGAAAACAATAAATGACTAGGAAATAAACTTGGCTACCGAAATTGAAAGTGCAAGAAACTTAAAGTGTGATGAAAGTTAAACTGCAGAGGAAATTGAGTGTTTTTGGATGTCTCGTTGATTTGTCTTTCCCTTCTTTCTTCTGGATATTTTGTTTCTCCTTTTGCTCTTTAACTACTCAATAAATTATCTTTGTGTTTTCAAAGTTTTAATCTTAACGCCTTTAATAACTACCCATTTCTCGCCCATGTTCTTCATTGCTTTTGTCCGCCAAAACTTGATCTTCAACCGCCATAATGATTTTGAATTTGAATCTTTTTGAATAACCTCCCATGATCTATTCGTGCCGATTACTTTCGTTTCCCCGCTTGTAACTTCCCATTGACGTGGCTAACTTAGCTGTTCCATGGCCCTCTTTATGCCTACAGACCCTCTATTCTTTGGTTTTATGCAAGATTTGGTATGTTCCCAAATCTTATCGAATTGCAGGATTCATAGCCTTATTCCCCCACTTCCCGAATATCGAGTTTAGCCCTCTTGCCATTTTCGGTATGTTGTAGTCAACTTATTGAACTTCGGAAAGTGCTTTCTCGCTTCCGATTTATCAGGCTTCGGGACATGATGACACTAACGCCCATTCGATATGTGTGTTTGTTTTCGATTTTAGTGTCAATAAATGCCCCCTTTTAAAAGAATTAAAAGAGTTTTAATTCTTTTAAATGCCAATGATGAAGAGTCACTTACTTTTCATTTTAGCCGCCGTTTGGTTGCCTCGTTTCGCCCGCTTGCCTTTTCGACCCTTTTCACATCGGGATATATACATCCAAGTGTCCCCGTGCAATCAAGCTTCTCGCATTCGTAGTAACTTTCGATACTCATATTCTTCGTCGCTCTCTTGCCCTTTCATCTTCTTGATTCTCCGCGACCTTAGTCCGTCCAACTCCCATGGCTCCCAAGGCTCAAGCTTTTCCTTTTTCCCCGTCCGATGCCCTAGATCAAGTATCACCATTTCAAAGATTCGACAATTTCAACAATGAGCATCATTTCCTCTCGGTGCAAAGCACGTTTATAAAGGCTCCTTCATCCTGCGCCCTATGGTCTGCAATCTTTATTTTGTTCCCTAGAGACTCTCCATCTTCTTCCCTCTCGATCAAACCGAGATACTTCTAATTCATGAATCATCTGTCCTAGATTGTAATTGTCATTCCAATCCTTCTCGTATTATGGCCTTTTCTGCGTTCAAATTTGAGCCCAATTTCTATCAATGGTACTTGCGTCTTCTTCCTCCTAAGGGCTCTCTTTGGGACGAACCTTCGATTCATGACGCGCTGCGTCTTTGCTGCTTTGACTATCGTATCAATCATGGGCTGATTGATGTGCTTTCCTGTTTTTGCTCATCCTCTACCAACCGCCTCTTTTTTTATTTTCCCCAATATCGGTAACTTTGCTAGACATTTTCTATCTTACTAGCCTTAGTCCCTTAGGGGCAAACCCAGCCACCATATCCATAAACACTTGCACTAGGCTTCATAAGTTGCCCGATTCTCGAACTAGCCTATGGAGCCTTCATAAAGAAGTACTTTAAGAAGGATGGTGAAGTTACCGACGAGGAACATCTTGCCTTCCTCTTGTATTAGTTGGGTAGATTCTTCTTCCGCCATCCTATTGTCCAAGTTTCCAACGATTTTCTTAGCATAGCCTCTCCTTTAGCTTCGGGAACTCAAATAGCTTTAGGAAAACTAACTCGGCCCTCTTATACCGAAGCTTAGCCCATGTTGCTTCCTCCATTGTTTTGGATCGATCGGTGGAATCTTTGGTGGTCCCCTTTGGATTCTCCAAGCTTGGGCTGCCTTTTATTTTCCTTCTTGATTTTCTCGAGATCAAATTACTCAGCTCCTTCTATTTAAGTCCTGAATAATCCTCGCTAAGCTTTGTGCAGAAAGTTAGTCCCTATCTCGAAGGGCCTTCTTCGCATTTTCGGTACTTTATTTCTCAACTCTTTTCTATCAAAGAAGAACAATTTTGTTTCTCCTTTCTTTTCTCTTTATAGGCCTCGTTTTCCTCCCTTTCATAACAATAAGATTGACTTCCAAGTGCATAGTCTTGACTTCCATCGATCTTCCTATTAGGTTATCCTCTAAGGGGAGATTCACTGTTGGGTTTGAAATTTATTCCTCCCAATATTGTGCAAGACAATTTGGCTTAGTCCAAGGAGTTCCTATCCCAGCTTTTTATACCTTCTCTTTCTCTTCCATCGGTAAAGCCATTTGTAAAATAGGTGATGAACAAGCCTTTGAGGAATTAAACAAACTCGTTCGAGACGTTTATCGATAGTTCCGAGTTACCGAGTTCGTAGCTCTTCCCGATCGCTCCTCAGCAAATTTTTCCTATTGGTGGCGAAAAGAATATCGCCCCAAAGTCTTCTTGGAGAGCTTGGATGTCGAAGATAAGGGACGAAATTCCTCCCACGCCTCCTAAAGCGGTCGAAGATGAAGTTGCACCTCCTGCTGAACCGAGGAAGCCAATTAAAAGTTAACACGCCTTCCTTCTTCTAATAGATGTCTTCATTCAATATTTGGTTCTATCTCTAATTGTCTACTTCTTTGGTGAGCAAGAAAAGAAAAATTTTTGAGCCGCTTGCTCTAGTGAAGGTGTCGAAAAAGCCAGCAACTAAGAGGCCCTATGTTCGAACCTCGAGCCATCTCATAAGAGTTCTCCATCGAGAAGCCCATCACCGATGGGATCATCTTCTAGTCCTTCTCTTAGTACCATGATGAAGTCACGCACACCAAAAGGTAACTTTTATGTTTTGCCCCTTACGGCCATAAATGTGCTTGCTAATACTAATATGTATATATGTATATATATTTTAAATATCCTAGAGACTCTCAAGACTTACAAATCGACGGCAAGCATTGCTCGTTTCATACCCCGCCAAGGTTTCCTCTCGCTACAAGAAAAACTCCCAATCCCGCACTGTTGACACCTAATTTTGGCGATCTCGTATTATATATATATATATATATATATATATATATATATATATATATTGTTAAATAAGAATACCTATAATTTATTAAATATGCATCTTTTCTTGGGTTATTGAAAATAAAAAAATTAATTAAAAGAAATTAATTAATGAATTAATTTGTTATTAAAAAAAAATCATAGCGTTCGCCCACTAGCCCCATTTGGGCCTTTTTCTCTCATGAGCTGGCCTCCATTTTGTTTTCCTTTAAAACCTAATTGTGCCTTTATTTTTATTTTTTTAGCCTCCAACTCCCTCTCTTTATCCTTTTACAGCCCACATCCGCCACTTCTCTTTTTGCATGACCGAGAAGATCATCTCTCTCTCCCTCTTTCAAGTGAACCACACGCTTCATATGGCCTCTTTATCAGCCCACATTCATTCCATCACATTTTTCTCTCATACAACTCACGTCAATCGCATTTCCACCGTACTCTTTACGTGGTTAGTCACGCACCCACGTCCACATCATCCGGTTTTCACTCTTGTCCACACAAGCAAGCTTGGGGAAGGAGGCAAAAGTAAGAATATAAGCAGGTGAGGCGGCAGGCTAGAGGTTCGGCGGAGGGGTCAAAAAAAAAGGGGTGAACAAAGAGGTTGGAGAGAGCTCCCATGGAATTTGGTGAAGCTCATTCCTCTTTGTTTCATCAAACAAGTAAGTTCATTTCTTGGTTCTTCTTCCCCGTAACTTTTTATGCCAACTGAAGTTGGAATTTTCTTGCCCGCATCTCGTATAATGTCTTCATGCATGAATGTTTTGGGTGTCCTCTTTTGAGCTCGATTGTCTTCTTATACTCTAAAAAAACAAGGCCCCACGTCCCCACTAGTCTAGTATACCCCCATTAGTTGCTAGCATGTCTTTTGTTAATTTCATTGTGCGAGTCTACGCATTCTTTTCGGTGATGTGGGTTTGGAGTTTGGTTTAGCGGCAGCCTGGTTCCTCTTGCTTTAGCGGCAACGAATCATTTCGAGTGGCCCCCGTTAGACGATCGGCCGTTGCGGGTTGGCTACGTCAATTGTAGAGAAGACTCTAGATAGTGGAAAGTTGTCTTAGTCGAAGTGCAGCTCGTCATTGGACTGTTACCTTTCGGGAAGGTCACCGTGTGGGCCATTATTGGGGATTGACACAAGGTAGAACGTACGATGAGGAAAGAGCAAACGGCCGGTCGAGAGGGCTGTTGCTTTGAGCTCAATATGGCGAAACTCGGACGAGGTTGCTTCCACGCTCGTGAGGATGAACGTGGGGATTGGCACCTAGGTGTTGGATTAGCGATCGGGAGACCGTTGGTGAGCGTCTCCGACCCGCGGAAAGACCCGGCCAGCACGGGCTGAGTTGGTATGGAGGCGAACGCAGTGACTTGAGTTCGGGTTGAGGCGACGCGAGGGTGAATAGAGGAGACGCGAGCTCGAGCCGAGGCGACGCAAACGAACAGCGGTGGCGGTCCGACGAGGCCACGCGGGTGAGCAAAATCAATTGGCCTCCAACAGGTTCGGCGGGCGTGGCTTGGCAGCGGCGCGATGGCCGGATCTCGACCTTGCGACTCAGGGGATCCTGACGAAAGGCAATGCGGGCAAACGAAGGCTGGTGGTGGCTTCGGTTTTGGTTACGGCCGTAGGCGAAGTCGGCGTTGCGAGAGGAAGAGAAGGCGCCGCACGAAGAAGACGATGTGTAGTTGCCCTTTTTTTTTTTCCTTTTTTGTGTCTATGACTTGTCTTGGGCTGAAGTGGATGGGCTGGTACAAGAGGAAAGAAATGCCGGCGTAGAGGGAAGAAAGCCTTTGGACTGGGTTGTTCACATGGGCTGAGTAAAATAGAGGAGGTAGGCTGGGCCAGAGGGAAATTTAGGCCTAGTTCGGTTAAGACAAGATAAAATTGGGCTTGTTTCTTTTGTGCCGATCGGGCCCACTCGATTCTCTCTCTCGGACCGGGTAGGTCCAAAGGACTTGATCCAAGTCCAAGTCCGAGAACCCGACCCGGACCCGGTCCCTTTTAAATAATTTTTTTAAAAATTTATTATTATGAAAATAATAATAATAATAAATTAATAAAATAAATAAATAATGAAAAATCCGAAAATTAAAAAAAATCCAAAAAAAAAAAAAAATTCAGAAAATTAGAAAAAATAATTTTCATGATCTTTTTACCCATAATGTGAATTTTTAAACCTCAAATTGGCGTTGATTGAAGATCAATGTCCAATCCGTCCGATATCTATCGTAATTCGACCTTCGGGTCGAAATTGTTTGTTTAAATATCGCCATAATAGATTTGGTATGTATGTGTTTATTCCAATCTTTTATTTGGCATATTTACTTGATGGAGTGTGTATAACACTGTCTTTTGAAAAATTGCCCGTTAATCGCTTGTCCTATCTCGCTAGGTTAAGGATAAATAGGTAATTGCACGAAATGATAGAAGACATTATGCAAGATCATTTAGTACTTGGTTAAATACCCGATAAGTTTAAAATGATATGCGAGAATGTGTGGTCACCTTAGGGAATATCAATCGGTTAGGTACCGAGAGGGTGCTAATTATCTCGTTAGCATAAACAAGTCCCCGAACTTAGAAACTCGGTTGCGTAGGAATCGAGATAATACTCCCATGTCTCGATTGGTTTCTAGCCGACCCCAATAAGGCTAGTGGCGACTCTTAATAGCATTTTAGTTTGCTAGTTAGTAAAAAGAAATCCAATGTCACGCGAGATAGGACTTGGGAGAGTCCACGCCATTGATCCATGGCAATACCTCTAAACCCGCCGGGCCCTCGTGGGAGGTCAAGGCGGGTCGCGACATGCACTAGTGATTCCCGCTCCTTTAACGGGGGCTCATACCGAGTCAACGCAGTTTCTACCTTCGAGATTTGAGAGAAACGAGCTAGGCGATGATCTATCTCCTTCTCCAACTCGAAGTCATACCTTTTACTCCTCTAGTCGATAAGTCATATTTCTGCCTTATTCCATTTGAATGTTCCTCAACTGCCATTTAACATATATTCTTATGTTGTGGGTACAGATGAGCCTTTGTTGGCATCAAAGAGGCTCTTAATTCATGCTAAGGACCCTCTCGAAGGCCCGTCGACTATCGCTCCACCATTGGTTCCTTCTTCACCACCTCCTTCGGTTCCTCAAGAAACTCCAACCAGTTCATCTCGCTCCTCATATTGCGCAAAATATCCTACCTTTATTATACCTAGAGAGAGCTGATTTAGAAAGGATTTTACTTGCTGATTCAACGGTCCATTCACCGCCGATCAACCCTCCGAGTCGCCTTCATCTTCTTTGGATCCAAAATTACTTGCTGAAGTACCCAAACATATAGTCGAGCCAAATGGAGAGAATTCCTTAATCGTCGAGCCTGGCTATGGAAAATCGATCGTGGATTCAAAGAGGGAGAGCTGAGCAAAAGCTCTCTTTCGGGATGTATGCTCCGGCAATCCCTCCTTTATGTTGTCTACTAAATTTTAGGAAGCTAGTAACGCCTTTGCATCAACTTCGTGGATGCAGTGGACACTATCGGTGCCAATACTCATCGTCTTCCACATCTATTCCTTGACGATCAGCAAGTGCTACCTATTCAAGATGAACGGACCGATAAGCGCGAAGATGCTCGCTTATCTTACAACCATTATAAAGCTGAAGAGTGTAAGCTTCAATGTCTTGCGAAGAGGATGGACGAACTTAAGGCAGAGGTGAAGATGGTGCAAGCCAGGATTGATGAGCACAAAGCAAAGAGGAACAATCTTTATCTCTTAGTTTGGCATAAGCATAAGAAATATAGGGGAAGGAGCTTGACACTCGGCAACGAATGGTTGAGATCCATGAGCGGCGGATACGGGGATCATGGAGCAAAACTTTAATTTAGAATTTGAATTGCGCTCCTTTGTAACAAAGCCAAAACTTTATTAGCTAAGTGAAAATGAAAATTTGTTTTTCATTCAAGTGTTTCATTTCTCTATTATACCACACTTTACTTCTACCTTCTCCCGACTTGTCTAACTTACAAAGGCTAACAAACATCTCGATGATAAGGCTTTCCCGACGTCATGCTCAACCAAATTTGACTAAACAATCTCCCTTTTTAAATTCTCCTTGTAGCAAACTTGGTGACCTTACCCATAACCATCCTCTCTCCATGCATAAGGCCACGTCTTTCCACTTTATGCTACTTCTTCCGGAACAAACTCAACCATAATGTGGGATGGTGTCATCCATTACCCGCATTATATCTCCCATCTTTGATAACTTCGATCACTATTTCATATTCACCATTCTCGCCATCCCGATCTTCCTCGATTGCCATTAATTTTCTTTTTCACAATATCTTCGCATGGCTCTTCATCTCGCTGGCCTTGTCCTCGGAGAACTCGTTTTATTCAAAGCGGTAATGCTTTTTATTGAACACCGACCTCTATTTATTCAACTCCCGACCTCTTTAATTCATGCAGAGCCATCTTCGTTTAGTCGAACTCCAATGACAATCACTCTTTGTGGAAACGATTGTATGAGCTACTCTCACATAGGTACCACTCCTTCTTTGTTGAATCCTAAGCACGGGCTAGAAGTAATCGACCTGACGGATATCCTCAAATCCAAATTGTTTCTATCGTTGATTCTTTTTTTTTTTTTTGGATTTGGTGTGGGAGTTGTGTTCTCTCATTCCTTCTAGCCTAGATGAATTTAGGCGCCATGTGGAGGAAATCGGAATCTTGAACCTTCACTTGTTGAGACTAAAATCCTTGAGTCCCGGATCATGGAGGAATCTCTACTACTATGCGCCTTGAGGGAAGAATATGCCAGGCGGAGGATGCTTGTATTCAATCAAAGTACAAAGTTGACATGGCGTTTAGCCTTCTCAATTTCCTTTGTAATCTTATCCTGGGAGAAAGCCGAGCAAGGTTGCTAGAAGAAGACATAAATTGCATCTGAGATCTTGGTAAAAAATTCACCAAGCCAACACTGTTAGATAGTTCGAGATGCCAAAGAAATATCTCAAGTCCTTCAAGTCGATTCACGCCGTCTTACATATCTTAAGGAGTGCCGAATTGAGCTTTAGCATGATCTTCGGTTGCATTCTAATCTTGTAACAAAGAACTCTAAGCTCGTCAAAGACTTAAGAACTTTTGTAACCAAGATTGGAATGTATTTCCACTTCCCGTAATTCAATTTCCTTGTGTTTCCCGGATCGATGGAGGACATTTCTTCAAGAATCTTCCATTGACGTAACGTGATAACTCATTTCCATTAATATCCATCAACCTATATGCATTTCCACTAAATGGTTCGGTAACTAAATAAGGTCCTTCCTAATTTGATGACCACTTACCGAATTCTCTATCTTGGTGATTGAATGGTAGGATTGCTTTCCATACTAAGTCACCGATGGCAAACCGCTTGGTTTTGACCTTCTTGTTAAAGGCTCAAGCCACCCTTTTTTTGCGCAATTAATTGGTCCAAAGCATTTGCACGAATTTCAGCCACCTCGTTCAAATTGATGTGCATACAATCCCTGTAATTCTCGGGCAACATTTCACTCTGCAATTGTACCCTTAAGGATTGCACCGTGATCTCCATCGGTATCTACGCTTCTTGTCCATACGTGAGCATATAAGGACTAACATCGGTGCTTGATCTTCGTGAGGTTCTCGTATGCCCATAATATCTGTTGACAATAAAACATTCCATTCTCTTGGGTTCTCTTCCAAGTGCTTCTTGATCAAACCTATCATTACTTTGTTGGTAGCTTCAGCTTGTCCATTTGCTTGCGGATAATATAGCATGGAATGCATCATCTTAATTTCTCTTGACCGAGCAAACTCCATAACCTCATTTTCGATGAAAATGTTCCTTGATCTGTAGTGATTGACTCCGTAAGCGATGGATATTTCGCCAATGAACTTCAAAACGTTGGACTAATGTTCTTTATCAATGAACTTCATCACTAAAAGGATAAAACTATGCTTATGAGAAGAAGGTGGATAAAACTTGCCTATTATGTCCATCGCCCATCCTCCGAACGGCCATGGCTTTAAAATATAATGAAGTTCGGTAGCTGGTACATGTTGCGATGGTCCATGTTTTTTACATAAGTGACATGCCTTGACATAACCAATACAATCTTGCATCATCGTTGGCCAAAAATATCCATATCTCTTCAATAACCATCTCATCTTAATTCCAGCTTGATGAGTGCCACGTATGCCTTCGTATGCTTCGCCATGACTAACCTTACATCATCCCGACATAAACATTGCAACAACAATCCATCCTGAAGATTTTCGATACAATTCTTCTCCTACTATCATGTACTTTTGAGCTTGTCTCCTCAGCTTTTGGTCTCTTGAATCGGGATTCTTCAAGAATTCCGTGATAAGTTGTCTCCAATCTCTTTCTCGGACCACTTCACCGATTGCTATTGGTATCTCTCTATGCTCAATGGAAGGTACAGAGAGTATAATAGTAGTTGCCATGCTCGCGAACTCTTTTGATAATTTGTAACATGAAGCCATCTATGCTAACTCATTGGCTTCATGATTTGTTTTTCTTTTGACATGAACTATGTCAAAATCTTTAAACTAATCTAATTGCGTCTTGGCTAAATAATAATAGCCAATCAAATTTTCATTCGAGCATTGATATTCTCCTTGTACCTACTTAACCATCAATTGTGAATCGCCAAATATCTTGACGAATCGTGCTCTCAAGTCAATCAATATTCCCAAACCTATGATCAGTGCCTCATATTCAGCTTGATTGTTAAAGCATTCAAAGTCTAACTTACAAATACACTTTGTTTGTTCTCTTGTAGGAGAGATCAAGACCAAACTTGCTCTAGCTAAACTGTTGGTACATGACCCATCAAAATACATGGTCCATGGTACAACCTAACCGAGATTCTATTCATTTTCTTCAATTTGTAAACATGGGTATTCGGTAAGAAAGTCAACAACAACCCGACTTTGATTGCTTTCATTGACACGTACACCAAATCGAATTCGGATAAGATAAATGCCCATTTGGCTATACGTCCTCTTATAATAGGCCGTGATAACATATATTTTATTACATCGGTCTTACCAAGCACATGTACAGTAATTGGCAACAAATAATGTCTTAAGTTGATACAAGAAAAGTACAAAGATAGACATTATTTTTCTATCGCAAGATATATCTTTTTTCAACATCGGTTAGTGTCCTACTCAAGTAATATACCGCTTGTTCTTTTCCATCTTCATTTTCTTGTGCCAACATACTCCCAAAACAGTTGTATTAGTAACAAATAAATACAATTTCAATGGACCGCCAACTTTTGGCGGCACAATAACAGTGGATTGGTCCGATACGTCTTGATTGCATCAAAGGCCACTTGTTGTTTTTTGCCCCAACTGAATTCATCTTGACTCTTGAGTCACAAGAGTTGTGTCATTGGTTCCATTCTCCCAAATAAGTTTACGATAAACCTTCCGAGAAAATTAATCTTCCCGAGCATCATTTGGAGTTGTCTCTTTGATGTAGGATGAGGAAGTTCCATGTTGCTTTTGCCTTGTTTCGTCAATCTCAATCCCCCTTTGATTGACTAGGAAACCTAAGAAATTTCCTGCTCGAACTCCAAAAGCACACTTGGTTGGATTCATCTTCAACTTGTACTTCCTCATCCTAATAAAAGCTTGCTCAAGATAGTCCAGATGATCCTTTTGAGTTGACTTTACCACGATGTCATCCATATAAACTTCCAGGAACTTACCAATCATATCATGAAAGATAAAATGCATCATTTGGTAAGTTGCTCCTGCGCTCTTCAGTCCAAAAGGCATGACTACCCATTGAAAAGTCCTGATTGCTCTAGGACATCCGAATGCTATTTTTGGGACATCTTCATTAGCAATGAAAATCTAATTGTAACCCGAATGGCCATCCATCAAAGACAACATCTCACTTCCCGATGTCGAATCTACTAACATGTCGCCATAGGCATCCGATATTCATCCTTCGAAGTAGCATTATAGAGATCCCAAAAATCAATACGACTCGCAACTTTCCATTTTTCTTTTTACGGGAACAATATTCGAGATCCACTCCACATACCAAGCTATCTCGATGAATCTTACCTTCAAGCAGCCTTTCTATCTCTTCTTTGACTTTATCAACCACATCCGGGGTGAATCTCCTTGCTGGCTATTTGCGTGGGAGAAATTCCTTCTTAATTAGAAGGCGATGTTCGATAATATATCATGACGCACCAAGCATCTCATGATAATCACATGCGAAGCAATCTTTGTACCTTCTTATTAAGTTAATCAAGTCTCGCTTCCATGCCCTCTTGTAGGAAAGTACTCACATATATCGGTTGGTGACACTTAGATTCTCCAATATTAACTTCCAAAGCAATGGATCTTGAGCCTCTATCGGTTTATTGTGTTCTTTGGTTAGTGATTCTTCCCACTCGACTTCAATATTTTGCTAAGCTCTTTCCGCCAAATATGCAAAGTACCTCTCTGAGACTTCTTGTAATAAGGACTCGTCTTCCATATAGAGTATGTAATTCATCTATTGCTAAGCTTAACTTAGGGATCCATTTGGTCTTTCTATCCTTAAAGCGACAATAAGCAAAGGAATGTAAGTCCGTCCTCGGTAGTTCAACAACATAATTTCCACAATGATGATCCCGATACATTTGATGGACCTCGGTCTATCCTATTGGAGCAAGCCCCGAGTTGGCCTTGATGTATTCCACTTTCTCACCATTCCAAAATGCTAACACTTAGTGGAGAGTTGAAGGTACACATTGATTAGAATGTATCCAATCCCTTCCAAGCAGCAAGTTATATGAACCATCTCGCTTCTATTACGAAAAAGGTGGCCTTCGACGTGCTAGACCCTATGGTTAGATCAAGCACAAATGCCCCCTTGACTTCGATTACTTCTCCAAGAAAGTTAGACAACTAAACCTTCGACGAGATGATGACCCCATCGTTTTTCCCCAACTTCTTGAAATACTAATAAGATATAAGATTCAAGGTTGCTCCTACATCTACAAAGATCTTACCGACGGACGACCATTGACTCGCCCCGAGATAAACAAAGATTTCACGTGCTTAGCTCTATCCAATGGTACCTTCTCAAACTTGATGGGCTCATAATCAAAGAACTAAAATTCTGCAATCACTAGCTCTTTCTTCGATATATGCTCAAGATCTTCTTCCACTATTGAACATGCCCCATACTCGAGTAGGAGCTTTGCATGAACCATATTGATCCTTATTGGAGAGCGAGACTCTTTTAGCATCTTGGACCGGCTTGCTCTGGCAACTCTTGCTATCCTCCCGCGATAAGTTATGATTCCTTTGTTTCGACTTTCCTTGATGCTTTGGGCTGAGTGCTACAATGAACTACCGAAGTTGATCGTTCGAGATGTGTTTTGAATCTCTTTTCCTTTTCCAAATTCGGGACGAGAGCATCTTCCCAAATCATATGTGGAGGTAACTCTCTCCGCCTTAGCGGGTTTCTTCTCAATAGAACTACATCTCCAAACCCAATTGCCTTTTCTTCTATAAGGCCCGGATGTTGAAGCTTGTAATGTCGTGCCTCCTATTCAGTTGTTCCCAAAATCCCTCTATTTTCCTTTCGTTCACTAAAAACGTCTCTTAATGGTTCGGTAAGAAGCTTGACCGGGTGGCCTAGCTACCGATCATTTCTCTTTAGGAGGGTTGTGTGGAACTTTAACCATCATCTTCTTCTCGTATGTCCTGTGGAACCGAATTTGGTGGTGGATCATCAAACTCATCTCCCCAACTAGTTGGTTCGAGTCGCGAGATGGAGGTAGTTAATCATATGTATGCCCATAATACACAACATAATCAAACTTCCTACTATGCTCCTCAGACAGGCTGCTCTAGTATCTCCTTCTTGATAACATTGTCACAAATCTTCTTCTTCTCGGGCTTTCGTCGGGTTTCCTCTTCTTTGTGAGCTCGCATTTCGATTTCTTGACTTGGGGGAACTTGTCTTGGTGACTTGGGATAAACCTCCTTCCTATCGACCGATCGTCGGTGTCTTTCCCCTCAAGCACTAGATCGGGCTGTCTTGAGTGGGCTTCTTCCTTCCTTGATTGAATAGAAGAATGCCTGGTTGACACTATCTCGGACCTTATCTCGTGTTCTACCCTCTCTGCGAACAAACAATCCCGATCCGTATCTTCCTCTTGTTCCTCTCATAAACTGAAATCTTGGGACATCCCGATTCCTAGTAATCAGCTCTTGGTGATAACGAGTATAGTGTCTCCTCTCCTCATATCTAGACGGCTCATGGATATTAACCATGCACGTCATCTTCGGGAATGGATTTGTGTCTACCTCCATTGGAGCCTTGCACTTTCAATTTCAGTAGGCAAGAAACTTAAAGTGCAAAATAAACTTGGCCACCGAAATTGAAAGTGAAAGAAACTTAAAGTGCGACGAAAGTTAAATTGTAGAGAAAATTGAGTGTTTTTGGATGTCGTTGATTTGTCTTTCCCTTCTTTCTTCCTGGATATTTGTTTCTCCTTTCGCATTGTAACTGCTCAATAAGTTATCTTTATGTTTTCAAATTTTTAATCTTGACGCCTTCAATAACTACCCATATTTGCCCATGTTCTTCATTGCTTTTGTCCGCCAAAACTTGATCTTCAATTGCCATAATGATTTTGAATTTGAATCTTTTTGAATAACCTCCCATGATCTATTCGTGCCGATTACTTTCATTTTCTCGCTTGTAACTTCCCATTGACGTGGCTAACTTAGTTGTTCCATGGCCCTCTTTATGCCTACAGACCATCTACTATCGGCTTTATGCAAGATTCGGTATGTTCCCGAATCTTGCCGAAGTGCGAGGATTTATAGCCTTATTCCCCCACTTTTCGAATATCGGGTTTGGCCCTCTTGCCATTTTTGGTATGTTGTAGTCAACTTACCGAACTTTGAGAAGTGGTTTCTCACTCTCAATTTATCGGCTTCGAGACATGGTGACACTAACGCCCATTCGGTATGTGTGCTTATTTTCATTTTTGGTGTCAACAATATGATACTAACATAAAAGACTTCACATCTAGAACTTATGGAACCCTTCTTCAGTATTATCAAGTGAGCTGTCCGAGCTATCTCCTCCATCCTTTTGCTTTTTGAAAGCTCTCCTAAGGAATTCTTCATCATCCCATGGTTCGGTGAAATTATTGTCCTAAGAATTGGAGGGGATATCTTGTCGCAGGTGTGAACATCTTCACATGGTATGGAATAATTATCCTAAGAGCTCGAGCATATGGGTCCTCGTAAAGAGGTCCTCCTCATGGGTCTTGGGAATCTCGTGTCCATCGAAGATTGACCTTGCCGACATTGGTGAAAAATCTCCAAGGCTTCTTGGATGACTTCTCTTGAGTGGATGTAGCCATCGGAATGATCCCATGAAACATCATCTCGCATCCGAAGGCCATATTTCTTAAGGAATAGTGCAATTTTTTTGGCATAGGATCCTCTAGAGTTCTATGTATTCATGAGGAATTGATGCAATACAATTTGGAAAAGTCATATAAACACAAGCAACTACTAAATTATATTGGGGCTTGTATGTAATGTACCAAGCAAACTTGGTTCAAATCTAACATTTCCAGCGGGATCGACAAACGTCCAAGGTCCGTGAAAAAACATGACAATGTGTCTTTCGAGACCTGGTTTACCCACATGGTTTTGAATCCATAATAATTCTCTCCAAGCGCCGAGTAATGTTCTCAACGAGGAACTCAATGACAATAGTACACATATTGAACATATACCAAAATATCCATTTTAGTTCCTCAAGGAAATCTTGGTCAGGTGACCATAATAAAGGATGAATGAACGGGTATTCGGGATGAAGGCTACCGGATTTCAACATCAAACCACCATAGTATATAAAGATTCTTATATGGTATTGCCAAAAGAGATCTTTAAGACTTGGAGTAAGTTGATTAGTATGAATCGGGCTTGGAACATCTCGGAGGATATTTGTGGATGTTCCAATTGCTTTTGCTCATATCAACCACACGGTATATATCAAGGAGAGGTTCCTTGTGCACAAACATGTTGATAGAGATGACTGGCTACTTTGGTCCGGATAGGAAATCTGTAAGAACATTTTTTCCCCGCAAAATGCTTAGTGTTAAAAGAATATTTGAAAACCACTCTGCCTACCTTAGCAGTGAGAATGAGGAATCTTCTTTCGCTTGAATTTCAGCCACTGGGAAAAAGAGGACATGTCCATTTTCACAAGAAACGATAGCCAATGAGATGGAACTCAAACTTTTTAATCCCATATTTAACCACTATGATTTCCTTGAAAGTAGAATGATAATGGATTTTCGCAGGGATAAATTTTCCACTTTTGTAAGCACAAATGTATCGCTTACCATTAATTTCTTCAAGGAGAATGGCTACCCAAGTACTTCTCACTTGCATTTGTCGCCAGTATCCTTTTGCTCGTGGATGGAATCTCCAAAGGATGGAGGTTTTGCATCATATTTTAGATAAGCAATAGCCTCGATTTGTTTTGATCCCCATGGAGGTGCATTCTTTTTCAGCATCACAATGGATGAAGTGATTTGGATATCTTTGGAACAAAGTCTCGAAGGTAATTGACAATCCCGAGAAATGTTTGCACCGCTTGACAGTTAGATCTCTTGAGGGGAATTTCTGTAATTCCTTTGCAATACAAGGGCCTAGGCAATAAGTTCCTTCTTTCAAATATATTTTAAGGAACTCTATTTCTTTTTCGACAATGATCATCTTTTTCTAGAAGAGCATGATGCTATGTTTCTAAACAATTTCGGCAAACTAAGATAGAAGCTTATAGTGAGATTCCTCGTCAAAACTGTAGAGGTAGATATCATCAATCTAAATTTGAGAATTTGCAAAAATTGGTTGAGAGATCCTGCACATAGCTTTTTGGAAGAGGGCGGGGAGTAGTTTTAAATCCAAACCGAACAACTGTCCATTGAAAGTGCTAGTTAGGAATGCGAGAATCCGGTCTTTGATGGATGGATGCCTAATTGCTAAAATCTTGCTTTAAGATCAAACTTTGAATAGATCTTAGCCGAGCAAGGCCGAGGAAAAGGGAATTTTTGTGGGGCAGTGGGAATTTATCATCCTAGAGAAACCGATTCAAAGGCTGATAGTTCATTACCAATCGGAGCTTGCCACAATTTTGCTCGCTCGTTTGTTAACATAAAAAGCTTTACAAGCTCATTGAGCATCAAAAGGTTCAATGAGACCCTGGACGAGCAATTCAGCACATTCTTTTTTAGCAAGAGAAAGATGTTCGGATGCATACCGGAATGACCGGCTTTCATGGGATTAATGTCCTCATTCTTTTTTAAGGGAAGTCTCACAAAAAAGTTTGAATTTTTCCGGAGAGGGTGGGAACAAATCTGGAAAAAGCGTGAGTGAGACTCGGAACAACAAGATAGAAGACTCTTGGTGATAGGATCAAGAATTTCTGGTTGAATAATGAAAACCCTCTAGATGTCCACAAATTCCCGAAACCGATCTTTGAATTGCAAACCGGTGGGAACAATCCCGAGTTGTAGTAGTTGGGTGAGGATGTCCCAACCAATGATGAGGTCTTTATCATGAGAATTACATCCAAGGATTTTTGTAGTGATCAGAACACTAGGAAAAAATCTAGAGTGTGATTGGATTACTACAAAATCGATTGCAAAAGTGTCACTAGAAGTAGGGTTGAAATACCTTGTATAAGGTATCCAAAATTCGTTTGGAAGAACTTTTGCATCCATAAGGGATGCAACTGCTCTAATATCAATAAGAACAATCACTTGGATGGGCTTATGGTACTTGGAAAGAAATATCTGCATGGGAATGTAAGGATGAAAGATTGGATGTCCGATATGAAGTGAGTTGGGAAAGGAACTGGGATAGAAGGTAAAAATATCATTTTCCATGGGAGGTGAGTCATCGAGTCGGAGGAATATGTTCATCGAGCAGCAAGTATTTCAGCTGAGGGTTCATCATCGATAGAAAAAACTTATTCAAGATCATCATCATCATCATCATCATCATCGAGTGAAACTCCAATGCTTTATGCTATTTTTGAATCATATGAGTCCCTTGATGCTTTGCTTGATGGCAAGATTTAGCAAAGTGTTATTTTTTATTACATATGTAACATCCTGTCGGACTTGGATCTCTTCTTAGAAGAATGAGAGGAATGATGCCTCTTTTTGCGGAGAAACTTCCATTTGCCTTTGCCTCTTTTCTTCTTGAAGAAAATTTCTTGAAATGTCTCTTCTTCTTATGACCGAAATAGGAAGGGTCATTACAATCTTTGGAACATTTGATCCGCCATCCCGATTTAACAAAGGCTTTATCAAGCTCTCTATTCTCTTGAAGATAACTTTTAAAAAGTTCTTTCCGTTGACACGGTTCTTCAAGTCCTATGTAGACCGCTTGCTATAT
Organism: Rhodamnia rubescens; assembly: GCA_021437795.1. Lineage (NCBI taxonomy): Eukaryota > Viridiplantae > Streptophyta > Magnoliopsida > Myrtales > Myrtaceae > Rhodamnia > Rhodamnia rubescens. The sequence goes on from JAILYA010000040.1 coordinate 1,848,103, forward strand.
TTCTTCAAGTGTGGCTTCGCAATAGGCCTCTCCCTTGCTTGCAAGTGCTTTTCAGCTACTTAACCGACTTCTTTGGGAATGGAAGCCAAGAAAGTTGGTTTAATATTTCAATCAACGCCTAGCACGTATAAGAGCTTGACCATTTCTTTAAAATGTCAATCAAGGTCTTTTTTCGGCCATAGAACTCTTTCCTCTTGAATTCAATAAGTTTGCTCGGCTTGCCGACAAAGAACAAGTGAATTTGCTAGATAACATTATCCAAACTTTGAGTCATGAAATATATCTAATCTTGTTATGGGGCAATCTTCCACCGGTCTTTCAAGGCTCCCTTGAACCTACTTGAGAACTCAAGAAGCACTTCATAAGTGATGTGCTCAGTATGGTGCCTAGTAGTTAGCTAGGCATGAAATTCTTGAAATCGATTGGGCCATTTATGATATGAAATGTCATCCAAGGTGAAGTATGCTTTGGATGACGAAGTACTTGAAGTACCAATAGAAGGATGAACACTTCGGTTCGAGGCCATTTTTACGCCTGGTGCATATATCGGTAGTGGATCGACCATCATGACATTGTCGTCGACCGGGATGCGTCATCGAAGACTCGAATCGATTAATCGAGATGATGATTCACTACTGGTAAAGATATGGTGAATTTATGGAGACAATAGTAGGAATTTGAACTTTGTGCCTAAGGAAATTCTCCAAGGGGTTTGACACCATGCATGACGAGGATGGATTTTTGGGTGAGGGTGAAGAGGTTGGAGGGGGAGGTACTTAAGGTAGTACTTTTTCTTTCCCTCGAGATGTTTTGTCTATTTCTAGTTTTTTCAAACGTTCTCGAGAGATAAGAAACCAGATTTAGGTGGAGGGACGGGTGAGTCAAGAACAGGTTGCAAACGAGGAAAATGTTCCTGGTTCTGTTCTTGAAATTGGAACAATATGAGGGAATAGAAATGATTCGGGGGATGTAAAAAGATTTCTGGTTCTCAAGAATTTGGATCCGACGCTTAGGTTTCTCAATTTCGTGGGTCCGATCTTTTAGATAATGATCGGGCGAACCCGCATGGTTTCCCAAGCAAATGAAACCTCTTTTGAAAATCTTCTAACATCTTTTTGGACATAAAAGTTGTTCGACTACGCGTTCAAGACTAGTAGCAATTGTGTCAAGGACTACATTCTAAGCAATGGCATTTTTCTGTCCGCCAATTCAAGAGAGTCTCAAAAGAAGTAGGTCCTTTACGACGCCCATAAGAATCCACATCATTAGGAGCAAGTATTTTTTATGCATGGTAATGCTTTTGGTGTGGATTTGAGAATTTTTTTAATGGAGGGAATTTGACTCCACTAGATCAAGATTCGAAGGCTAAAGTGGAGGAAAGTCCTGGAGTTAGAACATACAAATAGTACGTAAAATCGAGGTGGTTTCGGATTGGAAACGCATGTATATGGTCAAGGTAATTAAATGGGATAAGAATTTTTATTTACCCATTTCTGAATTGACTTATAGAAGGGAGAAGTAACAGAATTTTTTGGTGACGGGGTGCGAGGTGGTGGAGGTTTAGGTTCATCCGGACAAGAAAGCGGTGGAGAATAAATCGAGGAGGTTTTGGGAGATCCATACTCAATCATGAATTGCTATCTTCCACCATCTTCTCCAAGTGGTCCCACCATAGGGTCACCATTAAGATATCTCTGGTAGAGAGAATCTTTCTTCTTTTTCTTCTTGGAGGAAGGTTTATCATCTTCTTCTTCTATTCGGGAACATGATAAACAAGCATAGTCAATGTCCCAAAAGCAGTGTCCTGTAGGATCCTTGAAATAATGAACATGTTACGCATTTGAGCCGAAGGATTGAACGAACTCTTTAGGATCGGAACATTCCATACCGACCGAATCAGTTGGACATGGGGTAAAACACATAATGGTAGGGAAAGAAGGAAAAACGGAAGGAGAATCTTCTTTTTCTTTTGTGAACTTGATGGTAACAATACCATCTTTTCTCTTGGTGAACTAAGGTTCGGAGGATTAGACCGGTCTATTATTCTGGTGGAGTTTTTCATAATTGGTTCCCCAACTATCAAGAAGAAGCTTTACAAGCTGATCTCTAAGAATTTGACAAGGCACATGGATGCACGAGTCTGGTCATGATCAACGGAGATGAATAGAGCATCTTCCAAGCTGGGAAGGTTAAGGTCAATAGCATGATTTTTGAATCCTATAAAGTCATTCGGTAATGTAAAGTAGTAACTATAGACCCGAGGAGTTTATGGTGCTCCAATAATCAGAATCGTACCTTAAAAGCCAAAAAATGCTAGGATAAGCAAGGGCCATGTTAAAATTTGGAAAGAGGGTGATAAAGACAGTGCTAACATTTAGAGTAGTCGAATTGTTCCAATGCAAGCATTTTAATAGTCGATGAAGCGAGTATCAAGTACGGCTACTCATGCCACAATAGGCAACCATTTACGTCCATTTAAAGAGAGAACAAGTCGGATAGCTCCAAAATGAAGGTGTGTGTAATCTTGTTAAGCCCATGAAGAGGGAACTCTTGAGAGATTTGTAGAGTGATGAATTGCTCTTCTTTGGGTGGACAAGTATAGGATGATAATCAAATTTGGAGGATCTGAACATATTCCTTAACAAGTATGAGGAGTATGTTTTATGACTTATAAGGGAGAAAGACGAGGGTTTGGAAAAGGCAAAATAGGTATTCATCAAAGGAAGCTGAGTTTTTGAAATCTTACTTTCTTCGGTAAGATAGGCTACTTCATAGAGATGGTCCATCTCGCTTGCTGAAGATTTTCGAAGTTCGGGAAGAGAGGTAAGGGACATTAGAGAATTTGTGCAAATAGGTGAAGATTCCGTAAGGGTTTCCATGAGAATTAGGTCGTTCTCACCGTGCAAGTCCTAACTTACAATCTTAATCTTAACTCGGTTTCGACAATGAATGGCTCGATACCATGAAGGAAGCGGAGACAAGCCTCGCACCTAAAGCAAGTATGCTATCCCCAAAGACTAAGCTCTTGGCCAATTTTCATTCTAGGCTATTCATAGGCCTAAACTCGAACTACCAATAAAATAGGACCTCCATCTATAAAAGCCTTGGAGCGAGATATCGTGTCTTCCTATCGATTAATAATATGAACCACACCCCAACAATCAAGTAATCTCTCTAGCTACTTTAACGACCTCATTGCTAGAGCTTAGTTTTTGCTCACACTAGTTACATGCAAGAAGCGCTTTCCTTCCGTTCGAAGTGGAGAGGAAGTTATTTTTAAACACTCTATTGAGCGATCTGATTTACTAGGCCGGGTTTAGCCACATGATGAGTGGCCCAACCCGGATTAAAAAAAGGGTTAATACTACAAAACATTTGTATTTGGTATACATATAATAAATTTATTCCAAACTATTGTTTTACCATAAAAAACCCTAAACTGGTATACCTGTGACAAATTTACCCTAAACTAATTTTTTTTACCACAAAAAATCTCAAACTAGGACACATGTGATAAACTAACCATTCATTAAATTGGGTTAGTACCATGAAAAATCTCAAATTAATACACATGTGACAAATAAAGGGTAAAAACCTTAAATCGGTACACTCATGAACTACCACATGCATCTAACTCAGCAATTTGACTGTTAAATTTAACGAAAACTAACATAGGGTAAATTTATCACAAATGTATCAATTTAAGATTTGTTTATGGTAAAAAAAAATAGCTTAGAGTAAATTTATCACGGGTATACCAATTTAGGATTTTTCGTGGTATTAACTCTTGAAAAAAACTATTAATTTTCTTTACCCACGTCTACGAAACTCAATATCCAACTCAATTAATTCCTTATATTTTTGTTGCTCTTCTCCCTAGTGATAAGCGTGGCCCCTTCCTATCTTTTCAAATAGTATTATCTAAAGATAATGTGAGGGGGAAATAATAAGTTTAATTTTATCTCAACATGAAAGTTTAAGGAATAGTATAGCAGAAGTCCAAATTATAGTAAATTTGTTATGAGCACTAAACTATATAAGAACATCTCAACTAATTTTTCTTTTCTATTCTAGGGTTTGCAAAGGTAAGGCACACTTAGCTATTGTTGGTATAGAATAGATAAGCGATGGCTCTAGTCTTGTTCGATCAATAATAAATGAGTAACAAAGTTGCGATGCATGGTAAAAAAAAAAACAAGTTGCGATGCAATTAGCAAGGTTTGAGAGAGCCCATACAAAGTAGGGGTAATCGATTTCGGGGCTGCTCAATTCCCACCCTAGAACTAGGAACCAGATTAGAAGGTCATGTTCCTAATTTGTAGAATCGGGAACTATTGATCCTAGACCTACCCATGAATCGAACCGACCAATGTGGTTCGGTTCCTAGGTGGATCTGGGAACCAATGGTACACTCCTTTTTTTTCCTATTTATTGTAAGACTGCAAGTGTTGTTGCATATTGTAAACTACTACACCAGCAATGTTGATAGAACAAGCTCATGATAAAGTAAATGATCATCAAGAACTAAGTCTCGTGTGCTTGCCACAAAGTTCTTAAGCTTTACTTCAAATTAAGAATGGGCAAATTAGGCTTTTGTCATAGGAGAGTAAAGATGAAGACTAAAGAATTAGTTATTAGAATTTTTAGTTTTGTAATAATAAGAATTTAAAATTAAAAAAAGGATCCACAATGAGTGATCCATGTGAGTGGGTCCACACTTGAAATCGAGAACCGCATCAATATTCACCGATTCCAAATTTTGGGAACCGGATAGGTAACCGTGAGAACCACCTAGAATCGGCTAGTTCTATCTCGGTCCGAATGATACTTGATTCGGCTCGGTTCTTTTGCTCACCCCTAGTGCAAAGCATTAGCGCCATCTATGAAGTTATACACACTCGTCTAAGCATGTTTAAGAGGGAAAGTGGACTGGATGTAAATGATTGATTTTAATTTAAGGTTAATACCATAAAAAACTTCAAAAGGTACATTTGTAACGGAGTTACTTCAAACTAATTTTTCGATCTGAGGGCCTATATGGTAACACTCAAGAAAAAGTATTTATGTTCCTAAAGTGTTCCGCGTATGGTAAAAAAATGTTCCAAAAGTATTCCGTGAACACTTTTGAAGCAACTTTTGGTACACTTTTTTTCCTTACATACCTCTTTTGAAGCACGAGCACCTCCTCCTTCGAACTCCTCTTTTGAAGACGCGAGCAGCTCCCCCTCACGGATGTACTCTTCGACCAGCCGACGCCGTTCCTCAACCATCCAACGCCGTTTGGTCCTCCGATGAGTTTCCGCCGGTTCATCCTCTTCTTAGCAACCGATCGACACACCATACGTGGGGATAGCTCACGCGAGCACGCTCGGATCTAGGCGGGGCTTGGGCGTGCACGGCAAACTCAAGCCAAACCCCATCCAGATCTAGGCGGGGCTCTTGGGGGGGCTCGCGCCGGTCGAACCCCACCCGGATATGGGCGAGCTCCCTTGGGTGAGCTCGCACGAATCGAATCCCACCGTCGCAGGGGTCGGCCTCGCACACCCAACAAGTGGGCGAGCTCGTGTGAGCCAAACCACGCCATCGCCAGCCGAGCTTCGACCTCATCGGCGATGGCGGGGTCATTCTCAAGCTTGCCGTGGGAGCCCAAGCCCGGCCTAGATCTTGGCAAGTGCTAGCCTAGGCGAGTCTCAATTGTTTCGTGTATTTTCTCGGTTTAATTGGAGCATTTGAGCACAAACAAGCTGCTTGTTGTGTGGCATTGAAGCAATGCATCTCTTGCATTTTGCCTTCTTTATCTGTCGGTGTTTAGGGATAACTTGCTCTGGTTCAATTGTCTTCATTGGTCTTCAAGCTCCTTTTGATATGATTCTGTCTTTGCCTTATGTTTTTGCTTTGGAGAAATGGTTTTGACATTTCCATATTTATTTTAATACAATGAACTTTACTCAATGATTTATAGCCTGGAGGATTGTGAATTTATTTGTGTCTTTGAAGCATCCGGAAAGAATTGGGTTGTTCTCGATTCGTCTTCTACGTTGTGATAAAACCTTTAGAGCTTTTGATCATTATTTTTAAGGACATAATTGGATATGTTGTATCTTTTCTTATCTTCACTAAAAGCAATGGATTTGTTAAGCTAGTAGTGATTGAAGTGGTTTTGATCCTTTATTATTAACAAACCTTATGTTATAGTGCACTTTTTCTTGGGGGCATTTTATAGTAATTCTTGATGCCTCCTTTGATTGTTTGAATTGAGACGACATGATGCTTTGACATACTATTTTTTTGTTGGAATTGTTTCATTGTTTGTAATTGATTGAGCTTGTGATTGCATTAGTAATTAGTAATATGATGATGGATTAGTTAAGATTAGATGGCATCCTAAAAAAGACACATCCAATGCAAAATGGACCGAGACTTCCATCAACTTGTTTGTGAGTTTGATGGTATAAGAGGTGAAGAAGGAAAATCGCACCTCTTGTACTTTCAACAAAGTAGGGTGGAAAAACATAAGGACCGCATTCAACAACAAGATGGGAGTTCAATATACTCAAGTACAAGCGAGAAACAAGGCAAACAAGCCGAGATCACAGTATGGTAGTTTCAAGAAGCTTCTTGGGCAATCTGGATTTGGTTGGGATAATGTCAATAAAAGAGTCACCGTCGATGATCCAAGCATATGGGAACTTCACGTCAAGGTATCATTTTGTCATTTTTAGACCATTGTATATGTAAATCTTAACATGTTTGATTATGTTACTAATGTACGCTATTTCTTATGAAAATTGCAGGATAACATTGAGTGGGCGAAATTCAAGAAGGATGAGTTTCCTCCTTATCCCGAGTTGTGCATTATATTTGGTGATACATATGCTACGGGGGAGCAGGCAATAGGAAGTGGCCAAAATTTGATATTGTCGGATGATGATGATAACTGTGAAGATGATGGTAATGATTTTATGGATGGTTTTGATGATCACCACCTTGATAAGGAAGGCTTCACACCCGCCAATCCTAGTATTCCAGTTCATGATAAGCACAACTTGGATAAGACTGCGAATACCAAGAGAAAAAAAAGAGGAGCCAAGTATAATTTAACCACGACTTGCAAAGCCATTGAAGATATAATCAAGTTCTCATCGGCCACCTCACGCCCCTTGTGAAGCCCTATTCCGTAGCTATTGTGGTTACTATCCTACTTGAGATACCCGAGTTAGACGATGATTTTTACGCCAAAAGAGTAGACAAAGCATGTGCTAGTACTAAATGGAGGGAGGCTTTCATCACAAGCACCTCCGAAAGGAGGAATGTACTTCTCTAAAATCTTTAGTAGATGTTTCAAAATGTACTGTGGATTTTTATGTGGTGTTTGGTTTCATTTTAATTTGTGACGGACATAGGTCATCGGTTGTTTAGTTTTAAGAATATTCATGTTGGGACTCTTTCCGTTTGCATTTGTTATGAGTATGATGGATTGCGTGAAATTTGTGTTCTTTTTCCAAGTACCTACATTAATGTCATTGTATTTTTATGATGGTATAGGTACAATGGAAGAGGAATCAAGTATTGTGTCTCTCTTGGATAGTTAGCTCTAGTTAGAACATGCTTGAATAAGTTTCATATTACGATAATACGTTCATAGATCTATGCTTAGATGTTGGAAAAATGCTTGCAAGTGAAAGAACCATACAGGGACGGTAAACAAACAGGAGCCGAATGGGTAAGCGAGATTCTTCATGGACGCTCGGATAGAATATATGAGGCGTTTAGGTTGGAAATACGTATTTTTCTAAATCTATGTGATTTAATGAGTGAAAAGGGTTGGCTGAAAGATAGTCGGTATATTAAGGTGATGAACAAGTGGGTATCTTTTTATTGATGGTTAGTCATAAGAGCTCTATGAGAACTTTATGTAAGAGATTCCAACATTCCCCACAAACAGGTTAGCAAGTATTTTACTATAGTGTTTAAAGCGCCGATCAAACTTTCAAATGAAGTCATCAACGTACCTTCCTTTGATGTAGTCCCAAAGGAGATTATGCTAGATCCTAACAACTCACTTTACTTTAAGGTATATTTTCCATATTAAGTTTACATCATCAAATACTTGTAATTGATAATCTTGTATAACACTATACTTTTGTAAAATCACGGGATCGCATAGGTGCTATTGATGGTACGCATATTAGTGTTGTCGTACCTATGATGAAGCGGATCTCATATAGAAATAGGAAAGGAACCACCACACATAATGTGCTATGTGCTTGTTCCTTTGACATGAAATGTACCTTCGTGTATCTTTGGATGGGAAGGATCAGCCAACGATTGTTGGGTGCTCTCGGCCGCACTCGAAGATCCCCAACAAAATTTTCCTCGACCACCGCCAAGTATTTTCTTTGTCTATCAACAGTTTATGATCATATTGCGGTTGCATGTCATAACAAATCTTTGTTGTACCTTACATGCAAATACTACGTGGTAGATTCTGGTTATGCGGCACTTCTAAGATTTTTAATGCCGTTTAAAGGTGAACGGTATCATTTGAGTGATTATAGAGGTAGAGGGAGATGGGCTAGAATAACAAGATAAATGTTCAACCATGGGTACTCTTCACTTGAACGTAATTGAGAGAGCATTTAGGGCCGAAGAAACGGATCTTTATATTGCAACACATTTCTTCCTTTCCAATTCGGAAGCAAGTGCTCATTGTGATTGCATGTTGCACTCTTCACAATTATATTCGAAACTAAGATAGGATGGACATGAAACTTTTCCTATTATGGTGATCCTAACTACGCATATGTATCTACGAGAAGAAGAGGCTGCTAATGATGTATCGGATGTGTAGGCAAGTGAGATGAACATACTTAGGAAAAGCATTGCAAATAAAATGGCAAGGGACTGCAATATGACTGAAATTTCATGACTTTTTATTTTTCAATTATGTAATCATATTTTTAACTACTTGGGAACATTTGTGTATGACTCCTAATTGTAATTTTTCCTATCTATGGAAAACATTTTTGACGTTCTTATTGTTCATTCCAATTCATCTTTCTCTTACAATTTTTTTTTATAATTGATCTCGTCCATATTATAATTTGATAAATCATGCATAAATTACTTATACATATATTGATCTAATTTGATTTAGTAAATTGAAAAAATGAGCCTTAACTTGATTTAATAAGTTAAAAATATAAAGACATATTTACATATATATAGTCCCCTTAATTAAATGAAAAAATTATGAACAAAATTTTTTGTAGTTACCAAACGCATTTCTCGTTCTTTTTTTTTGTTCCGGAAATAGAAATTTTTTTTTTTGAGTTACCAAATGCGTTTTCGTTCACGTAAATCATTGCAAGGAACAAAACGAGAAACAAGTGTTTTTGTTCTAAAAGTGTTCCCAAGAATAGAAACGTTACCACACGCATCCTAAAAATCCAAAACTTGTACAAATATGATAAATTTACCCCAAACAAATTTTTCGAACTCAAAAAATCCAAAATCGGTACATCCGTGATAAATTTACCCTTCATGAGTTTTCGTTAATTGGGGTTATTAAAATAAAATACTCTAAACTCGATACACCCGAGATAAATGGGTAAAAATCTCAAAGTGGTACACCCGTCAACTATTAACGTGACATCCAACTCATCAATTTGACGATAAAAATTAACATATGATAAATGTTTTAATAGCTATACCAATTTGAAATTTTTGTGGTCCAAAAAATTAATTTAGGGCAAATTTATCATAGTTATATGAGTTTGAAGGAGCCAATGGTTACTTGACTATCGAGGATGTCTTCCATAAGGAGGACACTCGAAAAAGAAAGAGATACACACAAAAAGAATGAAATATATTTTCATCTGTAGATGTGATTTATTTACCAATTGGTGTCCTCGCACTTTATTTATAGCCCTTTCAATCGATATTGCTCTTGTACTTTGGAGTTCTTTGCATAGTGGATCAGTTTTCTACTCTAGTTTGTTATAACTCACTTAGCGAATTCTTAGTTCTTTCTTGGTGTAATTATCTATCAATCAAATACAAGGACTGTGGTGCGTGTCAAGAATTGTTGGTTAGAACAACATAAAATTAAATTCATCTTCGGTCAACAACCTAATCGGGACGATTTTTCAAGTGAACAAGAGATAAGTATATTATTAGTAGGAAAATTTCCAAAAAGGGGCCCCAAGTGCCCTCATTTTCTCAAATAAGGGTTTAAAGTGAATCTTGTTTCAAATAAAGACACAAAGTACTCTCGTTATCTCAAAGAATGGCATAAAGTGCACATTGTTTCAATGAAAGGCCTAAAGTGGCTATATTAATATCAAAAAAGGGCATGAGTTACTTTAGTTAGGGGCATTTTGGTAATTTACTATTTTATTTTATTTTTCCCTTTTTCTATTTTTTAAGATATTTTGAAAAAAAATTAAAAAAAAATATAAAACAAAGAACATAGGCGGGAGGTCTAGTAACCTCCCCGCTTGCACGGCCGCCGAGTCCGGCCCGGTCGATGGCAACGGCCGTTGGTCGGACACGGGCAAGGGCCGCTAACCCTCATCCGGATCTAGGAGAGGGTCGCAGCCATCTCCCGGCTCAGGTGAGGGCCGGCAAGTCCTCGCCGCCGGTCGACCTCGTTGAGGTGCCGGCGACCCCGAAGAGAGCGGCGGTCACGAGGGGGAGGTCATCCTACCTCCCGATTTTTATTTTTTTCTTTTACTTTCTATTTTATTTTTTGTTTAAATTTAATTTACCAAAAAATTTGGTTAAATTTATATCTTTATAAAAATGACCTTGATTGGGCGGAAAATTTGGCCAACAAGCCGACAGTGAGGTCAAGCCCTTATTTGAAACAACCACGACCATTTCGGCCATTTTTTGAAACAAAGTCCACTTTAACCCCTTATTGGAGAAAATAATGGCACTTGGGGCCTTTTTTGGAATTTTCCCTTATAAGTATCAAAAGTTTCGTACGACGCTCACTTTGATGTCAAAAGTTTTTTCGTATCACTTAAATGGCACTTGTAAAAGAAAACGATCACTTAATAGCAAACTTTGATTTGAGTAGCCAAAAATCTAAGATAACCATGTTTTCTTAATTTCTCCGACCGACGTGACTCGCCAACGTGCCGACTCAAGCATATATTTCCTGAAACGACGTCATCCACATGATTTTCTCCAAATTTGAAACCCTAATTTGATCATAAATTTGAAATCTTCATTTGAATTTTCCCAAATTTAAAACCACACTCTTCCCCTCCAAAACCACACTCTTCTTAGTTCTCACAAAGACTCATCATTTCACTTATGCTTTTGCGCCCCAATGTGCCACCACGCGTCGTTGGCCATCGAACACATGGCGGCCACGCGCCCTAGAGAGACCAAGCGCTGACCGGGGCCCTATATGCATAATAAGTTTTTTGCTCAATCGGGTGTAGATCCGACCCGACCCAAGACCCGACCCGACTCGTGACTCGACCCAATCCGATTGACCGTTGACTTGAATTTCTCGGTCGAACTAACCATTAACCGATCACACTAGGTTAAGCTCAATCGAGTTCGCCAATTCGATTAGGGGAGCGATCGGACCGGTTTTTGAACGTAATCGAGGAGCGTAACACGTACCTCGCACGTGTCAACGCGTGAGCCTTACGTGCCGAAGCTTGTGGTGGCACATGAGGAAGCGTGCGACCCAAGCCCACGCGGGCCAGCCCAATTGGTTTCTTTTTTTTCCCCAAGCGAATGGCCCATTTCTCCTCTTATTTCCCTTCAGCCCCTTCCCATACGTGAACCTCTCCCTCGTTATCACCGTTCACTCATCGCACACACTCACGTCACTCACAAGTTGACCGCCACCGGACACGGTTGGTTGTCGCCCCACGTCCACATCATCCGGCTTTCACTCCCGTCCACAAAAATATACTTGGGGAAGGAGGCAAGGGGAGCATAAAAGACATTGAGTAGGCAGGTGTTGGTTCGGCGGACGGAGGGAGGATTCTAAAAAAAGGGCAAAGAGGAGAGTTTGAGGGAGTTCGGGGAGCGCCGAGAGGAGAGGCTCTAAGAAGGCTCGTGAAGTTTACTTCGCCTTTGTTTGCCGACCGGGTAAGCTCACTTTTTGTGGCGTTTGGTCCCGGACAAGATTGGTGTTTTCTTGTCCATGTATGCATCTTGTCCTCATATGTTGAATGTCCTGGATTGTTTTGTTTTAAATCTGGATGTATTTCTTTACCTACGAAGAGCCTACGCCCTTGCCCATTTAGTGCACCCCGTTTAGTCGTAACACGTCCATGCCAGGATCCTGTGGACTTCCTTGTGCTCACGCGCGTGTTCTCGTCGGCCGAGGAGGTGGTCTAGCAGCAATTGGTTTTCTTTTACGCTAGTGACAGCAAGACCGGTTTTGAGTCGCCATTGTTAGGCGGTCGGCCATTTCTTGGATCGACTCGGGTGAGGTGTTGCTCATCCGGCTTATTACCCTCTCGGAAGGACCCGTCGCACGTCCCTTTCTCGGAGATCAAGGCCAAGTGAAGTGCATGGAAAGGAAGGAACCGAGGACTGTTCAAGAGGGTTTTTGGTTCGAGCTCGATGTGGCGAAAAATTGGACGACGTTGGTTCGTGGCCCGTGAGGATAGGCGTGGGAAACGACGGCAGCTAGGCGTTGGGCCGACGGTCGAGAGACCGCTGGCGAAGCATCCCGACTGCGGGAGGACCCATCGAGTTTGGGCTGAGTTAGTGCGAGGGTGAACAAAGCCGGGCACGGTTTCGAACCCGGTGGCTGCACGGATGTTGACTCGGATCACAAGCGGTGGCGTGGTGGTCGAATCTCGGCGTCACGATCTTGGAGCTCGGTGAACGCAGCCGGGTCGGCGTCTAGGGGTCCGGGTAGGTGGCGGCGCAATGAGCACAGCCCTACGATGGCATTTGAAGTCGTATCGAACAAGAGTCCGTGGGGACGGTTCCTTGACGTCGGCCTAGGTTTGGTCCTCACTTCGAACCGCGAATAGGTCATGACGGTGAAGCGACGCAAGCTAGTGGTCGCACGTGAGTGGACCCGAACTAGTGGCGTTGAAGGTGGATCTCGGCGCCGTTGTTTTGCGGCACTTTCAACGAACGAGTCCAAGTGAGTAAGTCATGGTCGTTGTCGTTGGTGCCGAAGGTGACAAAAATGTTTAAGGGTGTAATAGGCGGAGGTGCGAGAAAACAAACCCGGGCGACGCAGCGGCGACGCGAGCTCGGAGGCGCAGGTTTCTAACATTAGCAGCCCGACGCGGCGACGAAGGCGGACCGGCACGCGGCGACAATTTTTAGTAGAGCGAGAGGAGGACGGTCGTGCCTAACACGGAAGTCCGGCGGCCGACGAAACCGGAGTCGATGTCCACGCCCGCACGGCGGCATCGGGATTTGCTCTCGGTCCTGTTGAAAAGAAAACGTCGCACGAAGAAGACAATGAATAGTGGAAGTGGGGCTGAGTGAATATGAAGGGTTTGGTGCAATGAAGGATAGTGGTTTGGGAGGAACGAACGGCTTGAGGGAGCAAACAAAGGTATTTGGGTTTAGGCCGTATTGCTTCTCATGTGGGCTGGTGAAGAAGAAAGAAAAGATTTTGGGCCTAGGCTATTTTGTTCAAGGGAGGGGCTGTTGTGGGCGTGAGAGAGATGGGCTAAAAGGAGATGTGGGCTTGGTTAAGTCGAATATAAAAGAATGTGGACTTGGACATTTTTATGCGAATGGACCCGATTTTGGTCCTCTCTCTTGGGCCCGATCGGGTCCAACGAGCTGGTCCAAGCCCGGGTCCGAGAACCCGAACAAGACCCGGTCCCTTTTAATAAAAAAAAATATTTTAAAAAAAAATTAAAAAATAATAAAAAATTCGAAAAATAAAAAATTTTCCAAAAAAATCAGAAAAATTTCAGAAAATTAGAAAAACAATTTTCATGACCTTCTCACCCCCAATGTGAATTTTTAAGCCTCAAAATTGGCGTTGATTGAAGACCGATGTCCAATCCGGCCTCGATACTCATGTAATTCGACCTTCGAGTCGAAATTGTTTATTTAAATATCGCCATCATAGATTTGGTCTCGCATGTGCTTATTCTAGTCTTTTATTTGGTATATTTATCTCGATTAAGTGTTTATCACACTGTCTTTTGAAAAATTGCCTGTTAATCGCTTGTCCTATCTCGCTAGGTTAAGGATAAATAGGTAATTGCACGAAATGACGGAAAACGTTTTGCATGATCATTTAGTACTTGGTTAGATACCGATAAGTTTAAAATGATATGCGTAATGTGTGGTCACCTTAGGAATATCAACTGGTTAGGTACCGAAAGGGCGCTAATTATCTAGTTAGCGTAAACAAGTCCTCCGAACCTAGAAACTCGGTTGCGTAGGAATCGAGATGACACTCCCATGTCTCGATTGGTTTCTAGTAGACCCTAATAAAGCTAGTGGCGACTCTTAATAGCATTTTAGTTGGCTAATTAGTAAAAAGAAATCCAATGTCACGCGAGGTAGAACTTGGGAGAGTCCACGCCATTGATTGATGGCAATACCTCTAAACCCGCCGGACCCTCGTGGGAGGCCGAAGGCGGATCGCGACAGCTTGGCGACTCCACTGGGGACTTAGGTTAGAAACCTGTGTAGACTTAGGCCTTAATAACCAGTTGATTGTTCCTTAATTTGATCTTCATTTTGCCGTATCGCATAAAAAATTAGGTTGATCTCGTTAACTCGATTAGATGTTCTTGCGGGTCGGGTGTTATAAGGGGGGAGTGATTGTTGACCTGCATTTTGCGGTGAGTTGTCGGAATGTATGTTTTTTGGATATATATTGAAGCGGTGTTTGATATACCCTGCGTGTGTATGGCTCTCATACACTACACTTTTTGCACACACATCCAAGTGGTCAAACCCGGATCGCGATCCCGGAAAACCCTTAGGAGGAATCGAAAATAGATTGGGCCATACGCAAGTCCGCAAATGGCACGATCATTTTCGATCCCGCTCATCACCTCGAAATATGTGCCCCGACCCGATTATCTTTGTCGCATTTTTGGGGGCGGTACATTATTCCATTGTGATGGGAGCCTTTAGCCATTAGTCTATCCTACTCTTATGCGTCAAACCTCACCGTCAAGATGCGCGTGTTTTTGCCATTAACATGTACCATTTACCAATCACTTGTGAGTATAATCCCTACTTCGTCCCATTTTTTTTCTTTCCATGTCTCTTTCGGTGATGTTTTTGTTACGTTCATTGATCGACCGAATTACTCATATATGACATAGACTCGATGGGAAAGCATGACATCACCCTTATCCCTATTCCCGAAAGACTTTTGTTGACATGGTGGGAGGGTATGGATCGTCGCGACCAGTGATATGTCAAAGAACGGGTTGGCTACCTCATACACCCGCTCCGGGTTCGCGGTCGGCCCATGCCATCCAAGCCATGACACATTTTTGGAATCCAATCACATCCACCTTCATCTTCAATGGTCATGAGTTAACTCCCACCCTCGAAGAATACTATCTCATCACCGGTGTCCACCCGGAGAAAAAATTGATTGAGCCACCTTTGGGTCGCGATCCTACAAGCACCCTTCTGAATTCCTCGATACACCCAAAGCCGAGATCGCCAAAGTACTTAAAAGCAATGCTGGTCGCTGCCCATTGACCTTTCTATTTGGGAGATTCTCGAAGCCGCCAAAGAAGGATGGCACCAAATCCGCCCGAGCACTTCTTCTTGCCTTTTTTGGTTTCATAATTTTTCCCGTATCCCCGATCTCCATGAACCCTCTTCTTGCCCATGTTGTGAGACAAGTTTGCATCAAATGGGACTTCATCCATATGATCCTTGCTGAATCTTTCTTGTCTCTCAACAATTTTAAAGCTAATACCGATGGGAAGAAAGTGTTTCATGCGCCTGTGGGCCTTTTTATATACCTGGTTCATCTCTCATGTTTATGAAACATCCTTCCACATGACATATTCGATCTTAAGCATCGCACTCACCCGTTTGAAAAGCTTATACACTTGCAGATGCAACCTCATACACGGTCATACCGTCGCTGGTTTTATTTTTTTGAGAAGTTTAACCCCGGCCCAAATCCGATGGAAATTCGGGGGTTCTCAATTCCAAAGTGTCCGCCTTCTCGCCGCCAACACCGATCCCATACCCTTATTGGGATTCACTAGTGCCACTACCTGTTACCCATTAAGGACGGTCGACAATATGGGGCTCTTCGAGATATCCCAAAGACCACCGAGGGGGCAATTGTTCGGGTTCGACTTCCCGCACAAGCGAGATGGATAAACAAGAAATCGCCCTTCGACAGGTGGACATTAACAACATCAAGAGCGCTTGGGAGAGCTGTTGTAAACAAGTCATTGTCCAAACTCCCGAACTAGAGGGCGAGATGGGACTCCATCAAGCATCATTGGCATACATTCACCGCCCCGAGAATCCTAATTGCCGAGTCGTTCTACCTTTCGTCCCCCAGAGGGCAATCATCATGGGTCTCAAAGAAGAAGACGACCGATAAGCCGAGGAATAGGGATAGGTCGCTCGAAACTCCCATTTTATGGTCAAAGGAGTGGGCATTTTGATATCGATGGAACCATTACCCCTCGAGTTTATATCATATTTTAGTGCTTTCGTGATGATCTTTTGTAATCTGTTGTTGAACTCCGCTTGAGCTCTTTATATGAAGTTTTCATTTCCTTACTAACCTTGTTGTTAATATAATTATTACACGTTTTTTTCGTTTGGCCGTATATTCTTTTATAAACAACCCGTGATAGATTCTATTCTCCCAATTTAGATTTGCTAGAGAATTTGCATATCCCGAGTTCGTTGCAAAAGTTTATATTGTCAAAGGAAATTGCGTACATTTCGTTTGAAATCACCGATGGATTTCCCCTTCTAACAAGTAGATATTGCGGGCTTCACGCGTTCACCCATTCGCACTAGGTCAGTAACGGCACGTATGGAGGCACGTGCGAGATGAGGAAGCACAGAATCGGGGCCTAGGAGCAGCCGCCTTTGCAGAGGTCCGGGGATTTAAGGGCGATGGTAACTCGGTTATATCCGCACTTTTTGGTCCAGTCGCAACCAAAATCAAGTGCAATTTCCACCGCCGGCCGATGTGCATGACCTTATTAATGATGATCCACCAATTCCAGCCGTTGAGGAGGCAATTACTCAAGCTCGTACCCGCTCCCCTTGATCCTATCTCAAGCAGCCATCTCGGCCCGGTTGGAGGAGGAAACTAAAAAGTGGTTCGGCGATCCGGAAATGCCAGTTCAAGGATAAGCATGGACTCGAAAACGTCGGGGATCTGTCCCGATATGACAATATAAACTTTCCCGATAAGTTTAAAGTTCCGTACTTCACAAAATATTCGGGCAAGGGTGATCCAAGGGCGCACTTGGTTTATTACACCAATCGGATGGGTCGGTACGTCAAGAATATTCCTTTCTTTGATACAAACTTTCCGTAATAGTTTGGAGGATGCGGCGCTCATTGGTTCTTGGATTTGAAACCGGATAAAATAGCAAGATGGGAAGATTTGGCTAAGGCATTCGCAGAGAAAGTACCAATACAACACCGAGATGGCTCCGACACGGGAGGTGTTGTCCCGCACGTTAAAGAAGAGAGATGAAGCATTTAGGGTTTTTGCTCACGGATGGCGCGCTTTGGCGCTGAAGTTCGCCCACCTCTCGAGGAGCTTGAGATGATTAATATGTTTGTAAAAACCCTTCCGAATGAATTCTATCAAAAGCTTATTGGAGCAGGATTTCAAAATTTCCCTTTGCTCGTCAAAGTCGGGGAAAGAATTGAGGGTGGAATGCACGAAGGAAGAATAGCGGAGGGTACCGGTAGAAGGGTACCGGCTAGAAAGGAAAAAGAAGTAGAAGTATCATTTGTTCAAACTCCAGTTTCGCAATCGATGCAAGCTTCCCGACCTAATCCTAATCGGTTAGCATCCGCATCGGGAGGCTATCGGAATAGTGGGTATCGAACGCTCGGCCCGGGAAGCCAAGACAGTTCACTCCACGCCAAGGCCATTATCACAACTTTTACCTGCTTTGTTAGGCAAGCGGCTTGTGACTAAGGAAGTCGCTCGAACTAACCCCCGAAGTACCGTGGGTTCGACCCTTCCAAATCCTGCGCTTTCCATACGGGCGAAATGGGACATGACGTTGACGGTTGCTATGTCCTCAAGCATAAAGTTCGGGACTTTCTAGAGGGAAATCGCTTGTCGTTTAAGGACTTCGAGCCGAATGTGCAGCGGAACCCGCTACCAGGTCACGCCTCAAACGTTGGAGTAATTGAAGAGGTGAGGAGCGTCACCAAGAAGAGATTCCGATTAGATGTTGTGGAAATGTACGCAAGCACTCGTGTCATTTGGGCACTACAGTGATACGAATTTGATCCCCATCCAGGAGAAGCGAGTACGTATCGCCGAGATGGTTTGAACCCGAGTAATTCGGGCTACCCCGAAGGAAGTTATTGGCTTTACACCATCTCATGTGGTTGGTGTTCCGAAACCGCCCCCGTCGAGCCAGATTTAGAGACGATCGCAATCGAGCCCAAAGCAACCTCTTAGCCAAGTCGAAAGACATAAACGTGCCTGAGGTGGCACTAAGACAGCCAAATGAGAATCAAGATCACGTAACCGATGCCGCGTATAACCGGCACTCACTGGGATCAAGAGCTCTTGCGAAGCGCGTATCTTTGCAGGGGAGATCGTTGATACTTTGGGACAACCCAGTGGCGGATATGATTTTCTGGTAAAGTATTCACCGCCGTCTTGATTTTTTGAGGAGCCCATCCTTAAGACGCAAACTTATTGGAACGAGTGGGGGGATGAGTTTGACGCACTAGAACCCAATAATGAAGCGGTTGCGCTAATTGAAGCAGAAGCAGCCCGTCGACACCCAAGGAGCCTCTCCCGATGATGCAGTTGTCCCTAAAAAAATGCTGGATTTGAATGAGACATTCATTGCTATGGTAGAGCCTGTTGTAATAGACCTCACCTGTCATAGAAGATCTAGATGATTACCACCTGAAGATGAAGGCCACATGATTATTGACCTCACTTCCAAAGAGTTTATTCTTATGGGAGCTCGGTTCGATGCTAGTTTGGATATTGTGGGAAGCAGCTTTTGCCCAATTACGGTTGATACGCCTTCAACGGTTGCGAGTGAGGCCGCACCAGCTACCATTGACACTAAGGAAGTCGCACTGGGACTATGGGACCGAGGCGATTGATTCGGTCACCCGGACGGGTCGTTCTTATGCACTCTTTGGGCCGTCTCGAAGAAACCCGTGACTGAAATAGAGGCTGAACATCTTCTATCCGTTGTAAAAACTAGTGAGTTTTCTGTGGTGGATCAACTTAGAAAAATGCCGGCCCAAATTTCCATCCTCGAGCTATTCCAATCTTCGGAAAAGCATAAAGAGGCCCTTCTAAAGGTGCTCAACGAGGTGCATGTCCCCGATACTCTTGGGGCACTCTAGTTGGAGGAATTCGTTGGCTCTATCCTGCTGAATGATCAAATATCATTTTTCGACGAGGATCTTCCGACTAGTAGCTCTTCGCATTGCAATGCCCTTCACATCTCCATCAAGTTCCGAGGTAGAATGATTTCACGAGTCCTTATTGATAATGGTTCTTTGTGAACATTTGCCCACCGAATACGTATCGATTCTTTGGGATTTGAAGAGTCGCAAATGCATGCATCTAAGTCGCATGTGAAAGCTTTCGACGGTATGAGGAAGAATGTTCGGGTGAGGCTAAACTGGAAGTGTTAATTGGGCCTTCTAAGTTCTCAATGACATTTCAAATTTTGGATATTCCGTCTTCTTTCAACATCTTTTTTGGGTAAACCGTGGATTCACATGGCTAGAGCCATCCCTTCAAGCCTCCATCAAAAGGTTTGATTTATTGATAATGGCCAAATGATAACGATCAATGGAGAAACCGACATGCGACTTCCCGAGGGGAGTAGTCGTCTCGTACATACCACCCGGAGCTGAACAAGAAGCGAGTTATCATACCTTCGAGTTGGTATCAACAATACATGTCCCTAAGGATGTTGTCACTAAACCCCGTCACTTTCTTCGCCCCCGCCCTCATGTCCAAGAAAGTGTTACTCCAATACGGCCATGTTCCAGGAGAAGGTTTGGGATTATATGGTCGGGGCATCACCGAGCCCATCCGCGCAAAACCGGATAACGGTCCCTTTGGACTTGGATATTCGGGAAGTCGTAACCGATCTCGATGGCCCTACCGTTCGTCTGTTCCGACGTAGGCGCCGTAATGCGATCGGTCCATACCCTTCTCCTCTCCGGGAGCGGTCGCCGCAACCAAGGAGGTTATATAGATAATGCCACCGATCCTGTAGTAGGTGAGAGTTCGGGTAGCCGACCCATTGGAAATCCCCTTAAAGCTGTTCTTTCCTCGTCCGCCGAAGACGCTAGATGAGCTAAGCCTTTCCAACTTAGAAGGGATAGCGCAACTATTTCAAGAGCTCATTCTTGACACCGTCATCACACCTACCGATATTGATGACTTCGTTGAACCGTAAGCGCCGGAGGATAAGTTAGCCGACTCTCGAATATCATTCCGAAGAACCTTACGCATGTGCTATCGCATCCGAGGAGGCGAGAATCGTCGCCTAGTTCCCCCAATTCTCCGGAGTAGGATCGTAGGTTTGTCTATTTTGTCATGTACATATGATTTTCCCACCTCTATCAAGGAATTTTTTGATGTTGTGCTAACCGTTTTTTGCATACCCCTAAGTCTCGAGCCGTTGGCTTGGGGGAGTACATATTGTAACGCGGCTTCCAATTAAATAAAACCAGCACATGTTTATTCAAGACGTGTGAAAGTACAATTGCCCGGTCCCATGACGATGCGAGTGTGATTATGAGCCAAAGTGTGAACTCGAGGACCGGACTTTCACACGCTTCCTAGTTTTGACTTTTTCCAAAACTCCGGATAACCCGATGATGTGAGGGTATTTCTTGGGGCTTACTCATTTTTTTAAAAAAATGTGTTGTTACAAAATTATTTTAAAAAAAAACACACCTTTCTACACTTTGTTTGTTTGTCGGTGAAGTAAACTAACCTTTTTGCTTCGTATCTCGGTGCATAGCATTCGTACATTCATGATAAGAACATATGTGACTCGGACCCGTCGGGCGGCGATTCTTCGGGCTCGGGCAGCGATAGTGATGATCTAAAAGGGATTGAGCTCCATTGGAGTCGTCATGAGGAATCGAAGCCGTTGACAATTGAACCGATTGTGACAGAAAATTTGGGTACTCAAGACAATATCGGAGAGGTCCAAATTGGTACGGGGTTACAGGGAGCGAGAGGCCGCTAGATTGATCAGCCTTCTTCGAGAATTTCGGGACGTGTTCGCCTGGTCGTACACCGACATGCCAGGATTAGATCCAGATATCGTGCAACATGCTCTACCGACTAACCCGGATATACCGCCGAAGAAACAGCGGTTGAGAAGGACAAAGCCCGAGTTATCTAAGAAGATTGAGGAGGAAGTAATGAAACTCCCGAAAGTTGACTTTATTCAAGTCGCTCACTACCCGGATTGGATAGCGAATATCGTCCCAAGTGATGAAAAAAGATGGGAGAGTCGGGGTGTGTGTTGACTACCGTGATTTGAATAAGGCCAGCCCGAAAGATGACTTCCCGCTCCCGCATCTTGACGTGTTAGTTGACAGATCACTGGGTTCGAGCCGTTTTCTTTCATGGATGGTTTTTCCGGCTATAACCAGATTCGGATGAAAGAAGAAGACGAAGCAAAACTTCCTTTATAACCCCATGGGGAACCTTTTGCTATAGGGTCATGCCTTTCGGCCTGAAAAATGCGGGTGCAACTTATCAAAGAGCTATGGTGGCCTTGTTTCATGATATGATGCACAATGAAATAGAAGTATACGTCGACGACATGATCGCGAAGTCAAGACCGAGGCGAGGACCATGTTGCGATTCTCCGCAAGCTCTTCGAGCGTTTACGAAAATACCAATTACGTCTCAATCCCGCAAAGTGCGTATTTGGGGGCAAAGTCCTGGGAAATTATTGGGCTTCATGGTCGATAGCAGGGGCATTGAGATTGATCCGTCCAAGGTGAAAGCCATATGTGAGCTGCGACCTCCGTCTTCGGTAAAAGAGGTTCGCAGTTTGCTAGGGAGATTGAATTATGTCGCAAGGTTCATATCCCAATTGTCGAGACCGCTAAGCCATTTTTCAAGCTTCTCAAGAAAAATGCAAAAATTGTGTGGGATATCGAATGTCAAACTGCTTTCGAAGATTCAACATTACTTAACCCATTCCCGGTCCCGGTTCCACCCGTTCCCGGGTGCCTCTCGATCCTTTATCGACCATCCATAAGGAGTCCTTGGGAGCTGTATTGGTGCGAAGAGACCATCGGATGGGAAAGAATGCGCGATTTACTATCTCAAAGCAAGAAATTCTCATATTCAGAAGCCAACTACTCGGAGGTTGAGAAAACTTACGTAGCTCGGTTTGGGTGTTGCACGATTGCGATAGTATACCCTTCACCATCGGGTCATGTTGACCACCGAATGTGATCCCATCAAGTACCTTTTGGAGAAGCCGGCGTTGGTCGGCAAGTTGGCCAAATGGCAAATTCTTATTTCCGAATTTGATGTGCGGACTATGACGCAAAAGTCGGTGAAAGGTCGAGCCATAGCGAGACATGTTAGCAGAAAATGCTGCCGGGCCGCGGGCGGAGGACGAGATGGACCCTCTTGATGATCGTGTTTTACTAGTGACTACGGAAAAGTGGGTCATGTACTTCGATGGAGCTGTGAACTTATCGGGATCGGGTAAGGAGCAGTTCTTATTTCCCCGGATGGCAGCACTATCCGGTAGCCGCTAAGTTATTATTTTCGTGCACCAACAACATTCTTGAATACGAGGCTTGCATTCTCGGGCTTCAGTGCAGTGGAGATGGATATCCGGAGACTACAAGTTTATGGCGATTCTCGCCTCATCGTCCTTCAAAGGAAGGCAAATGGAAAACTCGTGACTCGGGCGATCCCATACCATGAGTTTCTTGAGGACATAATTGAAGAGTTCGATGAGATAGCGTTCGAGTACCTCCCTAGAGCGCGAGAACCAATTTGCGGACGCGTTGGCCACCCTATCCTCAATGTTTCAGGTGGCTGCGGGTTCGGATATCGAGCCGTTGAGAATCGAAATTTTGAAACGTTCAGCCTACTCCATGCTAGTAGAGGAGGAGGCGGATGGAAAGCCATGGTACCGTGACATTAAGGTCTATCTCGCAAAATAGAGAGTTTCCTGAAGGGAGTGAAGCGGCCGACGGGAAGTATCCGATGAAACTGTCTTCAAAGTTCTTCCTCGGCGGCGATACGTTGTACAAGAGGTCATATGATTCCGTCCTCCCGAGGTGCGTCGATGCCAAAGAAGCCAACCAGTTGATGAGTGACATCCATGAAGGTGAATGCGGCCCCCATATGAATGGCCATCTCTTTGAGTAAAAAGATCATGAGGTTGGGATATTATTGGCTCACCCCGGAAGCCGATTGTATTCAACATGTTCGTTCCGCTATCGGTGTCGGTCCATGGAGATAGAATTGCTTTGCTCCTCCCAATGAATTACACCGGATGTCCGGGCGTGGCCTTTCTCAATGTGGGGCATCGACGTCATAGGACCAATAAATCCCAAAGCTTCGAACGGACATCATTTTATACTCGTGGCTATTGACTATTTTTCAAAATGGATCGAGGCCGGTTCATACGCCAATGTCACAGCCAAAAATGTAGCTAGGTTTTTTGCGTCGAGACATTTTTGCCGGATATGGGGCACCGGAGGCTATAATCAACGATAATGGCTCAAACCTCAACAACAAGATCGTTGATGAGGTTCTTGGTGAGTTTCGCGTTCGGCACTTGAATTCTTCACCTTACCGCCCTGAGATGAACGGTGCAGTAGAAGCGGCAAACAAGAATATCAAGAAGATCCTATCAAAGACAAGCAGAGAATTATCGTGATTGGCATGAGAGACTCCCTATGCATTGATGGCATACCGGACATCGATCCGTACTTCAATCGGGGCAACTCCTTTCTCGTTGGTATACGATATGGAAGCGGTGCTACCAATCAAAAAGAGATTCCATCATTGAGGATTCTGTCACAATTGAAGCTTATCGAAATGCAGTGGATTCAAGCAGAGATATGAACAGTTGAATATGATCGACGAGAAAAGACTACGGGCCATCCGTCACGGTCGGTGTTATCGAAGCGTGTGGCTAAGTCGTTCAACCGTAAAGTTCAACCCCGGCGTTTCAAGGTTGGAGACTTGGTGCTTGAAGAAGAGATTGGCATTTTTGCCACATCCCCGGAGGCAAGTTCACACCAAACTATGAAGCATTTCGAAGTCCTCCCTGGTGGTGCGTTGATTTTAACCGAGATGGACGGCCGGGTCCGGTCGAATCCCGTAAATGCCGATATGGTGAAGAAATATTTCCCATGAATAAAATCGGAGGCTCTAATAGCCGTTTCCTGTATAGATCCGAGTTACCCTAACTGTTAGGATCATACATATCATACGCATATATGTATCATATTTGTATTGCGAGATTAGGTGTGATATTCGACAAACCTAAGCCAAGCGACTGAATTAAATCAATCCGGAACGCCTTAGGTGAAGGAAACTTGCAAATGACCGACGCCCGGCGGCATGGAAAGCCGTGCCCGCCACGGTGGGATTGCTTAAATAAAAGCGAAACCCCTACATGACGCCAACAGCGTCGTAGCACAGTGGTTGGGGGATGAAGGTGGTCCGGACGCGACCGGGGTTCGAACCCGGGAATGGCACTCCAGTGGGCCCCATTGTAAAAATGGGGGTCTCCCTTGTAAATAGAAATAAAAATGTATATAAAAAAAAAATTTGCATCCATTTCATTTCTTGTAATGATACAAAACTTTTTGCACCCATCTCATTTTTTGCGAAAAGGAGAAGATTTCACTACGATGGAAAACTAAATGAGGCGTTAAGGCGCTAGAGTTCCAACAATAAAATTTTTGTCGAGTCATATCATTTTGCCCAACGGCGGGTCTACGAGAAAGTCGTGTCACCGTTTGTGATGCATCGAGGCTTCCTGGATAACTAATCAAGTGTAATAATTTGCAAAATCGCAGGATGCTCCACTAGCATGAATCCTCGGAAGATTGGACATAAAAGGTCGGTGGTGGTCGCTACGACCTAGGTAAGTATCCATTTTCCGGAATTTCGTAGAGCGCATGGTTGTTCAAATGTTTCATCCCTAGTTGGGTTATAACAAATGTCCAGCCCATTAAGCATTTAAAAAAAAAATCTCTCATCCCTAGTACAATTGGAGTTCATGCTTCAACTCATTCTAAAAAGCATCCATGTTCATTGAACTGGTGCATCCATTCATGCATATATGCATCTTGCATTGAAGTCTCCTACGGGTTCATTTGGCCGAATGATTTTTGCTCGTGGAGCAGAGGTATTGAGTATGCCAAGTGAAGGTGTTTAAGGTGAAGGATGAACCCCGTCTAAACACATCCCTAATACACTCGAGAGTTGAGTGAAGTGAGAGCAAGATTCGTGTCTTAGGTCGAAAGATCCATTCGCAATGTGTACAAGGGTTGAAGTGACGAAAGGCATTCCTTCTTTTCCCATACACACAATACATCCCCTTGCTAGCCTTGTTGAGCACGAGTAACGAGAACATTCAAAATACCCCTGTCAAGAACCACCCTACATTGGGGCGGATACGAGGAGATTACGAGTTGAAAATCGGCGAAGAAAAAGGTAAGAAAGATTTAATTGCCTTCACTTGTCTTAACCTTTGTGTGGTAACTTCAGGTGAATCTTCATGGAAGCTCGAAATATCCCTAGATGAAGAAGAGCATTTCTTTCTCTACCTAAACATTGAATACCCTTTGCTAACCAAGTTGAGCCGGAAATCATTTATTTCAAAAACCCGATTGGTGATCATCTCCCCACAATGGTGCAAGATGTGTGATTTACCGAAAGCCGGTGTCATTGTGCAATATCTCGAGAGTCCGAGAGAACTCATGATAAAGGCAAAGAAGAAAACAAAAAGAAAAAAAACAAAGGGCTAGAAAAGCAAAGTGCCTAGTAAAAGCAAGGCCAAAGCCCATAGAGGAAAAAGCCAAATGCGAAAAGCATTGAGCTTACCTCGAATAGAAACAAATGCAGAAAATAGAGAAAAACTCTTTTCTTGCCAAGAAAAATAGACAGCTCATTGGACTCTCGAGGTGGATTGTGATCCCTGGAATCAAATGCTTTCCCCAAATGGAGCGAGATTGTTAAAGACACCAAGGTGGTCACCAACTCATAAACCCCTCAATAAAAATATTTAAAAAAAATCGAGCCTTGTAAGCCTTCCCCGAACCGACATTACAACCCGTCCGAAGACTCTTTCGATTGGGATGTTTCGAGTTGACATGAAGACTTTACAAAGAAGCTATTGCTCGAAGGAGTGGAGCCAATCATTTCTTGTATTATCTTCCGGGTCCTTGACTTGTAAACCCGACAAAGATAATAACTTCAAATGTTGCCCCTAGTGTGGCCTCAAAGCAGGAGAAGTCCTTTATGTAAGCTTGTGACCATGCCAACATTACGGTCCCTCAAAGACCTTTCGGATTGATCGAGAATGTATGCATTGCGAATATATCCGAAACCTTGGACACGAAGAGAGTGCGAGGTATCGAGAAATTTTATCCCGGAATCCCCAAGTAAGTGATTGGGACCAAGAGATATTCCCCGAGAGAGTGTGTGAGAAGCCCTTTCAAATTAAGCGGCTTAGCTTGGCATGCTCAATAAATCTTTTTTCAAAAATAATAATTAAAAAATTAAAAATTTAATTATTATCTTTCATGAACCGAAGTTTTCATGCAAAAATCATTTTTGGGAGGTACAGTTCCCCTGTCAATGGATTCTCCCCATGGAGTCTAATCGTCGACGATATCATTTAACCGAGTGAGAAGTTTTCGATATCGCATTGCACCAAGTAGCCTCCCTAGTGAGTTGATTTAACTTTATCTGCCTATGCGTCTACCGCTACTTTCCCATCGGTTCGAATTTGTTCCGTAAGTCCTGAGCTGTGTAGGGAACAAGCTTGAGCGTTTCGATCATCTACGACAAGTTCCAAGCTTTGAAGCAAACATATCATAGATGTTCATCGGCATTTGTTTGAGCTAATCTTGTTTGAACAGGTAAGGCGAACTTTGGCCTCCCTAAACTAGTTCCACGGTAAGCTTCCTCGGTCCGGGTGAGCCTAATGACCCCGGAACGAGATATGACGCCGAGTGCTTGTCAAGAGCCAAGTCACGCGAGTGTGAATCGCGGTGGTAGAGTTCGTAGACGACATTTTCAGCCTATTCGGTAAGTTCGATCGACATGCAAGCGCTAAAGTCGAGAGCTTGTCCCATACAATCCAGAGAATGTACTCCATGAGGCCGACGGGTAAGGTGAACTTTAGCTTCCTAAGGCCCGTTTCATAAACAGGTTTCCTCACTCTAGTAAGCAAATATAATGCTAAGTGAACTGTGATTTTTCAATAGCCTTTTCATGGGTCAAAGACCGTGAATCGTGACTTTTAATAGCTTTGTTCATGGGTCAAAGACCGTGACTGTGACTTTTCAATAGCCTTTTCATGGGTCAAAGACCGTGAATTGTGACTTTTTAATAGCCTTTTCATGGGTCAAAGACCGTGAACTGTGACTTTTAATAGCCTATTCATGGGTCAAAGACCGTGAATCGTGACTTTTCAATAGCCTTTTCATGGGTCAAAGACCGTGAATTGTGACTTTTTAATAGCCTTTTCATGGGTTAAAGACCGTGAATTGTGACTTTTTAATAGCCTTTTCATGGGTCAAAGACCGTGAATCGTGACTTTTAATAGCCTGTTCATGGGTCAAAGACCGTGAACCGTGACTTTTCAATAGCCTTTTCATGGGTCAAAGACCGTGAATTGTGACTTTTTAATAGCCTTTTCATGGGTTAAAGACCGTGAATTGTGACTTTTTAATAGCCTTTTCATGGGTCAAAGACCGTGAATCGTGACTTTTAATAGCTGTTCATGGGTCAAAGACCGTGAACTGTGACTTTTCAATAGCCTTTTCATGGGTCAAAGACCGTGAATTGTGACTTTTTAATAGCCTTTTCATGGGTTAAAGACCGTGAATTGTGACTTTTAATAGCCTTTTCATGGGTCAAAGACCGTGAATCGTGACTTTTCAATAGCCTTTTCATGGGTCAAAGACCGTGAATTGTGACTTTTTAATAGCCTTTTCATGGGTCAAAGACCGTGAATCTGTGACTTTTAATAGCTTGTTCATGGGTCAAAGACCGTGAACTGTGACTTTTCAATAGCCTTTTCATGGGTCAAAGACCGTGAATTGTGACTTTTTAATAGCCTTTTCATGGGTCAAAGACCGTGAATTGTGACTTTTCCATAGCCTTTTCATGGGTCAAAGACCTTGAATTGTGACTTTTTCATAGCCTTTTCATGGGTCTAAGACCATGAACTGTGACTTTTTAATTGCCTTTCCATGGGTCAAAGACCGTGAACTAAGATTCTTTCAAAATCGCCTTTACATTGGTCTCGAGATCGTGAATGTGTCATTTCCCATGAAGGCCAAGCCCGTGTCGTTCGTACGGTCTTCCTAGAGATTTTGTTGCTTCAATTAACCTTGCATGCGCAGTGCGATAGGCGTGGAGCCCGGGCCGGTTCTCCAAGTGAGTCTTCGCAATTCCCGATCTCGATAGATGCTCCGGTGGTTTTCCCAAGCCTTTGTCGGGTTAGTTTATTAACAAAATTAGGTGTCCTTTCGTCTTGGAATGGAACCTCTTCGAGCTCCCTTTCCAAGAGGGGCAATTGTTGACACCTAATTTTGGTAATCCCGTATTTTATTTTATTTTACTTTAAAATGAATATGTGTAATTTACTAAATTGCATATTTTATTTTATTTATTTATTTTTCAAATCGAAGAAAATAGAAGGATATATATATACATGTATATATATATATATTGCAAAAAAAAAAAAAAATCGAATCGAGCGACCCAAGCCCACGCGGGTCATTGATTGGTTTCCTTTTTTTCCCCCAAGCGAATGGCCCATTTCTCCTCTTATTTCCCTTCAGCCCCTTCCCATACGTGAACCTCTCCCTCGTTATCACCGTTCACTCCCTTCGCACACACTCACGTCACTCACAAGTTGACCGCACACCGGACACGGTTGGTTGTCGCCCCACGTCCACATCATCCGGCTTTTCACTCCCTGTCCACAAAAATATACTTGGGGAAGGAGGCAAGGGGAGCATAAAAGACGGCCGAAGAGTGGCGAGGCTGTTGGTTCGGCGGACGAGAGGGAGGATTCTAAAAAAAGGGCAAAGAGGAGAGTTTGAGGGAGTTCGGGGAGCGCCGAGAGGAGGCTCTAAGAAGGCTCGTGAAGTTTACTTCGCCTCTGTTTGTCGACCGAGGTAAGCTCACTTTTTGTGGCGTTTGGTCCCCGAGACATGATTGGTGTTTTCTTGTCCATGTATGCATCTTGTCCTCATATGTTGAATGTCTGGATTGTTTTGTTTTAAATCTGGATGTATTCCTTTACCTACGAAGAGCCTACGCCCTTGCCCATTTAGTGCACCCCGTTTAGTCGTAACACGTCCATGCCAGGATCCTGTGGACTTCCTTGTGCTCATGCGTGTTCTCGAATCGCTTTGTCGGCGAGGAGGTGGTCTAGTAGCAATTGGTTTTCTTTTACGCTAGTAGTGACTAGACCGGTTTTGAGTCGCCATTGTTAGGCGGTCGGCCATTACATCGACTCGGGTGAGGTGTTGCTCATCGGCTTATTACCCTCTGGAAGGACCGCTGCACGTCCCTTTCTCGGAGATCAAGGCCAAGCTAAAGTGCATGGAAAGGAAGGAACCGAGGACGTTCAAGAGGGTTTTTGGTTCGAGCTCGATGTGGCGAAAAATTGGACGACTTTGGTTACGTGGCCCGTGAGGATAGGCGTGGGAAACGACAGCTAGGCGTTGGGCCGACGGTCGAGAGACCGTGGCGAGCATCCACGACCTGCGGGAGGACCCATCGAGTTTGGGCTGAGTTAGTGCGAGGGTGAACAAAGATGGGCACGGTTTCGAACCCGGTGGCTGCACGAGATGTTGACTCGGATCACAAGCGGTGGCGTGGTGGTCGAATCTCGGCGTCACGATCTTGGAGCTCGGTGTGAACGAGCTGGTCGGCGTCTAGGGGTCCGGGTAGGTGGCGGCACAACGAGCGCGCCCCTACGAGGGCATTTGAAGTCGTATCCGAACAAGAGCCCGTGGGGACGGTTCCTTGAGGTCGGCCTAGGTTTGGTCCTCACTTCGAACACGCGAATAGGTCATGACGGTGAAGCGACGCAAGCTAGTGGTCGCACGTGAGTGGACCCGAACCGGTGGCGTTGAAGGTGGATCTGGTCTCGCCGTTGTTTTTGCGGCACTTTCGGCGAACGAGTCCAAGTGAGTAAGTCATGGTCGTTGTCGTTGGTGCCCGAAGGTGACAAAATGTTTAAGGGTGTCAATAGGCGCCGGGGCGCGAGGTTTCTAACATTAGCAGCCGACCGGCAGCAAGGCGACAATTTTTAGTAGAGCGAGAGGAGGAAGGTCGTGCCTAACACGGAAGTCCGCGGCCGACGAAACCAGCGGCGTCAATGTCCACGTCCGCACCGGCGGCATCGGGATTTGCTCTCGGTCCTGTTGAAAAGAAAACGTCGCACGAAGAAGACAATGAATAGTGGAAGTGGGGCTGAGTGAATATGAAGGGGCTGGTGCAATGAAGGATAGTGGGGTGGGCGAACGGGCAGTTGAGGGGAGCAAACAAAGGTATTTGGGTTTAGGATGTATTGCTTCTCATGTGGGCTGGTGAAGAAGAAAGAAAAGATTTTGGGCCTAGGCTATTTTGTTCAAGGGAGGGGCTGTTGTGGGCGTGAGAGAGATGGGCTAAAAGGAGATGTGGGCTTGGTTAAGTCGGAATATAAAAGAATGTGGACTTGGACATTTTTATGCGAGTGGACCCGATTTTGGTCCTCTCTCTTGGGCTTGATCAGGTCCAACGACCTGGTCCAAGCCCGGGTCCGAGAACCCGAACAAGACCCGGTCCCTTTTAATAAAAAAAATATTTTAAAAATAAAATAAAAAAATAAAAAAATAAAAAAATTCGAAAAATAAAAAATTTTCCAAAAAAATCAGAAAAATTTCAGAAAATTAGAAAAAAAATTTCATGACCTTCTCACCCCCAATGTGAATTTTTAAGCCACAAAATTGGCGTTGATTGAAGACCGATGTCCAATCCGGTCGATATTCTTGTAATTCGACCTTCGAGTCGAAATTGTTTATTTAAATATCGCCATCATAGATTTGGTCTGCATGTGCTTATTCTAGTCTTTTATTTGGCATATTTATCTAATTAAGTTTTTATCACACTTGTCTTTTGAAAAATTGCATGTTAATCGCTTGTCCTATCTGCTAGGTTAAGGATAAATAGGTAATTGCACGAAATGACATGAAAACGTTTTGCATGATCATTTAGTACTTGGTTAGATACCTAATAAGTTTAAAATGATATGCAGAATGTGTGGTCACCTTAGGAATATCAACTGGTTAGGTACCGAAAGGGCGCTAATTATCTAGTTAGCGTAAACAAGTCCCCGAACCTAGAAACTGCGGTTGTGTAGGAATCGAGATGACACTCCCATGTCTCGATTGATTTCTAGCCGACCCCAATATGCTAGTGGCGACTCTTAATAGCATTTTAGTTGGCTAATTAGTAAAAAGAAATCCAATGTCACGCGAGGTAGAACTTGGGAGAGTCCACGCCATTGATTGATGGCAATACCTCTAAACCCGCCGGACCCTCGTGGGAGGCCGAAGGCGGATCGCGACAAAGTCTATCTACGGTTTGAAACAAGCTTCTAGATAATGGTACTTGAAGTTTCATAGTGTTGTTACTTCTTTTGGGTTCGTTGAAAACAAGTTAGATCAGTGTATATCTTGCAAGGTCGGTGGGAGCAAATTTATTTTTTCTCGTTCTTTATGTTGATGACGTCTTGCTTGCTAGCGGCGATATTGAATTACTACATGAAGTAGGGAGAATATTGTCACGGAACTTTGATATGAAGGATCTTAGTGTGGCATCTTTTGTCCTTGGGATCGAGATCCACGGGGATCATTCTCATCGCATATTGGGCTTATTTCGGAGGGCATATATTGATCATATTTTGGAGAGATTCAATATGCAGTGAGCAAATCGGGAATTGCTCCCGTCTGCAAAGGTGATAAATTGAGTCTTTCATAATGTCCTCATTCAGATATGGAGAAAGCATATATGAAGAATATACCTTATGCTAGTGCGCTTGGTAGTATTATGTATGCTCAAGTTTATACTAAGCTAGACATTGCTTTTGCAACGGGACTTCTAGGCAGATATCGGTCAAATCCAGGACACGATCACCGGATTGCTACCAAGAAGGTTTTGAGGTACTTAAAAAGGACTAGAGACTATATGTTGATTTATAGATGCGTTCAAAACTTGTAGCTAGTAGGGTATTTAGATTCAAATTATGCCGATTGTCGGGATGACAAAAAGTCGACAACGGGGTACATCTTTATGCTAACATGTGGTGCGGTATCATGGAAAAGTGACAAACGGAAAACGGTACCATCCTCTACCATGCAAGCGAAGTTTATAGCATGCTTTTTAGCTGCTACTCAAGCTATTTGGCTTCGAAATCTCATTAGATAGTTGACCGTGTTTGATTTTGTTGATAAACCCATACAATTTGTATTGTTACAATAACTCTACAAGTGTTTTTCATTAACAACAATAGAGGTCTCAATGGGTCTAAGCATATGGAGGTCAAGTTTTTTATCATAAGGAAATCCGTACATAATGGTGACGTTGCAAGTAGAGCATATTACTACATATGCTATGATTGTTGATCCACTGACTAAAAGTCTACACCCTTGTGTATTTGAACGACATGTCATTAACATGGGCTTAGAAGCATTGTGGGATGCTATTGTTTAGTGGGAGCTTTCTAGTTTTTGCTCTAACAAATTTTACATTTGTATTATGTTACTTTTAGTAATGATTTTGATATGTATTGACTCTTTTACATTCAAGTAAGTGTTTATGAATGTGTTATTGAATGCATATTCATTGAAAATCTCAAGGAATTGTGTAAACCTTGAGTGATGGGTGGGGCATTTATTTTTGGTCATGTGCATATATCTTGTTACACATAAAGTATAGTTAACTATAAAGGTAAGATATATGTGGGTTCATTGGAACCATAAGGATATTCTCTTGTGACACATAAAGTAAGAGAATGGTGATTTGAGAGAAGAACAACATATAAGGTGTTTCTATTATTTAAGATGTTATTCATTTGTCACACTATCATATTGAATCAATATCGGTAAAGTTAAGAGCATTTGTGACCATTGATGATTTTGTGTCTTCCGATACGATTACTACTATGATTCGATGCTTAAGACTTTATGGGACCAGATTGACAATTAGAAATTATCTCTAGATCAATATAAAAATGTGCATATACGATGCAGTTTCAATTAATTTAGCCAAAGTTGGAGAATGTTAGAATATATTTCTAATATTCAATGTGGGCTTTATTAATTGTTATTGTAAATATTAATTAGTCTAATAAAGAAAAGATATATACGGTTTTCTATTTAGTCTAATATGGTCTTGCATAGTGTTGGCCGAGATAAACCTTATCTCGTAATGAGGGGATAGGTTTCAATCTCTATAAATAGAGCTCAAGTCCCTCCTCTAAACTCTAATGTCCATATAACCTCACATCAAAAGTCGTCGAAGCCGATACGTAAAGGGCCGTCTCATTGAAACCAATGATAAAGGGGGTTCATAGAAGAAAAGCTCTTGAACGTCGGATCGTCGCAATTCCTCATAAAAAAGCGATGGATTCAAAATAAGGTGCGTCAATTCCCTATCTTATGAATATGTGATTCGTGTATCTAAACATGATTATCTTGGGTCGCTACATCAAAAATATTAATCACAGCTTACACTGGGTTGATACGAGGTCAACTAGGGCCATTGTCAATCGCTAGTGGATGAGTTCTTGCGGCAAGGATGAGTTGGAAGAGAGACACGGGGGTTGGGGTGGTCGGAGGCGTGACGGGGACTGCTGCAAGTCAGCCCTCGCTTGGAGGGGAGCTGTTGGGCAACCAGAGACGTCCTGGCGCTCGGACGGCGGCGGGGCTGCGTCAGCGCGGAGTGTGGCGGGGCAAGCGTCGGCAAACGACGACAAGTCCGATGGTGGTGGTGGTGACAAGGTGAGAGGCTTGCACAAACTTCTCAAAGTCCCCAAAATGGATAGCTCTGTGTTCTCTGCTACGCGGGGGAAGTGACGGATGCGGTGGGCCTAAACACGGCGGAGGGTCACTGGATCTTCGACGGTGGCTGGGTTGCGTAGCCGTCACACATTCATCACCTCCGACTTCATCTCTTCGACCACCGGTATGCCTTTCTCTTACACATCCATTTGTTTCTTCGTTTCTATTTTGTTTTTTTTTTTTTTTCCTGTATTTAACGTCAGTAAGCCCAAAAAAAAAATGGGAGTGAGAATCAAAATTCAAACTTAAATGGGCGATTTTTAAGGGAACTGACTCCGTTTTTAACGTCAGGAACCGGCTCAAGAAAAGCCAAATCAACAAGAAACTGCCATGGCTGGCGGCACGAGGGTGGTCCAGGGGCGGGGGTTAAATGAAAGATGCCCAAACAAGAGTTTGTCCACTCGTCTTTCCTCACCTCGTTCTGTGCTTCCCAAGCTGTCTTTTGTTATCCTCTTCCAAGAATGACAGAACCGGAGCTTCCAACCCTCTCTTCCTCCTCTTCACTCCTTCACATCTGAGTCTGGGTATCCACAGAATGGCTTCTCTGCAGGAATTGCTGGCGGAAGAAGGATTCGAGGACGGGCAGCTATTGTCCACCGCCCCAGCGAAGTTCCTGGATATGACGCGAGGCAATGAGCTGAAACAATCTCCTTTGCACTTCTGTCGCGATCGGAAAAGCCTCGAGTTTGCAGAGCAGAAACCCATTAGGCCCAATAGGTGGAGGAATAGTTCGTCGGCTTCGGTGTCCAAAAGGGCCGCTTCTATGTCAGAGAGATTGAATGCTAATAAGTCACTGGTGTCAGAGATAAGAGATGAGCCTGCCATCGATATGGTGGCTATCAGAGCAGTGATTTCCATACTAAGTGGCTATGCCGGTCGGTATGTGAAGGATGAGAGCTTCAGGATCAGCATCCGCGAGAAACGTGCTTCTTGCTTGGCGCGGAAGAAAAGGAATGCCGACGATGAGATCCTAAAAAGCATCGAAATGGGCATCGATGGCATCGAGAAGTTGGTGGACGTTCTAGGCATAAAAAGAAAGGAGCTGAGGATGAAGTCCCTGAGAAACTCCATTAGGCTTCTGAATGTTGTCGCATCTTTGAATTCGGAGAAAACAAGGAACGGTTCCACTTGTGGGATACCCAATTCATATCTCTCAGCTTGCGCTCAATTGTACCTCTCCATTAGCTACAAGCTAGAGAAGAATGATCGAATCTCAGCTAGGCACTTGCTTCAGGTTTTCTGCGATTCGCCATTTCTTGCTAGGACTCACTTGCTTCCTGACCTGTGGGAGCATCTCTTCCTTCCTCACCTTCTTCACCTCAAGGTTTGGTACACGAGGGAAGTCGAATTCCTTTCAAGCTCAGACGATGTTGAGGGCGAGAGGAAATTGAAAAGCTTAAGCAAGTTGTACAATGACCAACTGGATATGGGCACTGCTCGGTTTGCGCTTTATTACAAACAGTGGCTTAGAGTTGGGGTTGAGGCTCCTTCAGTTCCCGATGTGCCTTTGCCATTAAAACCGAGCCATGGATTTTCAAGGAACGTGAAACCACAAAGAACACATAGCCATGGATCATCTCGAAGGCAATCGCTGGATTCATATACTACACATTCCTCAATTAGTGGAGATCTGTAAGTGTATGAAACTCATGCCTAGTAATTTTTCACTCCAGCACTTTAGTTGATTAAGATATGCTGTCTGTCTGATACTCTATGTGGTCTTCTGTGTCGCTCAAGATACCAAGCAGTGTTTGGCCCACGACTGGATGAACGATCTATGGACCTCAAGCTTAGAACTAGAAAATTTGGTTCGGTTGATGAAGGGAATCCCTGTACTAGTGAAGAAAACTGTAGTAGCACCAGAATCATTCATGTATGTTACATATCAGCCTCGAATTTTGCGCCCTGTGTGTAACCTTTCTTTACGAGTGACAGTTCTGTAATATATTCAATTGCCTCAATGCAGAACGAGACTCTTCGAACATCATCAAGAAAATATTGCGAGAATCAGAAAGCTGATCTGTGGCCTAAGACGCAGAAATCAAACTACTTCTCATTGTTTAACTGCCAAAGTGTGCCGATCCAGTGCCTGGTTAGCGGAAATGGCAACTCCAGCAATAGCCAGAATAAACTGGAAGAAATTGATCCTCATGTCTCAGATGATCTAGGTAAAGCCATCTCCTGTTTATGTTGCTCCGATATTCTAGGCGAATGTGAAACTGCTGTCCATGTAATAACAAAAGCCTGGTTGAGCTCGCATGGTGATCACACCATTGAAGCATCAATATCGAAAGCCTCGGTCATTGAGGGGATGCTTGAGGTTTTATTTGCATCACAAGATGACGAAGTTCTTGAGCTAGTGATCTCACTGTTAGCAGAAATGGTGGTGCGAAATGGGAGTACCAGCCAGATAGTTTTGAGCTCTGATCCGCAGCTCGAGATCTTCATAAGGCTTTTGAAATGTTCAAGTGTATTCCTAAAAGCTGCCATTCTGCTTTATCACTTGAAACCGAAGGCAAAGCAGATGATATCCACCGAGTGGGTCCTGCTCATCCTTCGAGTCCTTGAGTTTGGCGACCAACTGCAGACCCTTTTCACCGTTCGCTGTGCTCCTAAAGTAGCTGCCTTCTACATGCTAAATCAACTTGTTTTCGGTTTTGACGAGGACAAAAACTTGGAAAATGCTAGAGATGTAGTCTCACTTGGGGGATTGAATCTTCTTGTAAAGCTGATCGATGTAGGAGAATTTCATGAGAGGATAAATGCTGCGGTTCTCACATCATGTTGCATCCAAGCTGATGGGACATGTCGAAATTATGTCGCTCAAAATATAAACAAGGCTTCTCTGCTCGAACTGATTGTACTTGAATACCAAACGAAATCTACTCGCGCTTTGAATCTACTTATTGAGTTTCTTTGCCTTAGCAGGTACATTTTTTTCTTGTCTCTACAAACATTGTCCTTTAGCTATATTTGCAAGACCAGATTAATAGCCTCAGCCATGTTATTATAACAGAAGGTCACAGATAAACAAGCTCCTGGATGGAGTAAAAAGTGGATGGGGCGGGCTGAATGCTATGCACCTCTTGCTGATCTACCTCCAGAAAGCTTCACCGGAAAACGCCCGCTATTTGCCACTATTATACTGCAGCTTGAT
Source organism: Rhodamnia rubescens (assembly GCA_021437795.1). Taxonomy (NCBI): domain Eukaryota; kingdom Viridiplantae; phylum Streptophyta; class Magnoliopsida; order Myrtales; family Myrtaceae; genus Rhodamnia; species Rhodamnia rubescens. Next base: position 1,885,769 of record JAILYA010000040.1, read on the forward strand.
CTTCTGGTAATTCTGATTCTGTTTATAAGTACTCGAAAAAATCTAATTGCTGAGCTTTTTATTTTCTGTCGAAATCCTGATTTGAGATCCTAGAACAACCTCCATAAGGAACTGCAGTTTCTTGCAGGGAGACTGTGGGATGTGCAGTTTATACAGAGAAGAAGCACTTGAGGCGATCATTGCGGCTTTGGATTGCCAATTAGTCGGTGAAAATATCCAAGAACAAGTGTCGAGAAGTCTCCTGATGCTCGGAGGCCATTTTCTTTTGACAGGAGAGCCAGTGACTGAGCAATGGCTTCTGCAGAAGTTGGGTTTTCCAGAAGATCCAGACATGGCACTCCACACCAAAGATACAGCTCTCGTTACTACAACGCCCATGGTAAGTGCATTATTCAAATTCATCCCCAAAGTAAATTTTTTGAGATGTTTCCAGGGAAAGGGAGTCCAAGGAAAGGGATTTTTAGTTTGTCTTGCAAGGGAACGTCATTTTGAAGTGGAATTATAGAGCCAGAACTGGTCTGCCTAGCACAAAATTCCTCGATAGTGAATTACATTAGCATAAAGGTTGGTAGTATACTCAGTTAAGCCTTTAATAGCCATAAGAATTGCATAACATCACTGCTATACATGAATCCTCGACACATTGAGAATTCTGAAGCTAATATGACATTAACAAGTCGACAATTCCACAACACATTACTCAGCTGCTTGTAGTTGGAAGTTGCAACAAGCCTTGTGAATTCCGTGCTCTTTCAAACTAGCAACTCTAACAAATAAAATGTACTACTTGTCTCTCTTTTTGCGGAAAAGTAAGTTGTGCGCTGACTATACCCCAGAACATTTCTGTTTGGCTAATCAATGCTACAATTTTTAGGACGAAGAGGAAGAGGAAACCGAGAACTGGCTAAGGAAAACAGCTCTCGTCTTGCTCAGGAACGGCAGAATGAGGTTCTTGACTGCCCTTTCGGGTGCAATCGAAAATGGTATCCCTGTATTGGTGCGAGCTGGCGTCATCACTGTCTCATGGCTGAGTGGATTTCTCCATTTGGTCGAAGACGGAGGTCTACAGATGGAGGCGTGCTCAATTTTAATGCCACAGATGCTAAAGTCATTGAAGTTTGATAGAGCCCTGGAGGAGAGAGTCTTGGCATCCTCCTCGCTTCTAAATCTCGTCAAGGCTTCAGGTACTTGTCCCCGTATCAAACTATCGCAGAAATACATCGTTTTCCATCCGGGATGACGAAATTGAATGATTCTGGTACCATCTAATTCTTCAGCTTCATCGTGGCCGTTTGGTGATGAGTCTTCGATAACTCATTCCTTCAGATTAAAGCATTACAGAACGCCAGCTCCTGTGTTTTTAGCTAAATTTAATGAGCGGGGCATTCCATACCAAAGATCTACAGTTTGTTCCTGCTTAAATCTCTATTAATCCATTTCTCTCGCCAGGTTGTTTATCGATGCTCTCTATGCTGAATGAGGAATCGGTGAGCCTTCTGCGCAACCTCTCCCTAGTGACATGGACGGCCGATGAGCTCTTGTCCTTCATCACCATCCACTCAAGGCACCCAAGCGGCCTGGGAGCTTGAAACGCTGAATATGAGAAATCAGGTCGTACACATACAGAATTGGCAATCAAGAGTCATTCGGTGGACTGGCTTTGTAATGTTTTCATCAGTCTCCTCTTCTATGATGTTCTCTGTAACCAAGCTCTGTAGTTACTTCGATATTATTCGGTGAAACCGCGATATACTTAAGGCGATGGACGCGACCAGTTTCGCAACAAAGTAGTAGTCATATTATGTACTGTTCTTACACGTGAACTCTATCCAAGTTAACACATAAACTACTACGTTTGCGGAAATCCCAACGACAATCGTCTAGGTAACACACAACCAGTTTCGGCTCACACACAATTATACCAAATACGCTCGCACTAGACGAGACCTGTCAATCCTTGCCTTGGAGTGGACAAGCTTGGATGACAACATAGAATTGCCAAATAATTAAAAGGAAAACCTGACCGTTGGTGGTCACATGAGATTTCTTTCCTCTCTCTATCGCACAATCAAACCGGTGGTAGGCTGCAATCCTTCGTGGTGGTCAACAACCACCATGAGGAGGCGGTCACACCTACTAGTCGATGGTGACTACACGGTCCCCGGTTACCGTTCAGGCACTTGATTGCTTCAGATCTGGCTCAGGCGTGCTCAAGTTAGTTCGAATCTGGTTCCGGGGCTCGAGTTCGTTTAAGATCAATCGATGGTCATCCACCGCAACATTGGCAACTACTGGTGGTGGTTGCCGGCGACGTTCGACCCCGTCATGGTGGTTGCCAACGACAAGGGCAACCTTCGTCGTCGCCGTAAAACAGGACAACGTCGCAAGCTGGAATCTAGTGACCCGTACCACTAGGTTTTTTTCTTAATCCATTTTTTCAATTCTTTTTTTTTTTTTTTGTAGTTTGAAATTTTCGAAGTCACTTGTACGATAAAACATGTTTTATCCGATCTCGTGTCCTGTAGGACTCCAAACAGATGATTGGCCACAAAGAGATACGGGGAATTTTTCATTCACCTTGTCCAATCTAAAGTTTTGTCTGGACTGCCTGTTTGGACCAAAAAATGAGCACAAGATTTTCAGAATGAAAGGCATATCGCCTGCTGGAAAACATTGTACTTTTATTTCCTGCACTATTACATGTATTTCCCCGGATTCGCGTCATCGCTTGAATTCTGATTGTGTATGTTTATCTTGGATGTTGCGTCGTCGACCAGATTCCGACGTGATACTTTAGTGTTTTCAAGCTTTGTCATCGATTAAATTCCGAAATTGCTTGTACTAGATCCTGTGAAAGTCTATATTTCTCAAGCCATGTCGTCAATTAGATTCCAGCTTGGTTCGTGGTTATACAGTCCTGCTGAAATTCATGCTGATGATTTATCTAGTACTTGCGGATACTTCCTGTCTGGAGTCACCACAGAACATGTTTCCCTTTAGATAAAAGCCAAATTACGACTTTAGACAAAAGATATTTCGTCGAGGGAGAAATTTCTGGTGAAATACTGCCAAACGCGGGACATCTGGCTATTGGCTCAAAGTCTGGCAAAACAAGAGTCATTTTCTTTTATTATCTTTGCTTGGCGCACCTTATGGATCCAAACAACAAGCTTTTGTTCGTATGCGCACATCACATGACCCTATTTCTATGTGCATCCACCAATGTTTCAACCACCTCAAAAGTGCTTGGATATTCCATTAACTCCATTATGAACATTCTCGGTTCAGCGAAGGCCCTCACAAGATAATTCTAATTGATCTTTCAGATCCATCTCTAAATCTCTACGCCAATAACATAAAGAGACTTCACCCAAATCCTTCATCTTATAATTTCGAGATAGAAAACATCTTGCTTCTTATAGCATATCCACATTAATACTCGCAAGGAGAATATCAATATGTGGGACTAAGAAAGTTATCTCGCTCCAATTGACCTTAAGAAACACACGTGATCCAAAAAATATTCATTTAAAACCGGTCAATGTAATTTTATTGTGGATTTTAATGTGTAAATAATCGGAAGCCTGTTTCAGTCCATATATTGACTTCCTCAAGATGCCATTCAGGTTGATTTAAGTATCGTGGATTTTAATTTTAAGAGACATTCAGGTTGATTCAAGTACACTTCTCGCTCGAGATGCCAAATCGAAGGTATGATTTTCGTATTCCATTTAGTGTAGTTCTCAGCCAAGATGAGGAGTCAGTCGGTACTCATGACTTGTTACTCATGACTTGTGAAAACGAGCATCCTTAGGTCCAACATCTAAGTCAAAGGACGTGAAAATATACAAGAAAATCATCATGAATACACCTAGTTTTCTCTTCCTTGAAGATCTCCCAATGCCGCTAGATCTCCTTCATTTTGTGAATTAGAGACATTAAGCAAATTGTTAAAAGGTTGAGGACTGAATTAGCAAATTGTCAAAAGATTTAGGACTGAATTGATACAAGTACAATCGACAAATCGCATTTTCCTAAGATGTGCCGTGTACTGTAAATTGACTAATAATGCCTTCTTCAAGGAGCTAAACATAATGGACCCATCATGTGTCTTTCATCTTTGTACCTTTCCGAAAATACTCCATCTTTGTCTTACCTCGTAATTTGTATTTCCTTTGATGTCATGTCCGTGACCTTTGACGGATGGAGTAAACGGTCTGTTTATTCGAACAACCCTCAAGTTCAACTCAGACTTAGCTGATTGATACAAAACAATCCTCAGTATTGCAAGCAAAGACCAATTTTGGCTACAATTTGGTTTGACGAGTCCAATGAAAATGTCAATTCTACAAGCTAGTTGTCGATTTCATGGTTTTCAATCAATTACCTAGATATCGATTTTACGAGTTCGTTATCAACTCTAAGGATGCTCATTGCCTTCCTAGCCACGGGAGCCGGTTCCAGTCGATATCATTTGCTGTTTGCTGATCTCCTAATGTGATTGTTTGGCTTCCAAGACTGATTTACGAAGCTGGAAAAATCAAAGTTCGAGTTTTTTTTTTTTTGTGTTTTAATGCATTTTCTAGTTTCTAGGTGTTTAATATGTTTCCTAGTTCCTATGTCTTTGTGCCATTCTCATGTCTTTAAATGTTTGGCTATTTCCTATACTATAGTTCTTTCATAAATAAAGGGAAATTCTCAAATGTAATGGACAGACTAGAATATTCATGAATATATGAGATTTTTCTCTATGTGAGTGAATTTCTATCACAGTTCGTTATTTCTTGGAAGATGGATTTTTCCCTACGGTGAAAACCAAGCATTGGGTTTTTCTATATATATAGTGTGTCGCGTGCGCGTTAAAAACGGAGGTAAAAGATAATACATGGCAACGAGGCATCTTGTTCAGGTACAAAAATCGGCAGGAACAGATCGTAGAAATTAGGTGCCCGTGCTGCTGTTTAACATATGGCGATCATAATCGAATAGATGATGCTAATAGTAAAGAGGCAGGAGATATTGCCAAAAGGTCTATCCATAACAACATACATCCACGTGCAAAGAGGCCATTGCTGACCCCAATCAACTTTAGAACAAATGCACATCAACACGTAAACACCAAATAACTGAATTATAAGCACAAATAAAAATCGTCTGCTCCACTTGATTTTCAATATATCAGTGCTGTCGTTAGCGTGAGTTTTGAGAACTCTTCCTCACATTGCCGCTCGTCTTCCTTGGCGGCATCTCCTTTGCGCAGTCGCTCCCTCCCCAGCGGAGTCTCTAAGCTGTTGAGAGACATTTTGTCCTGAAGCCCCTTGACATCGCGGAAGGGTTAGTATCGCCTAGAAATAACACCGTAGGCGGGATGAAATAAAGATTGGCGTGAAAGGATGAGACATGCAATTCTTGTCGACCTGGATGTCAGGTGTCAGTCCCTTATTGGAGAGCTTTCTATGTGGTTTGCTGCTGAGTTCAACAGAGTGCCAAAGACTAGATGTTCACAAGTCAAACGATACCCCCACAGTCCTATTTTGAGCCACAAAAAAAGTAAATAACAAACAATCCAAAATTATAGTGGGGTTCACTGCTTCAAAAAAATATCTGTGGCCCCACGATATTCTGTTGCTTTCATAGCCACACCAAAAAACTATTATGATAGCAAAACTCTATTCCATGTGACATTCTCTGTGACGATAGATATGCTACTAAGTGTCGGGAGATACAGGTCAATCATGGACTCTTGCATGTCAAGGGAACACCGGTAGGCATCAAGCCCACTAGAAAGGGTTAGGGAATAGCCAAACCATCCCTGACGACCCCTCCCTCAAGTCCCCCTAAGCCAGAAACATTTGGAAGGGAGGAGAAGGGTAAACTAGGTTGCTGCCCCTTATCCTCAGTCATTTTTTAATGGAGCAATGCTCACATGAAATAAACATGCAACAAATTCTCGATAATGACATATGTTAGTAACTTTCAAAACTAATATATATAAGTAATATATTCACTTTTCACAAATATGAAAGGACAAATTTACGCATCTACAAACATTTCACGAGCTTTTACCTATTCTTCTTGTTTTCACTTCTCTCTTTTCTTTGTTTTCTTTCTATTCTTCTCGATTTTCCTTTTTCTAAGCCCATCAACAAAAGATTCTTTTTCAAACAACAACAAAAAAAGGTGCTTTTAAGAAAGGGTAAATACCACGAAAAAACCCAAACCGATACACTTGTGATAAATTTGGTCCAAACTATTTTTTTAATCACCAAAAATCCTAAATTTGTACGACTTTGATAAAATTTAACCTAAACTGGTACACCTATGAAAAATTTACCCTCCGTTAGTTTTCATTAAATTTTATTATCGAATTGCTTATTTGGATGAGAAAGTCCTGTCATGTTTAGAAAATAGTAGAAAGTGGAGTCTATACATACATTAATAAGAAAAAAAAAGATAAGTGCGCTAAAAATCCTAAAACTTGTATGAATGTGCAATTAATCCTAAAATTTTCAAAAAAACGCAATTAAGACATGAAACTTGTCAATTGATTTTCATTTTTATTTAATATTTTTTCTTTTTGAATTCAGCTTATTTTTAAATCTAATGTAAACAATATTTGGATTAAAAAATTATACTTGGACCAAAAACACACCATTTTAACATGATGCTTTTAATGTTTTAGTCACGTTAGCACCACATCTAAAAGAGAAAATAACAAAAAGAAATTACCTCGCTATTTTTCGTTAGCCAAGTTGGACGAAGATAACGAAATGACTTGTTTGCGCAAATTTGATAAGTTTTATAAATTGATTATACTTTTTGAAAGTTTTAGATTTAATAGCACTTTTATGATAAGTTTTAGGATTTTTTATTGCACTTATCCCATAATAAACATAAGAAACCTAGCTTTATACTATGTAAACATATCTTTCTGGATTTTAAGAACTGCATGTGATAAGTTTTGACACGTGATTGCGACCTTGCATGACTCACAGAGCTTGAAATCACCTTCTTCTTTTTTTAATCAAAGAAATCACATTTTAATAAGTAGCCAAAAATTGCTTTTGATTCCCAGTATAATGATAAAATTAACAGATAGTAAAAAAGAATTACACACGTGAGATCTATGTATAGTGATTTTATTCCTCCTTCAAACTTAGAGTGAGTTTATTCCCCAAAAAATGAATGATTTGATAAATATTTTTTTTTAAATGACCCGTTTGTATCGCCTACAAAAATAAATGAAGGAAAAAAATTGCATCGTCCATAAAAATGTTTAGACATAAATTGTTATTCATAATAAAATATTTCTTATTGACTAATTATTTCAATCGATATAAACAATTTCAAATTATTTATTTTTTGCCTTAAAATTTGTGCATCTTGACAATGGCATCACGTGGATAATGTCCTTAGTTTGTGCACCAATGAAGAAAATATTTATTTTGAAGTGAAACCACAAGTATAAGCATTTCCTCGCTGTACTAATTTTATCAGATTAGATTTGTGCTTATATCAATGAATTTCGTCGACGCGAATCAATGTGAAGATGACATTGAATATATTGAGATATTTCATGGGCTTAATTGACCGAATCGACGGTTAAAAGACTATGAATAAAGACTCAAGAATTTAATTGGTCAATAGAAGTGATTGTTGAGCTTTCATGCTATTTTTTAATGCTCTTATGTTATGTGCGGGAATTTATACAAACTGGAAATTACCACAAGGAGATGATGGGAAACGTAATAGGTTATACTCTAACCTGAATCGGAACAATCACATAGAAAATAGAAAAATAAATGACACATAAGTGTATCCAAGTTCACCCGGAAATAGGGCTACGTCATGCAACGGGATTTCACTATGATATTTAGGTTTGTCATTACAACCACACCTTGCAATGATCTTTCATAAGAATACAATATATAGGACTTAAAATGGGCCCAAAGCCCAAGTATATCCGAATCCCTTTAATCCCACAACAAACGGGTCAACTAAAACACAAGCCTAAAAACCGAACGTTGTTTCTAGGGCGCGCCCCAAGCCCCCGCCCACTCGCCGGCGAGTAGGGTCGCCGTCCACCGATCGAGGAGCGAAACCCGCACCCACTATCCAAGCATCAAGACCACCGATATTTCGTGCGTATGAGTCACATGTCGTCGGTTCATACTTCGATTTTTCTAAGCTCACATGGGAGTACCCGGTATGAGAAACAAGGATCCCCGAAGTATTCGTCAACTCCAACATTCTCCCACTTGGTGGATACTTCGCACAAATGATAGCCTTCCCAACATCACTCCTCTTCAATCCAATCGCAAAGGAGCAACATTCAAACTTCGCACCTATGATGGCTTTAGTAAGGAAGTCTCGAACTATGTTTCATCGTGTCTATCTTTTCAAGTCGAACCACTTGCTTCTCCACCTTCTCTCGGATAAAGTGATATTATATGTCGATGTGCTTTGTACGTGAGTGAAACACTGAATTCTTAGCTAAATAAATAGCACATTGATTGTCGCATCTCACCTCCATGGTACCTTGCTAAAAACCGAGCTCTAAGCACAACCGCCGTAATCATATGGCCTCTTTTCCGACATGAGCAAGAACCATGTACATAGCCTCATAGAAAAGAGCACTAGCACACTTTGCCTTCTACTCATCCAACTCAAGATGACCCCAAATAATGTGAAAACATACCAGCTAGTGGACCATCTACTATTTATATCTCCACTCCAATCTTCATCTACATGGCTCACGATATCAATGATGTTTCCATTCCCTATACCTTTAAAACATAAAGAAAAATTCCAAATTTCACGAAGATACCGAAAATCCTTTTTATCCCATTCTAATGTTCTCTATCCGGGTTAGACATATATCGGCTCAAGACTCCCATTACTTGGGCTATATCCGGATGCGTGCACACCATAGTATACGTCAAGCTAACCATAGCACTTGCGTATGGAGCTCGGGCCATCTCCTCGGTCTCCTCATCCATTTTAGGACATTGTTCCGTAGATAGTTTGCTCCCTAAAGGTATAGGGGTACCAATAGGTTTGCGATCCGTCATGTTGAATTTCTTTAACGTTTTTTTGATGTATTTCTCCCCTGCCATGGCTTTCGTTTCCCATGATCCCTCGTAATCTACATGCCCAAAATAAAATTTGCAAGCTCCAAATCTTTCATGTCAAACTTCCTAGCCAATAAATTTTTTTACGTATTTCATTATCTTCACGTTATTCCCGATTAACAGCATATCATCCACGTATAGCGTGAGAATGACAAAGCGATCGCCTACCCTCTTCACATAAACACAATGATCAGAATTTGAACACACAAAATCGAGCTAGAGCATGTACATGTGAAACTTTTGGTACCATATCCTTGGTAACTACTATAGCCCATATAAAGGCTTTTTCAGCTTGCACGCCAAATTCTCCTTTCCTTTTGCTTCAAAACCCTCTAATTGCCTCATATAAATCTCCTCCTCCAAGTCCCCATGAAGGAAAGCCGTTTTTACATCAATTTGTTCCACCTCAAGAGCGTATACAATTGCTACAAACAGAACAAACCATATCGAGATCAATTTCGCTACGGGAAGAAAATCTCGTCATAGTCAACTCCCTCAATCTAAGAATAACCCTTGGCTACGAGTCTCGCCTTGTACTTCTCCACAGTCCCATCTCGGTGTCAATTTTCACTTGAACACCCACTTGCATCCAATTGCCTTTCTATCCTTAGGCAATTTACATAGGCTCCATATCTCATTATGATCAAGCGACTCAATCACATCTATTATTGCGAGCTCCCACCGATTGGTGTCATCCATGGATCTCGCTCTTTTCTTGTATTAGGTTCATCCTTGATAATACTCAAAGCATGAAACGTACTCGATCCACTAAGCGAGTCCGAAGTGATACTCGCTTCTCCCGCTTTGATCTCCTAAGAGCCCGGCATGCTATCTCGTGTCCGTCTCTTCATCCGAATCTACATCCTCAATTTCATTAACCAAGTCCCCTAATCAAACTCCACTTATGTGCCTTGTGGAACCATCTCTATAGTTTCAGCTCTCGGGCTTTCTTCAAGCACTACTTTTTTTTGGGCTCATCACTTTCCTATCTCGCTTGCTTGGGATTATTTTTCATGAAAGATAACATCCCCGCTATATACGATGGTCTTTGATTCTAGATTCCACAACTTATAGCCTTGACCCCTTCCTTGTATCCAATGAATATGCTCTTTTTGGACTTATTGTCAAGCCTACCCCTCTTCTACTTGGGCACGGGAACGTATGCGTCACACCCGAATACCCGAACATGTGATAGATTATGCTTCTTCCCAAACACCCTCAAATGGTGTATGATCCTTCACCGATGAGGTCGGTGACCAATTCTTCAAATAATCGATCATGGCTACGAGCTTCGCCTAAAATTCGGGCACTAAACCCGCCCAACTCAAGCATGCATCTCACCTTTATTTATGAGCGACCGATTTAATCTTTCGGCCACCCCATTTTGTTAGGTGTATATGGGTCATTTTTTGCCTTGCGATACCATGAGCCACACGTAACTACTCAAACTTGTCCGAACAGAATTCACCTCCATTATCTATACGAAGTACTTTGATTTTCTTGCCCAATTGGCTTTCAACCAAAGCCTTAAATTCTCAAAAATTTTTCAAATGCATCCGATTTACTTTTAATAAAATAAATTCAACTACATCTCAAAAAATCATCTATGAATGATACATAGTACCCGAATCCTTCTATAGATGGAGTCGAAGTAAGCCCGAAAACATCACTTCGTGAATCGGCTCCATATGCTCTGTTGCTTTCATACCGGTGTGTTGGAAACTAACTCGTTCTATTTTCCATGAAGACGGTGTTCACGTAACTCAAAACTCATAGAGCAATCTAGTACTCATGTAACATCCCCGTAAATAGTTCTAAATAAATAAGAAACAGACGAAACGGATTGGAAAGTTGACTTATGCAATGAGAAGCGGAAAATTTGAACACAATTATCAAGAAAAAAAATGGGCTGAGTGGAGGGCGATGATCGAATGATGAATTTTGGAAATCCCGGCCCAAATGTACATGGGCTGAATAAGTTGTTGGCGTAGAACGCTCGGCCCGTGTTACGCCTCCAGTTTTATGGGCCTTCGACTGAAATTGGACTATTGGGCCCTTTTATTTTCTTTCCTAGAGAGCAAAGCCACCAAAGCCCAACTCACCAACCTTCATTTTTCCTCACGTCAACACACAAACCCAAAAATGCCCTGGCCCATATGCAGCATAAAGATGAGGATCACAGACCCGATTGAGCTAGCTTGTAAACACCTTTTTCATTGGTTTCTCACTGTGCTCCTCGACTTTTTCACCAGTGCGACAGACACTTCACCTCCCGACCACAGCTTCCCCGTCCGCCAGGCGTTCAGCAGCTCCTCACCAATCGGCGACCCTGACGCAGCCAACAGCGAAACCTCAGGTAAGTAAGTTCTTCTAACTCATCCACTAGCCTTAGCAATGCGAGACGAGAGCAAGCGAAGAGTTGAATGTCAGATGGATGCTCGATCAAGGTCCGGTTGTGGCTGCATGTCGCTGAGTATAGCGGAAGTGAGGTCTACGAAGTATGGGAACGCTAAATGCACGGTTAGACTATAGTTATCAGTAACGTGGTGGTGCAGCGGTAAAGGATGGGAGCTAGAAGGAGGGGAAAGGTATGTTCACGAGGAGATTGAACTAATGGAGTTCATTTTGGTACAAAATTATGACAATGGTTCCAAATGGTTTTAAATGGTCGCCGAAATGAGGTTTTAAATGGTCTAGCTTGTGTGGCGGGGTGGAGTGGTCAAAGAGAGTGGGCGAATTGACCCTGAGCATGCTACAATTGAGTGTCCTATGGGAGCATGAACAAAAGGATAAAAAAAAGGAGTACAGAGAACATGATGTTGGATGTTTTGCACGAGAATATCTTTGTTGGATGGTTTGCACTAGTTCGGCAAAGTGGGCTTGGGTTCGATTGGAAATGCATTAAGAATTGTGGTAGTTGGCGTGTGAATGAGTGAAACTGGTGGAATTTTGAAGATTAGATGAATAAAACGAGTATCAAACAAGGTTGTTGGACTAAGTAGCTATTGAGCAAGAACTCATGAGGAAGGATGGAGTAATTCCGAACTCTATGGGTGAATTTATTGATACAAATCGCAACTTAAGGATTGAAATATCTTGTGTAAGGAAAAGCCTAGGTAGTTGGGCTTCGAGTAAAGAATTAGTTAAGTTCGGTACAATTGTTATATTACTCGGGGTGAGACTCAAGTATCCATTAAGGATTTAGGCTATTTGGTAATGACTTGAATCATGAGCGGTTGTGAATGATCAAATATATAGTTAAGGCACGTGTCGTAACGCTGTTATGCATTATGGGTATTAACATGTGGACAATCGAGGCTTGATGCAAATTACATATGTTCGTGCATTGACATAAAACTCAAATAATATTGTGCATGTGTTATGTTTGAACCTGTGAGGTTCGTGATAATGAGCTTAATGCTCGGTCGTATACCCCATGGAATGTATGGGAGGACCCTGATGTGTGACCGGGTGGCCTTACCGTACTATCTAGGCCGGCCTCTAAAGCGATACGAGGCAACATATATATAAAAAAAACGGTCGAATGGAATTTCCGTATTGAACGCCCACATGCATTGATCATCGAATATGCATATTGCATAGAACGACTCTATAAGGTGGGGGATATGTTTATCGTTGATGATGCACCTTGATAGTGTAAAGTATAGCTGCTCTTTAAGTTTCATTACTCGTTTCATCCATTGGTTAGATTAGTCGATGGTTTAGAAGACCTTACTTACCGAGATTTATCTCGCTCCGTTATTGTTGAAATTTTTCATGTACTCCATATGGCTAGTTTACCCATTGTTTCTTACGACATTCCGCTCCACATGGCATGGGGCTTATAGCCGTTTACCGTTCCCGAGCTGCCTGGGTTAGAGTTCGTGCGGATCACTATCACTATATGGGTCAACGGGGTCTTGACATGGGAGAAGTCCCCCACCGCTTTATTGCTATCTACGGTCGCCTCGCCGACGACTACTGGGGTTCGTGGGCCCCATACCATTCTACTACGTGGCCAAAGGTGGCTCACCCTAGAGGGCCTTGTATGGTAGGGTAGAAGGTGATTGTTGTACAGCATTGACCGGCGTTTTTGGATACATATGTTGGTGGACTAACCTTGGTGTAGTGGGAGTTTTTGCGGTATACAGTGTTGGATTGTACCGAGATAGGAGGAGGCGGTAGGCCCCTTTGAGACCCCTCCCGATGTATCTCTCCCCGGCTGTATTTATAACCGACTCGACCTTATCGGTCCTTAGTAAATAAAGTGTTGTGTTTTGATTGCCTAATTGTGTATTTGTCCATAATTACTCATATTATATTACTCACTAGTGGACGTGGTGAGCCTGGGACGCCACAACTCCATGTACCATTTAACTCGAAATTAAGGTAGACAATCTCTTTTCACCGATATGTCCTAACGTCTCGATGCCACAACATGGACGTATCATATCCATTTTCCTTTGCCTTTTCAAAGACGAACCCGCCACCCACCAGTTATCATTTCCCCAACCAACTTGTACAACATCTCATAACGGACTCTTCATGCAATCACAATAGAACCCAATGTCGTCTTGCACGAATTCTTATCACAACTAAAAGTAACCCCTGAATAAGCTATCGTACTACCCGATAACAGCTTTCTACTCATCAAATATATGTGCATCACGTCCGGAAGAGTCTTCACCGTGTCATTACTCGTCCTCGCCTTCACCCCCGCCAATCCCGATAATTTGAACGGCAGAATCGTCTCCGAGCATGACATTTTCACCATTATATTGCTCATATTCACAAACCAAGTATCTATAAGGCGTCATATGGTATGGAGGACCAATGTCGACGAATCAAATATCCTTGTCGACTACCATATACATGCAGCAGTCACATACGTATCACATGTCTCAACCTCCTTTCCCAAGGAAGATTCAGCTTTTTTCTTAGAAACGGACTTGCTTTTTTTACATTCACATGACCCCACTCTTCACATCTCCAACACTCTACCCTCCTCTCTCTACTCTTCAATCGCCCACAAGATTTGGATCTAGATGCTTTCCAATTTAGTCCCTTCTCTATTGGCTTACCTCTAGCCGCCGGCGCCTCTTTACGAGAACTCCTTAACCACTTTCTTCATGCCTCCTCTAATAACAAGGCCGATCATACGATCTCATATCACAATTCCTTGTCCCCACCACGGATTACCACGATCGATTATCCCATAAATCCGGCAGGTGAACAAAGTAGTGTTATCGCTTTATCGTCATCTTGGAACTTAACACCAATTGATGCGAGTTGGCTTATCAACGTGTTAAAGTCATATAGTTGTGCTGAAAACAACTTGTCCTCTTGCATCCGAACATTATGCAGCTTCTTCCTTAAGAACAACTTATTTACCAGGGACTCCAATTTCTACCATAAATCCCTAGCTGTAAGTTCGTTCATCATGTTCATTAGAATGGAGTCTCGTGAGACAAAGTTGGATCAAACTTTTTGTTTTCCGATCCATCCAATCCTAGTCCTAAATCCCCTTTGGATTTGCCCGTTTTGGAGTTGTATCCGCTTTCTTGCCCGCTTTCTTGCCTACCATGACACTAGCAACCAACTTTTCCCTTACGATTGTTGACAAAAGATTTCGATCACAAAGAAGATCCTCCATCTTCTTCTTCCACGGATCGAACCGCTTCCCATTGAATTTATCTATCTCAATCCGTGACCCTCATGACATCTTAGATAAACCATAATTCCTCGAACACAAAGCTCGATACCAATAGATGGGTTATACCCTAAATCAAATCGGAATAATCACACGGAAAATAGAAAAATAGATGACACACAAGTTTATCCAAGGTTCGCCCCTGAAATAAGGTCATGTCCTGCAAAGGAATTTCACTATGATATTTAGATTTACAATCACAACCACGCCTTAAAATAATCTCTCATACTAAGTACAATACAAAGGACTTAAAATGAGCCCAAAGCCCAAGTCTATTTGAATCCTTTCGATCCCACAACAAACGGGCCAACTTAAAAAATAAGCCTAAAACCCGATGTTGTTTCGGGAGCGCCGCCCCGAGCCCTCGCTCACTCACCGACGAGCGAAACCCCTCACGGACCGAAACCCCCGCCTATCCAAGCAATGAAACCCCCGACATTCCGTGCGCATGGGTCACATGTCATCGGTTCATACTTTGGTTTCCCTAAGCTCACGTAAGGGTGCCCGATATGAAAAATAAGGGTCCCCCAAGTATTCGCCAACTCCAACATTATTGTTAAGATGAGAAGTTCCACATCAAATAAATGATGTGGTTATCGTGACCTAAAAAAAATTAGGCTAATAGATTATCAAGTGTTAATTTTAATGACTAACTTAAATGATTTAGAATTTGGAGTCGCCACTAACTATTTTGGTTAGGTTGGTTAGAAATATAAATAAAATAGCATAAGAACTATTTTATTCCTACGAACCATAGATTAAGGATTCGGGGACTTGATTATACTAATTAATTAAAGCTAATGCTCTTTCGGTACCTTAATTCTATAAAAATCCTAGGTTTGGCAACTCAAGCTTGATTGAATTTACTTTTAAGCTCAAATGAGGGGGTTCTTAATATTTTTGCTTTCTTAAATGCAATGGTGGATGGTATGGAATGCATGAACAAACAAAAACAAATGCAATGACGTGAATGAATAACAAAAGATGCAATGCGAGACTTACGGAATTAAAGTCATCTTATCCTATATGCAAAATTATCTAATTATTTAAAGCATACAAAATGACATGACATCAAGCAAAGCATAATACAAGACAATCAATTCTAAACCACATGCAAAAATTAAATCTATCAGGAATATCATGCAAATTTTCAATCACATAAGTCAATCATGCAAATTAGACTAACATAAGATGAATGATCCTAAACATGATACTAATAAAAATGACATAGCAAATATAATATGCAAAAAAAAAAAATGACATGAGCATGCAACATATGACATGCGAAATTTTGTAATATCAAAATGTTAATTTTAAAACATGGAAGGGAATATCTAAGTGGTACTCGAAAATATGAATGTGTAGATAATATGTGCTATTTTTTTAAAAAATGGATGATGGACTTAGATGATACTCGAAAATGTGATGCAATCAAAAGATAATGTAAGATATGAAATGAGTAGATTTTTTTTTTTTTAGCAATAAAATATGCATGAGACAAAAGATATGCATGATATGCAAATGATTTTTTTTTAATATGGAATGCAAGATGTGATATTCGAAAAATATGAAATGGACATGCAAGATATAAGATTTGAAGATATGCATGAGGATGACATGAGATATTCAAGACATGCATGGGATCACACAAGATAATATGAGATGATTTTTATTCCTTTTCCTTTGAATTTTTGGCCAAGACAAGATATGCATGAAAGATTTCCCTATTCAATTTTATCCACATTATCAAATGAGATAAGGCTTCCAAGAAACCTTATCTTCCTAATAAAATTCATTAGATAGGGCTTTCTAAGAAAACCATATACTACTAAATCTTCTAAGGAATTTTAATATTCTTGGGATTTAATGGAAAACAAAGATAATCATTCGAGATCAAATAAAATCTCTACCCACGAAAAGATAACAATCAAGGGCAAGAAATCACGGATATTCATCTTCATCTTTTTTGAAAACTAAAATACCTAAAATCTAAAGAAGATAGCGAATCAAATCTAAATAGCAATAGATCAAATTCGCTAACTTTCCGTTTTTACTAAGTTGGACCTGAATGGCAACAAGTAAGGTTGTCCAACTTAACGTAGACGTTGCCTATTAGGAAGAAAATTTTTCTAATTTAGATTTAGGATTTTTTTTAGTTCAAAAAATTGTGCCTAAACATGAATCCAATGCAATTCAATGCAATCCTTTTCGGATATCAATAAAAATCTGAATTTTTCTGCTTTATCTTGCATAGTTTGCTTCTTTTGACTATCTGAAAAATCGAGATTTGATATTCAATTGATAAAAGGTTCATGTTTCAATACTTGATAGCAAAAAAGTGACAATTCAAGAACAATCATGAATATATACACGGTTGACCCAATCAATTACATGTTTGCAAATCAAAGTAAAGACAATTACCTTGTTCGGACCAAAATTTTGCACTTGAACCAAGCAATAAATTGCTCAAAAATCCAGCTTCTACGGACCCAAAATTACAGTGATTTGAGGACAAAACAACAGCAAATTCAAGTACCGAACAGCGAAGGGATTGAGCACGAATCAGCGGCAAACGCAACCCTGAACAGCAAGTAATGGGGCACCAAACCGCAGCAACAGGTGCAAAACCGCAGTAACAGAGTGAAAACCACAGGGAAAAATCAGAAAAATCGCAGCAATAACCTGAAAACCGCAGGGATAGTCCAGAAAACCGCAACCCCAAGTCCAGAAAACCGCAAGGATAGGCTCAGAAACCGTGGGCAAAAGGCCATCCAAGATTGATTCTTCCCTATTGTCCGAAGCTCGCCTCTCCCTTACCTTGCTCTCACATGAACTTGCAATTTTTTTTTATGTCTAATGTGAAGACTCAAGAATGTATGAGCAGAGTAATTTTTGCCGACCCCCCTCAACCCTAAGCATAATTACATATTTATAGAATAAGAAAGCCCCCTAATCCTAGTTGATATAGAGTTGATTTTTTCACCGTTAGGTTAGAAACATTATTTGAGGTAGGATTCAATAACGACCGTTGGATCAACAATTCTGACTTTGAGGAGTCCTAACACCTCAAATTTTCGGCCATAGAGAGGGGATATTGGGCCATCCAAAAACCTCAATTGTGGGCTTAATTGCACTACTCTAGACTCAAATTAGACTCTAATTAACTACGTAATTAATTAATTAATTAAAAGCTTTAAAATTTTAATGAGTAAAAATGGGCCGATTTAAAGTTAAAAATAGATCCATAAATTATATGAAATTTCGGCACACATGACCTTCAAACTGCCGAAAATTAAGCTCAAAATTTTCGTCGGTAGTCCACACAAATGCGAGATATAATGCACGATAAAAAATAAACATGAAAAATGATTTAATTATTTCTGTTTAGAACTAAAATTAGTTCTAATTTTCTATATAAAAATAGCCGAAAATGTTAGTTAAAATTTAAGTGTCAACAGTGGTACTAAGTGATTAATATATCTTAGTTGGCCCATAACCCATTGGCTTAAATTTTTTAGTAAATGTGAGTCCAACTAAATATGTTAATGAGTTCGAACTTAGACTCTCTCTTGGTGATCTCCCTGAGCGAAAGTATCGGATTTTCTCGCGCACTCCCAATAAATGGTATTAGAGCCTATGGTTAATTGATAACCCACTCTCAATATGTATTGGTATTTGGTGAATAACTCAAGAAAGGAATCGATGGCCAACGCGATTTCCGGGCCGATAGGCGTTGTGGTGTAGCAATACGGACTCGATGAACGTTGATAGAAATTGAAATTGAGATAAGTTATTGCGGAAAAATACTTGGATTAAGAGAGAGCAAACCTAATACTAGAGTTCACACGTGAGGTGGAAATTATTAGAATGCACGTGTAAGTTTTGTTAAAGAAATCTCGCATTGAATAATTGATGTAGTGTATACCAATTAACATATTTTAGTTAACTCATAACTCATTGGCCTAAGCTTTTGAGTGAATGTACGTCCAACTAAATATGTTAACGGGCTTAAACTTAAGCTCCCTAATGATTTCCCGGACGAAAGTATTTAACGTCTGCTGCGCGCTCCCAACAAAACGGTTCTCTCTAAGCACATCCTGTGAAAGAAGTGAGACTTTATTGATTAAAAACACAAATGAAAATAGCATGTGAAAATAGTATCAAAGTACTCTTTTTCTTTGCCCTAAATTCGAAGATCTTTTTGACAAATCCAAACTTACGACTCGACTAATCCTTACCAAGGCACAATGAAACGCCCAATCAATGTCAATCGGGTATAGCTCCGCCGGATAGAACGGCCTCCGATGTTATTATTAGTAGGCAACGCAGTGATTTGAACACCGGATGTGTAAGCTTGAATCCTAGCAATAAACAACTAGACCAATCCAACAACCCTTGGGGGTCAAAATATATTTATCTATGTATAGACTGACAGCCCATAGAAAGATGGGCAGCGCACCAACTGATGTTACGAAAAATAACAGAGAAAATGACGCACAGCATTGCACATATATGCCACGTCCTTCTCTGTCCTACTAAAGTAGCAAGTATCAATGTATGAACCACCACAACCTCAATGAACTCAAAGCGTCCTAACGTTGATTAGCAGCAAAACCTTGGTGAACCTTCATGACCAATCTCTGCCCGTCAACTTAGAGATGGTCAGATCTGCACCTCCAAAGCCGTCCATAACTGCCTTAGCTGATGGAAACTCCGCTCTGGAAGTAAAACTGTGAGGGGGAAAGACGCAAAGATCAGGACTAGCAAAGACAGCTTCCTTTAAGAACTCAAAACAAGGTGGGTTTTTTGAAAACGCATGTCCTCCTCTGAGCGTGCCCGGGCATTCATTAGAGAAAACGTCTAGCAATGGACTTAAAATCAAAGAAGCAAGGACTCTTTTTTCCATGTCAAATTGAAATTAGGAAGTAACTAAACATCACTATTGCACAGCTATTCCCAGCATCAACCTAGTCCTACTGGCCCCTTGATTCCTTTGGTTTTCAAGCATCCGCCACTACACTTCCACAGTAAATAGACAACTTATCTATGGCGTCTTCTGTCCTCCCTAAGTGCCAAAAAAAATTTTCTTATGGTCCCAATTTTCCAGTGACATGTAAATGTCATCTGAAGGAATCAACAGAGATGAAGGCACAATACAGCCTAGGAGAAGAGTGAAAACAAACTGCCAAAAGTCTTATCTTTGCAGCCCTGCATATGCCTTTTAGCATTCAGAATCAACTACCCTCTAAAGTGTTATAAGAGTACCAATGTATGTCTAAACTCTCACACTAAATTATTTTTAATTCACCACTATTAGTTTGTGGCAGAAAGAGGCATTTCATTGATGGCCTTTGGTCTGGAAGAAATCAATGAACGGTAGGGAATCATTGTTAAGACAGCCCATGATGTTTACTTCATCTACACACTCAAGATATATCTGGCAAGATCGGAGTTGACAAAGCTGTCAACTTACAGAGATAAAAGAGAGATGTAAAAAGTCCAGCCTCTTGGGGGTGCGATTGTGAGAGAGAGAGAGGTATATACGGTGCGTCAAATGGAGTTGAGTGCAAGTTGGAACACAAGCCAATGAGACTATCCTGAGTTGTGTGCCAATTGGGCACTCTGAGGGCACGCAGATATGAGAGTGAAGAGCGAACAACGATATGTTCGAGTAAGGAAGTGCACGTAATATCGTTGTCTTAGAATGCTCCCACCGTTCTTTAATTAGACAATAAGGATGAGGTGTTCCAAACTTCATGGTATCAACTGGAGGGACATAGACACATTAGAAAAAAGAAGGGGAAAATTGCAAGTTGCTCCCAAAAAGAATTGCCACAAGTTCCTCGAGTCAAATAAAAGAATGACTACTTGTCACTCTAAACTTCCACCAGAAAAGCCTAGGTCATAAAGTTTGCATTTGCAGTTTGTCAAAGTCAAAATTCAGTACAGTATTGGGCACATCTATACGATACACTAATACTCACGGTAATTACAATATATTGACACGAAGGTTAAAATTTAGAAGAATTGAGATTGTACTGAAAATAGTGTTCTAGGGCTTAGTAAAGCACTGATGTTAATTAAGAAGAAAACTGATGAGAAGGTGACTGGAAAGGCCTATCTATACCCCAGAAATAACAAGATCTCAACCTTGGATTAGACATAAAGATTTTAATCTCAGCCATCCGACCCCATTGTCACATGGCTATCGCATTACTAGCTTTATTATATAACAGCATATAAGAGAAGACTAGAAAAGAAGAGACACTTAAACTCCTAAATAAAACTATGCTCCTGCATCAGATACACAATGTAGTAAGTGCATCCGCAGTAATTCTATTGATAGACAAATTGAAGTGCACATAAGAAATCTGGGCAACACGAGGTGATTACCTGCTCCGTACAACGACACATGGCATCCCGATTCTCTCAGCTGCAGCCACACCAGATTGACTTCCTGCTACAAGGATACATCTGCAGACAGGAACCCCCGCAAATTCGGCACCAGCACGCAATGCAACTACAATCTTCTCTAAGCTGAATCCCAAAGGTGCGACGAAATTAAAAAACAGAAAACCACTCGTTCACGCCAATCATTTTGACTCAGTGAAAAATTCCACAGCAATTCAAGTAACTTGATATTTCCCGAGCTTCCTACATCTGAAGTTTCCTGGCATAGTTCTGTGAAAACTCAGAAATCATGAATGTATCCCTCGACTTCTTCACATAAAAGCATATAATAGCAAAGGGTAGGCCCAGAACACAATGGTCAAACTTAGATTCTTGCCAGGACCCAGATAAATCCCAAACTGATGGAATACTACTGCGTAAAGAGAGTAATGTCTAAGTTGGAAACATTTATGCACTTTCTTCACAGATTGAGTGATGAAAATACTGCATAAAGAGAGAAATTTCAAAGTTGGAAACATTTATGCACTTTCTTCACAGATTGAAGTAACTTAAAAATTGTACTGCTGCAAATGAGGAATAGCTATCTCAACATTTTGAGCCACAGGAAAGCAAAACAAAGAAATTTGACCATCCATCAATATTCATTGGGAAATACAAGCGTGGGAGAAAAAAAGGCATGTGCACCATATTACCTTTCAGATGAGGTGGTATCAATCTCTACACTCACTTTTAGCATGGAAGCAACCTCCTTTGCTATTCTTTGTTTCTCTGCAGAAGCTGGTCCGAGAAAAGGAGTCTTTTAGCATCCAAGTTCTTAACTCTAAAGTATGTCTCGCGGAAAATGAATGATTCAGTAAATATTTTCCTAAAAATGATCGCTTGCATTGCTTACAAAAATGAATGAATGAAATATATTCTTATTGTCCACGAAAATGATTCGACATAAATTGACATTGGTAATGCATACGTCATTGATTAATTATTTTAAGCGATGCAAGCAATAAGTTTTAGGAAAATATTTTTCAAATCATTTATTTTCCGCGAAGCAAACAAAGTCTAAGATAAAACAGTAGAACATGGTGAAAAAAAGTATCTAAAAGCACAGTAATATTCTTTCTCAGACAATTTTTTTCTATTATCCATATCATTTAGAGAGTAAGAATTTGTTCATGAAGATTGCATGGCGTAATGCACCCTTTTTATAGGGCTGTCAGTACCCAACCAACACTCCTAAACAACTGTTAACGACAGCAAACTACTACTAAAGAGACAATCGTTACCCAAAACATTCAAATGCTTCAGATATTTAAGTATAAAATACAAGCAAAATGCAATATATACACGTCGCAAACTCTACAGCATAAGGAATTCAAAAATGGCAATCTTTACACTTACATCACGCCAATAGATTAATCAAAAGGATGTTCTAAATTACGTTTACTATATATCTAGCCACATCAATGTAGAATTTGAAAGTAGAAGGAAAAGACCAAAGTGGATAAAGCTTCCCTTGCACTCAAGTAAATAGCATTACATGCAGAATTGTAGTGCTCACGGACATTTGTCCATCGTTTGGTATTATGTCATAAGAGTAAATCAAATTAGTGTAGGTGAAAATGAGGATACTGGTTTTTTTGTCAGGTTAACCTTTTAGTAAAGTTAACAACAAAGCTGTGAGTTTACTAATGTCAAAGTCAATAGAAATTTAACAACTCTCTTTCAATATTTACCAGTTGCGTCAAAATTTTCACAATAAAATTAGTAACTTACATGGAAATTTAGCTCACTGTGGTCAATTACTAACTAGCGTAAGAGTCAATAAATATCTTATTGAGTAAATTACTAATCTTCATTTGAGTAGGTTAAATAGTATTTCGGAACCACTAATTTGAGTGTGAAGCCAATAGATTAACCTACTAAAATGAAGACTACTAATTTACTCAATGATTCAATCTGATCATTTTCTCCATCGTTGGTGTTGTATGTGAGCAAAAAGCTCTACATTAGATGATCGTTTGTTGATCTTACATGCATAACTTTAAGGATAAAAAACAAGAATGAGTAGAATTTAAGGAGGAAATCCAAGAAATAGCTGAAAATCGATAACACAGGAAATAAAATGTTGCAAACTAACATTAAGTGGCAAGTCTACCTGCCTTGGCCACTTCCTTAGCCAGCACCTCATCCAACCCTGAAGACACTCCTTTGCCAAGCACTAGTTGCCCATAGAGACTCTGTTCAACCTCTGCCGGGCCTATAATCTTGACTTTGGAAATCCTCTCTTGGCCAAGATTTTCAGCAACTGACCTAAAATTTTTTGTACCAAAAGAATTAAAAGGATCCTTACAAACAGTAATGAGTCATTGATCAAGTGATATTGAGCTTGCTAAACTTAAGCCAAAACAGAATATGACTGAGTGACTAATGGGTATTGCATCTTTAATTAGATGGACTTTCCACATGGAAGATATGATATTTCTTTATCTTTATCTAGATCCCAATGCGATTGTTGGAGTATAGATCATTTCCATCAGCCAACAATTGTAAATCTTGCACAAGATTATGTTCAAGCCTGAGAGAACATTTGGCAATAAACATCACCAAAGAAAATGAATTTCTCATTACCGAAGTGCAATGACAATGAGTACACTAGTACATTAAAAAAATCTGAAAAGCACTACAAAAAAGATCAAAATCTTCCGCAATCAAAGAAACCATGATTACGTGAACATGAATAAGAAAGCCAAGATTGACAGCATTCACGACGTAATCATTCCTATCACACAATTTGTTTATTTAAAGAGCTTTGGTAGACGAAAAAGTTTACTAAAACCCTCCAAAAAACTCATTTAGAAACAGCATCTCCCCTCTACTGATAAAAGATTAAAAAACACATCGACACTAAAGTTTCTAATGGCAATTTGATGATTTTTACAATCATCCATGGAACCACACAAAAATCGTCATCAAAGGAAGACTGAAAGTTTGTAATTTTTCACATTAAATATAAGTGAAATTATGACACAGGAAGTCCTTAAATTTTTTCTCAATGTTCAAAGTGGTCTTTGAATTTTTATATTTTTTTTCAGTCCAGTCCTAACTTTTGAAAAATTGGCTCAATTTTGTCCTTTTATTAAAATTCCAGATAGTGTTAGGCCAAGTGGACAATGATGTCATCAACTTGCACAAGCTAGCATCCACAGACTGATGTGTCGTCCATGTCACACTGCTCTCTCTCCATAAAAAATAAATAACACCAGCAAACCCCATGACTGCCGGTGCTACCACCAACACCAAACTCACCTCCGAAGCCGCCAAACTTGGCACTGCCACTGCTGCTGCCCCAACCAGACTCAGCTGCCGCTGCCGCCGCCACTAGGACCCTAAAGTCGGCCACTATCCATACTAGCAATTAACATGACCTGCCTAATTACCTCCATTGAAGAAGCAAGAAGCACGATTTTGGGGGAAAAAAAAACAAAAAAGATCTCCACAAACAATGCAGAGGGAGCAGCCCATGTTGTATAACTCCTAATTGCCCTCAAGACACATATTCTAGCTAAGAAATCCATACTCAAATTCACTTGTAAGTTCTTTAGGGTTCTAAAACTGAAGCATTGCAAGGATTGGGCAATTGTAGTTAAAATTCCTTTCTTTAAGGCCCAGTTAATAGTTGCTACAGCTGAGAAGCTGTCCAAGATACTGGAGATCATGTCTATCTCCAATTTGGTGAAATTGTCGAGCTCAAAGTTGCTTTTCACCTGAGAGAGGCAACGAGGGTGGTGATTACAGAGAGTATACTGATCCAGAGCTTCTATTGATTATTAGAGAGGGGGTGGTGCAGTGGGATAACTTCGACAAAAGACAGAGGTGTAAGGTCCGCATCAGCGGGGCAAGAAGAAAACGAAGAAAAAGAAAAAAAAAAAGAAAAAGAAAAAAAAGGCCGAGTTAAAAAAAAGTGACGTGGCACTCCATATCCATTATTTTGGTCCAATCACTGCTGAGTTGGCAGTCCATGTAAACAAAAATACACATGACCTTATGCTCAAACTAACAGAAGGATAACGTTGAGCTGATTTTAAAAAATTCGAGGACCACATTGAGAAAAACAAAATGTTCAAAGACCACATGGAACAAAGAGAAAAAAAACGAGAAAAAGTTCATGGACTTGCTGCATCATTACCCCAATACATGTCAAGAACTGCATTCCATGAGTTACACAAAGCAATGTCAGAATGCTAAAAAGGCCTAGATGATTTATACATGTTTGAGAACTGTATTATGTGAGTTACACAAAGCAATGTCAGAATGCTAAAACGGCCTAGATGATTTTACTGTGGATAAATAACTTCCTATCACAGTAAAGCACTATGATACTCGGTCAAGTTAAGTGCATATCCCCACTTGTACTATAAGCAGTCCATAAGTAAAGAAGAAGCAATAGCTTAGTGCTCAAGGATGAACAATTGAACAAGGAATGTAAATTTAACGACGTTGCAAGACTCCGTAAAGTCTGGTCAGGTAAGTGTACCTGGCGATTTTATCCCCACTTTTACTGTATGCAGTCATGATGAGCACTGGTATACCTTCATCCCATGCATTATCAATAAAACTGCAAAATAAATTGGCAGAAGGCATAATTTTTAGGTAAAAGTAGAGAGCAATCATTTTGCAAAATATGCACTGCATAATAGTTTTCAGGAAGAACAATGAAATACTTGAAACTTAGATCTGGCGTGAAGTTCTTAAAAGTTCAAAGATAGAAAGACACCACATGAATGCGTGGATTTAGCTTCAGTCAGATGCATGGAAAGAAGCAGACCCAAGTGCACTTATGGAGCGACGGCAATGGGTCCTTCCCAGTGCAGTATCTTCATTGAATTTCTGCCCCAGAAGTTTTCATTTATGACATTCTTTCCTTTAAATTTTCCCTAAGGCTGTCTGTACAAAACAGAAGCTAACAATTTCCATGCTAAAGGGAAAATGTCCATCAAAACCTCCCATAAGGAGTTCCAACCACATGCCAACCATGTGCTGAAGCCAACCTTCTATTGGCAGCTAGGAAGAGGAATTACACCACTACATCAAAATGCTAAGAGGACCGTCTACCCATGAGATCAGCGTAGGAATAGGTGCCAACAAACACATATTTCTTTGTCACCTCCTCATCTGATGTCAAACAGACTACATTACTTATGAGTGATGACATATAAAATGCATTTGCTTTTCAGCCACAAAAAAGATGCAGAAGAAGTGGACCATTCACTAATGCACTAGGATCATCTGGAATTGAGGATGCCACCAAAGAACAAGGACATCATATGTCACATAACATGAACTGACATTTTTAGACTTTTGTACTAGGCCTTGACTTATTATGCATACTGGTAGGACTTCAGCACAAGCTAACTGATCTTTTTTCCTATAAAAGGATAACAGTAATCCATTCCAATGAGTGCCAACATTCTGCAGGACACGCAGTTCCAGACTAATGTGCCTTTCTGCACCGAACTCTAAACAATACAATAAGATATGAAGCATGTAAATATACCAATTCCTCAGTAGTTTATCACTCAGAAATAAATTAGGTCGCTGAACTAAATGGCCCTTCACGGACCGCATAAATCTCCTACTCCAATTGTAAGGAAATTAAAACCAAAACTTAGGTCTTGCTTGATAAAACTATACAATAAATAGTCAAAATCCCAACATTGACTTTTTAACAGTTGACAACCTTAAGTGCTCAAGTATGGAAGAGAAAGTTGTGCGCTGATGGCTCAAAATCAAATATCAAATGTTATTTATTTTACCCTTGCCAAACATGCAACTGCGGATACTGTTGGAAAATTTCAGTAAGGTAATTGACAATATGGTCATGTTCTTTAAAACAAAGAATCAAGAAAGCTCTAAGTAGTATTGATCAGATCTAAGTAGTATTGATTTTCTTTCTATAACTAAAAGAAAGAGAAGCTTTTCACTTTCTACAACTACAGAATTCAAAGAGCAAGCAAAAATAATATCTCTAATTGAAAGGACAGTCATGTTCATAGAGATACATTTAACAAGCTGTGAGAAAAATGGTAATTTTGAGCGACTATCGTAAAAAGACAAGTTATAAAAAAAGAAGGTTTTTTTTATCATACATACAAAAGAAATTATATGCTCAGAAACAACAGATAATTTACTGGCATATTGTTAGATGGAAGAACTTACTCTTGAATTCCAGGTCGTAAAGGTAAATCTTTTGACATCATAAGTTCATCCATCGCATTTTTCTGCATCAACCAGCTAGGATGATAAGAAAGTATCTTATAAGAAAGTCATCTAAGTTTGTCTTAGGAAAAAGTGGAGGAAGCGAACATTGTGGGGGAATCCTGTTCTTGGTTTTTTCCACCCTTTGTTTTTTTTTGTATTGTTTTTGTTTTTTTTTACTTTTTCGGTTTTTCCCCAACTGTTTGGGTTAAAGTGATGTTGATGATGTTGTGACTGTGAAATTTAAGAAAGTCATCTAAGTGTAAGGAAGAGAAAAAAAATCCCACCAATATTCGTTATAAAATGAAGTACATTAGATGGAATAGACAAAGGATGTGAAGCACAATAGATAAGGACAGCAAAGTCAGGTTCTGGTCCTGACAAAGATGCAGAGCGATAAGCAAATAACAATGGTTGCTCATGTCACAAAGTGAACTTACACCAACGAATTTCACAGACATGCAAGGCATCTGAGGCTTTCACTAGCTTTTAGTCATCACAAAAGATATGCATATTCTCAGTAAATTAGAATACTTGTCTTGCTCGTGATTTCTAGGAAGGGGACACTTGGAGCATTGAATACTTGTTTTGTACATCCAACGCCAAAGAAGATTGAGCTCAAGAGCAAAAGAAGTCAACCTACCTTTTCTCGCAAGACACTTTTCACAAACGAACTCTTCTCGTTAGTGGGCAATGAAGTAGGCCAACCAATCTATATTTAGATATAACATCAGGTAAGAAGTACAACAGGAAGAATATGAAACAGGAAAACAGATACACAAGCTCTATTATATTTCCGAAAATGAACAGGAAACTGAGGAAAAAGAGCTTACACGGTTAAAATATAGAATCAGCATCCTTTCTTCATCAGCGGCACTCTTCCTGGAAGTCATGACAAAATCAATCACAGCAGCCATAATTCCAGGAACAATCCCTTACAAGATGCTTCATCATTCAATGTCAAACTACTTAAGATGCAAGAATATTCACTGCATCAAGGCATTTGAAGTGCATACAGTACAGTTCTGAAAGTAATGCAGTTGGAGACAGAAAGGATAGACTCTAATTGGCTGTAAAACGTGGCCCACTTGCTTCAGGTCTGCCATCTCACTTTATATACCAGTTTTGCATACCAGTCTTGATATAGCTATCATTAATCAAGAAGAATATCGACTTTTACCGATAGCCAATGTGTACGAACCCGACATGGGAATATAATTACAGACCAGATGAGAAATGAATGCATGAGTGACTAATTTTTCCAAACCTTACGAGGTCTAGGTAGACAGGTTCAGTCCAATTCGCGCAGTCAAGCCCAAGCTTTCTAAATGCTGAACATACCCAGAACGGAAATAGAGAGTTTAGCGGCATCGCTATATCAAAACATTTTCAAACTAAAAGGAACGACACTGCAATGTTGTTTACAGACGCCCTCCCTGAAATTGAACTTACCCAAATTGAAGGCCTGGCGATTGGCCATCCGGTAGGCATCCACAAGGACCCTAGGGAAATCCGAACACAAGAAAAAGATGAGGAGAGAAAACCCAAAACAGCAGAAAGAAAATGGGAAAATCAGCCCACCCTTCAACTTCAAGAAGAAGAGCGAGCTCTTGAGGTGGGTCTCGCCCAGAAAGCGAGCTCAAAGCGATGAACTCGCAGGCACGCGAGTTCTTCCGGAAGAAGTTGGAGTCGATGAAGAGAGGGAGAGAGAGGGACGAAGGGAAGGTGCGAAGGAGACGAGGATTCTTCGGCGGAGGAGGAAGATGGAACTTGGACTTCCGGCGGCCCGTTGCACCTGCAGGGGCGTTGGAACAGCAGAAATGGCGGGGGAGAGAGGAGAGAGGGATTCCATCCGCACAGTAGACAGGCTCCGCATCGCCGGTTGCTGGCAAATTCCTCAGGCACGCGGGCTAGATAGGCTACTTAGCTAGTCGTCTTGGGCGGGCCGGGCATTTCACGGGCCTTGGTCCGGCCGGAACACATTGGGAAAGTTTGAAGATCGTGAAGGGCAGGCGTCAATGAACATCAAACTCCATTAAAGATAATTTAATGTTTATGCAAGCAAAGAGAGGTTATTTCCTAATTTGGGTTGTTTCCTAGCTTAAGTTTGTTTCCTACTTTCCTAGTTTAAGGTTTCCTATTCTAACGTTTCATATTTTGATATTTCCTAGTTTTTCTGTCTTTTTCATTAAAGACATTTCCTATTTTAAGGTTTCCTACTTCGGTGTTTCCTAGATAAGTGTCCTCGTCCTTCTATAAATAAGAGGTGCTTCTTAGTTGAAAGATGTACGTTTTTTGAGTTGATAAAACGTGAGAATTTTTTTTCTAGCGAGTGATTCTTTGAGGTTATTTGTCCAATTCGGTTTAACGGTGAACCTTAAAATCCTTCGATTCTTTATCCAATTCATTGATGGTGAACCTTGAAGTTTTTTGTCTTTGGCGTGTGGTGTATCGCTTATGCGTTGGTAGTGATCTTTGAGTTCTTTTATTCTTGGCTAGTGGAGTAATCGTTTATGCCTTGGTTTTGAACTCTTCTATCCCAAAGTTCTTTCTTCGTAAACACATGAAACATTTTCATTCCGTCGAACACATTCAGCAGTCTCACCCAATCTCACCACGCATCGAATTGATATCACGGCTTCAAGGTCTAACTAGTTGGGTGAGTTCTGCCATTTGTTGATTCTCAATGTGATTGCACCATGCGTGATTAAGCTCCTAACGCGTGTTGATCGGCGAGTAGATTAGGGAGGAATGATTAGAGTTAATCGGTGATTGGTGGTATTAGCATATCACTTTATGAACACAAGTAAAGGTTAGTTATCACTAATCTTAGTCAATAAACCCTTAGTTATTTAGCAGGTTAAGTTGGGAAAATTGATATGCATGAGCAATCCAAAAGCCGGTCCCCGAGGTAATTGAATGCCAAATTTTCTGAGCTTTGCTAATTGTTTGCCTCAATTGGATACATGTAATGAATTGAATGAAATAATAAATTTGGGTCGGATCATTTATGACCCGACCCAAAACAGATCCTACCTATCCATTTAACAAGTCAACATGCATATAACAGCAATATTCGACTATAATTCCAATTTAAATCATATGCATACATGCAAGTCATCAATCAATCAATCAACGGATCGAGCTCAGCATATTCCATGTAACGTGTATAACAAACGAGGAAAGTCGAGTTGCCGCATCTGCAGAACTAACTTCCTTCTACAAAAGCACGTTCACGTCCTTCTCGAAAAAGCTTAAAACCACTTATTCACCCTCTTGATTGTTGTGCTGGTCATTTCAGGGACAATATGTGAAGGTGGGGAGACAGTAAAAAACAAAAAAAATCTACTTACTGATACTCAACTAATTTTACTGTGCATAAAAAATTTGCTCTGTTCGTATTATTATTTTTTAGAACCCTTGTAGCATTTTTAGTTTAAGAGAGTTCTAGATGCTAGTATGTTTTTGTTATTTCCTGTGAATTTTCAGCAGAAACAAGACAAAGGGGACTCATTCTGCTGTAATTAAAGGTGCGCATACTAACCATTCTATTTCTCCTGTTTCTGCTCCAAAACCTGTTCTAGGAATAGGTTTGGAAATTCGTTTGGTAATGCAATTCTATTTTTCCTTTTTCGGAACAAATTTTTGTTCAAAAAATATATTTGAAAAAGAAATAAGAAGCTAAAAATTATAGCTTCTTTGTTCCCAAAAACAGAAACTAGAAATAACCTACCAAAGCCCTTCGTTTTTTCTCAAGTCTTATCACACTCTCTCTATCGCTCTTCCTTTGTCGGTCGCCCCCCACCACCGCCCCCTACCGACCTCCGTCAACCGCCCCCACCCACCACGGGTCGTCGCTCACCCCCACCGCCAACCATCAATCGCCGTAACAACCACCGCTGGCCGCCGCCACCGCCGCACATCACCCATCGCCACCTCCTATCGCCGACCGTTGCCACCCATCGCCACTCAACGTCGCAAACCACCAACCTCTACCGATCGTCGCCACCCACCACCCACCCTCGCCACTCGACGCCACCAACCACCAACCTCTACTAGCCGCCGCAACCACCGCCGACCTTCACCGGCCGCGCCCACCACCGCCGGCCGCCAAAACCACTTGTCGTCTTCGGAGTAAAAAATAAATAATAATTTTAAATACTAAATAATATTTTCTAGTAAAAAATTTATTTTTAAAGAAATTTTAAAAAATTTAAAATGAAGTAGAAATTTTTCGTAAAATATTTTGTGTTAATAATATTCCAAAAGTTGAAAATTCCAACCGTTATCCAACGAAATTTTGTTCAATGAACATAAATTTTATGTCGTTATTAAAGGTTTTTTTTGCTCAAAAACTCATTTATAAATTAAAAATAGAAAAATCTATTTCTAATCAGAAATTAATTTTAAAAATAAAATGATTATCATACGGGATCCTAAAACTAGTTATAAGAATAACTGATGTGATAGCACCTCTGGACAAGGTATGCTCTAAACTAGTTTCCTTTTGGCGAGTGGAGGGTTTAGATTTTGCGAGCCTAATAACTGAACCATGAGCCAATCCAAAACGAAATGGGCTCATGCCTAGCTAGGTCGGCGGGGGTCATATTGACCAAGTTGGCCCATCTCAAGAAGACCTCTCCAGAGGCGAGTCTACGACTTTAGAGCATAGGGATCCGGTCAACGCTCATCCATGGCCATCGCCGGCGTCGTTCGGGCATGCCATTGATCCCCTTGGGTTTGCATCTTTCCCATCCAACATGGACGGAGGAGGGATTTTTTTGAAAGACCTCACTGGTCAGCTTTGGACGACTGGCTCAAGAGGGACGCCGGCGCCCATCCATTGCCAATCACCGGCATTGTCATCATTATTATGATTTTCGATTACTTTGTGATTGCTCGGGACGAGAGACTCACGGCCCATCCATGGCTGTCGTTCGGCTAGATCTAGTTGGCTTGCCTGGAGGTGCATCTCAGGCGAGGGAGAGGGCAAAATGAACATCGACGCCCGCCGTGCAAGTGAGGAAGAGGGCCGAAGGGAGAAGGAGAGGGAGGATAACGGAGGAGTGAGAAAAGATTCGAAAAGTGAGCTCATATGGCCACGTGGCGATCAATGGGTGGACTTATGCACGATCCGCGTGGCAAAGCAAAATAGGTGTGCTACTATCGGAGGAGATAATTACACGATTGTCCCCGCTTACGTTTGTTTCTAGAAGGAAAAAAAAAGAAGCTTCATACATCTTTCTGGCACAATTACTATCTTGCTTCTTCTCATTTATGAGGATCATAAGAAAGATATCATAGGCTAACACGAATTAATACTAGTGCTTCTAAATTTGGTTGGAACATCGTCCGTAAGTCAAAGCTCAATGCCAGGATCCATATCGACTGTCCCATTACAAGGTGGGGGACGAAAAACACTAAAAGGAAAACTAATCTCCTTGGCCACTGAACTCATAAAACCAAACCAAGTCGGTCGGATGCCAAAGTGACCTACCCCCTTCTTAACGAATTTGCTTCGGCTCGAACTGGGGTCGCGATTTCTGTTCATCCGCGACGAGATGAATCGGTTCGACAAACCAAAATTCCACCAAAACCCATCTCCGGGAGCGCATTTCTTAGCTTCTTCTTCCGATCTACACCGAAGACGAAACAGAGAGAGAAGTGGCGGACGATGTTCTCGGCGAATGCGGGGAGCTCCGCTTCAGAACGACCGTCGGCAGTATGCTGGTTTTCCTCCTCTCTTCCTCCTTGAGGATTTCCCGGGAAAACAGCTCCAGCCTGTCTATGTTGGTCCTCTCGCCCATCTTCTTCCCCTGGAACAGTACCGACTCTATGTGCTTCTGCGCTAACATCTCCTCGGCGCTTTCCAATATGTCTCTGGTCTTCTTCTTATGCTTGGCGAGCCCTTGCCTTGTTCCGGCGAAACCGTTCGCCTGCAACGGCACGCGCCCCCGAAATCGTCAGACACCGAACGATTATGGAAACGTGAAATTGGAGAAGGGAGATGGAAAGAAAGTACCCACCTGAATGCGGACGTAATTGTGCTTTCCTGATTCACCAAATGCCATGGACACAGCTTGGTCCACCTGATCATTTGAACAACACCAGCTCAGATGTGTTAGACGTATCAATCATGGCAGAAGCTCCATCCTATTGCATTGCGTATGAATCGAGAAGGGAAAAATTCGAACATGGGTCAAACGTACCATGGCAGAAGCTCCATCTTCAGTGATCCGGGCGAGCCCGGACCGGCCCGGATCTTCAAAATCCGACCCGCCATTCCCCAAGGAGAGCACCAGCAAGCCCTCCAGGCCGTTGCAGAACGGGAACTCCTGCTTGTTATTCAACACGTGCGTGATGGCCGCGGCCGTCGGGTTATTCATCGCCACCCGCCCGTCGACTCCGACGATTCTCGTCCTCCCGTCGACGGACCTCAGCTCCATTGGCCTCTCCGCCACCGTCGCGGCGCACACGTCCCTCAGCTTGAAGTCGTAGCCGTCCATCTCGAGAGCGTCCGCTCGCGAGAACACGAAGGGCGCGCGGGACTCGAGGTCGTAGCAAGGGATCAGGACCGGCTTGACCGTGTCTCGCATCGTGAGCTCGTCCGCGAACGCCTCTCTCAGCAGCTTCTTCTCCGCCCGGCCCCCCGGCCACCGACGCCGGAACATTCGCCCCCGGGACGCCTTCCGGCAGCGGGCGAGGAACCCCAGAGCCTCCTCCGCCGTGATCGTGGGAGGGCCGCCTCCTCCGCCGTCCTTCCGGCGGGTGAAGAGCAGCGCGGCCAGTATCCCGCCGGAGCCGGAGCCGGCGGCGACGTCGAAGAAGTCAGCGATCCGAGCATTCGGATCACCGGACCTCAAGCGGAGAGATGCCTCGAGGTGGACAAGGGACTTGGCGGCGAGGACCCCATCGGTGGCGCCGCCGCCGTCGATGGAGAGGATCCTGACTTTTCCGGCGGCGAGCTTGCCAGGTTGGTGGGTTTTTGGGGCGGCGAAGTTGGGGGAGTCGTAGCCGAAGAGGAACTTGTTCTCGAGGATGGAGAAGATTTCGTTGGTGAGCTTGTCGACCTCGAAAGCCGAGTCGCGCAGTGGAGATTTTGGAAGTGCCGCCATTTTTTTCTGTGCTCTTTTGCTGGAAGCTATTTTAGAGAGAGAGAGAG
This sequence comes from Rhodamnia rubescens, assembly GCA_021437795.1. Classification (NCBI taxonomy): domain Eukaryota; kingdom Viridiplantae; phylum Streptophyta; class Magnoliopsida; order Myrtales; family Myrtaceae; genus Rhodamnia; species Rhodamnia rubescens. The sequence goes on from JAILYA010000040.1 coordinate 1,920,435, forward strand.
AGAGAGTTGTCGACGAGGCCGAGAAGCGAGAATGGGCGGCGATTTAAAGAGGCGCGCTGGCGAAACGACAAGAGGAGAGCGACCCACGATCATTTCGTTTGGCGATTAATCGGCGATCCCGCCTGCTCATTTTGTAACTTCCTCCCGCCCATGCTGTAACTGCTTTTCGACGATTCCGCAGTTTCTCATTTTCACATGATTCTTTTACAATTCAAAAGAACAAAAAATAGAATCGGCCTACGGCTACGTTCCTTTACTCTCTCTCTCTCTCTCTTTAATAATCCCAAGGGTTGCTTTCTCAGCAATTGTCTTGCCTTTCCCCATTTCATTCGATTTTCTTAATCGAAAAAAGGATTTCATTAGTTACAAAGGAAAGCTTTCAATCCTCGTAAGTCCCAAATAACCGCAGAACAAACCAAATCTCGGACAGTAAATAACAAAGCACACTTTGCAGTTAAGAACACGCTCTCATCCCTTAAAAGCGGATGTCACCGTAAACGATCGGCGGCCGATCAACGAATCGATCATAAGCACACGCCGAGATCTCCCATGTCATTTGTAACGGCTTGCGGTGCACTTATAAGCTCGACATGCCCATCACCATTGTGTGAGTAAATTTGCAGGTGATCTTGGGTGAACGTGGAGGCAAGTCCGGCCATTCGTCCGGTCGACGACCATCAAGGAATATGTTCGTGACGATGCTCCACAACCACTCCGAGATTAGGCCGCTCTCCTCTCCCAATTTAGATTTAGATTTAGATCCGGGAGTTTCGCTCTCGTGAATTAGATTTAGACGTAGATCTAAGAGTTCCTTACAAATATTTGATATGTGTTCTTTCAACATTTTGATGTTGGTGTTATCGTATTTCATTTGATTCACTCGGTGATATCTCGGTTAATTTGCAATCACCTTTGACCGAAATGACCACAAAAAAGTTCGGGTCAATTGTCCTACTTATGGTTCACCTTCATGATATATCTGCGCCATTTGCATGTCGGTGACTCGTTTTGACACTTGTTCGAGCCGAGATTGTACGTGATCGATGTAGTGTACAACGTTGTGAATCGATGATGACTCACCTCTACTGCTGAGATGTAAGATGAGACCAAACAGGGAAAATTCTAGTAGGACAGGACAAACCAAGGACTTATGTTGTACAACAAGATCTAGGGGTTCAAACTTTAATTCATATGCAGAAACTATGTCCCAATTCAGCTTTTATCATCTTCCCCATGTTCACAGGGCCCTAACCCAGTCACTATGGTTGTACCCATAAATTTGTTTTTTAATCATTTTTAGTGATGACATTGCACATCGAATTAAAGTTCATGAATCATATTGGACATATTAAAAATTCGTAAATCACGTTATTTATTGGGCCAAAATTCTGAGATTATTTGTGTTGATTTTCCTATATGCTCGGGTGACATCTTGGTCAATTTGCAATTACCATCCACCGAAGTGACCGCACAAAAAGTTATGGCAAGTTGCTCTTGTTGCAAGACTAAATCATGAAATCGCTATTGCTGTTGTCTCCTCTGACTATGCGTGGTATGACAACGTAAACAACGGGCGTCATCTTTTTTTGCATGGTAGAGGTTAAATTCCCATGGACTTTGTGATTCCGACCAGCTTGATTCCCACTCTGCAATCCAAACCTGACCGGGCAAACGATGCCATTGTTTCGGCCTATGGAGTTAATGGTCTTCGTTATATGGTTCACCTTCATGCATATCCCTGTCATATACATGTCGGCAACTCGTTCCGATACTTGTTTGAGGCGAGAGAATGTGCATATATGTTCGGTATAGTATTACCACGTCGCGAATCAATTGAGATATGAGATTAGACCAAACAAGGAAAATCCTTGTAGGACAGGGCAAATCAAGGACTTATGTCGTACAACAAGATCTGGTGGTTCGAACTTCAATCCAAATGTAGGACATAAATTTTTTTTTTCCCCAATTCAGCTTTTATCATCTTCCCTAAGTTCACCGGGCCCTATGCCCGGTCACTATAGTTGTACCCACATTTTGTACCTACCTATTATGGGTCTTACCTCTCTCTAAGTAAGAGGAGCCACAACCAGGGACATAATTGAATGTTCCCATGCAGTGAGCTCAATTGGACCGAAACCCTTAGATGGGATGGGGCCATGTAGGTCCCGTCTCATCCGACGGTGCAAGTGAACCGGGCTCACGTGCAACCCGAAGCAAGCAACCCGGATGTTTTTTTTTTTTTTGGAGGAGCAACCGGATTCTATTAATGAGTGGAATTTTGCATATTTCTTATTTTGCAGGACAAAGACTAAGATATCGTGCAGCATACTCACAGTTGTACTAGGTCCGTGCAATGTCGTGCTTATTAGCTGATTTCGGAATCATGTCTTGAGATTTGAAGGGTTTCGTAAAAGGATCAACATTCTCCAAATTTAGGGAATAATTGTAAAACAAAAAGAAAATCTTGAATTTGTTGTTCGAAGACCAATTCATTTTTAAAATTTTCAATTGTGTCGATTTGATTTTAAACCTTTTGACGATTTTTCATTGAAACCGTTTCGGCTAATTTTGACCCGATGTCGCCGACATGGCGCACGGTCGGGGATGAGATGGACGATTTTTTCGACTAGGCCCTCACCGGATTTGGATGAGCGTAGCTCTCGCCTGTGGCCGATTGTTGGCCATCCTTAATATAGTCCGCTTTAATTCGAGATAAAGTAACTACTGAGATGGATGCTTTTTCTGGCTTCTTTTTTTTTTTATTTTTTTCGCTCTTCTTTTCCTTTATTCTTGTCGCCGATCTCGGTGATGGCTGCGGCGACGTCCTCACTAGGCCCTCACCGGATTTGGCCGAGTGTAGCTCTCGCCTATGGCCGATTGTTGGCCATCCTTAACATAGTCCGCTTTAATTCGAGATAAAGTTACCGCTGAGATCAAATACTTTGCTTCCCTTTTTCCCTCCACGGTACAACTTTTGCACGGGCACAGCATCCTGCGAAAACATGGCACCGGTCACACTTTACATATGCACCCCCCAACTTTTTTCGCATGATTCTTTTTCTTTGGGAACTTTCGCGCGCAAGGAAGTTGGTGTGGTGCCGGGGTCTTCGAGCTCTTAGGTGGGAAGGGGGGGCATTTCGTCGAGCAATTAATGGGCAACACTTGATTAAAGCTTGGGAGAGAAGGATGGACCCTTGTCCTTTTTGTGATAATTTCATGCTACGAAGAAGGATATCATCATTGTTCATGGTCCAAATATTTTATCATGCCTTTGTTTCAAATATTTATGGCGCCCCCACGCGGGAAGTGGGCCCCCCAGTTAAATAAATTATCCTCGCCTTTTCAAAAGAGAAGAACCATATAAATTAAGGGGACAAGAAGAAGAAAGTTACGCGGCTTAATTCCCTTAAATTCAAAATCTAAAAAATCTCCGACTTTAGATCTAATCCTAAACTTGCCATAATTTTTTTTTTGTCTCGAAAAAAATCACAAACTTTAAATACAATCTCAATTCTAACCCGAACTTTCTTTTTGTCTGAGGAACAAAAAAAATTCCATTTTCGTTCTTATATCAATCCTCGTTAACCCTCCGTTCGAGAATTGCCGTTAGTCGCCCTAGATTTTCATATTTTAGAACGGTTTCATTTTGGAGAATTTCAATACTTTCTACCGTGCCGAATTTGTTGTCCACGTGGAAATGTAATGTTAATTTGGGATTAGATGGCGGGACAGATTTGAGATTAGATTGAAAATGATTGATTTTTTTCTAGACAAAATAAAATTCAGGTTAAATTTTGAGACGAGAAGATTTAATATTGGATCTGATATGCCTTGCCGACTCCCCCTTTTAAAAAAAAACCCTTTTCCAATCGACGAACTTTCTCCCTCCTCCTCGAGACAGATCACCTGACGCCTCCAAAGTGGACGTGGCGTATTTTCGTTCGACACTCGTCCTTTTTGTCGCCGAAGAGATATGAGGAACATAACATAATGTGGATTTAATTAATCATGTCTCGATGAGTACATTGTACATGTACATGCAATTATCAGTTTAAATAGTAAATTGACACCTTAATTTGCTTTCCTTGGAAGCTGTCCCATTATGTAGGGACAGATCGAATGATTGAGGACGGAAGAATTAGTTAATTTCTCATAAACATAAGTAAAATCATCCAATGATTAAGGCGCGAATGGACCGCGATCGGTGCATCCACTGTTAAGTGACAATTTTTATAAAAAATAATTATCTCATTTTGCATTTACTTCCTAAGTCAAAAGGATATTAGAGAAGAAGAATTGACACGAACCATCGATTACAATCGCTCCGTAAATATATCAGTATCGACCAGATGATTTTACAAAAGCGAGATCGATCTTCCATCATGTAATAAAACCATGGACTAAGGAACGTGGGAATTGAAGTCTAAACCGAATTAATTGATTCTCTCATCCGAATAAAGCAATTAGGGAATGATAATTCAATTTGCCGTCAACGTACGTCACCGGGGAGGGCGAGGCCACGGTGGGGGGGACACCGCACCGACCCACTGAAGCGTTAGGTGAAGGGGAAAGGGCAAAAGAGCCAAAACGGACTTGGGGACTCAAAAGACATGGCCTCCACGCCCTCGGCCTCGGACCACATTAGTGGTTGAGCAGCATTAATTAGTATAATGATATGGTTTTCTTCAATCTCTTGTTTCGCGACCAATTTTAAAAAAAACAATAAAGTATGCCGAAAGTTCTAAAGCTGGTTAATAAAGTGTAATTAAGTCCTAAAACTTTTAAAAAATACATTTGAGTCTTACGATTCATCACCAAAATACAATTAGGCCATAAAACTTTCAAGTGTACAATCAAGTTCTAAAACTTATCAAATCGATCAAATCAAGTCCTTCTGCTGATTACATTTTTTATTTTTGAGCTTGATTGTCTTTTTGAAAATTGTAAGACTCAATTACACTTTCGTGATAAGTTTTGGAAATCTTAATCTGCTCATCATATTTTAAAATTCAATTGTTCATCCGATAGAAGAATGGTCTCCTTAATCATGGGGTTTATGAGGTTTAATCATTAAAGTTGGGTTTTATTAGTTTGATGTGGGTGGTGTCGAGATGTGTTGGGTGGGTACTAATGTTACTTTGATTCTCCTGTCTGAGGATTAGGAACGGGTTCTATAAAAGAATACGAGACATCGGTTGGTCTTTGCCGGTGGAAAAGGACAAAGGGGTTGAGCTCTGTCGTTTGCGTTGGAGGGGATGGCGACGGTGGGCTAACTTCGTCCGAACTAAAATAAATAAATAAAAATTGGAAAACACGTGTGCGAACCAGGACAGGAAGTCAGAAAGAATTGGCTTATTTCCCCGAAGGGCAAAAAATTTGTAAACTGGCAAGAGGAGAGAGCGGCAATCCTTTCGCATTCGCCACGTGGCACGTCTTGGCAAATTTCCAAAGACAAAAAAGGGCAAAGTAATTTTTATCTACGATAGCTGTGTTTGAGGAGAGATCCCTGGTTCGGATCTTTCGGGACCCGCGTTCGCTTTTTTCTGTTATGTTTTTTTCACGTCTGACCAAAATTTGAGTTTGCATGTCGGGAGTAGCATGATGGTGTCGGTGCTACTAAAATCACACCTTCAGCTAGCATTTCGGACTTTCGATTTGGACATTCTGGCGCGATGTCGGAAGTTCGAGAATTCGGATCCCGATACTCTCCTTCCAAGCTCGTTGTTCGTGGCGGCGGGCGCGCAAATTTGCTCGCTTAAAATAAGAGTCTTTCCCAATTCACACCACCGCGCCGTGCCTTGCGCTTTAGAGGGATCAATTTACACGTAAGGGGAGTCTTGAATATAATATATATTGCTTAAGGCTCTATTTATTTCGTGAAAATGAATAATTTGAAAAAAAATTTTTTTTTGAAAAATCGACCTTTTATATCGCTTGAAATAATTAGTTACTTTAAAAAGTTTTCTTTATCTATAACGATTTACATCCAAAAAATATTGTGAACAATGAAATTATTTTCATTCATTCATTCATTTCTAGGTAATACAGACCATCGTTTTTAGGAAATCTTTTTGAAATCACTCAATTTTTACAAAAAAAAAAACCTAAATAATAATTACAATTTGTCCTACGTACCTCCAGTCTCTTTGGGAGAAGATTTTCAAAATCTCAATTGTGTTCGCGCTCTGTAAATTATAAGGTGGACAGTATTGGGCTTTTAGACTGGGTGGGGCCACCCATGATGGGCTGTCCCGACCCGGCCCAAGCACTCAATTGTCACGTAGGAAAAGATACACCCGGGCGCTTTTTATACATAATGCAAAGCCTCGTTTTTTAAAGCGAAATAGACAGGAAAAATTATCTAAAAAGTCTCGAACATATTGCACTTTTACCAATTCAATTTTAAAACTTTTGATTTTGCCAATTGAGTTATATACCTTTTCAAGCTTTGCTAATTGAGTTCACTCGATCAATTTTTGGTTGGAAATTGTTGACGTGGACGTCGACTATCTCCTACGTGACACGACCGGTTTTGCATGGATAATTTTAATAATATTCTATATTTTTATTTGATTTTTAAATAATTTTTTATTTATTCTTTTCCTTTTTTCATTATTGTAGCCGAGGAGGGTCGCGGGGTCCTCGCCTAGATTTGGGCAAGGGTGCCTCTCCCCGTGTTGGGGAGGGCCGGCGATCCTCGCCGGCCATTGTAAGGAAAAAAAAAAAGAAAAAGTGAAACTTAATAAAAGATTTAAAGTATATTAAAATATTATTAAAAATTATCTATTTGAGTGATTTTCGGTCAAAATTGATCGGATATTTTTAATTGTTAAAACGTAAAAACGATCCAATTTTACGGTGAAAACTTTTCTCATGTGGAATATAATTCATACAAGGTCATTGATAATATCATTTTTAGATTCAATAACCATAAGCCGTCGAATGATGCAGAAAAGACAGGAGAGAGCCGAGTCGTAGAGTTGGCCGCGTACAGCTGGGCGGTGGTTGAATGACAGCGACCATCCGTGCAGATGGATGGTATATGGTGGCGCTGACCGTATCCTAAAGAGAATGAGGTTTGCTTTCCCCACCATTCTTCGGTTAGATTTGACCTTTAATTTACAAGTGCTTAGTCTTAATTTGGAATGTTGCTCGTCCGTTATGCTTTGGATATTTCAAGCTGTAATATAATTACGACTTGTCCACGTTAGCGCCTGGTTGTCTAGTTGTGCCATGTCGGCGATTTTCGGCCAAAACGGCCTAATTGACTTATTTTGACAAAACGTGAAAAAAGTTTACGATTCAATTGGCAAAATAAAAAGGTTTATGATTGAAATGAAAAAATTACAATAGGTTTATGACTCTTTGGACAATTTTTCCCTTATCCCGATGGGCATTCTTTTCAAGTTATCAATTGGACGTCTCATAGAGTTGTCATTGGAAGAAGAAAGTAAACATGGATCGAGATACTATTGACTATCTCTTTCAATTTAGATCTAGGAAAACTCTTTCCAACCACATTTATGATTGGTGGATTGTGTGTAATGAACATCGACTACATGTAATCCCAACCAAAATTAAGTGGGGACTCGTATGGTAATGCTTCGAAAGGATGCCACATAAAGCATTATTGTCATTTCATTAATTCAAGTTGAGGGATAATATTAAACATTTTCATATAGTTCAATGACTAATTTGAATAAAATAAAAGTTTATATACCACGTTCTTTATTAGGCCAAAGTTTGAGGACCATATGCGATGGCCTAAAAGTTCGGGGATCGCATTGCACTTTGGATCAAAATTCAAGGACTATTCGTATCATTTTCTCAATTTAAAATTCAGATGCTCATCCGACACAAGAATGGTCTTCTTAATCATGGGGTTTAGGAGATGCTAATCCTTAAAGTTGGGTTTATTAATTTAACGTGGTTGGTGTCTATATTTGCTGGGCGGTGCCTACGATACTTTGGATTCTCCTGTCTGTGGGTAGAAGCGAGTCATATAAAAAGGACAAAGGGTAGAGTTTTGTCGTTCGTGTAGGAGAAAATGGTGACGGGTCGGGGCTTAACTCCGTCGAAATGAAAATTTGGGAAGTGGGGGAAGCACGGGCTGGAACCAGACAGGAAGTCAGAAGGAGACGACTTATTCCCCAGGAGCCAATAATTTGTAAACTGGAAAGAAGAGACGTGGGAATTCCAAATCCCTTCTCCTGTTTTGGACATTCTTTCGAAGTTCTTAACAAGCCGGCCGGCTTATGGAGTCGTCGTTGGGAAAAGAAACTAAACATGGATCGAGATATTATCGACCCGACAATGCTTTCTTTTGAATTGATCGAAAAAAAAACTCTTTCGAACCACTATATGTGACCGTGCCTCGTTCACGCTCTCGGCATGCCTCGAGACATTCACTGTATGTGACTGTGTAGCCTCCTCCAACTAACTACGATGATGTTTTCGTCACGTCATTCGTGAAGTCTCTTTACATATTGGGGAGGCATCGGAAACTGTTCTCTTTTTTAACAAAGTTAATGGATTGTCTACATTGAATATTTTCATATAGTTCAGGGGTATGAGATAAACATTGAAGCAAAGTCCTAGGCTAAATACAAATGTTGTTTAACTATTTTTTAAAGACTTTGGGGATCATATTGAACATTAGGTTAAAGTTTAAGAATCATATTGAACAAATTTAGATTTGGGTTAAAGGACTATTTATGAAAATTAACTAAATTTTTTTAAAATTTTGATCGAGATATTATCGACCCGACAATGTTTTCTTTTGAATCGATCGAAAAAAAAAACTCTTTCCAACCACTATATGTGATTGTGCCTCGTTCACGCTCTCGGCATGCCTCGAGACTTTTTTCAACTGAAAAAATATTTTACCAAATTCATTTTCCATCAAACAACATTTACGATGACGTTACTTTTCAAACGTGTTTTTAAAAGTCTCTTTACATTTGGGGGCGGCACCTGAAATCGTCCTCTTTTGTTAACAGAGTTCATTTGTCCAAGGGACGGATTTGACTAAGAAATCCAAGGAAAAATGTGTTCCTTCGGTTCATTCGGTTTCACCCAAGCTTACATAAGGACCGACACTGAACATTCGAATGGAGGAACAAAGACTACGTCTTACTCCTGGTGATTTTATGCTATGCACATTGTTTGAAGAAAGGTATGATCATCGGTCTTATGGTGCTCGTTTGGAATCGGATCCAATAAGATGATTGTTCTTTCGAGACTTAGGATCCGATTTGTTTAGTAGAAAATAAAAAGATTTAAAAATTATTTTTCCTGAAAACGATCATTTATATAACTTTACCAAAATAAATAAACGTAAAATATTCCTACCGTCTACGACAATATTTGGACATAGATTATTGAAGATAATGCAAATATTTTTCATTGGTTAGATATTTTTAATTGATATATTCTTTTTTTTAAAAAATTAAATCATTTATTTTTCCTGAGAAAAGCGCGCCCTTAAAATGAGAAAATCACATCGATAACTGATTAATATCCAAAGAAAAAGTTACGATGTCGTTGTTCATTGTTGGGCCTCCTCCTTCTCCTTCGTCTTTTCTTTTATAATGAATCCGTGGGCTACATCCGATCCAGCACTTCGTATGTTTCGGGAAATAGTTGGGCCCAAAACCAAATTTCAAGCCCATGAATCGCGATCACTGAAAATCACGTAGCAGGATAAAGTAATTTTCCACTCCAAATGGCAATTATGATTTTTGAACTCATTTCGAGGATTTTAGCCGCACATGGGAAAATTTTTCAATACACGTTTTCTTTGGAAACGGCTTCTTTGAATGTATTTTTTTTGGAAGCGGCTTCTTTGAATGTATTTTTTCGAAAACGTCATAACTTTTCAAGAAAAACGGGTTCGTATGTAGGGCCATTTTTCGTCGTTAGAGTAAGGATTTGCCCTTGATTTAGGGATTGCGGCCATCGCTTTTGCCACAATGACTACGATTGAAGACGGCGACCACCAATGTCATTATGAATGATCAGTGTCTAGAAAATCAAAATAATTTTCTGGGCTGTATATTTATAAGTACTATGAGCACTAATTTTATAAATTTATGTCTTGGCCGGCTCAGCCGGCCGCCGAACAAGCATCGAGCTTGACTCGGCTAGACCCAATTGGGCTGGTCTTTTTTTGATTTTTTTTAATAAATATTAAAAAAAAAGAATATAAAAATAAAATAAATTAAATTAAAAACAAGCATAATGTTAAAAATCTCATACCAATCGGCAAGCTTAATTAATATTCCGCTTTTTCCCCTCTATATACTATTAATTTGATGTTTTTAATTTGTATAACAATTAATGCATAACATTCCCAAATGTTTCTTTAATTAATCAATTAAATAATATTGGGCACTTAGAACAAAAAAAAAAAAGAAGAAGATAATAATAATATTGGGCACACGGGCAACGGCTAGTTGGGGTGGTACCGTTGGACGCTCGTTCAAGCAGCAGCAGTAGCACGCTCTCCGAGTGAAAAGTCTCTCTCTCTCTTCCCTCTGTCTGGCTTCCCTTCTCCATTATCGCATCAGCCAGCGAGCGAGCGAGAGGCCCACGATCAGCTCAAGACCACCGTCTTTTTAGCACTTGCTGGGCATCGCCAGATCTTTGTCGGTAGAGAAAACAGACACGACATCCGGAGGGGGGGAAGCATCGGCCGGTGTCCTCTCTTTTCGCGTGTCCGTGCGTGTTCCCTGAAGCGATTTGGGAAGAAGAAATGTCGAAGATCGTCAACATCTTCAAGAAGAAAACGTCCCCCAAAGGTAGCATTTTGAGCTTTCCCTTTGTTTTCCTCTGCTTTGGGCTAGGGTATTCTTCTTTTAGGGTAAGGGTTTTGATCGATGGACCTGATCCTCAAATGGTACGTTCGGAACTGTACCTGATTTCTCGTTCGAGAAGTTGTTCTTCAAATGTCTGTGCTTTTGTTGAAATTTTCATCTGCTTTTGTGGATTTTTCATCTGGGCTATGTGTATAATTGGTAATTTCGCTGCTAGGCACTTGAAAATTCTAGACTTCCGTTATCTCCTTGTGTGAGTGTTTTGCCCCCCTCTCTGCTCTGTTTTTTCGTGTGAATGTTGAGTGCTATAGTGACTTCTGCTTCTTCGTCCTTGCCTTCTTTGACAGAAGCCCTCAGGACCAGCAAGAGAGAAATGGCAGTTGCCACGCGAGGTATCACTCCTTGTTCTTTGTAGTTTCTCTTGCACCCGGTAGATGCACTAGTGTGAATTTAGTACTGATCAATACTAAGATATGTCGTAAAAAAAAAGGGTTTTTGCTTTAGGACTGAACCTACGCGATTTGATCTGGGCCAATTCATCCTGTTCTGGTCAGGCCTGGAAAATTTTTTCAAGAAACTTGGCCTTTGAATATTCGACATACAAGCGGGAAGCGGAATCAACAATTGAAACTAGAAATAAAAATTCGTAATTGGCTGAAAGCAGGTCTTCACCATTGAAAGTGCTTACTGAACTTCACTAAGGATATATAAATTATTTCTTCTTTTTCGTGTTGTGAAATAGTGGTATTGTGAGTTATCTGGACAAAACAAAAAGGAAAATAAAAGGAAAAGACAACTATTCAGCTGTGATTGGTACATGGACTCGCCTCTGTGTCCTATTAGATGCCAGTAGATTTCTCACGGACCAAGTTTTATTACGGGTAATAATCCACGTATAGCTGCCTTGCCTACCCACATTCTTTTAACATGATAAAATAGGAGCAAGCATGTTCTTGTCAACCCTCAGTTGTCTCAGTCACAAGGAGTTTTGCAGGTAGAGTGAGAATATTAGATCAATTCTTTTGGTAGTTCCACTTTTGCCTAGAAATTCCCATAATAACTTCCGTTGTCTTCTTGCTCATGTTGACCACTTTTGCCTAGAAATTACAATAATAACTTCTGTCGTCTTCTCGCTCATGTTCTTCCCTACATATCCTTAGCCATCTTTTTTATTTATCAGGTATTGAACGAGAGATAGCATCCCTTCAATTGGAGGTATATTCTTGCCACTTGCAATTGTGAATTGCCATGGGTATTCTCTTGCTGAATATTTTTAACTGCTAATGAGCTGTCAGGAGAAAAAGTTGGTGGCAGAGATTAAGAAAACAGCGAAGACTGGCAACGAGGCAAGTTTTTTTCCTATTAGTTATTGAACATTTGCTAATTTAACTGTCAGCTCATATTTCTTAATTCAATTATTTTGACTTAAGTGAACTTGTTATGATGGATTATGAGCTGACATTCGAGTATATAAACGTGATCATACTAAGATTTCCCTTCCTAGATATCTATCTATTTATTAGTATAGCGTCATATTTTTAATTATTATTTTGACTTAAGTGAACTTGTTATGATGGATCTGCTGACATTCGAGTATATAAACTGATCACACTACAGCATTTCTGCCCATTAATGCTATACTAGATAAACTTAGGATAGATATCTATCTGGATCTCCTGATTATTGAGTCAAAAGATCAATTTGTACATACTAATATTGTTCAGGCTGTAAGTTATCATGACTACTTAGTTCAATTAATATTGTTCAGTTTTTTTCCCATTTTTATTGAACATTTGCCAATTTAACTATCAGCTCATATATCATTATTTCTTAATTCAGTTATTTCGACTTAAGTGAACTTGTTATGATGGATTATGAGCTGACATTCGACTATATAAACGTAATTACACTACAGCAGTTCTGCCCTGAATTAGATGTACTTAGGATAGATAGATGGATCTCCTGAATATTGAGTTAGAAAATCAATTTGTATATAGTTACTAATATTGTTCAGGCTGTAAGTATCATGACTACTTAGCTCTATTTGTATATATTTACTAATATTGTTCAGTTCTTTTTCTATTAATTGTTGAATTTCTTAATTCAATTACTTCGACTCAAGTGAACTTGTTATGATGATTATGAGCTTAAAAAAAAAAACACATCCCTTAAAAATAAAAAAATTAAGAAGTTTTATAAAATAATTTGATATATTTATAATGGATTATTGAGGCTGTAGTATCTGACACTTTCTATTTCTATATTTACTATATTTTTTTTAAGGCATAATTACACTAGTGAACTTGTTATGATGGTTTGCCACATTCGACTATATAGATTTACACTACAGCAGTTCTGCCCATTAATGCTATACTAGATATACTTAGGATAGAGAGCTGGATCTCCTGATTATTCAGTTAATAAATCAATTTGCATATATTTACTAATATTGTTCAGGCTGTAAGTATCATGACTACTTAGCTCCAAAATTATATGCGGGAAGTACGATTCACAATACACCAACTGCACTCAACAAGAGGGACTGGTGTTTGACGTTCGTGCTTTTAGTGGTCAAACTGCTTGCATGGAGCACTTTCCACTATTTACTTGAGAGGGTGGTTTCTGTTTTTACGCATCCTGAAACTTTGAATGGTCGTCAAACTGCTTGCATGGAGTACTTTCCTCTCTTTACTTGAGAGGTTACTTTCTGTATTTATGCATTCTGCCATTCCGAAAAAAATGAACTAAGCTGGTACTCATAGAGCTGGTTTCTGCTTTTGTGGTCAAACTGCTCGCATGGAGTACTTTCCACTATTTAATTGAGAGGGCAGTTTCTGTTTTTATGCATCCTGCAGTTTTGAATGGTCAAACTGCTTGCATGGAGTACTTTCCTCTCTTTACTTGAGAGGGTAGTTTCTGTATTTACGCATTCTGCAATTTCGATCATAATGAAATTGTAAGTTGGTACTCATAGAGCTGATTTCTGCTTTAATCAGTCTGGATTTCTCATTGCACATATTAAATCACTTCATTTTTCCATGGGAATAAATTACCCATGTTGTACTTAAAGTATTGTTATTCCAGAGATCTATTTGCACGGCTTTCACTGTACGACTGTGACATTGATATATATCTTGATTGAACACTACCTTTTGCCTTATCAGTTTCTTGTAGTGTTCGAAATTTGATTTTTAATCAGTGCAAACTCTTCAAGTGTTTCAAAACAAACAATTATTGACAAATATGCTTAGAATGGGAAGTTTTTCATTTAGACTGAATTATGGCCATAAACTTGTGCTCCAAAGCTTTTGAAGTTCTAAAGGAGTAAAAAATGAACACAATTATAGGTAAATCAAATGATTTGAAAGATCCTAAAAGGACAAGATGTAGCATTAGGTTTTTTGACAAATTTTCAATTTACTTTGGTTCCTTACTTAAAATTTCTACCAGTTCACATTGATAATGTCTTTGATGAACATTTCCTTCAGCATTTGGCAATTCAATATGATGAGAGAGGAAGGAAATGTTGAATGTTTTGATCAGTTTTCTTGTATAATTAGGAATTTTAATGGTTGATGAGATTGTTAAGAACTGATCAAATGATTTTTTTGTACAATGGTCAATTAGAATTTTTTTTGTGGCCACAGATTACAATGAAACAAATCGTTGATTAATTTGTATGACCATCGACGATAAGTGTATGCAATCCTTATTCAAGCTATGCAGGCCACAGCTTATGTGAAATGCAAAGCATTTTCAGCATCCCTTCTTTACAACTTTCCTCTTTTATTTTGGCTATCAAATTAATTATAAATCCTAGCTATGGGTTTGAATAGAGAAATTAATTTGGAATGCCTTTGATTTGCTGTCAAGTTCTCCTCATTAAATTGCATGCTAGCTTTCTAGAGTCCACAGAGCTGCCCATGAGCTAATCCTTTGTTGCATAAAGTCATTAGCTAATAGCATGGTCATCTTTTTTATACTTCTATTGTCTGTTTTGGTGAACAATCATCTCCATGTAACCAGGCAGCAACTAGAATTTTAGCTCGTCAACTTGTGCGTCTACGACAACAGATAACTAATCTGCAAGGAAGTCGTGCTCAAATAAGAGGGGTGGCAACTCATACTCAGGTAAAACTCTTGTCTATCTCTTTACATATATTACAGCTGTTGATGAGAATATTCATTTTAACATTTTAATTCTCTCTTGCTTTCATGTCTTTTAGGCATTACATGCCAGCACATCTATTTCTAATGGAATGAAAGGTGCAACGAAAGCAATGGTTGCAATGAACAAGGTATGCATATTAGCTGTCCAATAAATGGTTCCAAAATGCTACTAGAAGATCTGACTAGAAGATGTAGGGGCTATCTATACTGGCATTTCTTCAATGAAAAATGTCTTGAATTTTGACTGTGATTGATCGTTCGAGAAATCTTGACTTTTGAAAATTCTCCCAAAACAGAAACCATGTACTAGTTAAGAGCGTTTGATATCTTGTCCTTTTCCAGATGCATGATGAAATTTTCAGAGTTAGTATACATATTGTTTAGTTTTGCACTATCATTTAATCTTTGTTTGCTCAAAACACAAAAGCAAGTGCCTACTTGTTTGTGACCGGTAATGAAATCTCCTGCTTGTACCTTCCAGGAAATGGTTCCTGCAAAACAAGCCAAAGTGATCAAAGAATTTCAGAAACAGTCTGCACAACTGGATATGACGGTAATGCTTTTGTTTGTTTTGCCTATTATTTCTCGTTTCCTTTAACTTGAGGATGTTCTCTGTCCTGAACTGTACATAATTTACTGGCAATTAAATGAGCTGCAGCAGAGTAAGTCTAAGGAATTTGGCACGGATTTGTGCATTTGTGTTATTTGTTGGAGTAATTGTGGGATTTAACTCCCAGCATGGGTTTTGAATGAGTAATATGTATGTAGGCTTTTCGATTGATGATTTTTGGATTTCTTTCCCTAACATCTTAGTTTGTGTCCATATATTTCACAATGACTTCTTTGTTCTCATCTCTTTCCTAATAGGTTGAGATGATGTCAGAGTCTATAGATGAGACCTTAGACAAGGATGAGGCTGAAGAGGAAACAGAGGAGCTGACTAATCAGGTAAGTCATTTTCCTTTTGCTATCGCTCCTCTCAAAGCCTTTTGGTTGTCACTAATTTAAATTGTTTGCTTGTAGGTGCTTGATGAAATCGGTGTTGATATTGCTTCACAGGTTGGTCTTCTAGACAATGTCCACAAACCTAAGCTCCTGATATATCGTTGTTTGGATATTGAAAAGAACTCACTTTCTTCCCTCTTTTTGTTCCTAACAGCTATCTTCAGCTCCCAAGGGCCGCATCTCATCGAAGAAAGTGGAGACTGTTGTGACTAGGTTAGCACATCTTTCCACGAAACTGTTTATTATGAAGATACTCACCTTGAAAGTAATAACGAGCTGAAACTTTGTGTTGGATGGTGTATTTTCTTTTTCTTTCTTCTTTTAGTCTTTCCTCCCTTATGGAGCTAATGGGTACTCAAATTTGAAGATACAAGTATTTCTCCATAGTTTTCTCCTTGTTCTTTTTAAATGCTTGGTGTGCGCCAAGGCTGACACAAGCCAAACAAGAACATGTAAATATAATAAAAAGATGCTGATTTTTCATAATCAGTTATGCTATTAAGTACTAATCAAATTAGTACACTGATTTGTATAAAGTGATGTGCCTGATTTCCTCTGAACCATAAGATGCATACTAATCAATTAAGCTAGTTTTCAGTATGATAAATCGATATGTTCTGATACATCAGGGGCTGTGAAATTAAAGAATGAATCAACATCCCTACTGTAATCACTTAATTTCTCTGACTATTTTATTTTACTGCAATGCAGTTCTGAATCTCCAGATGTGGAGGATCTGGAGAAGAGGTTGGCTTCTCTTCGGCATGTTTGATCCATGCAATCAACCCTGCACAAAGTTCCTGTAAAAAGGTTCTCAAGGCAAATCGTGAGTCTTCAATCGACGTGGAGATGATCATCATAAAAACTAGATACTATGATCTGACTTCCCATGATCAGAAACTTTCCTGTGTGGTGTAATTCATTCTAGAGATACGACAAGCAATGCAAATGCTTGTGAGGTTTTACAAGAGTTCTCAGTATTGTAAGATTGCTTTTCAGCCTGGGACTGGGGTCTTCCTGCTTCACTTCTAGCATTTCTTACGGTATGATGTAAAGCTTATGTCGTCTTTTCAGCTTTTGCTTTTTTTTTTTATTTTTTTTGCGTTTTCTCCCTCTTTTTTTTATTTATTTATATAATTGTTTAAAAAAAAATCACCAAAATCTAGAACATTATAAATATTTTGCAAAATTATGACACAATTTATAAGTGAATGTAAGTGTCAATCCTAGTATATTATGAAAGTTTTGGTCTAAGAAAAAGCATGGGTGTTTCGCCATAAATCTAAATTAAGCAAGGCACAAGAAAGTAAAAGTCTATTTGGATACGCTTTAACATCCGATACTTGATTTTATACAGAATATGTACTTCATCTCTTATACGTATTGTAATTACTTTGTGGTAACCGATAATTTCTGCGAACTGTCAAGATGCGTTGCGTTATGACTTTGTGGTAATCGATAATTTCTGCGAACTGTCAAAGATGCGTTGCGAGATTTAATTAGGGTAATCCCTACTTTGAGATTGCATATAACCGAAAATAAATGCATTTTATAGATGGACAATATTCATAATTAACTAAACTACATAATTCTCATCAAGGCCGACGGAAAAGTTGTACTATCAACTTATTTACTTTTTGCCAAACAAATATGTCGAGTACACAACATGTGAGTATCGTGGATGAAAGATTTTTTTGCATACCACCGCCATTGTTTAAGCTTTTAGAGCGGTTGGTCGTGGTCCCACAAAATCTATCGTGGTATTAGAGCAGGAAATCCCGAGTTCAAATCTTTTCAGCCCCTATTTACTTCGCCCAATGAATGTTTTCGCCTAATGAATATTTTCACGCTTAAGTACTAGGCAAAAAGACCGGACTAACCATGAGGGGAGTGTTGGAATACATAAATATTAAACCACGCCTTCTTCTATCGCCTTAAACTTTTAGAGCAGGTTGGTCGTAGTCTCATAAAATCTATCTCGTGGATTCCGCCGCAAAGAAGTATTTTTCATATAAAATGTCTATCTCGGATGTGACCAAATGATTTTTAAATTAGGTTTATTATTATAAATCCCGTTTCTTACTTAATTGGCGGGTGAAAACTATATTTGTTTATGATATGATTCCTTTTCCATGAATTACACTACCCTTGATGTGGAGATGAGTGCACGATTTCTTTTATTGTTTATGAAATCCAAATAACCTATAAAATCTCAAATCATTTTGTTAATTTTTTACACTATGGCCAATCTCTTTCAAATGTGTATTTCAATTTCCTCAAGTCATCTCCATCGACGATGAAAGAGACTAGGTGGCTATTAGATTCCTTTTGGGTATTAATTACTAATCAAATTACGGAGAATTATTCAAATCACTAATCAAATTGCATCTCAAAATCATTTTTATAGTTTTTATTTTTGCTTTATTTGTCTAAAGTGAAGTTCCCTTGACGAAAGTTTGATTGTTGTACTGTCGTTTTCTATTGCTGGAAGGCTCGGACTAGTTTCGGGGTGTCAAAATGGACCGCCCTAAATCGAAGCACGAACCGACACAAATTGAAAATTATGTACTCACTGCACCGACAATATGTTATTTCTCTTAAAAACCACTTATCTATTTTACATTTGATTTATGAAAAAAATTCTATAATCTTAGAAATGATGCAACTATAAAATTCAAAGGTTGTACGCTTGACCTCATTAGTTTTGGCTGTATTGACTAATCAATTATGTGACACCCCCGACCCCACCCCAACGCCACACTCGAGAACGCAACGTTCTTCGTGTGCGTTTGACTTAGCGTCATTTGGAGCCGGAGATGGTTATGGCTGCGAGGCTTAGGTGTCGGCGGGTGAGGTTCCATGAATTCCCAGGCCTTCAACCTCAACTCGTCCAAGTATATTATTATATATTGAATGAATTAATTCATGTGAAACAAAATTTTTAATTTCTCATCAATTAAATGACCATAACAAGAAGGAAATACATGGAAAATATACATAACAAAGCATATTATTATATTAACGTATTATTCATCTCATTTACAGTACTAATCTAATATATGCCCTTATTTACACATGACATCGATTTAGGGGCAAGGCTACGCCTATCTCCTCTAGTGGCGTGGATGTCCGAGAAGTTGCCAACCAAAAAGTCGTCCTTCCTTCTTCATCAAAAACTTTCATTCCTCCGTTATCGCCTTACATGTCATGCGGCCGCCTACCACCGTCGAAAGCCGGTGGTCGATCAATCTCTTATCGGACCTATGAGATCTCCATCAAGTACCAAGTACCACGCCACGTATTGGTGGGGGACCCAATGGTCTAGTCCCTCCTCCATATACAAGGTTGTGAGATACGGCGGAAAGTAGTGTTGCTATCGACGTCTACGACATCCACGTGCGTAACTTCGATGGACATAACAAGGTCAAAGCCAGGAGGTGGGATAACGGCCATACCTACAAGTCTGAAAAATTAAACGGATGAGAACAACTTCTTAGTAAGTAAAAGTCTAAATCTATGTTAGGAAGTTAGCTACTATTACACTCATGAGTTATGCAATTGAAAAATAAATAGGCAAGAACACTTCCTCATCCATTCGGCCATATAGTCAATTGTAAGCAAGCATGCAATTCTCATCATTTCAAGTTTGTCCCATAATTGTCACGGGCTCACTCGTCTCTTCTTGATGAGGCGTCTTGGCTGCACATCTCCAAGGCATCCCATAGGGCAACTCATCCATGACTCAAGTAAATACTTCCGTCGTTCCATTCGATTCGTCCCATACTAAATCTCATGGTTAGGATGTGTTCGCTTGCCCATGAATGACGCATATCATGTCATATACTATAGGCTCACCGCCATAAGCGGCAAAGCATGAAAAGAGAATGCGAGCTACAACTTTTTCATGTAAGCACATAAGTTAACACTAGCCTTCACCCTAATAAAAGTTTAGAAATTCACTTGCATATCTTGTTGGAAAGAACAATTAAAAAGGCAAGAGAAGGGTCGGCGGTGGCGTATGGTGGCCGAAAATGGGCGGTGGTGCACGTGTGGTATGGGTGGTCAATTGTGGCGGCGGCGGCAAGGAGTTGTGCCGAGAGGGAGAGTGGAGAGGGGAAGTGGCATGTAGAATAGGTGGGGTCAAGAAGATCCTTAGCTTATTTATACTTTAAATTTTTAATTCATTTTCTAAATTGTAATTTCCACTTGTCTTCGTCTTGTTGTTATTAAATTACCACATCATCTAATAGTTGATGAGGCAATTTATCATTCGTTCATGTGGCTTTCTATTAACTAATCCACCTATCTACTCTAATGGAGCTATATTCCTAGGTGTGGACATTTGTCTAAATTGAAAGTGTAAGACTCTCCTCTTGTGCTGCACGCCTATATGAGGTATCCCTTTCTTGATGATCCCCAATTATCCCATTCTTATTTTCTAATGTCAATCGGGGTTTTCTAATGATCTTGATTAATTATAATTGAAATGAGGCTAATAGCATAAGGATTGGCGCTATTGGCGCCATCTATACTCAAGGGTTGGCTCGAATGGTTGTCATCAATTATAATCAATTTGCGGTTAAGCTTGTGAGTGCAGAACTAATTTTCTCATTGATCCTTCTTCGAAGTACTAGGTTAGTTCAAAACTATCACTAATGACAATTTGAGCATTCTAAGGATAGGGTAATGATTGGTCAAATATTTTGTACTCTTTTTAGAAAATTGTGTTTGACTAGTCAAAGATTATGGAAGATTTAGCAATCATTATAGAAGATTTTATTTTGACTTTTCAAAGATTTGGTAATCATTATGAAAGACTCTTTTTGACTGGTCAAAGGTTTAGTAATCATTACCCAACATTCTATTTGACTGGTCAAAGATTTTGGTAATGATTACGGAAGATTCTGTTTGACTATGTCAAAGATTTTCTAATGATGATAGAAGATTTCTTATGACCCGGTCTAAGATTTTGGTAATCATTGGTATAATCATTTTTGAAGCTTGTGTTAGTGAAGTGTAGAAAAACCTAGGTGCCACTTGTCATTGGATAGAGAAATCTTGTGCAGTTTTGTCATAGTCGTAGGTATTATTCTTATCGAGTTCCTTGACTTCCAATCATGGCCGGTTCCCCACCGGGCCATGACGGAGCGCGGGCCGGCACGCCGCCGGGTACGGCAGATGTGCCAACTCTCTCCTTTTTTGTTTTTAATCATATTTTTGAAAAAAGCCATGTTATTCTTCTATTATCGTCCACTAAATCAAAACAGAAGTCTACTAAGAAAAACAATAGTTAAGTACCCAAACAATTCACCTAGTCTAGATAGTTTGGTGAAATTGCTCTCATAAGCCAAACAAATACAGGGGAGTACTGTCCCAACCCATAAGCACCAAGCAATATCACTCTAATATGCTTAGTCATTTGAGGGAGAAGAGACGGCCGATTCCCCCCAATTTGAATATGGGTTATACATGAGCAAAATGAATAATAAGAAGACATAAAACTTTACTCTAGCAAGAAGACATAAAACTTAAATCCGAAGTATCTTAGAAACTTTAGCAAAGTAGTAATAAAGACTAATTACAACAAATCTTAAACATATAGGACTTGAAAGCAATATCACTATGACTTTGCACGACTTTACTAACCTGGTTGTAGATGAACATGCTAGACAAGAGGACGACCAGAGAAATTATATGTATGCATAAAAAAAGAGTGCAAGAACGACCATAAGAATTATTGTTTGGAAAGAAATATGCGTAATGGAACAATATGTCATCATTCTACAACAATCATATGAGCGATCAACAAGAAATACTTAGTTTATTGAAGCTGGCCTTCCCTTTGATCATAACCATCAATAACGTAAGAGATTGTACTAGTTCCATCAAGAGCTCTTCACCACCCTAAGGTGTTGCGGTCGGTGAAAAAGCCGATTGGCTTCATCCACCAATGTTTGGCGTTGGTTGTGGAGTTTATGTATATATAGCGATGGCTAGGGCTTGAGCTCTCTAGCGTAAATATCATAAACTCCACAACAAAGTCGAGCTCTGCTCCTGTCGAGCACAAATGCAGACGGAGACGACGCCAATCGGCTTTTCACCAGCCGCAACACCTCCTCGGCCATCTGATTCCTCTGAAACGCCCCTCCTCGTCGCAATAGAAGAAATGGATCGCCACGCGGCCCGTTGACCAACTCCAGCGAGGACGATGGTGAAGGCGCGTAGGACTGCGACGAGGTTCCAGAGGGAGTGTCCCTCCCTCTACCTCCGTTGATCATCGCGCTCGCTTTCTCGGTTTTTGGGAGAAAGATATTTTTTCCGGTTGGGCGGGAAGGGAGCTGAGGTGGCATTTTTCGAGCTGGGAGGTGAAACCGAGCTAGAAAGCCAAAGAAGACAAATTGGATGGGAAAATATTAGGGTTAATGCCACGAAAAAACCCAAACTCATATATTTGTGATAAATTTATTCTGAATTAATACACATGTGGCAAATTTACCATCCATTAGTTTTCGTTAAATTTTACCGTCAAATTACTGAGTTAGATGACACGTGCCGGATGATGGGTGTACTAGTTTGGGGTTTTTATCCTACGTTTGTCACAAGTTTACCGGTTTGGATTTTTTCGAGGTATTAACTCAACTTAACGCATACTAATGATGGATGAACTTGTGTACTAGTTTAGAATTTTCTGTGATCATAAATTTATTTTGGGAGAAATTTGTCACAAGTGTACCAGATTGAGTTTTCTTTATTGTTGTTTAAAATTAGTTTGGTTAAATTTTTCGTAGGTATATCAGCTTAAGATTTTTTTGTGATATTAATTCAAATATAATCAATCTATCTGACAGAACCTTCTTAGTCTCAAGTCAAGCAGAAAAAACTCGTTCTTTTTCATTAATTCACGAAGGCTACTTACGCTAGATAAGGTGACAGAACACAAATCGAAACCGAGGTCAAATTGGACCATCGCAAAATAGGTTTGTACAGCCTTATGCGTCATAGACAAATTTTCAAATTGAATACTTTGGTGAATAGCACGCACAATCATACTTCCTTAAAAAAAAAAAATTGCCTGAAGTAGTCAATTCTGATCAATCTAATACAAAGGATTACTGTATTTACTACCCGCATCTCACATATAGCTCCTCCGATTAGGCAACCGCTAATTTGTCAATTGGAATTTGGCCCTTGATTGAATGTCACGACTTTCCTCTAGGAAATTCAAGGTATGTACCTTTTAGAGAAGAGTTAAGTCCGCTCGAAATAACACATCATCGATTTATGAAGCATTATTTGGAAAAAAATGTGCCTAATGGGACAATTTGGTCATTCTACAACAATCATATCATCGATCAACGAGCAATATTTAGTTCATTGAAGTTGGCCTACATTTTAATCATAACCAACCATTCCGTCATTGTCGAAATGTAAGAGAGTTTACTCGGTTCCATCAATCGCACTCCTCTTCATCGCTGCACTCATCAACCAAAGCCCTTTAGTGAGTGGCTACGGAAAAAAAATCAGCATAATAAATACCATAGCAACTTAACATCTTACTAGAATGGCAAGGACAACTCATCCAGCCATTAAAGCAACTCCAAAGCATAGCTATAATTGCAAAAAACTTAACATGCATATTAAATCCATTTCAAGCCAAATCTCACTAGAATTTACGTATCCTAGCTTAAAGTGTTTTACCTTTGCACTTGATCAATGCAAATGCTCAACTGTAACTCATCTTCCAAAACCACTATCAAACAGTAACACCTAACTCAATTACTTTTCGACTTCGCGCACCAAGCGCTAAAACACCCTTATTGCTTCGAACTCCATGGAATGAAGGAACAAAGACACGTGAATTACTTCGAATATGCGAATCACTTTTAATCCTAACTCAAACGCACGTGCATAAAAATCGAGCTTAACTATGAAGAAATGCAAATTACTTCTCAAAGTGCGAATTACTTCGAACGCACAAATCACTTCTAATCTTGGCTCAAACTTGCAGGCCTCAAAATCGAGCTCAACTATGAAGAAACACGAATTACTTTTGAACACGCAAATCATTTCTAATCCCGGCTCAAACTCACCGGCATCAAAATTGAGCTCAACGATGAAGAAACGTGAATTACTACGGAACACGCGAATCACTTTTAATCCTAGGTCAAATTCGCAGGCATCAAAATCGAGGTAAACTATGAAAAACGCAAATTACTTCTCAAAATGTGAATTACTTCGAACATGCGAACCACTTCTAATCCTAGCTTAAACTCATCGGCATCAAAATTGAGCTTAACTATGACAAAATGTGAATTACTTCTCAAAACGCGGATTATTTCTAACCACGCGAATCACTTTTAATCCTAGCCCAAACTCATCGGCATCAAAATCGAGCTCAACTATGAAGAAATGTGGATTACTTCTCAAAATGTGAATCACTTCTAATCTTAGCTAAAAACAAAGGAGTGCAAGGACAACCATAAGAAGCATTATTTGGAAAAAAATGTGCCTAATGGGACAATTTGGTCATTCTACAACAATCATATCATTGATCAACGGGCAATATTTAGTTCATTGAAGTTGGGCTACATTTTAATCATAACCAACCATCCCGTCATTGTCGAAATGTAAGAGAGTTTACTTAGTTCCATCAACCGCACTTCTCTTCATCCCCGCACTCATCAACCAAAGCCCTTTAGTGAGTGGCTAAAAAGAAAAAAAACCGCATAATAAATACCATAGCAACTTAACATCTTACTAGAATTGCAAGGACAACTTATCCAGCCATTAAAGCAACTCCAAAGACAGCTATAATTGCAAAAACTTAACGGGCATATTAAATCCATTTCAAACTAAATCTCACTAGAATTTGCGTGTCATAGCCTAAAGTGTTTTACCTTTGCACTTGATCAATGCAAATGCTCAACGTAACTCCTCTTCCAAAACCACTATCAAACAGAACACCTAGCTCAATTACTTTTCGATTTCGCGCACCAAGCGCTAAAACACCCTTATTGCTTTTGAACTCCATGGAATGAAGTAACAAAGACAAGTGAAGTACTTTTGACTATGCGAATCACTTTTAATCCTAACTCAAACGCACAAGCATAAAAAATCGAGCTCAACTATGAAGAAATGCAAATTACTTCTCAAAACGCGAATTACTTCGAACACACGAATCACTTCTAATCCCGGCTCAAACTTGCGGGCCTCAAAATCGAGCTCAACTATGAAGAAACACGAATTACTTTTGAACACGCAAATCACTTCTAATCCTAGCTTAAACTCACCGGCATCAAAATTGAGCTCAACGATGAAGAAACGCGAATTACTTCTCAAAACGTGAATTACTACGAATCACGCGAATCACTTCTAATCCTAGGTCAAACTCGCAGGCATCAAAATCGAGGTAAACTATGAAAAACGCAAATTACTTCTCAAAATGTGAATTACTTTTGAACATGCGAACCACTTCTAATCCTAGCTCAAACTCATCGGCATCAAAATCGAGCTTAACTATGAAGAAATGCGAATTACTTCTCAAAACGCGGATTACTTCGACCACGTGAATCACTTTTAATCCTAGCCCAAACTCATCGGCATCAAAATCGAGCTCAACTATGAAGAAATGCGGATTACTTCTCAAAATGCGAATCACTTCTAATCTTAGCTAAAAACAAAGGAGTGCAAGGACAACCATAAGAAGCATTATTTGGAAAAAAAAATGCCTAATGGGACAATTTGGTCATTCTACAACAATCATATCATCGATTAACGAGCAATATTTAGTTCATTGAAGTTGGCCTACATTTTAATCATAAGCAATCATCCCGTCATTGTCGAAATGTAAGAGAGTTTACTCGGTTCCATCAACAACACTTCTCTTCATCGGTGCACTCATCAACCAAAACCCTTTAGTGAGTGGCTATAGAAAATAAAAATGAACATCATAATAAATACCATTAGCAACTTAACATCTTACTAGAATTGCAAGGACAACTTATCCAGCCATTAAAGCAACTCCAAAGACAACTATAATTGCAAAAACTTAACGGGCATATTAAATCCATTTCAAGCCAAATCTCACTAGAATTTACGTATCCTAGCCTAAAGTGTTTTACATTTGCACTTGATCAATGTAAATGCTCAAACGTAACTCCTCTTCCAAAACCACTATCAAACGTAACACCTAACTCAATTACTTTTCGACTTCGCGCACCAAGCGTTAAAACACCCTTATTGCTTCGAACTCCATGGAATGAAGTAACAAAGAAACGTGAAGTACTTCTAAATATGCGAATTACTTTTAATCCTAATTCAAACGCACATGCATAAAAAATCGAGCTCAACTATGAAGAAATGTGAATTACTTCTCAAAACGCGAATTACTTTTGAACACATGAATCACTTCTAATCTTGGCTCAAACTTGCAGGCCTCAAAATCGAGCTCAACTATGAAGAAACACGAATTACTTTTGAACGCGCAAATCACTTCTAATCCCGGCTCAAACTCACCGGCATCAAAATTGAGCTCAATGATGAAGAAACGCGAATTACTTCTTAAAATATGAATTACTACGTAACACGCGAATCACTTCTAATCCTAGGTCAAACTCGTAGGCATCAAAATCGAGGTCAACTATGAAGAAACGCAAATTACTTCTCAACATGTGAATTACTTCGAACATGCGAACCACTTCTAATCCTAACTCAAACTCACCAGCATCAAAATCGAGTTTAACTATGAAGAAATGCGAATTACTTCGAACATGCGAACCACTTCTAATCCTAACTCAAACTCACCAGCATCAAAATCGAGTTTAACTATGAAGAAATGCGAATTACTTCTCAAAACGCGGATTACTTTTGACCACGTGAATCACTTTTAATCCTAGCCCAAACTCATGGCATCAAAATCGAGCTCAACTATGAAGAAATCCGGATTACTTCTCAAAATGCGAACCACTTCTAATCCTAGCTAAAAAAAGGAGTGCTAGGATAACCATAAGAAGCATTATTTGGAAAACAAATATGCCTAATGGGACAATTTGGTGATTCTATAACAATCATATCATCGATCAACGAGCAATATTTAGTTCATTGAAGTTGGCCTACATTTTAATCATAAGCAACCATCCCGTCACTTGTCGAAATGTAAGAGAGTTTACTCGGTTCCATCAACAGCACTTCTCTTCATCGGTGCACTCATCGACCAAAGCCCTTTAGTGAGTGGCTATTGAAAATAAAAATGAACATCATAATAAATACCATAGTGACTTAACATCTTACTAGAATTGCAAGGACAACTCACTCAGCCATTAAAGCAACTCTAGCACGCCTATAATTGCAAAAACTTAACAGGCATATTAAATCCATTTCAAGCCAAATCTCACTAGAATTTACATATCCTAGCCTAAAGTGTTTTACCTTTGCACTTGATCAATGTAAATGCTCAATAGAACTCCTCTTCAAAAACCACTATCAAACAGTAACACCTAACTCTATTACTTTTTGACTTCACACACCAAGCTCTAAAACACCCTTATTGCTTCGAACTCCATGGAATGAAGTAACAAAGAAACATGAATTACTTCGAATATGCGAATCACTTTTAATCATAACTCAAACGCACCGGCATAAAAATCGAGCTCAATAATGAAGAAATGTGAATTACTTCTCAAAACGCGAGTTACTTCGAACATACGAATCACTTCTAATTCGGCTCAAATTTGCGTGCCTCAAAATCGAGCTCAACTAAGAAGAAACATGAATTACTTTTGAACACGCAAATCACTTCTAATCCTAGTTCAAACTCACCGGCATCAAAATTGAGCTCAACGATGAAGAAACGCGAGTTACTTCTCAAAACGTGAATTACTACGTAACATGCGAATCAATTCTAATCTTAGGTCAAACTCGCAGGCATCAAAATCGAGGTCAACTATGAAGAAACGCAAATTACTTCTCAAAACGTGAATTACTTCGAACATGCAAACCACTTCTAATCCTAGCTCAAACTCACCGGCATCAAAATCGAGCTTAACTATGAAGAAATGCGAATTACTTATCAAAACGCGGATTACTTTCGACCACGCGAATCACTTTTAATCCTAGCCCAAACTCATCGGTATCAAAATTGAGCTCAACTATGAAGAAATGCGGATTACTTCTCAAAATGTGAATCACTTCTAATCGTAGCTAAAAATAAAAGGAGTGCAAGGACAACAATAAGAAATATTGTTTGGAAAAAAAAATATGCCTAATGGTACAATCAGGTTATTTTACAACAATCATATCATCGATCAATGAGCAATACTTAGGTCATTGAAGTTGGCGTACCTTTTGATTATAATAAACCATCCCGCAATTTCCAAATGTAAGAGAGTTTAATCAATTCCATCAATAGCACTTCTCTTCATAGGTGCACTCATCAACCAAAGCCCTTTAGTGAGTGGTTACGGAAATTAAAAATGAACATCATAATAAATACCATAGCACCTTAACATCTTCTTGGAATTGCAAAGACAATTCATCTAGTCACCAAAGGCAACTCTCGCCCCGGCTAGAATTGTAAAAACTTAACGGGCATATTGAATCCATTTCAAGCCAAATCTTACCAGAATTTACGTATCCTAGTCTAAAGTGTTTTACCTTCGCACTTGAGCATCGCAAATGCTCAACCGTAACTCCTATTCCAAAACCACTACCAAACATAACACCTAACTCAATTATTACAAATCGACTTCGCACACCAGGCCCTAGAACAAGGGAATTAGTTTTGATAAAGCACTATCAAACAGTAACATTTAATTACTTTTCAACTTTGCACACCAAGCGCTAGAACATGCTTATTGCTTATGAACTCTACGGAATAAAGTAACGAAGAAAACATGAATTATTCCTCAAAACACGAATTACTTCGAACACAAGAATCACTTCTAGTCCGAGCTCAAACTCACCGGCATCAAAATGGAGCTCAACTATGAAGAAACACAAATTACTTCTCAAAACGTGAATTACTTTCGAACACGCGAATCACTTCTAATTCTAGCTAAAACTCACCAACATCAAAATCGAGTTCAATTATGAAGAAACGCGAAATTACTTCTAAACACACGAATCACTTCTAATCCTAGCTCAAACTCACCGACATCAAAATCGAGATCAACTATGAAGAAACACAAATTACATCTCAAAACTCGAATTACTTCGAACAGGTGAATCACTTCTAATCCTAACTCAAACTCACAGGCATTAAAATCGAGCTCAACTAAGAAGAAAAGTGAATTACTTCTCAAAACGCGAGTTACTTCGAACACGCAAATCACTTCTAATCCTAGCTCAAACTCATCGGCATCAAAATCGAGCTCAACTAAGAAGAAACGCGAATTGCTTCTCAAAACGCGAATTATTTCTCAAAATGTGAATCACTTCTAATCTTAGCTCAAACTCACCTAAGATCAAAATCGAGCTTAACTATGAAGAAACATGAATTACTTCTAAACACGTAAATCACTTATAATCCTAGCTCAAGCTCACCGGCATCAAAATCGATCTCAACTATGAAGAAAAGCGAATTATTTCTCAAAACGGGTATTACTTCTCAGCAACGAATTACTTCTAATCCTAGCTCAAACCGACCGGCATCAAAATCGAGCTTAACTATGAAGAAATGTGAATTATTTCTCAAAACGCGAATTACTTTTGAACACGCAATCACTTATAATCCTAGCTCAAACTCACCGGCATCGAATAGAGCTCAACTATGAAGAAACGCGAATTATTTCTCAAAGCGCAAATTACTTCGAATACGCAAATCACTTTTATTCCTAGCCCAAACTCACCGGCATCAAAATCGAGCTCAATTATGAAGAAACGCGAATTACTTCGAATACACGAATCACTTATAATCTTAGTTCAAACTCACCGGCATCAAAATCGAACTCAACTATGAAGAAAAACGAATTACTTCTCAATACTTCTCAAAGCACGTAAATCACTTCTAATCCTAGCCTAAATTCACCGACATCCAAATCGAGCTCAACTATGAAGAAAAGCAAATTACTTCTCAAAATGCGAATTACTTCGAACACGCGAATCACTTCTAATCCTAGCCCAAACTCGGTGACATCAAAATCGAGCTCAACTACTAAGAAACGCGAATTACTTCTCAAAATGCAAATTACTTCTAAACATGCGAATCACTTCTAATCCTAGATCAAACACAATGACATCAAAATCGAGCTCAACTATGAAGAAACACGAATTACACCTCAAAAGGTGAATTACTTATGAACACGCGGGTCACTTTTAAACCCAGCTCAAACTCACCGGCATCGAAATCGAGCTCAACTATGAAGAAATGTGAATTACATCTCAAAATGTGAATTACTTTTGAACATGCGAGTCACTTCTAATCCTAACTCAAACTCACTCGCACCAAAATCGAGCTCAACTATGAAGAAACGCGAATCACTTCTAATCCTAGCCCAAACTCACCGGCATTAAAATTGAGCTCAACTATGAAGAAACACAAATTACTGCTCAAAATGCAAATTACTTCGAACATGCGAATTACTTGTAATCCTAGCTCAAATTGACCGGCATCAAAATCGAGCTCAACTTTGAAGAAACGTGAATTACTTCTCAAAAAGGGAATTACTTCTTAACACGCGAATGATTTATAATCCTAACTCAAACTCACCAGCATCAAAATCGAGCTCAATTCCTTTCAAGCACATTGACCACTAAGACGATGCGAATGGGCATTTTCACGAGCCGCAATACCTCCATGGTCTTTGGGTTCATCTTAAACTTCCCCTTCTCGTCGCAAAATAAGAAAAGGATCAGCCATGTAGCTTCGATGACCGACGCCGATGAAGATGATAGGGGAGGAGCATAGGCGTCTCTCCTTCCACCGATCATTGCCCTCGCTTCTTTTGGGAGAGAGATATTTTTGAGTTTGGATGGAAAGGGAGTTGAGATGGGATTTTTCGAACGGGAAGTGAAATGAGCTAGAAAGCGAAGGAGGAAAAATTGGATGGTAAAATACAACCGTAATACCGCGAAAAAACTTAAATTAATATATCTATGACAAATTTACTCAAAACTAGTAGAATTGCACTAAATTTATCTTCTGTTGGTTTCCATTAAATTGTATTGTCAAATTATGAGTTAGACGATAGGTATACCTATTTAGGATTTTTACCCTCCGTTTTATCACACTCATACTAGTTTGAATTTTTTTTGTGATCTTATCTCAATATAACAGAATCTAACAGAGGACAAAGGGAATTTTTTGTGGTAAAAAAATTAACGAAGGGTAAACTTGTCATATGATGTTTATCAATTTTCTTTCAAATAAGAGAAATAACTATCGTGGTCATAAAGGTAAATTTGTCTTTGTCAAATTCGAAATCTAAATGGACGGTGCTCTAATCTCAATGGTAGGGAAAATCGAATGCCTTACCATGTTTTGCCTCATTTAACGTAAGATAAGGCAAGATAAGATTGTATTCGTAGGTGGACACAATCAAGTAGGGGGATTTGAGATGTACTTTTGTTTTCTCATTGTACTCGATCGTAAGGAAGGAAATCCAAATATGTACATTGAACCTCATACTCATGTCAAGTAGGAGGCAGGCTAAAATACAAATTATCTGACGTAATATGAATATATGTATGTATGTATTAATCTATTTAGTGGTTTATTTATGTAATCCTAACCACGCTGGAGATATGATTATTGAATGAACTTTTGCGGTTTATTAGCTAGGCTGCTTATTGAGGAGGATTTGTTGTTGAGGAATTGAGCTAGGCAAGTTAATATTGTTAGTTTCAGATTTTATGGTATTCTAGTCCTCACTTGTTGAATACCTATGTGTACACTACTGCAAATGGCGTTAAGAAACTGCCAGTTTTTGATAGCTTGAGAACGCAAAACTCGAGGTTGAGCACTCGAGTTTCGTTGAAGTTGGCGATGGCCTCTCCAACTTCCAGGTTTTTTCAAGTTGGCAGTCATGGCAACTTGAGGTTCGTCGAAGTTTCCGAGCTTCTTCAAGTTTGTGGTCATGGCCACTCTATTTTTGTCAAGCTCGGCCATGGTCGCTCTAGCTTCCAAACTCCTTCGAGCTTTGGCCATGACGGCTCTGGTTTTGTTGAGTGTGGCCATGGTCGCTCTAGCATCCAGGCATCTTCAAGCTCATGGCCATGGCTACATTTGATTCTAGTTATATTTAGACGTGGGTAATATTTATAATGTTTAACATACAAATGAAAAGCATAGTTAGAGGGAGTTTCTTTTGACACAAAAAAGAAAAAGGCTTCACATAATTGCTGCCTCTTTATTGACGTGAAATCACAAAAACTTGAGAAAAATTACCAATCATAGAATTAAAATCCATGAAATAAGTCAACCAATTTTTCGTAAGGCACTTAAATTGCAATTTATTAAAAAAATCCAATTTATTACCAACAAACCAACTTTGCCTTCGCATTCCAGAAATATTCATATTTATAATTGCCTCCAAAACACAAGACAGGCTAGGCCGGTTCAACCTTTCCGCGAAGCATGCTAAACCCTTCGTCATCCAACAATGGTGGCTTATGACCGAACCTTTCTGCTCTGCCGGCAACCATCGCCGAGCATGCCGACAACAATGATTAACCACATTGCTCTTGTCTGCTCTGCCGGCAACCACCACCGAGCACGCCGCATGAATGAATCAATCAATGTGTACATGTTGCAAAGGAAGAGACGACCAAATCAAGTCAACCAAGAACAAACTCATGCACATCTCTAGTCACTTCTCAAGCAACAAACACGAGCCTTTTTTTAATGTTCTCTTCTAGTTCGGCAGTCGAAGTGAAGCTAATAACAGGAGATGGAGAGCGACCCAACAAACACAGATTGACTGGATAGAGTTTCAAGTGAGGTGACCCCACAATTGCCTATGGCGACCAACCTGCTGCAACTCCTATTTGCACCACAATGAGGTCGAGCAAAATGACACTTGTAAAGGAAGCGGAAGAAGTTACTGTGCATACCCGCCTGGCAGGTAGCCAAGTTAAGGTCTCCGGCACATGTACTTGTACTTCGGGAAGCCAGTCGCTTAGGAAACTCTTGATATTCCAAACAATTGACATTTATTTGCAATTAGCTTGGTCGCCAGTAGTAAACAGGGTGTGGAGAGAGAGAGAGAGTAATCCTCTCACTATATCCCTTTGCCGCCATAGTTTGTATAAACTAAATCTTAAATCAAGATTGGCCTAAATTTTCCATATGCCGACTGGGTAAATGACGAACATGTAAAAGGATCGCAAGGCGAATACAAGTGATAAGTTCAAAAGAGGACAGTGGATCTCACTAAATTTCCTTTGCAATGATACATAGCATGTGGTATGAATGAAACGTTAAAGTTGCTGACTCAAGGAAGGCGAGGCATATTCACGCGGAAGATCTACAGACCCCTTGAATTGGATAATCCAGAGGCCTTTTCCAAAGAAGCTAATAATGGCCAAACTAGATTAAACTCTGAGAAGATGATACAGAGAGCATCAGAAATCGAACAGGCAAATATTTTCGCATAGTTGGAGCACATGGAATTGGACCATTGGAATGACACTCGTTTCAAACTAATCTCAAATCTACCATAAGAGAAATAACTAATTTGACAGAACGGCTAAGACCCCTACCACAGAAAAATGCCTCATGTTTCCTTTTCTTCCACCTACAAGCTTCAAATGGAAAAACAAAACACACTCTGCAGTACTAGCTTTCCTCCATTTTTACTTGTATTACCAGATGACCTAACGAAGAATCTACTAAACTATTCAAATAGATTTCTTGAAGTCACTTAATTTGCAAATTGGAGAAACTTTCTTAATACCGAAAAATACAGAGCAATCAAGTATAACTTGGGCAACACCTCATGTTTGTTATCTTTATTCAAATATACAAGATATAGAAAACATGTCCAATAAAATCTAACACTTTTTTAACTTTCGATAGAAATCTATGCAACAAAAGGTTAATAAATATGAGTTATACACAAGCAAAATGAGTAGTAAGAACACATAAAACTTAAAGTAGTAATAAAGATTACATATGACTATCTTAAACATATAGGACTTGAAATCGATATCACTATAACTTTGCGCGACTTTACCAATCCGGTTGTAGACGAAGACGCTAGACAAGAGGACGGCCGAAACTATCGACAGTAAAACCCGCCGTCTTATTCTTATTAAGAGCAATATAAACTTCTGCCGTTGTATCCCAAAACTTAAAATTCTCTACCTAATTCACAAGCTTAAACTAGTATGAACTTCAATCTTAATGGAGTTATGTTCACAGAGAAAGTGACTACTTTAACAAGCAATGTATTCTAGTGGCATCATATGAGTGTCGCGACCCTAAAAAAAAATAAGGCTTTTCAATTTTAGGTTGATGGATTACCAAATTAATTAATTAGATTAATTAACCTAGTTCGAACTCTCCCAAGTTCTACCAAATCGCAACTTATGGTTCACGTGATTCGCATGCAATGTATTTTGAAATCGGAGTCGCCACTAATCATTTACGGAAGGTCGATTAGAAACCTAAATAAAATAGCGGGAGAACTACTTTATTTCTAAGAACTAGAGATTAAGAGTCCGGGGACTTGGTTACACTAATTTTTTAATTAATGCACTTTCGGTACCATTTTTTATGAAAGAAAAAATTCAAATTGGCAAAATTCGATGAATTCTACTTGAAGATCAAAGATGCAACCTTTTTTTTTTTGTTTTTCTTCTTATGAGGATGTAAAGAAATAAATTTTGCGCAAAACAAGCGGTGGATGATTTTTTTTAAGAAGATGTAGTCTATCATAAATATTTACAAGATAAACTAACGTGCAATTTATTACGTGATGCTAAATTTTGGGATATGCAGCGTGCGTAAAAAATGGACAAGCAAACGTTCAAAGCAAACAATTACATTTTTACAGATTGGGGTAGATAAAACTACCTTATATTGCTCGAAATCTTACATAGGCATAAGTTGTAGTTTCACTTTGGCGTTTAGGAGCTAGACGATTGTGGCTAGTCACCGGAAATGGTAAATAGCGGCGTTCTTTGAATGGCGAGAGACAAAGTATATGTCGGGATTTGTCGAAAATGGTGCTCGACTAAAGCTCTTTTCCTTACTATCGAATTTTTTCCTCCGATTTTTCTTCGGAACTCTCTTTGTTTTTTTTTGAAAAAAATCCTTTCAAGAACTCTCTCAATTCTCTCTAAAAAAAAAAAAAGCCCCTTCTCTCTTCAAGAACTCTCCCTCTTTTATAGACAAAATTTTTCATCATACATTCTTCATCTTCATTTCCCCATCTTCTATTCTTTATCTTCTTTTTACCATCTTCCATTTTCATCTTCTCTTCATCATCTCCTCTTCATCATCTTCCCTTCTCCATCTTCTCTTCATCATCTTTTCTTCTCCATCTTCTTTTCACCATCTTCCATTTTCATGGTATTTGCAATACGATCCTTGAGATTATAAGTATTTGCAATACAATCCTTGTGGTTCTAAGTATTTGCAATACAATCCTTGAGAAAATATTTCTTTCAAGTCCAAATCTTCTTGGTGCATTTTTCACCCCGTGTCTAGTCCAGGGCGCTTGTCAATTTAAGCTCAAATGCTTTACCGGTCTAATTAATATGACAATGCATCGTACTTTAAAAATAAATATGCAAGATGATTTTTGTTTAGAACTAAAATTAGTTCTAATTTTTATGCAAAGATGAGTGAAAAAGATTAGTCAAAATTTAGGTGTCAACAATGAAGTATCGTACAACTTAAACCTTATAAGTACACATCTTGAAGGTTAGACGCATCATCATGTAATCACCTTTGGCGTAATACATAATGTGCACTTTATACATGACAGCCCATCATGAGAACATAATCCAACCTTCGTGAATCACCACTTTTGGGTGGATGAACCACTATGGTTAGTCACTCCTTAACTTTATGTTGCACATGTGACCCTCGAGAACCAATTATTGTGTAACTTAAAATCGCATAGGTACATGTCTAGAGAGTTACATACATCATCACATGATTACCTTTGGTCGAACATATGACATGCGATTGTAAACTCTCCACACGTGGCGGCCATGATAATATATTCCAATATTCGTGAATCATCACCTTTGGTTGTATGAATCACTAGAATTTGTCAATCCCCAACCATATGCTGTACATGTATCTCTCCTTAAACCAATACACAATCACCTCCTTTGGGAGTATGACCACGTGTTTGAACATGAGACACCCCACCACAATATAAGATCGATATTTCTCAAACCCAATCAGGTGTGCCACTTTGGCGGTCACTGCCCGATTGAATCCGTAAAAATCTCTCATACTAGGGATATAAACTTTATTTCTCACATTTACCATATCCAAGTGATTTTATACTTCATTATGGGAGCACTTTATTATAAAATCACAAGGGATACCATTAGCATTGCTCTAGCCATAATGCATATTGAACCTTATACATGCCAACACTTAATAACACTCTACACATCTTGTATGTGGTCATATTCTTGTGAGCTAGCCATAGTATTTTTGAAACCATATGGAAATATAGGAAAAATGCCCAAAAATACCACTAAAAGTACATGTATATAGGGTTTTTATGCATTTTTCTATCATTAAAAGCTCTAAATATTCAAAATAAATATACCACGGTGTAGAGAATTTCAATACGAGCGCAACGGTACCAAAATGGAGCACCCACGGGCCACCACGAGTAGCCTAAAGGATCAGCGCGTGGGCCTCACACGCGGTACGTGTAAGGCACGCGCCGCCTCACAATTCGGCCAAAAGGCCGATCCAACCGGTCCGGCCACACTAATTTGACCAAAACCGTGCGGATCGGAAGATCGGTCCAACCGTCGACGGTCGAACCTGGTCAAACCGCCCGATAGGGTCGGGTTGACCCGGTCAATCGTCAAACCAGTGGGGTCGACCCGGGTAAGGTGATGGGGCGGCCGGGCGTCATTGATGACGTCGCCTAACACATGGCAGCCTCTCGCGAGGTGGCAGCCGCCATGCCACGCGTGTCGGTGGCCGCAGTGACGTCGCAACCCGAGGCGGTTTCTCGCACGTGTAGGCTTGTGGCCCGACGCTTCGCCTCGTGTGAGGGAGCGTGCGGCGTCCATTGGAGGCCGGCGACCACTCGTCGGACTCGTCTCGTCGAGCACAATCCAGCTTATGCAATCAAACACAAGTTTTATTGGACGAAACTCGCTAAAAAAGGCATAAACGTATCGCTCTAGTTCCGATCTACGGCAGCTCTCATAAACGACACCCTAGGATCGTTGTAATCAAAAACTAAAAACAATACAATAGAGGGAAAGAAATTTGTGCACCTCATTTGGGATTCGTCATTCTTGACACGGAATTCTCGATCATCCAATGCTTCGGGCGCTTCCCTCTATGACCCTCCGAATGCCTGGGATCGATGAGATTGCCCCCACACTTTCCTCTCTCACCTTATGAGGAGTCTAAATGGCGTATGGAATGAATAGGGTTAGAGGGGGTGACTTAGCCCTATTTATAGAGTTTCAGCCAGGCCCTCTCTCATCACGGGCCGGGCCGAACTCGGCCCACACTAGCCATGCCCAAATTTGGCCCATTAAGAATATTTATATCCCGTCTTTATTAGACCAACACCGTAAACAATAAATTAATTCCATAATACGGTAATTACAATCTCAATTAATGTGGCCCATATCAGGAAAACTCTTACAGTTTGCAGGTACAAACTTGATCTCTTCACCATTTGAATGTTGTTTGTCATTAGCACCGTTTATTGGTGTCTGTCTCTCTGTGGCATACTCGTGTTTCCGCGCGGGATCCGGAATTCATGCATCATTTATTACTGACAGGAAGATTAAAAAAATTTTGTTCCAACTCATGAGATAAGAACATATAGTGAACAAACGAATGCCTCTAGGTGTTGCTAATCATTATGGATCATATGTAAGTAGTCTCTAGTCTTAAAGTCATTCACTTGTTCATTTTTAGCCTTATCGGTCTTTTCCTGGCTGGGAGACAGGGTTAAAGGATATTGCATCTGGATGGATTGTAATTTTGTTATTCTTTAATCATGTGAAACAGGGAAAGAAATATTAATTAACTTTTCTATGTTGCTTGCTGAATGTGCTTAGGCTCTGTACGTCCTGGAGATGGAAGAGGCGCCATCTCTGTTGTCAAAATGTCAAAATCTGATACTACATGCAGGTGTTAGTCAATGGGACCTTCCCGGGATAGCATACATGCTACGTAGTTCACAGTGCCTGGAAAAATTAGATATACTCCTGACTGGTGACCGCCATTTGAAGGTTTGTACCATTGCTATGATATTTTCAGTTTGCTTCTTGTGCTGAGTTATCTTTCGCGTGAATGTTTAAACAATGAGTTAAAACTCCTGAAGCACCTGAGGATGATCAATCTCCAGCTCTTATTTGTTCCAGCAGTGGAAAGTTGCCCTTGAATCTGTCAGTCGACTCAAAATTTGTGCAGGGTGATTTTAAGCTTTTTTTGTTCATGTCGTAAACTAGCTGCGGCGTTGTACTGGAGGGAGGTTCTTTTGTTGCCATGTAGCGTTAGGATCTTGAGCTGAGAGTTTAGTGATGAGCACTTACAAAGGGAACATGTTTTATCTGCGTGATTGAGTTTGAGTGCTTAAATTGATTCAGACTCGATATGAAGTAAAACTAACTAGCATCTGCAGTGGGCATATGACAGTTAGTCGTTTGGAATTCTGGCGGGTAAATAAATTTTTATTTTATACCCGTGGATGCGCATTTAATGCGAAGTAAGTTTCTTAAATGGGGTATATATGTGCAGCTTGAGCTTGGCGAAGAATCGGAAGAATATTTTAACTTTGACGAAGAAGATTTTCTGTGGACACGGAAGGGATGTTTCTTGAAACATCTCAAGAGAGTTGAGATCGCCGGTTTGGAAGCCCATAGTTTTGGGTTGAAAAATGTGATGGCCCTGGTTGAGTTTATTCTTGGCAATACACTTGCACTGGAGAATATGACCATCAAGGTTGATCAGCGCAGGCGAGATAGACAAGAATGTCTTCAAGCCGATGTTCCTTTGGAACTACTTGGTGTGAGCCAAAATATACTCAACTATCGAAGAGCTTCCAAAAATGCCGAAGTTATTATAACATAGGTGTTTTGTTAATCTCACGGCAGGGTAATGTTGCCCTGGGCACTACTTTGCTCATTCTTATTCGCTCTCTTCTGACGGTAAAGTTAGCATTAACTATGACACTGTTAGGTTTCTAACATGTAACCTAATTTACACTTTCAAGTTCAGTTAAATTGTGAGTATGAACCTCTTAAGGAATGAGTTTAATGTTAGGGTTTTGGATTACCGGCATATGAAAAGGTGTCTGGTCAAAGGTACTGCTCAGCTGTCTCTTCTTTCTGTGGCAAAATAGGAAACTTAGAGATATTTTATTCATCTGCACTCTTTGGAAGATTTACCTAAGTCCTGAGTATTGTGATATGCATTTTTGGAAATTTCCATGCATTTGTGCGTAATAGCATGGACATCATTACAAATTGACTTTAGTTTCGGGAGAACCCTTTGTTTCCAAGTGAAGCAACTACTTGCAGTGTTTTGAAAATTTATAATCAAGCGAGTAACTCCTTTGGTTGCCCTTGGTCTCGAAGATGCGAATTTGAAAGTACTTCTTTGCTGCCCAAAGGAAGATGAAATCGAATTTTCGCATTACCTTCATTTGTAGTCTAATTTGGTGCAAGGGGCATTTCTTTCCCTGACAAGGATAATTAAACCGTATTTCACGGTCCGACTTGGTTCGACTTTTTGAAAACCAAAACAAACCGTAAAATCAAGCCGTGTTTGTTTCCATTAGTGTCCGTTCAATTCGAAACGTAATTTTGCTATAGTTCGATTAGAATTTGTGACAAATGATGGCAGTACAGATATGTTTCCATTCGACATCCATTAAGCCCAATCATGCCTCATTATGTTTCCCCTGCTCTGCCTCGAGCAGAAGGATCTTAAAGGCATAATACATTTGCAAACAGGTATAGAAAATTCTTTTGTTGTTTCTTATTACAAAGACTTCGTTAAATGAAACAACCTGAGCATTAGCTAATTAGTGGACAGAGGACGACCAAGGGCAAGACAGCGCGGGAACATTAAAGCAGAAATCCCAGGAATTGTTGTATTTTGCTATTACGTGTACGACTCTTAAAAACGACTAACTGTTGATTAATATCGACCAAGAGCAAAGTTTAATCAAAGCCGAAATCATCTCTGAGTCCAACAATTGGCCGAGCTACAAGACTTATCGATAGCGCGAGGTGTCGATATAACTAGACGATGAGGTTAGGACAGAGATTATCGGAAAAGAATTCTTCATCGGCCGATAATTCGAAGGAAATAGTCCGGCAGTCATCGAGAGCGAACAAATGCAAATTTTGGCCACGCGTTGAGGCTGTGTCATCAGTGAACAAAACAAAGGTTCGTCAATACATCAATCGAAAGATTGTCGTGCAATTGCTAGATGGTTATGCCTACAATCTCGGGATTTGTAACTTCTCGAGGACAACCTAGAACCTTAAAAAGCATAACTGCTTATCTATAACTGTAAATAGTGCAAAGATGTTATGCGGGGATTCAAAAATTCATAACGGTTTAGAAACAATTGCTACTGGTGGGATATAAACATTTTTTTTTTCCTTTGAAATAAATATCAAAATATTTGGCACTGGACGAGCCATTTTCGGGCCCATTCAGGTTGGCCGGTCCAAGTTTTGGGCCCTCAGCTTTTTTGGGTGGGCCTATGCTATGATTTTGCCTTGATCCAAGGGCCCAACTTGGGACCGTTCATTCATTAATCACCTAGATTTTGTTAAACCTCAGCTGCTTGAAATTGATGGGATACACTAATTGTAAACTTGGACAGGAGAAGAGTTTGATTTTGATGCCGGAGAGTTCGATGCGCCAATGTTTTGTGTTGGCTGCGGAGTTTACGGATAGTTTGGCGACGGCTAGGGTTTGAGCTCTTTGGCATGGCTAGGATTAGAAGTGATGAAGTTTCTAGTGCTCTCGAGGAGAAAATATCATCATCGATGCAACACATTTATCCAACAACATTCACATCTCGTTTATTGCAATTGAATTAGAAAAAGAAAAATAAATGTGGGGGAAAATTCCAAATAAGCATCCGAAGTGCCTTCGTATTTTCAAATAAAGGCTTAAAGTGAACCACGCTTCAAATAAAAGTTGAAGTAACATCATTTTCTCAAAAAAGATCTAAAATTAAAGTGAACTTTGCTTCAAGGACCTAAAGTGGCCATGGAGTCTAAAAAAAAAAAGGCTTGGTCTCAATGGCATTTTTGTCATTTCTCTTTATTTGATTTTATTTCTCTTTTTTTTTGCTTTTTCCTTTTCCTTTTTCTTTAAAAAAAAAACCACACATATAGTCGTGAGGGGGTTGTCGCCCCACCTCTTGAGGGGAAGACCGGCGACCCTCGCCCCGGTCCCTCGCCCAAGTCCAGGAGAGGGGCTCGACCCTCCTCGCCTCGCCTCTTGTGGGCGGGTTGTCGATCTTCGTGTCCCCTCTCACCGGTGATGGCCTCAAGTCCTCCTGCCTATGCGTGTGGGGTTTCTTTCATTTTTTTAATTTAAAAATAAAACAAGGAAAAACCAAAAAAAAAAAATTAAAAAATTAAAAAGGGTAAATGATGGAAATGCCCTTTAGGTTAAGCCTTTTTTTTAAGCGTATGGCCACTTCAGGTCCTTATTTGAAATCGGTTATGCAATTTAAGCTCTTATTTGAAATCAGATTCACTTCGAGTCTTAATTTGAAAAAATGGACAGCACTCCGAGCTCTTTATTTGAAATTTTCACCTAATGCGGAGCAGGTTTTGGGAAAATTTTGAACACCGACACCTCTCTTCATCTTCGTTCCCAACTTCAGAAGAAGCCTTCATTCTTTCTTTCTCTCAGATCTTCTACTTCAGACCAGAAAAAAACTTTCTTCTTCTTTTTTGTCCGACTCTAATGTTGCACACCGCCGCCCGACCCCATGCTTAGATGACTGCTATTTTCTCTTTGTAGGACCTCCATCTTCGCTTTGAAGGTCGCCAACCACGCTTACAACTTTTGGATACAGGCAGGCTAGAGGGAAGAGTGGCTTCCACCACAGCTCGTCGTACCCTAACTTAGCTCCTCACCTTGCCACTCTCCTCTTGGCCTACTATCATGTGCCCCCTTATAAATTGAATGTAATAGAAAATGCTTCACCTAGGCTGAAGAAATATCTCATGAGCAGGTTACTTGTATGGCGATTCCGGGAAGAATGTGTCTTTCTGTGCAAAGTGCCTTAGAACTTATACCAAACAGGTGACATCTTACTAAAATTGCTGGGAAAGTTCATCATGGAGTGGTTGGTTTAGAGATCTTTTAGGCAGACGAAAAATTTAGATGTGGGATGTGCGAAAGCATTACAGTATAACAATATAAAATTTACGGCATTTGAAACATTTCCTCAATTTATTTATTTATTTTTTGGGTCAAATCCCTCAACTTATTGAACTGATGAATTTTTTTTTTCCTTTTTTTGTTTTTGGTAACATTTCAGTACGACGATAGTGATAGTGAATATTGCGAGATAAGTATGGGACATTCAAACACTGGAAAAATCTAAAACTTGAATTCGCGTCACGGCGAAAGTCAGTTTCTCGATTTTTTGCCTTCAGTTGATTTGATTCAAGGCGTGCACAGTTGTAAGCTTGAAGAGTTATAATTACACCTGCAACTTCGGCAGATGAAAAACCATGTTCATGTTCAGTTTATATATTGCCAAAGATTCTTGACCTATATATAGTCTTGGACTCTGGTGAGACTTGTTGCTCACTATACAACTCCTTGTTTCCGGTGACCAATCAACCTAATGCTGTTCATTTGTCACCGACCCTCTTACAGTACAGCTGCTCTTCTAGGTACCAAACAAATGTGAGACTGTATTACACGAGTCTCACTATTCTATAATCCAGTCAAACTGAGAGAGACACGTTGGAGCACAATATTGATCTCACTCCGTTCTGAGATCCTACAATCTCAAAGTTACATGGAGAGGTCTTCAGAGCGTGGCGGTTGAGCAGCGGTCTTCCAAGCAAAAATGAACATCTTCGACGCAGCGGCCTTCAAAGTGAAAGTGGGGGTCTCAGAAGCTCGGTGGTCGAGCGGCGAACTTCAAAGAGAAGATGGAGGTCTTAGAAGCTGCGACCTACATAGCGAAAATGGCGGTCATCTAAGCACGGTCAAACGGTGGTCTGCAACATGAGAGCTGAGAAAGAAAAAAAGAAAAGTAAAAGGTTTTTTTCTGGTCTGAAATAGAAGATTGGAGAACAAAGGTTGAAGAGAGGTGTTGGGCGAGTGATTAACATTCTCCCAAAAGCTACTCCACCTTAATGATATCGCAGGAGGTCAGAAACCTTAATTTTATCAATTTCAATTCAATTGCCACTTGTCAAGTGATAAGTGGATCTGACTGGATAAGTCTGTGCCACGTCAGCCTCTAACATAGCACTTTTGATACCACTGAATATTTTTTTCCAATTGGAGGGGAGGCATTCTTGAAAAAGCACAATGCCACAAATCTTCGGTATGTCTCCTGGGAGGGATGTCAATTACATGGAGGAGTTTCAA
This sequence comes from Rhodamnia rubescens, assembly GCA_021437795.1. Lineage (NCBI taxonomy): Eukaryota > Viridiplantae > Streptophyta > Magnoliopsida > Myrtales > Myrtaceae > Rhodamnia > Rhodamnia rubescens. The sequence continues at coordinate 1,964,175 of JAILYA010000040.1, forward strand.
ATTTATAGAGAAGGAGAGGAGCCTTTAACCATTATAATTGTCTTATTTGGCTTGTTTAAGATTCTTCTATCTATAATTATGAATGTAAACGAATATACAACCTGTTTCAAATTTGACTTGATTAAATGTCAATTTAGTCTATTTAATCGGCTACTTGTCGAATAATAAGCTAATAATTTAAAACTCATGCACTTATCTTTTGTCATATTTGTTTTCCTAAAATATCTTGATTTCAAATTAAGTAAAATTTGGACAGCATTATATTCATGTCCATTTTGTGCTAATCAAATTTGCTTCATATGGTATAGGCTGTATTTAAAATAAGTTTGATTCTAAAAGACGGAAATAAAACCTAATGAAACGTAAACATGCATGTTTGGAATGTTTTGCAATAATTATTATTACATTGTGATGTTCCAAACCAAACACTTGGTAGATGATGGGAGACTTTTATGGTAATGTCTATTGCCTCCCATGAATCTTAGTGTTGGTCTCCCCTTCCCACCCTTTTTCTTTTTTTTTTTTTTGAAGTGAAATGTATTCTTTTTTTTTTTGTTGGAAAAGTGAAATGTATTCAAGCAAAAAAATAATTTATCTTTCAAATTATATTAATGTAATTTGAAATTGAATGGATAATTAATGGATACATTGACGTGATTAACAGAAACTATACTTCAAATTATGAGTATTAGTCATTTAACAAAATATATTTCTCTTTTTGAATCAATCTCAAATCAAATGGATAAATTCAAATACACTTCAACTATATTTTTGTTTTCCAATTTAGAATGAATAAGATAGGTCCAATGAGATAAATGTTTAAAAGGACAGTACCAATTTATTTCTTTTTATTTTGGTCTAAAGTGCTAATTTATTTCAAGATGCTTTTTCTTTATCCATCCAACTTGTCGAATATAAGTTAAGAATAAATTTAAAAGGGCTTTCTCTTTATGCTATAATGAAATTTGATTTCAATAATTGATACAAGTGGGACATAATTATCAGTCCACGTGGCATTTCGATAAAGTTAAATGACATGTGGTAAGCAGTATTTTTTTTTTGTCAGAATAGATAATGACTGGAATTGACCAAACAAAGATGTAAATTTTGATAAGAAAATGGAAATTCAAAGACTCAGCTGGGCCAAATGCTTTATTTTGACTTTTTAAGCTTTCAAATCTTCTAATTTACTTATAATTATATCATTTTCATTCTAAAAAACATCTCAGAGTTTGGAGCACATGTTGAGATTCATAGTTCATCGAAAAGAAATTTTTTTTAAATTATAATAAATTTTAGCTGCAACTGGGTCAAATGCATAACTTTGAGAGGCTTACCACTACAAATCTTCCAATTTAATTACAATTGTGTTCATGTTGATTCTAAAAAGCCTTCAAAAAATTTGGATCTTTACTAGCAAATTATATGAGGTTAGTAGCTTGTCCTTTCATCAATAATAGGCATCTCTTATTCATCATTTTTTTAAACGAAAGTAACTTTCAAAAGGCTTAGTAATTGTTACCACAGTAAAGTAAAGTAATTTTCGATTGGACAAATGAGCGGATGACGGCTCTGTCTCCCAAGAGTGACGGAGCTGCATCAGCCACTCATTTACAACTGGAAAGTGGGTCACTTCTTTGATTCGTTTCTGCTTTCTAGGATTATAGCAATAACTAAGAAAAAAAAATCACGAACTTAATTCCATTTCTTGCCATAGATCACAAACTTAATCACGAAAAAAAGTTATAGTAGAGAGCTTCTATTCACTCCTCAAATTTGTCAATTCTAAAGTCTTACCCAACTAAAAACTCATAGAGGTCCAAACCCTTCAAAAAATTACACGCTTACTAACTTTAAATGTTTCTGCTATGACTTCTGATTTGATTTTAGGCCGTTTATTTTAGTAATAGCAGCAACACCTAATCTACACAACTTAAAAGCATCGATAAATTCAGCTTAAGCCATAGGAGTCGCACTAAAACTCGAAAATCCAAATAATCATCCCTTGACTAGCCAAAAAAGAAATAAATTTGTTTTCAGATTTAGAGTGTATTAAATTCGTTTTATTAAATTTTTAGCCTCACGATTTTTTGGGTGGCGCTTTAAACACTCCTCCTTTGGCTTTAGCACTCCTTATTTTAATGTTTTGATTATCCCTCATATAACAAAACACTTAAATTACAGTTCAACATTAGTTATTCCCTTATTTTATTTGATCAACTCTTTTTTATTTCCTTGCAGGTCACACTTTCCTTCTTTCCCACGCCTTCGATGTTCTCAGCTCTTGCAACATCATTGTCGCCTCTCTATTTTTCCTCTTGCTAGCCATCATCTTCTTTCCTCGCCTTCGTACTCCTCAAGTCGCGGGACACTAAGAAGGTTAATATTAATGATGCCAACCACATTGTCTTCCACAAATTCAGTGGCACAGGCATTGGGCACACCGTTGACCTCCCTAAGGAGCCCTTTTTCTAAGGCGGACACAACTTCTTCTCGCACTATGGAAGGTAACATCAAGAAGCATCGCTTCTCTCTTTTCCTTTTTCAGATTTTTCTCTAATTTTCTTGCATGTGAGTGCAAAAAAAAAAAAAAACAGGTGTCTCCAAGTCGAAGGAAATTATGAGTTATGTGTTGTGTTTTTTTTTTATAGAGTTTCTCTGTTTCTTTTTTAGATTTTAGTGTGAGACTTGAGTCCCCCAATTTTGCTGCAATAACGTACTCAGGCCAACGTGCTTGGTTGGCTAGTTCATATGCTAAATGAACAAGCTTCGGGAGCTGCTTTTGTTTTAGAAATCCGTGAGCAGCATTTAAAATAGCGTGTTTCTATTCAGATCTCTTCAGGACTAATAAAGGGACCCTTTTGGAGTTAGCCATGAGTTTAGGGCTAAGAACACTTGACAGAACTTTAATCTTTCGAGTGAGACGCTTCTAAGGTTTGCTAATATATGTTTACCTTGTCTTTGTACATTCGATCTTTATTAGTATGAATGCAAGCCAACTGTGGGATTTTATACGATTGTAAAATTAAAATTCAAAGAAGCAATACAACATCCTAGGTCAAGAAAATTGTCAAAAGAATTTTTTTCAACGTGAGACGAGCAAGAGAATTGCTCAACTGAAAATAAGAGATTTAAGTAGAAGAAGGAAAGTGGGACTTGTAAGGAAAAAAAGGAACAAAATAACAAAAGAGTTGATCAAATAAAATGAGGAAGATCACTTTTATAGAATTACAACAAGATTGATCAGCCACATAAAAAATAATATCGTCAAAATATTAAAATAAGCAGTGTCAAAGTAACAAAAAAAGAGCGAAAAAAACGCAGCTCAATTTTTTTAGGTACAACCCTACTTTGTCACCATGCTAGCCGACATTCAATTGCATGTCAGTTTTGTTTTTGTCAGACAATACAAAATAACTTAACTAGTATGTATTGTGTCTAAGTTCAACAAAGGCTAGAAAGATACCTAACACACTGTACTTATTTTTACTGGTTGGGTAAAAATACAAGTAAAAACACATGTATGGATTACTAACTTGGCTTTCTTTTTTAATTACCATAGGTGTATATGTTTCCGTGAGTATGTTAAAATAAAATTGAGTTTTACATTTAAGATTATGTTTTTTGGGGTTTCGTTTTCTATTGTGAAAATAGAAATATTGTCCGATAACTAGCAATTTTGTATCGAGATTCTTTTCCAAATTCGCTCCATGTCTATTATCTATCCGGTTGCCGTCTTATTGGAAAGGTAATTTGTGGTCACAAAGGGACCCTTTATTCACAGGGATTAACGATGCCATTGCCTTAGCGTCGTTCTTTCGAATACATCGAAATAACTTTCAATATGCGTGAATGGTAACTTTCGATTTATTTGGAATTTGTCTTTATCTAGATAAGCTTTCACACAACAGAGCACGTATTTCCAAAGATCCACCAGAGGAATTGGTCCCAGCCAGTTTTCATGGCCACGACAGCGTGGAATTGGCCCAAACTTTACATAAAACGAAGTGCAGAGATGACAGGGAAGTCGTTTAAGGTATTGTGTTGTGTTCAGAGGGGGAAGACTTCGGTGGTCGGGTCTCTCTTCTGACTTTGGTTGGTTGGTCTCTTCGTAGATTTCCGTTAAAACTGCGTGCGTTTGGGCGGGTTCCTTCCTCCTTCCTTAACCCTTCCCTTCACCCAATCACTTTATCTCTCTCTCTCTCCGCGGCTTCAAAGAACGTAACTGATAAAATCTGAAGAAAACCAAGATTCAAAACTTCCCCAGTTTAGAGGAAGGAGTCCTTGTCCTACCAAAATTCGTTCTGCTATTGCTTTTCCTTTCCTTTTCCGGATTACCCACTTGGAAAGAAAAGATCACAGACAGTTTTTTGTTTATTTATTTGAAAGTTTCAATTTTACTGGGGAGAAAAAGAAAGAAATAAAGGGCAGATAACAAGACAAGGGCTCAACAAGTTTGTGTGCTTCCCTAGGATCCACGAAAAGGTACTCCCTTTGCTCTATATGGTATTGATTGACTGATGAAATCTTTTGTACTCATCGTTGTATTTTTCAATCTGTGCCTGTTGTTCTTGTCTCCAATTTCTGCCAATTTCAGGTTCTGTTTAGGTTTTTCTTTTTGTCAACATCTGAATTCAATTCATTTGGGGTTTGCCAGTTCAATTGGGTACTAATCAAACGTCTTTACGTTCAGTATCTCTTCGTATTATTAAGAATAATCACCCCTTTTGTTGTCTGTGAATTTGATTGTCTGTTTGCTAATTTTTTTTTGTATTTTGGAATGTTCTGACTCCTGTATTCTGTTTTGATTCTAGGGTTTCGTGTCCTCTGAGGTCTGATTTTTGTCAATCGGAGAAGGAACAGTTTTGAGACAAATTGTTTGCGCTGTTTCTTTTGGTAAAGGTTCTTTCATGCTGGCACGATTGTTGAAGATTTAGGGTTGTTGTGAGCCAATGGCACAGTTCGAGTCTGCAACAGAATCTCATCCTAAAGAGGTCTGATTTCACAATATTGTCAGTGGGTTTATTCGTGATTCATTTACTGTACATCAAGATTTCATTTTTGCTGGCCCTCTCTGATAAATTAGCCATTTTAGCCTATCTATACAATTGATCTTTTCCATTTAACTGCCCTCACATGTTTTGCGGTCCTTAGTATATCCTCGTAACCCTAACTTTTGAAGCCCTCAAAATTCGATGTTTGTTATCACGGGATTCAACACTGTGCCAACTTTTTCATTATAGTGTCTTTGTTAGTTGATTCTTTAGATTTGTTTCTTGATTGTCTTCCTCAGTTTATTTGTTGCTTCTCTATGTTTGCGATCAACTTCTAAGTATCTCTTCTTCGAGTTCTCTAAATCTTTCCCTGGATCATTTCAATAAATTTCGACCTGCCAATGCATCTTGTTTAGCATAGTCAATATGACCTTTTAGTCTAAACATGTTTTTCTGTGATGGTCTTAAAGATCACAATTTCAATTTGAGACCTTACAGTGATGATAAGTAATATTGAACATCCATAACTGCATAAAAAAGATTTATAGATTCAGTCATTTTCAAATAGGTCATCTTGTCTTGGATTTTGGAGCAAACCCATTTACTATTGAGTGAGACCATGAACGATTTTTACTTCTAAGTTCTGGATTATTGAGATAAAAAGGGGTTGCATGACCATTCTGCAATACAATTATTGCAGATGTCAGCAAGGTGGGATCCTGCTGAAGCATGCCGACCTATCATTGATGATGCTCCTGTATTTTACCCAACTGCAGAGGTAACCCGTTATTTATCTTGGCCATCTGATTATCATGTATATCCATGTTGTTAGCATTGTTAAAAGTGTAAAAACTTTGTTTACAAATGATCATCAGGAATTTGAAGATACACTGGCATACATATCAAAGATACGTCATCAAGCAGAATCATATGGCATATGCCGAATAGTCCCACCAGCTTCGTGGATTCCCCCTGCTGTCTTAAAGAGAAAGACATGTGGGAACATTCAAAATTCTCCACTAGAATCCAGCAAATTGATTTGCTCCAAAATAGGGAGCCCATGAGAAAGAAAAGAGGCCGGAAGAGGAAGAGGAAGAGGCATTCCAGAAGAGGGACTGGCAAAGCGTATGCCAACTCTGAGTTAGAACCTAATTCTACTTCAGACTGTGATGAGAAGTTTGGCTTCCAGACTGGACCTGATTTCACACTTGCAGATTTCGAAAAACATGCTGCTGACTTCAAAGAATGTTATTTTAAATTTAAGGATGCTGAGAGTGATCAAAGAACTAATGTCCTGAATGAGTCAAACAAAAGATGGGAACCCTCTATAGAGGACATTGAGGGTGAATACTGGCGGATAGTAGAGCAACCAACCGATGAGGTTGAGGTATGGATCGAGATTTCATCACTTCCTTTTATGGCTTAAGGATGGATTTTCTTGAGATAAGAACTGATGATGGTGTTATATTTATTGTGCCACAGATATATTATGGGGCTGATTTAGAAGCGGGTGCATTTGGAAGTGGATTTCCCAAAGCAGCTTCCACCGCGAATGGAGGCAGCTCAGATCAGTATGTAAAGTCAGGATGGAACCTGAATAACTTCCCACGCTTGTCAGGCTCAGTACTATCTTTTGAGGAAAGTGACGTATCAGGGGTTTTAGTGCCGTGGCTCTATGTTGGAATGTGCTTTTCGTCATTTTGTTGGGTATGTCCCGATGCCCCATCTGAGAATCTTGTGTAGAGAGATAATTGTAGATTTTCAATTGGTCAGCGGTATATAATCTTTTCTTTCTTCTTTGGCTTTTATCTTGTTATTTGCTGTGTGCCACATAGTGCAATTGTTTTATGAAGTGGTTTTGACATTTATGCAACCATGAACTAGCATAATTTCACACGTCATGAAATGTCGGTTCTTTATAATGAAGCATTACAAGAATGTTATTTCAGTGGTCACCACACTATTTTACTGAAGAGTGAGGTGGAGTTTTTCTGCCTCAGAAAGATCCATTTCTCATATATTTGTGAAGCCATCCATATCCTTCTTTGGCGTAATGATTGAATTTACACCCAGAGCTTGTTGAATTAATTGGTCGGTCTTTTCATTGTATATTTCTCCTGTTAAGAGGTCCGTGCTTTTTTTTAGAAATTTGAAGCATGAGCGTGACTTTTACTTTCTTTTACAAACTGATAAAATCCTGAAACCGGGCAATACTGTATCTAGGAAATAAAACTCGACGGTGTGCAGAGTCCGGTTGATCAATTCTTACTCAAAATAAAATGATTGTCTATCAAATTGATTAGTGTTTTTTTAAGGTTGGGATCCATTTGAGGAAAAGCTGGTGTAAAACCAAATTGAGAATAAAATGAGACCGAAAAAACTCATTTGAGTTGGTTTAAATACATGAGCAATCAACTTAGTGGCTTTATTGAAAATTTTGACTTTAAGATTGGGTAGGCTGATGGAATACTTTACCGGAATTTGGCAGAAAGTTCAGAGAAAAGTTGTTTTTACTCCTTGGATCTTTTTCTTGTTGGAAGACTCGTTTACTAAATAACTTCAATGTCATAAGAGTATCCATGTTGATGACCATTCTAAGTGGGAAGATGTTGGTACTTGTTCTGTTGGTACATCCTTGGCCTTATTACTTTTTTGTAAGGCTTTCTGTGTCAATTATATGTGGCTTCACTAAGTAAAATATTTTGATATTGAAGTGTACTGCCAATCTTTTGGTGAGAAACTTAAGAAGCTGCTTCGGTCGTTTGAAAAGAGGAACTTTTTGTGGGACTTTTGAAAGTCTCTTGAGAGAAGGTCTTCATTTTGCCAGAGATTCACCATTCTGTCGAGCAATTGAACGATCATATCGCGTGTATAATCTTAGACAGACTGATACAGCCATGAAATGCTTCTTTTAAGAGCTTATTCTGCATTAGCTATTTAAATGGTGGAATACAGAGTGGATGGATTTATACTTGTTCTGATCGTGGCTTATATCTAGAAATTACTTTTTCTTGTTTTATATGGTAGCCTTCTTTTTGCGCTAGATTACTGTACTGGAATTACAGAATTTGATGGTTTCATACTTGTCCTGATCCTGGCTGGCCTGTATAAATTCTTGTTTCGTGTTTCATTTAATTATTCTTTTTAAAGGACGACTACTGCATAATTGCCGCCTTTTTCCAGTTCTTGCTATCTGGTGGTGTCATTGCTATCTCTTTCTGCCTAATTTTTTTACTGAACAGCATGTGGAAGACCACCACCTCTATTCTCTTAACTACCTCCACTTTGGCGATGCAAAAGTATGGTATGGAGTTCCTGGAAGCAGTGCTTCCATGCTGGAGAAAACTATGAAAAGGCATCTACCGGATTTGTTTGAAGAGCAGCCAGATTTACTGAATGAATTGGTAAGCAGTTCTTTTCTTTTATATTTGATTTGTTGTCAGTTGTAGTGGTTTAATAGGTTGTATGTGCCACAAATAAAACATACAGTGTTATCTCTTGCTTTTATCTTTTTACTTCTTTTAAGAATGTGTTTAAGCATTTGCTACCGTTGAAATACTCTTGTCATTTTGTGTTACCTTCCATCTACGGACAGAAGTAGTGCAGAAAGCTTTTCCGAAAGTATATAGTATTTTTTGATTGGTTTTCACCCTATTTATTGCATGTTTTGATTTTTATGCCTATGCAGGTCACTCAGCTATCTCCGTCCATTTTAAAGGATGAAGGGGTACCAGTATATCGTGTCGTCCAGCAAGCTGGGGAGTTCGTTCTTACTTTTCCAAGAGCTTACCATGCAGGGTTTAATTGTGGGTTCAACTGCGCGGAAGCAGTGAATGTTGCTCCCGTTGACTGGTTAGGGCATGGACAAAATGCAGTGGAGCTTTATAGCAAACAGCATAGGAAAACATCAATATCTCATGACAAACTGCTGTTTAGATCAGCTAAGGCAGCTGTGCAAGCTCTTTGGGAACGATCAGTCTTAAAGGAGACTCCAGCGAATTTGAAGTGGAATGCTGTTTGTGGGAAAGAAGGTGTTCTTACCAGAGCTATAAAGGTACTCTCTCTATCTGGATTGTCGCTTAGAGCCTCTTCTGTTTTTGCAATACTTTATCCCACCTTGTATTCTTCGATTAAAATGTGGATGTGTCCTTATAGGTGGATTGATGCTCATGTGCTTGTTTGGTTCCCTTGTTTTTTTTCTTTTCACAGACAAGAGTGGAGATGCTGGAAGAACGAGTAAAGTCCCTTCCAAATTGTGTGAAATTGCAAAAAATGGGGACAGACTTTGATTTGAATGATGAGAGAGAATGTTTTACATGTTTTTATGACTTGCATTTATCTGCCATCAGCTGCAAGTGCTCCCCTGAACGATACGCGTGTCTCAGGCATGCAGACTTTTCATGCTCTTGTGAAGGAGACGATAAGTTTGTACTCCTCCGTTATACCATCTATGAACTTAAAAGGTTGGTTGAAGCTTTGGAAGGTGTATCAGATGCTATGGTAGAATGGGCAGGACAAGATCATGAATGGGTTTGTGTCACTGGTTCTGGAGCTAATCTGGGTATCGATAGCCATGTAAGTGAAATTGAGAGCTCTGAACCCAAGGAAAGTTCACAGTGTTCCATGAAAGTAGTATTGGAGTCCCAGCAAGATAGTCTGAACCTAAGAGCATCTCCCATGAAATGCGAAGATAGTGATGACCATAATAAAGTTCTCTCGAGGAATGATGATGATAAATGTAACTGCTGCATTGATTTGAACATTGGCATGAAGCCTGATGAAGGAGAGAACAAAACTCTGGAAATCACTGGGGGTGTCAGAAGTTTGGAGGATACTTGTGTATCGGTTCGTTGGGAGGAGAGAAAAGCCATTGCGCATTCAATCAAAAGATCATTGGATATGCAGCTTGTTAGAGATTCCAAATCGTCAATGGCATGTGCAATTTCTAAGAGCGATCTTACTATGTCTGCCGTGAGTAATTGGAATACGAGCTCACATGGTGATTGCAAATTATTTGGGGTTAATCTTTTGTTTCCCGATCAACATCCTACTGTTCTCTCCAGCAATTTGCTCTCTACTAAACATGTGGATAGTTCTGGAGTGAAGTGCTCTAATTATCCCATTAAGGAGTTTACAACTTGTGTTGAACCCATCCATTTCGGTTCCATCATGGCTGGAAAATGTTGGTGCTCAAAACGGGCCATTTTCCCCAAAGGTACACTATAATTTTGAAAAGTTCCAAGAAAAGATCACTACTTATTTTATTTTATTTTATTTGGCTAAATGACTTATTTTTAATAACCCTCGATTGCTGACTTTTTTTGCAGGGTATAAAAGTCGGGTTGATTTCTTCAGTGTGCTAAACCCTGGAAAGATTTGTGGCTATATATCAGAAGTTGTGGATGCTGGGCTACTTGGCCCTATTTTTAAGGTTTGTTTTCCCTCAACTTTTCAAAAGGAGAATTGTACCTTTGCCACTTGTTCTTGACCTACTGTCAATCTGCTGCATGGGATGATTGATGGAAAATACAGCATAGATGCGCCTGTTGGAAATTCTTCTGTCTATATCTACTAAATAAGAGTAGAAGATGTGTTTCGGACCTTTTCTTGCTTATAATGACAATGTTCTTTAATGAGCAGCTGAAAAATTTCTTTCAAAATGGCCCTTTCCCTACTTATGATACTTTTTGGTTGAAGCAAGAAAGTGGTTTTTTGCTTTTTCTCCAAGTGGTAGCCCGTTTTTTAAGATATCTCACTAAAGTCGCTCTAATTGGAAATCAAATCATTTACTAGAATAACATTGAAAGGAATAATTTGTTGGACATCCCGAGTGGGGCTTAAGGAACTTTTTCATAAGAATGAAACTTGCAGATATTTCCTGACGAATCGCATGTTTACTTAGATCATTGTTGAACGTTAGGAAATAGCATCTCCCTCATACAAAGCAACTGATATCATGGTCTAAGCATTTTTGCATTCCTTTTAATTAAATGTCTGTATTCTCAGTCTTTATTTGTAAATTTCAGGTCACCCTGGAAGAATGTCCAAGTGTGACCTTTGCTGATACTTCAGCAGAGAAGTGCTGGGAATTGGTGGTGCAACGCCTAAACCAAGAAATTCTTCGACAGAGCAGCTTAGGGGTGCAAGGACAGCTTCCTCCTTTTCACATGCAGAGTGTCAATGGCCTTGAAATGTTTGGGTTTCTTTCCCCAAATATCATCCAGGTAAGACAATCTGAGAGGAATTTCCAACAATTCAGTTTTTCCTGTGGGAAGACTTGCAATTCCATAAGTGATTCACTTCTGCCAATTAGGATTTTCTGTAATTTATGGGCCTTTAGTTTATGGTACTTAAAATAGGCAAAGCATAACTTGTGACAGCATTAGCTTAATTCTCTTTCTAGTCATGTCATTAGTCATTAGTCATTTTTCTCTTAGGATATTGACTACCCTTGGGATGCTTATTAATCAAGCAAAAAGTAATGTTGCAGTTGCAAATGCATTGCATATGTCATGTTATTTGGAACCATAACTTGGAAAACCAAAATATTTCTTATCAAGGACTTTTAACCAATTCCTTGGGGCACTCGTTAATAATACTATTTTCTTATACAATATATACTATCCGATTTCTTTTATGTTAATATAATGATGACAAGGAAGGCAATGCTAAAGAGCATCATAAGCATTTTAGTTCGTATGGTCAAATATATACGGACAATATTCACAGCACCTAATTTACTCATCTATGAAATAACCCCGCATGGAGACCTATTGACCTGCTGATTTCTATCACAGTTAGAGCAACAGCTTTTAAAAATTTTTGGCCCAACATAACATGGGCAGCTGGAAACACCTGTTTACGTGGGTTTTCACTGCAAATCATTCTTCCTGTTTTCTCCTGAAAAGGGAAAAAAATTAAAATTTTTTGATTTATTGAAAATAGGTAAGTGCGAGAATGAATGATGAAATACTTTTTTTATCTTTATGTCGCTTTTGCTAGATGATGAATTGTAGACATTTAATTTGCGAACTCTTGGAGGTTGTTGTACTTGCTGGAAGGTCTCTCTAGTATTTACAGGTCATGTTGAACATCTTAGTCAAATGCAGAGAGATACTTGTGGAGAAACAACGGATAAAAAATTCTCCAATCAAAGTCTTAAGGGTTGTCATGTGGTGGAAACCAACTTTCCCCTCGATATTGGACTTGGGTTGTCTGCTCCTGCTTATGTATCGAATAGGGAAAAGGTTTTCCTATATTGGATCATCATCTAACGCATAGGAAAGAAAATAAAACCTACAACCACCACCACCATTGCACCATGCACTCAGCTTTGCTGATCCGCCCCCCACATGTGAAGCATAAATAATGTATGGGGTTCTATAGAGTATGTCAGCCATGCTTTAGTAGATTTAATGGAAATAGGATATGAGCCATGAGCTAAACATTGTGATAATGATTGCTAAATTTGCGGTCGTATTTTAATACACTCCTCAGGGTATTGAGGCTCTGGACCCAGATCATCTATGTGGAGAATACTGGAGTAACAAGTGCAACGAAACTGCATCTTTCGGCGACATTGGATGGAATCAATAAGCGCAATTTTGGTTTAAGTCACAGAGTTGTAGTTGCAGAGAATTTTGGTTGTACATTGGTGAAACAGGATCAGAGGAATTCAGCTAACGAAGGTTTTTCTTCCTGTTGACAACGTGACGGATCCTATGAGGCTTGTTAGGGAGAGGCCACCGCAGAAGAAATGAAGTAGGGAATAAGATTTTTCGCAATAAGCGCTGATAGGAAGCGGCATTGATGACGTTCATCTAGGAAATTTCAAGGAGTGAGTGAATAAATAAGGGAAAAGGGAGGCAAAAGGTAGAGTTCTAACCATTCTTTCTCATTAATGTTAGGCCTTTTTTTTTTTTTTAACTCATATGCTTATCTCTAGGTATATTCTTTTTAGTGGGCAGTAGGGATAATAGGAGCGCTCCGCACATGTGAGATGTGCACGGTTTTTCCAAGTGCCATTGCCTAGACTTGAGTATCAATGTAGGATGCCAATTGACAAGCGCTTTTGTAGACCATTGAATTTGCATCATCTGAAAGTTTATGGTATATTTTGCCTGTTGGTGCATATTGCCCTCTTCCCCTACGTTGTGTCCTCTGCCTAGCATGCACACCCTTTGCTCGTTTTCCTGCTTAGCCTTCCTTTGTTTCCCGGTTTCAAGAAAAGCAACCTGAGCTTAATCTGAAGGAAGCTCCAAACATGGTACGCCACTATGAAATCATTTTGATGGTGTCCATTGTACCTCCACAAGCACCTTTGACTGGAAAAGGTGTAAAAAAAGATGTGCGTTTCAGTGTTGTAATCGTGTTATCGTGTTGTTTTGGGGTAACATGTCTACTTAGTTGTGTATGATAATGATGTGTTTATCAACTTGCGGTGATATTCCGAAACCCAAAATAACCTGTGAAACATGATGCAATATGGTAAGTTAATATCTGAGGATTGGCTTTGCATTTATATGAATGTCTGTGGCAATGTGGTATGGACACATGTTTGAAAGGGTAGAAACATGACAACATGAATAACAAGTTTAAATCCATGTATCATACTAACAGTACAAGCTCAATCACAGAAAACTTGAACTCAGTATTCTGCATGTGTTCCTTGAACCGGTTCATTCATGAATTGCCGGATGTTGTTAGGTAAGCATTCCAAGTTCTGTCTCATCTGTCCGGCTCGTAGAAATATTTCTTGGCCAGGCAACAATGGTTTGTAAGGTCGTCGTCAAGCTTCATTATGCAATCTTGTTTCCATCAAAATGTGTGACTATTGCAGCTGTCTTTCCTCTAGTTTTTCTGGATTTCCTCTTGGTTGGCGAAAAAGGTTAAAAATTAGGACTAGTCGAGGCCGTCCATGGAGGTCTGTGATCATATAGAGAGACTGCAGGGAGAGGAGACAGCAACCCAGTGACAAAGAGAGAGAGAGAGAGAGAGAGAGAGAGGAGCTCGGACAACGGTGGAGCGGGGTTGATGGCGGGCAGGGTTAGAGTTTGCGGTGGCGCAATTTGGGGTCTCGGAGGGTTCCAAATGGACGACCGATGAGCCATCCGCGATGCCCGGAAATTCGCAGAGTAACGTAACTCATCTGACGCGCTGCATGGATTCCAGTATTCACGTCACCACGTACATATAATTTCATGTTTAAATCACTTGCCAACAATTTAATTCGCGTGTTACCAAACCTGGGTTTTCCATTTTTCCCTTCAAGGACAAAAATTTCACCCCCGTTGAGGCGAAAAAGATAGAAACGGGTAATGACACGTACGGTCCATATATTTTGGCCAATTATACAATGTGATTCATAAATTTTAAATTTATTTAATTTGATTCATGGACTTTAGCTCGATGTACGATATGGTTCTTGGAATTTTTTTAAATTATTAGTGTGGTCTCTGAACTTTTTATGCATGTTCAATTAAGTTCATGATTTATATGAAAATATACATTATTGTTCTTCTATTATTTTAAGTTCGGGGACAACATCGAGTATTTTTATACAATTCAGGGATTCAATTGAATATGCATCAAAATTTTAGGGACCATACTAAATAAGTTAAAAAGTCTAGGGATCACGTCGCATTTTCAGCTAAAGTCCATGGACCCACATTCGTGTCATTCTCCCAAAGATAAAATGAACAAAAACAGAAAATGTAAAGCAGAAATCCATAGACAGTCGCAAACATCAGAGCGCTCGAAGAACCTAATTTTTCTTGATTTACAACCACGCCAACGAACTCGGAAAGAGCACGGACTTTTTCTCCTCCTTGATCTCCCAACTTAGAACTTGAAAATTCTAAATGGACTTCGTACGATCTCAGAAATTTACAGAAAGAAAAACGAAGTTTTGCTCGAATGGCTTCAATGGCTCGACAAGAACTGAAAAAGAACAGCAAAAAGGACCTCGGATCGTTTGCTCTTCAGGCCTCTGCAACTATCCAAGACCCATCAACGAGAGACCCGGGAATCCCTCACAATCTTTGAAAACCCAAGATTGCCAGGCCAAGAACCGACGTAACAGCCGCCGCCGTGCGCCTCGTGCTGCATGCGGCGTGAGACTTGCGTCGGCCAGTCATTCCCTGAACCGGCAAGAATGTCGCCGCGGACGGAGCGTCGCCTGTCGCCTGCTGCAGCGGCGGCGGAGGAAGCCCGTCAGCGCTGCCGTAGACTGTGTAGTTGAGGAACCCCGGCGACGCCGTGCACGGCGAGGCCGTCGGAGGAGAAGAGGTCGGGCTCGACGAGAGGGAGGCCGTCGAGGGTGAAGTTGGATGGGGAGCCGCCCGTGACGAGGATGGAGTTGTTGGGCAGGAGGGTCGGCAGGCGAGAGCCCGTGCGGAAGAGCTTGAGTTGCGAGGAGGCGAGGTGCTGGGGGACGACGTGGTAGAGGAGAGAGGGAGGGTCCCTTGGGAGAGCGGTGACGGCGGGGTCACTGCCTCTGCCGGCGGGGACGAAGAGGGTGGCCGAGATGGGGAGGGTCGAGGGGTCGATGGCGGAGAGGACGGAGGCCCAGTTGCCGAAGTCGCCAGAGCTGAGCAAGGCGTCGAGGATGTTGCTGACTTGCTGGATACAGCAGGTGCCGTCCGCAGGCAGAGCTGCGGCATCGGGGACGGTCGAAGATGGCGATGGAGAGGCCGAAGTGGCGGCGGCGGTCAGGAGGACGCAGTGGAGGAGGAGGAGTTGGAAGGTATTGGCCATGACTGGACGATTCTTGAAATGTGGAACTGAAAGTTGCAACCGAAATAAGTTTTGCGACTTGAACGTAATCTTTTGAGTCGTGACTCACTTGAACTCATTTCTATATATACAAATTGCGATTACTGTTAACGTAGAGTACAAATAATTTCATATTTGGATCACTAGCCAAAAATTTAGTTCGAGCATTAATTATTTTCCCATGAGATTAATGGGACGATTATTCACACCACCAAAAAAAAAAAAAATTTGTTTGGGCCACTCACCATAGTGTTAGCTTATTCTTTAGCCGCTCTATGAAATTTGTGGGGTAACTTTTCAGTTTAAAATTTACTATTTAGGCTCCATTCTACTAGCAAATATAACTTCCAGAAAAATACTTTTTAAATTTTTTGCGTTCGGTTCACGAAAGATAAATAAGCCAAGAAAAATATTTTTCCGTCAATGGAGAAAATATCTTTCAAAAAAAGAGGAAATCATTCTCCGTGGAGACCAATCTTTCTCATCTCTATTTTCTCTCTATCTACATGCTTCGAATTTTTTAAAAACTTTTTTCAATTCTAAAATAGTTTTCTATTTTTTTTTCCTTTTCTCTCTTTTTCATTTTTTTCTTCCTCTTCTGTTTGTCAAACCTTGGCAATGGCTGACAACCTAGCGACTGGCCACAAACATAGCTCGCTAAGCCTCGAGCTCGGCCCGATCCCGACGAGCTGGAGCTTGCCCGAGGCCGACAATTTCAAGCTAGCCCAAGGCCAGCGCACTTGAGCTTGCGCTTGCTTGAGCTTGCTTGGCCGATCTTGACGAGCTTAAGCTCTCACCTATGGCCGTTGTCGTCGGGCAAGCCTTGAGCTCACATGTGGCCATCGCTAGCCGGTTGCGACAAAGGAAGGAGGGAAAAAAAGGGAAAAGAAAAGAAAATAATAAAAATAAAAGATAATTAAAAAATTATTTTTTAAATTAAAGGAACGATAGAAAAATAAAATAAAACTAAAAAAATGAAGATGAGCACACAGAAAAAAATCAGATTTCATTTTTCATACAAAACGGGGAAAAAATATTTTTCAATTTATGTTTAGATTTTGGACAAACACTGAAAAATATTATCATTTTCTTGAAAATATGACTTCTTAAAAATGAATTTTCGAAAATTAATTTCCAGAAATGTCATATTGCACAGCATTTCCATTGACTTCTTAAAAATGACTTTTCGAAAAATGATTTCTGAAAGTCTCGTTTTGCACAACATTTCCATCGACCTCTGCAACCCATGTCTGGTTTTTTTTTTTTTTCCAGGAAACACAAAGTTCCTTGAATGTGAACATCAGCAAAGACAACCTCCAGTACTCTCCTCCCACCTCCTTTCAGCAATAGGAGCATCCAAGAATGCTCGCTCATCCTTGAGAAACCTCGAGTTCAACTTTCCCAGGATGAGCGAGCATCGTCAGCCCTCGCCCGGCATTGCCGCCCGGCCAACGGTCGGGCAGCAGGTACAGGCGGGAGGGGCAGCCCTCTCGCCGACCAGCCTAGAGAGGAGGTGAGGAGGGAGAAACCGCGCGACTTTGACGGCGTTCGGGTTGGGGTCAATGGAGGGAAGGAGTAGATAGGGTAGGGCCTCGAGGTGGTTGCTGCGGTGCGAGGCGGGACTAAGATCCAGTGAGGGCAGTGGTGACAGTAGTGGTCTGGTTGGCTTTGGGAAAGTTTAAGGTGATGAAGATGTCTTTTTTTTTTTTTTCCGAAAAAAAAGAAGAAAGAAAGAACAATTAAAAAGGAAAATGACGAAAATGACCTTGAAGCTAGGCCCTCTTATGAGATTATATGAATACTTCAAGCTCTTATTCCTTACAAATTTCACTTCGGGCTTTTATTCAAGAAAATGAAAGCATTTCGAACCCTTAATTAAAATAATGGTTATTTTAAGTCCTTATTTGAAAAAAATGAAGACAATTCAGGCCTTTATTTGAAATTTTTCCTAAATTATATAGTGCTTTTTCGAATGCCAAATTCAGCAACTGCAAATTGTTCAAGAACTTGTACAACGATCATTTCATTTAACTATCGATGTGATCGGATGTACAGTTTCCTAGTTCAACCCAAATTTTCTGTCATGGTCATGGTCTAAAGAGTTAAAAAAAAAAAAAAAAACAGCAGAACCCCTGAAATTTACATGGCTTTACATAACATCATAGTTCAGAATCAAGGATTCATAGGGACATACTCCGACATTGCTTGGGCCAAAGAGCTGCCCATAGTCACAGCCGCTAGGAAACGGCGAAGAAAGCAAATCTTCGCTGTACATATAAGACACGGCAGCAGAACGCCTTGCCAGTCAGAGTTAAGCAAACAAAACAGATGACCCATCACCACCATCAAAAGCAAACGAAAACCTAAGTCAGGTCATTTTCGTCAAGTGGCTCTTCCTGTTCCTTGGAGGTATCGTTCTCAAGGGCAGTGACCTCGCCTGTAGGTAATTTCCTCGCAAGCCTGATTATCTGTAGCAAGCAAAACCTCATCAAACCAATCCTAGGGCAAGTACATTCACAAGATTTGGGGCTTAGTTGAAGTCTCCTGCTCCGTTGCAATTTGAAGGGATGACCATGACAAGATGACAATTGATATATGAAAATCACAGGATGTTCACATCAATAAACTGATCACGGATCTCCAAATATATAGGTGCTTCTTCTATTTGCTAGACTCTCAAAAAGTAAACCCTAAAACTGCTACCAAAGAGTCTGGATATTTGAATAATCTGTTCATTAAATGAAAAAGAACAAAAACTCTTCTTCAAGGCAAAGCTAACACAAAGTACTTCAAACAGTTTGTAAAATTGTTAAAATTAAATAGTAAAGACTTCCTATTAATTTTGATACACTACCAATGATTTTGCAGTTAAAAGAATTCAAATTTGGAGACAACTTCAGAAGTTGACCAACTTTAAATTCATCGCGTAACATATGAAGTTGAGATTGCTGGAACATTGACAACTGTGGGTCCCATTCCCTACCAAACCCATCAAATTTTCCTTATTAAACAGGATTAATCTATTCGCTGTTTGAAAACGGGCCCATTTTATTTCAGATTACTGACAATCGTATATTCTGCATCAAGGCCTCACAACAAATGTAGTGCTGGCTAGATTCCCGATGTTGTCTAAAAACTCTTTTTACACAGGCTAGAAAATTTATTTGATGACTATAGGCTTAGGACGTATCTAAGCAAACTTAGTAACAAAAGGATGCCGTGCAAGTGCCAATTACTTGACAAAGGTGACAAGGTATTTTTTCATCAAAACCTAGGTTTTAGGTTTCGATTGAAATAGGGTTACCCCAAAGAGATTAGCAGCAACTCTAAACATGAAATTTAAGTTAAGGATTAATTCGTTTTCATTGTGGGACGATGAACACCTTAGGACATGATTGGAAATTTTTGTCATTGCAAACACCATAAACATGGTCCCTATGAAGATTTCAGAAAACTAATGATGCCAATTCCATGAGAAGTGAATGATCGCCTTTTTCCTTATATGGCATAAGTAGCAGGCAATTATCTAGGAGAGTGTTTTCTCACAAGCACCTCACTATTCTTTAAGTGGGATGTTAAAAACAAGCCATGAATTCAAGAAAAATATCAGACATCACTATAGCTACACAGCCAAACCACACCATGTCAATTCCATGAGAACTATCTGATATTCTTTTTTTCTTTATGTGAAGGCAACTATAATAAGACTCTTGCAACAAGCACCTCACTTTTTTTTAGTGGGGTCTTCCAGAACTATCGACGAAATGAAGACAACACCATAATGACCATTAAATAATTCTCATTTCAATGGAAGAAATATGTAGACTGACTTTCTGGTCAATTCAAAGTATGCAAAACATAACTACTTACCACATGATCAAGATGGGTAATGGTGCTGGACTGGGCTATGCGCTTAATTTCTTCAACATCACCTTCAGCATAGGCAGAGAGAAGCTTAGTGGCACAGCGATTCTGGTCACTTCTCAAAAATGCATCGACCCTGCAACATATTTTAAACATCGTTCTCAATCAAAATTACCTAATACTATCACATAACTTGAGTGAGACAATCTTTTCTTCGCCACCAGAACAGAATTGCATACCATTATGCTAATTGAGCCATTTACACAAGTACACTAATTACTCATAACTTTTGTATAAACCATCAGACCTCTCCTACGCGATATTTGAATCCAAAATGCATAGACTATATCTCAACATGCCAGAAAAAGCTCAACCATCTACTTAAATCCCCTACTCCCTTTTCGGTTTTTGAAACTCAGATGGAGAGGGTTCAATTTATACCGGATGCCCTGTGCCAATATCTAAGCATGTTTATGGTTTCACTTTTGATATTGAGAGAAAATACAAAAATTAGCACCAGGTTTCCAATTTAAAAGTTTATATACTCCCCAGATCAGTGCATTTACAAGACTCTAAAACAAAAGATAAAAAAGAAGAATACGTGCACAAAGATCATGTTCCAATTTAAAAGTTTATACACTCTCCAGATCAGTGCATTTACAAGACTCTAAAACAAAAGATAAAAAAGAAGAATACGTGCACAAAGATCATGTTCCAATTTAAAGGTTTATACACTCTCCAGATTAGTGCATTTACAAGACTCTAAAACAAAAGACAAAAAAGAAGAATACGTGAACAAGATCATGATTGATTTTCTTGCCGGAAAAAATCAGTTCTTGAAGGACTACAAAATGGTTGATGGGATTGACATGCACATCTACATCTACACAAACTAATCAGAACTTAAGCCGATTTTTAAAGCAATATCAACCAGATTGACGCTAGCCAAGGAAGCATCAACAATGTATCACAAATACACGTCATGGATATGCTGCATAAGACATAAAACAATGGTATCATGCATGGCATTAAACTGGAGAGGCCGAAAAGCCCCCCTGAAATCCCCAATGATGCCCCCTGAATCTCCCAATTGCAAAGTGAAAAATGCAAATTACACTTAAGCAGGGGAAAATAGTGAAGTGTACTCACTGTGAACAGTCATTATAGCACTTCTCCGCTTGGCTAATGTCATGGAGATAGAGGTAGACAATGATTGCGCTAAGATATGCCTGAATTGAAAACCAGAGGAAGAGTGAGCTTGAAAAGCAATACAAATGAAATAAGTGCAGACAAAAACGCCGTTTGCTTCTCAGAAAATATAATAAAAGCAAATGTTGGCATATAGTAAAATTGCTTGGCAAACATTCTTAAAGCAAACAAGCACAACGGGTAGACAATGCTTATCATCTTCTGATAGGTTCACAGTGCACTTTTTTCTGAGATAACAATAGACTATTTAAGATCCATAGCCAAGGTTTCTCCTGACTATGGAAACTTCTACAGAGACTTTTCTGAATGTCCCATCATGAATACTGGGAAGTGCATTGGGATCATTCTTCCGTGAGTAACGAATTGGGATGCAGTCTCATCAGATGAGGAAGTGCATTATGTACATCCTCCCAAAAGAAGTGAATAGAGATGCACTCACATCAAAGAGGATATTCCACTCCTACTTCACAAAGGACAATACCGACTACCTCAAAAGAGACCAGAATCACAAACCAAATAACTTTAATGATCTGTGCTATTTGAACTTGGACATAAACATCTGGTACAGAAATGTCTTGGTATCTTGTGTATGTACTGCATTATGAGATAGTGGACTTGTCATATAATCATTATAAAACATCAACACTGGAACATTATACTAGAGAAATATCAAATAACAAAAAATGATTCCCTCTCAGAATGTATTACAAGATCGAACTTTAATGACCTCGTGAATGTTCATTTCCTATCTTTCGAATATTTTATAGCTTTCTTCAGATTCTTCTTCCCAACTTAGTGAGATAGGTTTAGTTTTTTTGTTGTTGTCATTTCTATAATATTCTTATTACTATGGTTTCATGGACCAAAATAATCAAGCAATTAGACATTAATGCTGCATGATCGATGTCGAGCAACGAATCCACATATCAAGGCCCACATCCAAATCATGTTCTGCTGACCATGGAGTGACCACAACATAAGAGTTGCAGTGACAGTTTCGCACTGTTTCATTCAGCAAAATTACAATTGTCCCCAAGACAGCATCCGTAATACGAAGTTAGAGGAGTTTGCTTGGTAATGAATTTGTGTGATTCAAAGTTGAAGTATTTCTCTGGAAATAAGAAAGGTGATCATAAGCACTCTAAAGAAGATAAAGATCGCTCCAACTGCAAAATTTATGAGCGAATGACAGTCACAAGACCTCTCCTGCCATTTGTCCAGACAATGAATAGGCAACCTAGGAGTTAGTTCCGAAAGATTACTGTTATACATATTAAAACCATGCCACAATAGAACAGCATTGTGAAGACGTAGTAAACAGCATGCAACTTTTCACTATGAATGACTAATTTTCATGACAATGAACAATTAATTTATGTATCGTGAATATAGCTCATAATTTGAAAGTTCCGACAAAAATCTCATAAAAGAATTTTCATTCGACCAATTTGTGCAGAAAAGCTTCTTGTTAGCAACTTCGTAAAAAGGAAATTTCTCAGAATATCGTACCTCAGGAGATTTAAGTATGATGTCAAAAATCAAAACAAGGATGCAGGTAATTTCCCCTGAAGGAAAAAAATAAAGAAAACATTTTGCTAGACCCACCTTGCACTGGCTGTTGGTGGCATTGCACTTGTCTGCTGCAAGGCCCCATCTTAACAAAGTTGCCGCAGCATCCGTAAACCTGAGAAAGATCATGCAATGAATTCACCATATATGTGTTGACATATATCAATATCGAAGGAGTCATATAATAGGACAATACAGTAAAAGATGTCAATTTCTTCTGTGAAGATCCAGAAAAAGCCGTCTGTGAACATTATCCTAAGTGCCATATTTGGCGTTGGCAGATCAAATCAGACATGTTCCAGAATGCAGCAAGATCAAAAGCACACAACAATGTTTCTTTAGGATTTTCTTAGCCAATATGACTATATAATGCCTGACACGTTACCCCAAAACAGAGAAAAGCCTGACATGAGCATTGATTGTCGCTTGAAAACTTGGTGCAGTGGAAACTTGGCGCAGTGAAAAGGCATAAAATTTAAACCTACATAAATATGAAACTTCTAACAGAATTTTCGCACATGAAAGTTGGATGTGTGATGCAGCAAGTATAAGAGCAGGTCCTATCCCATAAAAACTGGGAAGCTATTATTAAGACTCTTTTTTCGTAGTATTGGCAGTGGAAGAAAGATCACATAATAAGGATGAGATTTCAAGTTTATATCATGCTGTCATTTTGGCCAAAACCAAAGCTAATGCCCCCTAAGTCAAATTACTGCACAAATGTAACACCTTAAGACTTGAAGATATCTTCCATAAGATTTCATCAGACATAAACAAGAATCTTCATAAGGACATCAAGCATATATATATAATTGGTGAAGACAAGATCTTTACTTTTCGAGCTTAATATAAACACTTGTGGCAGCACGGTACAAATCAAATGCCATCTGTTCCTTGCCATCTTCCTCGAGAATAGCACAAGCATCTGTGTACAGCTTGATAGCCTCTTCTGGGACAACCTCTTCAAGAACACTGTCATGGACATAAATGTTTCACGATTTAGGGTACTATATAGAGAACAGAGTGCTCAAAGGAAGTGGTATTAAGAAGAGGGACAGGCCGCCCAAGCTGTGAAGGGATGCTACCCCTCTGAAATATCGATCCAGCAAGTAATAATATGAAAGGAAAGATCGCACAAAGATACATTTGACCTTAAGTCATCTCGAATTAGCCAACCAGACAATGAGTCAGAATACTTTAATTAAAGCAATTAGGTTAAGCAGATGTGCCAGGAAAGATCATAGTAATTTAGTTCATCAACAACATCAACATCAACATCACCTTTAACCCAAACTAGTTGGGGTCGGCGGTCGATGAACCCAAAAAGCAAGACCGAAAGAGCTATAAAATAAAACAAAATACAATAACATAGCTATAGCAATATAAAGAAAACAAAGGGCTAGGACTCAAACGGCATCGGAACATAGGAATTTTTGCCCCTCCACAATGTTAATCGCTTTCCTCCACTGTCCTAAGACAAATAGTACGCCATCTATGTCCCACTCCAACAAATCTTGTCTTACTACTTTTCCCCAAGTAAGTTTGCCGACCTCTCCTTTCCTCATGTCATGCTCCCTATAACACATCCGTTCTTACCGGAGCATTTAGAGGTCTTTGAAGAATATGTCCAAACCATCTCAAACGATGTTCTCTCATCTTTTCGGCCATCGATACTACTCCAACTTTTCGTCGAATATCCTCATTTCTTATTTTATCCATTCTTGTATGGCCACGCATCCACCTTAGCATTCTCATTTCGCTACTTCCATCTTATGCTCATGTTGCTCTTTTTGGCCAACATTCATTCCGTAGATCATTGCAAGTCTTACTACTGTTCTATAGAATTTTCCTTTTAGCCTAAGAGGGATTTTGCGATCACACAAAAATCTGATGCACCGCGCCATTTCATCCAACCTTGCTCCGATTCTATGGCTTACATCCTCATCAATCTCTCCCCTTTTGCAATATTGATCCTAAATATCGAAAGTATCTTTCTTGGGTACCTCTGTCCGAGCAAATTGACGGGTTCATCTCCCCTCTTGCCTTGTCGAACTCACACTTCATGTATTCGGTCTTATTTCGACTTAACGTAAACCCTTTGGACTCCAATGTACTTCTCCATAATTCTAATTTAGCGTTAACCCCGCCCTGTCTCATCGATGAGCACAATATCATCTCGCAAATAGCATACACCACGGCACCTCATCTTGGATATCTCTTGTTAGCTCATCCATAACCATGGCAAAAAGATAAGGACTCAAAGCCGAGCCTTGGTGTAAGCCCATTGTGATTGGGAAATAGCTTGATGTTCCATTACAAGCATTCACACATGTAGTAACTCCATCATACATATCCTTGATTGCCTCTACATACTTTGACGGTACTTTTGTCTTCTCAAGTACCCACCATAAAGACCTGTCTTGGAACCCTATCATCGCCTTCTCAAGATCAATAAACACCATATGTAGATCTTTCTTCTTTTCTTGATACCTCTCCATTAGTTGTGGTATCAAGAAAATAGCCTCCATGGTAGACCTTCCCGCATAAATCCAAATTGATTTACGGATATCTTAGTCTCTAGTCTCAAACGATGCTCAATAACTCTCTCCCACAACTTCATAGTATGGCTCATAAGCTTAATGCCTCTATAGTTGGAACAATTCGGATATCTCCCTTATTCTTATAGATAGGCACAAGCATACTTTTCCTCCATCCATCGGCATCTTATTAGTATGGAGAATCTTGTTAAAAAGGTTAGTCAACCAACGTATTGCCACAACTCCTAAGCATCTCCACACTTCAATAGGGACACCATCGGGTCCCAAGGCCTTACTAGTCTTCATCTTCTTTAATGCCTCCTTAACTTCGTGCGCTCTAATTCTACGCACAAACCTTCTATTTGAATCATCGAAACGTCCTCCAAATCCATCTCCATGATATCACTCTCTCCATTAAAAAGCTTGCGAAAATAGCTCATCCACCTTTCCTTGCGTCCGCATCTCTTACTACAAGTTTTTGATTTTCATCCTTGATGCATCTAACATGTGTCAGTCTTTACTTTTCTTGTCTCTTATCTTTGCAAGCCTATAGATACCTTTTTTCCCTCTTTGCTCCCTAGTTTTTTGTACATGTCGGAAAAAACCTTGCCTCTAGCCTCCCGCACAGCTTTCTTGGCATTTTTCCTCGCTAATCTAAACTTTGCCAAATTCTCTCCATTAGGGCAAATATGCAAACGATGAAAACACTCCTTCATCATAGTAATTTAGTTCATTCAAAATAAATATTCACAGCATCAGCAGAGAGCCTGTGGGGAAGAGGAAACTAGAGCATCAAACTACACAACATTTTAAATACCAATCCATATCCTGCTTTAACCAAACTCTCCCACTCTGCTGGGACATATGACTGCTGATTTACGTGATTGTCAAATTGGATATCCAATCAATAAAGACATCCAATTGCACAGTTCACTATGAGAATGATGAAACTCGAGCAACGCAATAACAAATGCGAAGGAACATACTAATTGGAAAGAACTAGAATATTTTCAAATGCAAAGATAATCACAAGATTACCGAGCCCCTTTCATCAGCGCATCGGATGCAGGCTGTGATCTCCCGCACGCACTGTACAATTCGGATGCTCTTCTATAGAAGTCTGCAACCTCATTCCAATTTCTCAATTCCTTAGCTAGAGAAGCGGCAGACTCCATGTGTTTGGCCGCATCCCAGGGCCTATTTCCCCGTCAAGGATACAAAACAAAAGAAAAGCATACGGAAACAGAACATGAATATAACAGACAAAAGGATACGAAGAGAGCATCTCCTGGCCTTTGAAGCTTTTTCAAATGCTTCCTTTGCTTTTTCATAATTTTTAGCAAGTCTATACCCAATAGCTTGAACAGCAGATATATTAGTTGGCAGTTTCTATGAAGCAGTCCCGACATTTCATTTCCTCATATCAATTAAAGAATGAGCCCTAGATAGTGGATTTAAGTTAACAGCATAAAATTTCAACCTACCAGCCCGCTCATACAGTTCAGTTGCACTCCTCCAATCAGCACTCCACCTTGTAAGGCTCAATTTTGTTCTAAAAAAAGCAAATGCAAGAGAATAAATCAAATGTAAATAGCATAGGATAAACTTCAACATGTTGAAAAGAAATTCATCGTTTCCAAGTGAATAAAACAAGGCTTGGAGCCAAGAAAAAAAACAATTATTAGGCATTTCAATGTGCGTTCTGCCATTAAACAGTAATATATCTTCCCTAGATGAATACATCATTAAAGCCCCCATCTTACAAGAAAGATGAGAAACTTAAATGTAGAAGTTAAAGTAAGATTCTTGTCCATCCAATACCATAAACACTGAAAAGTCACAGACAGTATCCCAGTCGCAAGTCAAACCATTCCAAAACCAGATCGTACAAGATGCAAAAGGAAATCAAAATGCACTCGGTACGAATTTCACTCTCATTTAACCAGGCGAAATTGGTCAATTAATCTAGCTTTCCTGCAATTTCATCACGTGAAGTAGTTCAGAGTTGCAAGAGCTCGAATTGATGCTGCGATCGCATCGGAGAAATCACAGAACGCGCAGATTTCTCTCGGTAACGATCGAAATTGACGATCTCAATCCAATCGAAGGGATTCACAATCTTGGAAGTATGTGTACATCAGAGAGAGAGAGAGAGAGAGAGGAGAACTGCTTGTCGGCCTTAAGCATGAGTGCGTCGGGATCGGAAGAAGCCATGATTGATTCTCTGTGTTTCTGCTGGTTCACCGTTCGCCGACGGAGGACGACGGCGCGTAATATCCACTCGCCGTCTTTTGCGAGGCGAGATGCTGCGCCGAAATTCTGCTGTTCGATTCCCTTTTTTACTCGAATGAAATGAGGGGAATCGGTTGAGGGAGCTGCGTCTTGTCGATCTGGGGTCCACCTAATTTCTGCTTCGTTCAGCTCAAATTGTAAAAACTGAAAAACAAACAGGAAACAGAAGAACACATTTGACAAAATATTCTTTCTCGTGAGCTTTAAGCAAAAGTAAAAACATTGGGATACGTATCACGAAAAATCTCAAATTAGTACATTTATAATAAATTTTTTGTTAATCTTTGTTAAGATTTATTATTAAATTGCTTGATTGAATGATACGTTGCGGTTAACGGGCGTATCAATTTATGATTTTTACCCTCTCTTTGTCATATTTTGTGATATTTATTGTAGTTAACCCAATTTAAAAGAAACTAATGAATGGTAAATTTATCGCAAGTGTATCAATTTAGGGTAAATTTGTTATCGGTTTAAGGTTTTTTTATGGTAAAATAATAGTTTGGGATAAATTTATCATAATATTTCGGTTAGGGGCTTTTTGTGATTAAAAAAAATTTAGGATAAATTTATTATAAATGTATCACATTGAAATTTTTTTGGCATTTATCCATAAAAAATTTAAATGTGGACAATATTCACAAAAGTACGAACTAATATTTGCATGTTGCGAATTTTTTAGATATTTCATTTTTTTTATAAAAATATATGATTAATATGGCAAATCTTTTTTTCAATTTGCGAAATCCACAAAGTGATACTATTATACTAAATTTACCTTTCATTAGCATCCGATCCAATTTTGTCGGCAACTATCTCATGCGTAATCGACTTGGCAATGGCTGGGCGATTGACCCATTCCGATTCTACCAAAACCCATGATTTGGCCTCGCTTTAGCCATGCCGAGATAATCACAAGGGCAGGGTTGAATTTGTTCGAGAATTAGAAATACCAATTTTATGTTTGAATTTGTTCACTTAAAATCTGGGTTCTTCTACTTCATTTTTATTTACTTATTTTTTTTAATCTTTATATCTCTTTTTTCATTATTTTTATTTCGTTAGATCATTTCTTAATAAAAATTGTATTAAATAGTAAACTATGCTATCATATCTAAAATATGTAACGATATAGATATGAAGTGTGTGTATGGTATATATGCATATAATATAAATTATAATGTAGAAAGAAACTAAAACTTATAAAAACATATAGGAGTAAATAAAAAATTTATTTTCATTTTCATATTTAATTTTTATTTTAATTAATTACATGAGAAGTTTGTTATTTCGGGAAAAATAGCTTTTATACCAAAACATAAAAAATCCTATCTACCTTTATCCCATCTCTCTCATGAGATAATTTTATTTAGGTTATATTATATTCTCCTTGTATCTCACTTTATCCTGTCCTAGGCGAAAGCCAAACATACGATAGGATATAATTTATTATATCCCGATTTTTATCCCGACTACCAAATGCAGTCCTAAGATCCTCGGGAAAAGTCCAAATAACCTCTAAGTCTTGAACTGAACTATTACCAAATATGCAATCTATTCGCTACACTATTGCAAATGTGTGATATAACGTCTAAATTTTTTCAATTTAGTCAAGCCAGTTTTCGT
Source organism: Rhodamnia rubescens (assembly GCA_021437795.1). Classification (NCBI taxonomy): domain Eukaryota; kingdom Viridiplantae; phylum Streptophyta; class Magnoliopsida; order Myrtales; family Myrtaceae; genus Rhodamnia; species Rhodamnia rubescens. The sequence continues at coordinate 1,993,039 of JAILYA010000040.1, forward strand.
AGCAAAGTTAAATTAGTGCTTTGTAAGATTCATAAGTATTCATAATTACATTGTTACTCGGATAAAGTCCAAGTGCTTTCATAAGGACATTTAGAAACGATAGTAATTTATTAAAAAATGGTGCTTATATTAATCCAAATCTTATTCCTAATTTTTAGAAAGATAAACTTCTCAAACTTTCATGACTCGTGTTTTCTTGATCAAATTTTAGTTAAATTTGTGTGTTGTCAAGCTCCATAGGTAATGATCACACAATAAATTTTCTAAAACAAAACAGATAGCACTTTTTTTTGTTGCTTTAGACAATGAATTGAAATGAAAAAAAAATTATGCAATGGGCAATAGTGTAATAATGAAAACTTGTGAATAGATTGTTATGGAAGGTTGATGGACTAGATTGAATAAGCTAAAAATTTGGGGAGTATGCACTTTTTTTGTTGCTTTATTATTTTCTCAAATAAAGGCCTCAGTGAACCTTATTTCAAATAAAGCGTATTAAGTGGCATAGTATATTTTAAATAAGAGCCTAAAGTGGTCATAAAGTTTCAAAAAAGGGCCTAGCATAAAGGACATCTTCGTCATTTTTCATTTGGATTTTTTTTTATTTTTTTTTCTATTTTTTAAAAATTTAAAAAATGAAAAACAACCACATAGGCCCCCCTCCTACTTGTGGCCGCCGGTTAGACATGGCCGGTTCCGAATATGGCGGTTCGGTTCCAACAAAGTGGAACCGCCGGTTTCGGGCTTCGATTCCGTTTTTTTAAATTTAATTTTTAAAATACTAAATAATAAAATAAACATAATAAATTATAAATTATAATCAAATTGTACATTGTAATAAAATTTGAGGAAAAAAAAGAGAAAGGAAGAATGGGCTTGAACTTAATGAATTATCATTAAGCGTCTACATATCTTCTTGGGGATAGAAAAATCAAAGCCTATGTAGTTCTTTTACTTTGATAACCCCAACTTACCTCATCATCAATTGTCGCTACCCGTGGCGATGGTATCTCCACAATTCTCGCTAAAGAATTTGTTCTCGATCCGTTCTTGGTGTCGAAATTTAGCCTTTGTCCAATCGTCGACACGAGCTTGAGCTTCCACGACTCTTTAATCTTGAATTGCGAGAGTCCAAAACTAATCCTCCAAAGCGCTAAATGTTTGTTCAACCGCAATTGTTGAAAATGGAGTTGCTAATATCCGCGATGAGTGAGCGAGGCAGGGGTAGTCGATTGAGTGACTTTTCCACCACTCCGGGATTTGAAAATCATACTATGTTCGTATCACGAAACTCAAATTGAGTGGTTAAATATTTTTCTAATTCAAAAATACTATCTGTTGCCCTTTTTTTTTTTTTTGTCTACTCTTGAGCATATTATACCATCTACCAAGTAACTACAGTTTGAGAAGCGATAGTAAAGATTCACCATCATTTAAACCATATCTATTACAAAATTCTCCATGTAATACTACTATAGATTCTTTAACCTCTCTTTGTACATTTGAAATATCTATTATATCTTCCAAATGTAAACAATCATAATAATACACATTCGGATAATCTAGTAAATCATCTAATTTAATACGTGGATAAAAAATAATACCAACTAAATAGATAAAGGAATTTTGAAATAATAATGCAACATTTTTTCTCATTACTAAAATAGTTCGAGCTAATTCATTATCTTTTTCATATTCATTAAAAACACAATCAATATTAACACATTTTATTAAAAATAAATGCGTAGTAGGATAATAAATACCGGATAAAGTATTAGTAGCATCATTAAAAATTTTCAAAAATCTAAATTTTTTTGCAAACGTCCCAATGTTGCGGAAGTAAAGTAATTTCGAGAATATTTTGCGACATAAACGTACATAATAAATCTTTGTAATCAAAAGTTTGTGAAACAACTCATAGGTAGAATTCCAATTAGTCGAATATCTTTTTGAAACCATTTTGCCCTTCTCTCATGTTATTTATAAAATTTTCCAATGTTTTCATAAAATGGGCACGACTCCATAAAAATTTAATTGTACCATTTATTGGGGTGAGAGAAGACTCAAGAGTTAAACCATCTTGTACACATAAATTTAAATATATGGCAAGCACATTTAATGTGAAAAAATTGTCCGCCAAAAAAGGGTTTGCAAATATTTTCTAACTCGGAAATGGAAGCGGTATTTTGGTGCATTATCAAAACCAATTGAAAATACTTTTATTTAGCAAATTATATTCTTCTAAAATTTATTTAATTATTCTATAAATATTATGAGTGAATGCTTTCCATCAAAAACTCGAAAGTAAATTTTTGAATTGGTCCAGTCATCACCTATCAAATGACATGTAACACCCATATAAGAATGAATTTGCCAAGGATCACTCCAAATATCACTACCTAAATACATGTCCATTGAATTCGCAAAATTTTTTGCTAAAGTTTTTTTTTATTGTTTATAAAGATACAAAAGTTCTCGTTTAAGAGTACTTTTCGGAATAGTTTGAGCCAACGCAATATTTATCAAATATTTCAAATTAAAATTTTCACCGAGTAGTAAATGGAGCATGATCAAGGGCAACATATTCGTTAATGTTTGTTTATAAAGTGCATCTTAACGGAATAAAGAATGAGTATTAGGATTGGCGTACTCGAAAATTTGTTGTTGCCTAGTATCGATCCTCGCTTGCGTTGGATGTTTTTTGTCGATCTTGACGAAATGTTCGTAATCGTCTCCTTTGGTGAATTTGTATGTTTGCAAATAATATTTACAATTTATATTATACTTACTTTCACTTTCATCATATCTTTGTGAAATCTTTGCCATAAGTTGGATGAACTCTCTTGGCCCTTCCGTTTAGGCCATTTGCCGTCGCGTTTCTTCGGCATGAGGCGGATGAAGACTTTTTTGTGTTGGGCGTTCGACGTTCGGAATGGAACAGCTTGATATTGTCGTCGCCTTCCAATATGTATAATCACGGGATCATATCCGGGAATACGATATTGAATCTCCCATTTAATTCTTCCCGGTTTTTCTACTTGCCATTTTTGAGAAAATTGAGGCGGGATTGTAGTTGAGAAAATTGTTGAGAGGATTTGTGGGAAAAATGAAAAGAGAATGATATGTATTTATAGAAAAATGGAAGATTATTGAATTTAAAAAAAATTGAACGGCCAAAATTTGGCCGTTGCTTGCGGCAACCAAAATGGCCATTGCAAGGAGTTCGACGGCTCTTGGGGCCCGGGGGCCCTCCCAAGGGCCCCCCTTTATTTATTTATTTATTTTTTGGGTAGGGTTGGACCGGTATTTATAACGGAACCGGCTCGCGAGGGCCGATTCCGATTCCGGTTGGAACCGTGAGCTCGGTCAACGGCCGATTTTGGGCCGGTTCCGGCCCACGGTTCAAAATGGCCATTCTGACCACCGCCCTAGTCAAGGAAAGGGCTAGAGGCCCTCGTCGAGGCATTGGAACCCCCCACCGGCGGTGGGCCAATGGCTAGAGGTGGGAGGGGCAACCCACTCGCCTCTGTATCTTGTCTCTTTTTAATTTTTTGTTAATTTTTTAAAGAAATAGAAAAAGAAAAAGTCTAATAATAAAGAAAAAAATCAAATAAGAAAAAAAGACAAAAATGCCCTTTTTGAGATTTTATGAGTCACTTTAGGCCCTTATTTGAAACAACGTTCATTTCAGACTTTTTTTTTTTTTTTGAAAGTAATGGCAATCACGCCCTTATTTCAAAACAGATTCATTCACTGGGTCTTTGTTTAAGAAAATGGGAGGATTTTCGAGCCATTCTTTGAAATTTTCCCTAATTTGCGGATGACATTGCATATTATGTCAAGCTTTGTAGGCAATTAGTGCCATTTTTCCTTTTCTAACGTTTGTATCTTTTCATGAAATATCGTAAGCAATACGAGTTTATTGTAAAATTTTGTTTTCCTAGTCTTACTAGCGTCCTTAGGGATCACAATAATCTTTACGATTAGTGAGTAATTGCCTTGTAAATCGTTAGGAACATTGACAATTCTATATTAATTCCTTGAACGTTCAGATGTTATTATCTATGTTAATTCAAAGTTTATTCTATTTTAATCTGAAGGTTTAAATGGAGTAAGACCAGTTAAAAAAATAAAAAAGAAAAGGAAAAAACCTTTTTGATGTGTAAAAACGTAGACAAAACAGAAGTGGGTCCCCACCTTATCCTATTGCAAAAAGCATGAAACGAGTCCCTCGCCGGAAGAACGTAATTCGAGAGGGAGGTGGGGAAATGGCGGCATCAACAGCATCACTAGCCCCGCCATTTGGAATCTCTATCTCCTTCACAAGCTGCAACGGCCGAGCGAGAGCACCTCCGCCCAGCGCCGTTCGGTGCTCCGCCCAATCGGACATCGGTGCTTCTCCTCTGCTCCGCGCAGCCAAGTACACCGTACGACTTCCCTCCCCCGCCGTCCTTCTTCAGACGTCATTCTCGGTTTTTCCTTGCTAGTTCTTCTATCTTAGTTGTACAAGACTGTTGGCGAACGAAATGCATGCCTGTGAAATTTCTTTGCCCTTGGTTTATTTTCTCATTCGAAGACTAGAGAATTTGGTGGTGATTGATTCAAGCTTGGGGGCGCATTTGTTGCCCAAGTATTGGTTGGAGATATGACTGTTCATTGCCCCTAGAGATCTAACTAGAAGCTTTACGTTTTTGTCATATTAATCCAAGACTAGTATCATCACAATCTGCATTGGAGATGTCAGGAAGATAAAGCAGTTCTCATTATATATTTCGCTAACTCTAATATATGTAAGATGTCAATTAAGCCTGGTGGGTGGCCTAAGTACCGAATCCTCTGCAGTTAAGTTTATGGGTAATTTAATTTCTGTTGTGTGCCTAATCCAAACACACAGCTCTGTTCCTTGATCAAAGAATTTGCTTGCTCATAGTAGATCTGTTAACCACTAACTCTCCTCTGTTTTCATGGGTTTTGCAATTTGCTTGTAGAATAGTAGTTTTGGATCCGCCTCCATCTTCCAACGAACTATTATCAGCTGTAACTGAGATAGAAAGGCGAATCATATAAGTATCAATATCCCTGTCATTGAAGGGTGCCTGATCATGCATATTGCAATTGGGATCCTGCCGAATAATTGTGCATAGACAGTTGGTCTCTGTGATTAGCAAGAAGTTCTCATTGTAGGGAGCACATATTTATATGTGCTGCAGCAATTTTGTTGTCACAAAGCCATGATCAGGTGCCTTTTGGTCACAGTGAATGAAAACTGTCGCGAGAACCTTAATTTGAGATGGTCACTGCATGTTGGCATACCCTGACAAACTTAAGTTACCAACCATAAAGCGAACATTATCTAAGAACTGACTCCAACTTTGCTGAATGCCTCTCTACCTTCATAAACCATGTGCTAACTTTTCTCTGCTGAATTACCATCCATACTTTGCTGATATGATTCCCCTCCATGATGTGATGAATTCTTTTTCTCTCCTAGAAATTCAAGGCTGTCAGCCCATGAGACTTTCTTTATGAAAAGTGAGCAGGATCTAGTTCAAAACCACATTGTACTGGGAGCTCTTTTATTTGTCTCACCATTCGTTCGAATGACCTCTGAACATGCAAAGCTGGCTGCGTCCTCTGAGTTAATAGACAAGAAACCCTCCTCCCCACCTGCCTTAGTTGCCGAATGAGCAGGCTGAATCTTTAAATATGTTTTATTTACGGTTATCCGACCCACATATTTTGAAGTGGGGATGATTATTATTATATATCTTAGAACGAATCCATTCAACAATTATCCCCATCTCACATAATGTTTTAACAAGATTTTACTTCTGGACATGACAATGAAGAGCAAACACTGACAGATGTTCAACTTTTGCCTCACATTATTGTTCCATCGGTGATCAGATAGATGAGACCCTGCTGCTCTGCCTCTTCTGTTGCCAATCTAAACCCTGTGAAGAGCCTAGTTTTAGATGCTCTATTTAACATTCCAGAGAAGTTCATTCTGGTTCCGATTGTCATCATCTGCTGACTGCAGTTAATGTCCTTTCTTGATATCCAATACTGTCATCTCTCAATATAAAGGCAAGCTAGTAGTTCTTCCATTGGGTATTTTGATCGAATGAGTTGTGAACAAATGTAATGCTAAGTAATTTGGGCTACTTTTGTAGTCATAATATGACTGACGTTGCCTCTCCGATTGGTGTCCTTACATTGTTATATGTCAGGAATTTTTCACTGACATTTCATTTCCAGGTTGACAGTTACATCAAGAGTGGAATGGTGGTTGGGCTAGGATCTGGTAATGCTTCTAGCATGGCCATAAATTATCTTGGTCAGCAACTCCGTGCAGGTGCTTTGGAAGATATAGTAGGGGTACCCACGTGAGTTCTTCTTACCATTGCAATTGCAAGGCCAAGGCCTTCTTCTCTGTTTTATAATAGAAATCAGTTATTTGCAGTCTATTAGCTCCATCCTGTTTGTGTTTTTTGATGAGGTTATTAAACCTTGCATCTCATATCAATCAGGCACTTTTGTTACATTTATTCACGGTGGTAGAGAATTTGTCAAGGATAGTCGGTTGTCAGGGAGCAACTGTATACTGTCTATTTATGATGGCAACCATATGGTTGACAATTGTTCATTGACAGACCAATTCTTTTGTGATTCTGCGAGACTATTTATTTCTACATAAACTGGTAGGTCATGATTTGTCTAGTGTCTTCTGCCTTGAGCTGACATTATATACATAAAGGGGTTAGTCGGAATTGCTCAAATTTACTCGTTTATTGTGCAATTCAGTTGTCAAATTTCTGCTTAAGATGGTAAAAACATTCTAATAAAAAATCTACCAAGTCAAATAGCTTCTACTGACAAAAGAGAATGTATAAGTTCTGATTTAACCCTTGAATTTATTTAATTTCATCAACTTGCTCATCAAACCTTTCTTGTCTCTATTTGTTTTTTCTTATTTGCTCACAATCTAAGGTCAAGTGTGTGGGGGTGGGGGGATGGTTTGACTCCATTGGGGGTGCCCCATGGTGTCGCTGCCCCCATGGTCCGGCACCCTACCAGCCTTAGGCCCTGTGGCTGACTATCTCCTTACTTCTAGTTTGACTATAGTTTCTGTTGTGAAATAGAAGATTGGCTTGAGATATGACTAACATGGACAGCTTGAGTACCAATTTGAGCATATATAATGAGGATTTTGTAGACATGGCCATTTGGGCCCGTGGGCAACCGGCCCGTTGACCGGGCCCACGGTTCCAAACCGGAACCGGCCCGGAACGCGGTTCGGGCTGGTTTCAACCCGGTTTAAAAAAAAAAAAAAAAAGGTAAGAGGCAAGGGAAAAGGCCTGGAACCGGAACCGGCCCGGAACCGCCGGTTCCACCTTTTCCGGAACCGAACCGCCGGTTCTGAACGGAACCGCCGGTTCTAACCGGAACGCGGTTCCTAGGAACTAGCCACCTCTGATTTTGACTGCCATTAGGGACTGAAGTTGATAGTGAGATCAGGGTTTGAATCTGCACCCTAAGAACTAGAGAATCATTGTCAGGATATTGTTGGGAGCGTAGCAAAGTTAACACCTTTAGGAGGGAGATTGTTCACACTGCATGTCAACAATTTCTCCTACATGTGGTTCGTGTTAGGTCTGCTCTCCCTTAATTCAGTATTCTTCTGCATCAAGAGTCTCAATCTCAATCTCCAATCATTGCCAACAGTACAAACAGCCTCTCCCCATATCTCCTCCCAGGATGGACCGTGATGGCAAACCGCACTTGGCAACTGCAAAGTTCCTTGTTTAGTCCAGGATAATAATACAGATTGGGACACACCAATCAACCATCTTTTCAGTACTATATGTTGGGAGTGGGAAGTAGAATTCTGATACTTCAGGCAGGGAGATCGCTAAGATGGAGCCCAAATCTAAGCCATCAAAAAATCTAGTTGAACCCACTTTTACTTAAAAACTTAAGCCAATTAGGATTATTAATTGCTCCGCGACATACTAATTTTTCAATACGAGGCTTTTTTAACGCAATTCTCTTGTGCATCTGAACACATGTATGATGCTCTGCATCATTCTAGTAGTTGAATATCCAGTGTTCTCTTATTTACATTATGCCAGGTTATGCGCAAACTTATTTATCTTAAAATGGGATAACAGTGTCAGATGTAGTCTTTAGTACACTTTCCACAGTATGAGGTTGGCCTTACATGTCGAGTAGATGTAGGATAGATATCAAAGTAGAATAGAATAACCAATAGAGAGGGGTACCGGAATTCAAAATAAAGAGCTAAGTCCCTATTGTGTTCCTGAAATTTTTCTAAATCTTCTGCTTTTGTATTTATTTACGATCTTTTTTTTTTTTTCGGCAGCATGACTAATTAAAACAAGGGAATCTGATTTGATTAAACTGATGGTAACCTTTTCTTTCTTTTCATTACTTTCATTGCAAATGAATTCTAGAGCGTTTGAAATCCCATGAGGAAAGCCTCTTTACACTGTGGAGTATAAATGTTATTTTTTTTTCTATTTTTAATTCTGAAATAAATTCTCATTTTCACTGACCAAACAGGCTTTGATGAGATTAAAAACTAAATACTGAATATTTTTTGCTAAGATACTTGTATACGTTAAAGTTTCCTGTGTAAGGGGCAGGAAGCAACATAATTTTCAGGGTCAAATCATGCATCATTCTTTTCCTGGTCCATTTTCTCATTCTTCCTTAAAAATCTTATGTAGGTCTGTTACAAGTGCTAGCGAAGGAGCAAAATCAGGAATTCCTTTGGATAACTACCGAGGATATTCTCAGGTGTGGACACATAAATAATTCGTACTCAGCTTCCCCGTGTCTATGACAGTCTTTTTCTTTCTTTTGTGACAGATTTATTTTGGAAATTTGGTAAACGGTTCTTGAAATGGCAGGAGCTAAGTCAGCAGTGAAATTGTTACCATGGAAATTTGTTCAGCTGCATGAATTTTACACCAAAAGATCAATTTTCGATAATGATCCCACCTGAGGGTTTTCCCAGGCTGCAGATTTGCATGAACTGAGTCAGTCAAGGATTGAGTCCATAGACGTGCAATGTGCAGCTTAGCAGTCCTGCAGCAAAGCACTAAAGAATGGTCCATGACATGTTGTGTTTTCCTACTTGTGTTATTACAAGTTAACATGCTGAAAAATCGAATTGGGAGAAACCACATAATGCATGTTGTTTATTTGATTAGTTGCTTTACTTATCCTCTTCATAATAGGAGTTCAATGCTCTAGGTTATGCCCAAGTATCTCTCTTTCTGTTGCTATAATTTTTGTATTTACTTGGTTTTTGGTAGATTGACTTCGCCTTTGATGATGCTGATATCATAGAAGAAGACACACTCATTGCCGTCATTGGCCGCCGAAAATTGGAAGGCGGAGAGTCAATAATCCAAGAGAAAGTTAGTCTTGTTTAAACACCATAAGATGAGCCTTACTAGTCTATGCTCTACGATGGAATCGTATGCTGTTTCTTCCTTCTAACTGTGAGCCGACTGGGTTATTATTCTGTTGTTTGCAGTTTGTACTTAATGCAGCCAAGAGACTTGTATTTATCATCACAGAGAACAAATATAAAGGTGCTCTAGATGGTTCTGTTCCAGTCTTAGTTCAATCTGTAAGCAGCTATGCACATATATGTCATCTACATATGTTAAAGTGCTCAAGAGAATGATAGTGAAGTAAAGATTCTGTTGCCAGCTCAACTGGATGGAGACAGCTGAAGAGATTGATGATTTGTTTCTGGGAGATGCAGAGGTTTGGTTTTTGATGAAATGTAAATACTAGGGACTGATTCTGGACTTTATTCAAAGAACTTAAAACTGATCTGAGATTAAACATTTAATATCCCTACATCTTTGATCTGTCAGAACTTCGTTTATTGTATAGATAACAGCATAGAATAGGGGATGTCTTGTCCTTCAAATTACTAAGCTTCAACTACAGTTATAAGCCATCATCTCTTAATATAATACTTGTTAACTTGTCATGTCATGACTAGTGTCAGCAAAATATCACTTGGCACTCACTTTGTGGGTGTGCAGATTTTTGTTACTGTGGTTTTGTAACAATTGCGGCTGGGCCGCCTTGGGAGACTTTAATGTGCGCGGTTTTTTGTTACTATGATTTGTATGATTAATTTTCTCTTCTGTCGAAGGTCTGGAGAAGACCATCAATAGGACATGCTGATCCATTAGGTGGAGATTTTCCTGTAGTTACCAAGGATGGCCATAATGTTCTTGATGTCATATTCACATCTCCAATTGCAAACCTTGGTATGATGCCCAAACCTGATTTGCTCCTCTTATTTTCCTTTTTGATTTATGATAATGTGCGTGACTTCTCTTTAATGTAATTGTAGCTCAAGTAGCTGACAGCCTTGACAGAGTAGATGGAGTGGTGGACCATGGGGTCATTTCTAAGTTTCCGTGAGTTAAACCTCATTCTTTTGGTGCATTTCTCGGATTCGTATTGAAGGAATTTTGTTTGGTCACTCTTGGAGTGTTGCAGCAGCATGCTTCTTAGTCAATAACACACAATAAGTCACAATGATCTGATGCATGACGTGACAACCATTTCTGCCATGGTCTGCAAGAGGTTTTTAATCTTCGAGTCACTTCTATCTCACTAAGCTTCCTCAATAAGTTTCCGTGTGTGTGTATATATATATATACACATGTCATGGATGTTTAGAAAATGGCAAGCTTGATTAACATCTGAATAAAGATCTTTCTCAATATTCCCCTTTGATGAACGGGATCATAAACCCTTTTATTTGGAAACAAGAAATGCAGAAAATCCTTTCATCCATTCAAGGCAAGACTAATAAACAAGTAGCTCTAATTCACTTGTTTTAGGTGTGCCCACTACTTTCGTGTGTAATCTTCATAGAGCACACCTTGGAACGTTCTTACACAATGTTCTGGATTAGAAGGAACAACAATTTTTAATTGTTTTCATGTGTAGGGTTATTTCCAGGAAATTCTAGGCGGCACTAGATTTGTATGGCAGTCCAATCAACATAACTATTTAATTCAGATTGAAAATTAGTATGCGAGTCTTCAATTTTTTGTGTTAAAATATCAGAGGAGACAAAGTTGAGAACAATTTGAAAAAATAGTTTCATGTTCTAGAGAAACAAATAGGCCGCTACCTCAACCACTCTTCTGTCACTGTTATTATAATTGCCCACCATTGCCACCTCCACTGTCATTTGCCCACTTTCAATTCGTCCATGGTGATGGTGGTGGAGGCGCTGATGGTGATAGAGTGACGGTGGTGCCAGCTATGTTTTAGTTTTTCCTAAAGCAATCATCTTAAAAGCTTTTCCTTGTGCATATATGGTGAAGGATAGCTTCTTCATCATACAAAGGTCAAAGTTACTTGTCACCGCATCTTTATAAGCATTATTTTGAGCATAAGACTCCTGAATATGAAAGAAGGGCAATGATACCGCTATTCTTGTCGTCTTTCCTCGATAATAATCTACTTTGTTCCTTTCCACGAACTATATCCCTGTTAAATATCAATTAGATATTCTTCAGTGGACTGTCTTGGAAGATTGAACAGGTGATATCAGCAAACTGTTACTTAAAAAATTCTTCAGTTTTCCTCTCTTAGATTCTGGCCTGCAGTTATTTTGCTGCTGTGGTGGAGACAATCATAGGTGAAATACTAACTGTTTGGACTTTTAACTGAGACTTGTCTGTCCACTAAATGATCCCTGGAGATATGGCACGACACCTTCATCTGCTGATTGTATTCTTGGACCATGTTCAGGAACAATTGCTACTGCTTTTTAAAGAATTCTAAAGAGAACCCTGAGTGATTACTTGAACTTCTTTGATTTCTGAGATCCTATATCTCATACTATGGTTCCAGAAAACTGCTAAGCTAGCAATTTTTATGTTTAGAGAGGGTAGATTTTCAAAGCAATAGACTCCTAGTTAAACATACTTCTATAGAGCAGCATCTGTGTTATCTAGTGGTCCATGGACATGTTTATGGATCACTACCTCACATTCAGATATTGGAAACCAGAGTTTACCCCATTGGTAGTGAGAAACGGTTCTGTCATAGGTAGTATGTCATCTTACCAATGTTTATGTGACACCAATCCTTCTTGTAATCTGTTCTCTCTAAAGCTTGTATTTGTCTTGAGTAGAACCTAACTTATCAAATAATTTTGGCGAATTTTTGCTTAATCTTATGTGCCCATCCATATCCACAACTTATCTCAATAGTATTGGTATATTATCATGTTAAAATTAAATCATCTCTTAGCACAATCTGTAGCTTGTTATGAAGTGATAGAATCATGATTCTCATCACTTTCAGAAAGCTTGAGTTGACTGTGGATGTGATCTTCAGTGGGAAAGTATCTCAGAATTCATTACGTTTTCTATTTAATGGAGACTTTCTTGAAATTCCCTTTGTGCTTGTTGAGCCGATGGAAGCGCCTTTTTTTTTTATTTTTTCTGTCATTGGAATTGCAGTTGCACTGCGGTGGTTGCATCACCAAGCGGAGTTTCTGTCATCGATAATGTGCTGACAAATGTTGCTGGGGATTCTGCAATATGAACTTAGAGAATGGTCTGTTTTTTAAACGTGGTGGGAAGGTAAGTAGAACATGTAGAAACCACGAATACCAGAGGAAATGCACAACTCAACAAAAAATTTCAAGTACTCCTTGATGATATCTTGAGGCATCATCCTCTTTCCCTTTCTTTGACTGAACTTATTTTTGACTGAAAAGTTTATCGGCTACAATCCATATTGTATATTCACAGTACAATTTAGAAGTCTTAGAATGTTAAGTGTTACCTATTTGTTGTGTTTGGTTAAAATTATCTTGGAGGCTACGAACTTTATTGGCCATATTATGGTAAGATTTGATCCTTCGTATCGAACTCAAATAGCTTCACTGTAAGCAGTTAATAAGTTCCTAACATGCATGATATGGTTTCATTCTCTTCTGTTGCACCGAGTCACGGTCTCTAGTTGTAGTCGCGTTTGTCCTGAATCTTTGCATCATATTTTCCGAGTATCGCGGCCATTTCTCATCTGTTTTGGGATTCATTTGTGAGGCTTCTTTGTCATTGAATTCCAGGCGGCTCAAACCGTGACTTTTCGAGTGGGATGGTGTTGTGGGTACTTTTTTATAACAACAATCTCGAAGGCAATGACTGGCATCGATTATCTCTGTTAACTCTCACAAATCTCAAATACAAGACCACATGGACTCACGCAAGAGGGGCTTACTTCGTGCCAATCTCACGGCACTCACTCTCTCACTGGTCTTTCACTTGCGTCCCCTATATTCTCGAAATCCGGAGATTCTCGAATAGGTCAAACCCTTCAAATTGGTACTGAATCCATCGGCGGATGGATAACCTGGCGAACTGAAATATCTTAGTAGCTAGAGGAAAAGAAAGCAAAAGCGATTCTCATAGTAGCTGCGAACGAAATGGGAAACCTAAACCGTGGAAATGGGGTTGTGACGAAGCAATACAAGTGATATCGAAGCCTTGAGTAGTGAAAAAAATAGTGGAATGCTGTATTTTTAGGATTGGATTTTATTTTCGAATGTCCCTCGTAATCATGAGAAAGTAGGTTTTTTTTAGCTATGGGCCTAGCAAAAGAAAAATTGGGATAGGATACCTTGTGATTTCCATCATTCTTTTTTTGTTGTTGTTGTTGAAATTAGGTATCTAGTAAATGCTAAAGCTTTTTTGATTTTGGTCTGTGATAAATGCTAGAGCTTTTTTTTTTTTTATTCTTAAAATCTACAATAAATGCTAGAGATTGATAGCATGAGAATTGGACAAACAAGATCGCATGATTTCTCGCCATAAACATCCTAATGAAAGTGCTTTTTGTCTCTCTTTAAGTAAGAGGGTTCCCATATTGCGCCTACAATAAATATTAAGATGATGTGAAAACAAATACAATCGACATTTCTCATCATAACTTTCCACTTTCAACCTTTTCCGTAGTAATCAGTAGAGTTTTCTTTCTAATCACAACTATCGGATTTCATTTACGAGCATAGCAAATAAGCCAACATCGTTGAATTATAATGAAAACTTGTTGGATCGTGTTGGTATATTAGTTGATTGAGAAAAATTGTCCAATCAATCCTAAATCTATTGTGTGAATGCTAAATTAGTACTAAACTTTTTAATTTTGTCAATTCGGTCATAAAACTTTGCTCAAAATTGTAATATAATCTCCGGCCAATTTTCTTGAAAAGCGTTGACGTAGCTATCACGATCCGACTCGGGTTTTCCAATAATGGTCGGGGAAACGGGAAGAGAGTTTAGGGGCATTGCCTAAGGCTGGCCGACGGCCCTCGATTACGCTCGGCCTCACCCAAGTCTATATCTCTTACAATGTTGAATTTCGTTGTAAGTCTTGATTAGTCTAAGGAATTTTAGGAGTCGCCACTAGCCTTTCAGGGTCGGCTAAAAACCGAGATGAGACATGAGAGTTTTGTCTTGTTTTCTACGCAATCATAAATTTACTAAGTTCGGGGACTTGATTACGCTAATTGGTGTCCTTCATGTATCTATACCTCAGTGGGATCGTTCATTTAAATGATCAAGCACGTTTTTACCAATTATAATCCTAAAGGTCTTTAAGCAGCTACGTGTGCATGCAAATGTTGTTTTTGGGGTTCCTTATGTTCTTAAGGGTTGTCCTGACCATTCTAGGGAGGAAAATGTACAATCAACTTCTTGAAACACGAATGTTACGTTCGGATAATCAAATGAAAAAGGGAAAAGGAGGAAAGAGAGATAAAAAAACACACAAAAAAATAGAATAAAATAAAAAAATGTCTTGATTTTTGGGTGGGTTGATCCGACTTGGAGAGTATACTTTAAAAGACCAGCTTCTCATATATGCATGGGAAAAAAACTTTAGACCCAGAAAAAATCAGAGTCAACTGGTAAGTTATATTTGACCAAAAAAATAAAAATAAAAACTGGTCAATTGTTGTTTATTTGTATCTATTGGGATTTATATCTTTCTCTTATTTCCTTTTTGTTTGTTTCGAACAGCCGGCCCGCCGTCGCTGACCTTGACTTTGCTTGCCACAGAAAGCGTTTTATATTAAGGTTCCCTTCATAGGGCCCAATTTGACATACTCAGAAGTGTAGTCAATTGCATCTTGGGGACGCCAATGAAAATTCTATTTTCGCGTCACCTTATTGAGGTTATTTACGCTATCGATCGAGTAAATCCAAGGGTCGTGCTTCATTTTCCGACTCCTATGAAAGATTTCCGAGAGAAGACGGCGCATACATTTGAAAATGTCATGTTACCACACATGACTATAGATGGACAAGATCGGAATTCGCGATGGGGAAGAGGATTGGTCTTACTCTCTAGTGAATGCAAAAATAATTGTGCAAGTGTTCCACGAGTCTTTGGTACTACCTTTCACAACAATCGAAGTTTTACTAGAGCAACGAATGTTACATATAATTTTATTCTTTGTTGAGTTGAATTTTTGATTATTTTTCTTCTCATGTTACACATGTGTTTCCCCCCCCCCCCTACTATCGTCGTGAACACCCTCCCCCAAGTAAAATAAATTAAGAGAAATCGTGCAGGTGAAAAGAAGGCCGGCGCTTTTTTTTTTTTTTTTGGAAAGAAAGATTCCATTAACTAATTAAGATAATATTCGAGAAGTAACTCCCAAATAACTGTAAAAAAAAAGAAAATATTAGAAAGCAAATACAGAGCATATTTTGCATCTAGAAGTAAGTCTAAAAAAAAAAAGCACACTTTATTTTCAAAAGTTCAAAAAAAAAAAAATCCTTAGCCCGATCACTAAATTCGGTGATGAGTACATATCGAGATTTCTCGCATCATTTGCAATGGTTTGCGTACTCACCTAGTTTCGACGTCCCGATCATCAAATTCGGTGATAGTACACATCGAGAACTCCCACACCATTTGCAACGGCTTGTAGTGCATGTCTAGTTTCGACATCCCCATCACCATCGTCGAGCAAGAATACCAAAACATCAATACATTGAAAGAACACACATCAAATACTTATAAGAAACTCCCATATCTAGATCTAGTTCGGGAATAAATCCATGGATCTAGACCTAAATCTAATTGGGAGAGGAGCACGGCCTAATCTCGAGATTTTATGGAGCCACATTACAAATATCCTGATCGGTGGCTGTTGACTAGATGAATGGCCGATTCACACCCACAAACTCCCAAAATAGAGTGGATGGTCTAATGATAGCGACAAATTCTTTTGTGGTTGGCACACAACAGTAAAAACAAAATTATGATTTTTTTGTTGTAAGCATAACAAGGTCTCACTATCATGCATAACGTGACTGTCATGCAATCCTTTTCCATGGGGAAATAACTCTAAATAAGGAGCTTTAGTAAAAATGTATTTTCTAGGTTCGAACAATATCAAATAGCTAAATTAAACAAGGAAAAAAAATTTATTATGACTGTTTGGAGAGTCTTATAGACTACTACTATTGGGGAAAATTACAAAAAGAGTTCTAAACCTATTATAATTGTGGCGGTTCAATCATAAATTTTTTAATTGTGCCAATTGAGTCCATTTGACCAATTTTAACCTAAAGCGATGACATGGATGTCAACCACCCATCGACTATTGTCGTAGGGCCTCGCTCGGTGGCTAGTGGAGGTCATCGGGCCTTGGATGGTGGCCGGAGGCCTCTTCCCAGCCCTTAACAATATAAAGAAAAGAAAAGAAAAGAAAGAAAAGAAAATTCAACGTTAGTGTTTGTCGTGCCACATTGGACGACCGCTAAATGACCGGCATCCATGTCATCAATTTTTGGGAGAAATTGGCCGGATGGACTCAATTAGCAAAATGTGAAACGATTTAGGACTTAATTAGCACAATTAAGAAGTTTAGGGCTGAATTGGCACAAATGGAATAGATTTAGCACTCTCTTAGTAATTTTCCCGCTATTATAGTCATAAACGTTTTTACGTTCTTGAAATTGAAACGTAACTAGTACATAGTAGAAGTTACCGGATCTGATTTTATAAATTTTGTAGATTTGTTAGATTTCTACAATATGTTGACATGTATCACGTAATCAATTATTGTTTCAGACTGATGAGGAGTGAATGTACATAGTTTATTTTCCCATCTTTTTCGTATCCGAAACTCAAACTCACATAAGCACACAAGTGGGGAAACCGTTTTAGGGTCCTCAAGTTGAGCCAACCCCTCTAGCATTGGGAAGCAATTTTTAAGGTTGAGGGCCGCTCATCCATCGCCCATCGTCGTCTTGTTTCACCATCGCCTCGACCGCCACTCGTTGTTGTCTTCATCGAGGGCTCCACCGTCTCATGCCATATTCCCTCGCACCACGCTCGCATCACAATCTCTCTCTTTGCTCATCTTATGTCGGTTTCTCGGTTCTCGTCGTTATCTCCATTCATGGTCTTTGCCGCCATCGCTCGTGAGAAAGAGACGATGACACCAAGGACGAGCCTTGGATCCGAGGCTTGGATTAAGCACGAGCCTCGGTTCTAGTCTCATTCTTGTTCGACCTGAGCCTTAGACAGGGCTCGAGTCGACCTAAGATGCGCTTGCTGTCATCTCAAATTTTACCACTCGTTTTTCATAAATCATTAAGTTTGATCAACGAGATACAAGTCCGAAAAACGATAGATAGCACAAATTGGCGTATTTGTCACTTTAGGTAAATTCTCCTTTTCAATCATTTTCTTTTATCATTCTCTACTACAAAACAAGGGTTGGCACCTAACTAGGTCGGCTCTTTTAAAAAGGTTGTGGGGCTGTAAATGCTTGACGATGAATATTATAGATAGATAAGGATGTTCTAACTATGGTCGTGAATGTAAAGCGTTTGCATTCCATTTCAAAAATTTGTTTAGTCTTTATATCTGAGTTATGGATTTACAAATGGAATAAAGAGAGGAAATGAAGAAAGTTTGTTCAAAGGAGACATGTAGATGTGGGAACCACCTGATGTAAACGCTTTACATTCATGACCATAGTCAGAACATCCGTATCTATCTATAATATTCATTGTCAAGCATTTACAGCCCCACAACAATTTAAAAAGAGCCGACCTAGTTAGGCAAAATCTGGTTTGGCAAATTTCTAGGGTTTGCACTTTTACATGGCGCAGGTTATTCATAGCTTTGCTTTGACAGCCGCCTTAGTTTTCGAATTTTCAAACTTTTGAAAGACAAACCAATCTTCCCTGAACATAGACAATAGGGTCACAGTAAAATTATTCCAGGAAGAATGCACAATTAATTCTAAACCTACTGCGCATACTTTAGTCGGGTTTTAAAGCTTTAATGGAATCAATTTAGTTGTAAAACTTGGAGGGAAAGTGCGATTAAGTCCTCTCGAGCAAGTCTCGCCTGATTTATCTGACGTGGCAGTTCAATCATCATTGTCGCCTACACGTAACAACAATGGCGTGACTTGGACTGATATTGAACAAGATGATGCCGTCATTTGTTTAGATAAATCCTAAAATCAATCCCTCGCGTTCGAGGCCTAATAATTCCCCTGAGACACCTCAGTTCCAGTCTTGGCACAACACTTGGAGCGAAGATGAAGACGACCTCGCGATATTGCAATAGGAACGGCAAGGAGTGGTTGTGTTCGGAAGGCATAACTGTAATTGTGGTTCCCCCAAGAATGTATTGTCTTTTCATGACCGATTTGCGTTAATTGTGTTAGTTTCTTAGCATGTGATGCGTTGACCCTCTTTCAATGGAAAAGCCCCACATCTTTGCTCTTTACTCTTCGTTTGAATCCGAATTTGTCACGATGTTAGTTCCTTTTTGTGATAATCAAATGAAAAAGGAAAAGGAGGAAAGAGAGATCGAGAAAACAAAAATAAAAATGTTTTTTGGGTGGATTGATCTGACTTGAAGAGTAGACTTTAAAAAGACTAGTCTCTCAAAGCACAAGTTGACTACCCAAGAGCCGAAATTCCGATGACTCACCTCGGGCGTGGGACGCAATTATACAATCTTACCTGGTGGTAGCCAGCCAAAGTTGATGTAGGGTCTATCTTTCCTATCGCCATCCCCTTATTGCCAAACATATCTTTTTTTTTTTTTCTTGTTGGCGAGAAATGTCCTTTGTATATTTTATGTCCAATAGATCTCAAGATTCGGACGAGGTCTCATACGAAGCAGCCTAAGGACTTACTAAGATCTAAAGTTAATTGCATCTTGGGGACGTCAATGAAAATTCCATTTTGCCGGTGCTGACCTTGACTTTGCTTGCCACAGAAAGTGTTCTAAATTAATCTGTGCATGTCGGAGGTTCCTTTCCTAGGGCCCAATTTGAAATATTCAGAAGTCTAGTTAATTGCACCTTGGAGACGTCCATGAAAATTCTATTTTCATGTCAACTTATTGCGGTTATTAAGTAAAATCCGAGGGTCGCGCTTCAATTTCGAACTTCTACAAAATATTTTCGCAAAAAACCGATGCACACATTTATAAAGTCATATTACTACACATGACTAGAGATGGACAGGATGGATTTTTGCGATATCAAAGACAGATTGACAAGCAATTATGAATGTCTTATTCTGTAGTGAATGCAAAATTATTGTCCATTATTCCATGAGTCTCTAGTTTTTCCTTTCACGACAAACGACATGTCATTTTATTCTTCATCGACTTACATTTGTAATTATTCCTGTTCACATGTTGCACATGTGCTTTGTATCTTTTTCTTCCCTGATATGGTCATGAGACCCTCCCACAAGTCAAGGAAATTAAGGGAAATCGTGCAAGTGCAAAGAAGGCTTGCGTAAAAGGCTGCTGGCTAACGCCTGCCGACCTCCATTGAACACTAGGCGAGGGTTGGCAAGGGGTCGCAGCCCTCACCTAGATTTGAGCGAATGTCGTGGCCCTTAACCACTTGGGTAGGGGTTGACGGCCTTCTCTCACATATGGGTAAGGGTCGCGATCCTCACCAGCGACCATCGATGCAAGCCCTCACCTAGTGGCTCGTGGAGGTCGCCAGGCCCTCGCCTAATGTCATTTTATTGTTATGTTTGACATCTGGTTTACCATTTCATGCAGCATGAGAAAATCACTTGCAGCATGACGTAACAAATCAAATTTAAAACATAATACAAAAATGGCATGAAATTGGAATTTTCACTTATAACAACACATGGCAAATCGGATTCAAGACATAATTATGAAATGACATGACAAGGCAATATTCACATGCAGCATGACTTGGCAAATCATATCAAATTAGAAACATGATAGCGAACATAGCAACATTCACACGGCATGATAAATCGGATTCAATACCCTAGTAAAATGACATGGTATCACAAACTAAGTTCAAGACATGCCAACGAAACTAAGAAGTGTCAATATTCACATGCAGCATGATATGTCAAATCAGGTTCAAAACACAATAATGCATTGACAGAATATGACAATATTCACAAGCAACATGACATAAAAAAAGATTCAAAACCTGATAATGAAGTAAAACGACATGCCAATATTCACAAGCAACACTACCATCATGTGTATGGATTAATGACACAAGACAGAAGTGATAGGGAGAGGAAATTTACACAAAAGAATTTAGAGAAATGAAGAGAAGCATTCAAGGATAGG
This sequence comes from Rhodamnia rubescens, assembly GCA_021437795.1. Lineage (NCBI taxonomy): Eukaryota > Viridiplantae > Streptophyta > Magnoliopsida > Myrtales > Myrtaceae > Rhodamnia > Rhodamnia rubescens. The sequence goes on from JAILYA010000040.1 coordinate 2,013,745, forward strand.
AAACTGATATAAATGAAATCAGTCATGCAAAAAGGAAAAAGGAGTTGTGAAGCCAATATGTATAGAGTTATTGGCACTAAACCCTATTTCAAACAAACCAGAAATAAGATAGGAATGTTGGTATAGAAGCAAGTGATCGAACCATAAAACAGACAAAACAAGAAAATAAATTGAAGATCGGATTTACGTGATTTGGTCGTAGAAACCTACATCCACGAGAGAGCAGCAGCGAATTCCACTATAGAGCGGTATAACGGGGATTACAAACTACACTTGAGTCACTCAAATACTCTTAGTGTTTCACCGCCCCGATTACATCTAATATCTCATGTTGTGTTTAGCCCCACAATTACTCACGAAATAATATCTCAATCTTAAAAAAGAATTGCCGAAATTTTAAACACATGATTTCACGGTTTCTACTCTAAAAGTTTTCAAGCTTTTAGATGTGATTCGGGAACAAAGCTTCATTTCACGAATGGCAAGAAGACCCATGCTACTCATTCTTTTTCATTTGATGAAGAAGTGCCCATGCGTGCGCACACACACATAGATATGTAAAATGTGCAAGGAGATCTTGGCTACGATCTGAACTCAAATTTCCTAATTTGAGTTCTCTTTTCATGCATAGAGCCCAAAACGCATCTCGTATGGTTGTGTTTGGTCATTAGGATAAAAATCGGGACATGATGTATTTTATCCTATACCGTATGTGGTAGATATCCAAGATAGGATAAATGAGGATATATCCCGAGTAAAAATATTCTCGGGGGAGGGTGGGATAGATCCCGATAAGATTGTTCAAGAGAAAAGACACGAGGAGAATCAAATTATTTCTATATCCACTGCCTCTTCTTTATGTCGGGCCGCCTCTCCCTGTGTTAGGCCACCTTTCTAACGGCGGCAATTGTCAAATTTGGCCGTATCTCCGATGGTGCCTGGTTGGGGTCCTTGGTAGTAAAACTAGATATATGCACGACCTCATTTTTTAATCGATAGTTTGACATAATATGATATCATGTCCCCAGTTCTTTAATTGTTTGAACCTTTCCAACATTCGAAAGGGGTCTCGATATGTTATGAAAAACTTGAGGTTAATCATCAACTTTCAAGGTAGCTCTCTTCGTCGACCTGGATAAATGCATCTTCAACTTGTGAGAAAGAGGCTGAACAACTCTATTGTTCAGCACTTGTTTTCTCACTTGATAAGACAATGAGTAAAGCCAATGAATGATTATCAAAAGATTGACTCCAAATCAAGACCCTTGGTTTTGTTGGGTTTGCTTGAACGTTGTCGTGCTTGAATTTAGATAACACAAATCTCTCGCTTAACAATAATTCGCTCATCGAACTCATCACTTGAATAACTTCTAAAGCGTAATGATGTTTCAGCAAAAAAATAATTGATCTTAGCTGTGCTTTGCCTCTATTTATCCGACTTTTTATCCGTAGTTCACCAAACAAGTAAATAGGACATAACAAAACCTTTGGATTTCTTATCCTACGCCATTCGACCCTATCTTGACTAGAAATCCGGATGACTAAACACATCCTGTAAGAATATAAGTGGACAAAACTTTCTTTTCTTTTTCATTTTCTTTCCTTGATTAACAACTCTTGCTTACCAATTTAATACCTTGCCGAACAGAAAGTATGATTTCCATGGCACATTGTTGCTTCGACATCCACACATATTCAATTTATCTTGAGTTGGATTTCATTTACGAGGCTGAAACTTGAGACATATTTTAACAATCTCCACCTCAATTCAACGTTTGAACATAGTCACAATTGATTCGCTAAAATTTGGAACTTTGTTGTTAGTCTCCCACAATTCCAATGGGCTCAACCGCCACAAACATCGTTCGAGTTCAAGCCACACTTGAACTTCATGATAACCGTAGACATTATCATAACATCAATTGCACCTACACCTTTAAGCGCTCCGCAAGGACTTTCGAGACACAACCCCTCAACCATAAATAAAGCAAAACCACCATTGCATCCATATCTATTAGGAGATCAAAGATATATCTTATCAATATTAGTAGTTACATGAACTGTTGGCTCACCTAGCTATAATCACTATATGCGTCAATTACCCCTGGTTCTCGCTACTTCAAGAGTTTTGGTTGCAATTTCACTTCAAGCTAAACATCATCTAGATTCGCAAAAATATTGCTATAATCACTCCTAGCTAGAAGCACTTGGAGACTTGTCAAATGATACTTTTGTGAATTTAATTATGAACACCACAATCGATAGCTCGCTCACCTTAGGCATAGCCTAGGAACATGTACTTTCTTGCCCTTTCATTAAGCTTATCATCACTCACTCGTTCATAACATGGGCAACCAAATTTCTAATAAAAGAATAATCAACAACGTTATTTGACCACACTACTTCGGAGTCCGACATTTAATCATAGTCGATGGGGACCTATTCATTAGGTAACTCACCATACTAAGCGCATTCACTAGGAATCTCCTAGCCATACCAACACTAGAGAGTATTTTATGAGCCATCTCTAGTAGTGTTCTACTTATAAGCTCCGCAACATGTTGTTTCTCATTGGCACTAGTGCGGTGTCTCACTATACCTTCCTTTATGAAGAATTCGTTTGTGACTTTAAGCAAAATTCCATGCTTTTGTCGGTCCGCACATGCACGATCATTTTTCCAGTGTCCTTTTTGATCAAATCTTTTAGTTGTGCGATCCCGACAACAATATCAAACTTATGCATAAGTATAAACACCCAAGTCTTTCTCAAGTGGTCATTGAAATTATTAGCATAAATCTGGACTCTTCCTCGAAGGAAATTGCGACGACTGTGAACATCTAAGTGAATTAATTCTACAATTTTGTTGCTTTTCCGATAATCGTATTGAACCGCACTTTCCACCGTTGATCTAAATCACAGCACTATCATAAATTCAGCTCGTGAGCAATATAATCACACGGTAAATTTCTTTCACTTATAATCTTCAGACTTCTTTCGCTAATGTGCCCCAATCACATATGCAATAGTTTAAACTCTCAAACAAATGCATCCGACGTCTCCACAGCGAATTCCATCATTGTCTCACCTTTAAGCTCCTATAGGCCATTATGCGTGATTCCTCTCATTAATACCAAGGCACCTCGAATAATTTTCAATTGTTTTACTGAAGAATACCGACACCTGACTAAATCTAGGACACTTAATAAAATTAGATTCTTCTTCAACTCTAGAACATTTCTCACTACGGTCAATATCCTCATAATACCATCATGCATTTTGATTTCAATATTGCAAACACCTACAACGTCCCATTTAGCATTGTTCCCCAACCGCACTTTACTACTATTTATGCAATAATAAGTAGTAAACCAATTCCTATTTGGTGTAGCATGAAACGAATAACTAGAATCCATAATCCATCCGTCGAATGATAAATCATCGGTGATGAGACAAGACATAATCGGTATTATCCGAATTACTATCAACTACATTTGTAACATCATATGCAAACTCAACTCTAATTCCCTTATCTTTCTCATTCTTTATCTTAAGGCAATTCCTTCTAAGATGCCCCATCTTGCCACAATTCCAATTGACATCACCACTAGTCCTAAATTGATTACTATATTCGGGTTTATGCTGCTTATGTTAACATGAGTACAAATTCTTCCTCTATTTTCACCTACTAAAGCAGTAGACACGGATTCATCATATTCTCTTCTATGGATGTTCTCACTCAAAATTAAATATTGAATCCAATTGAACGTCAAACTTGTTGACCTAGAGGAATCACTAACAATAGTATTCCAATAACAAGGCAATGAGGATAATAGAATCAAAGCAAATATCTCATCTTCAAAGTTGATCTCAATTGAACTCAATTGACTAATGATCACATTTAATTCATTGATATGAGCAAGCGATGTGCCTTCGCTCATCTTCAAGTTAAACGATCGCCATATTAAATAGAACTTGTTGATCACAAAAGGCTTTTCGTACATGTCCCATAGGGCATTCATTAAAATCACAATGGTATTCTCTTTCATGATGTTAAAAGCGATGTTATGAGACGACGATAGCTGAATGACACCCAACGCTTGTCCATCCATAAATTCTAGATCAACTTGCTTCATTTTCTTTTACTTCTCCCCGGACAATAGTAAGTCTAGTTTCATGTGATATAGATAATCCTCAATCTGCATCTTCTAGAAACCAAAATGCTTTTCATCAATCCTGTCGATTTTCACTTTACCTTCTTTTTGTTGCCATCGATTAGCTTCAGCTCATCCAAGCCTAGTTCTCATACCAATTGTTATGGGAGCAAGTGATCGAACAATAAAATAGATAGAATAAGAGAATAAATCATACATTGAATTTACGTGATTCGGTTGTAGAGACCTATATCCACGAGGAGAGTAACAATGAATTTCACTATAGATCATGATATAGTGGAGATTACACACTACACTCTTAGTGTTTCTCAGCCCTCATTACATTCAATAACTCACGTAGTGTTTAGCCCTATAATTCCTCACGAAATAATCTCTCAATCTCATGAATGAATAACACAAATGTTAAGCACAAGATTTCATGACTTAAAGTTTTTAAGCTTTTGGATGCAATTTGCAAACAAAGCTTCACTTCACGGATGGCAAGAAGACCCACGCTGCTCATTCTTTTTTGTCTACGGGGAAGGACACACACACACACACACACACATATATATATATATATATATATATGAAAAATGCTTTCATTATCGACAACAATTTATGTTTAAAAATTTTCATGGATGACGAAAGTATTTTTCGTTCATTCGTTTTGTACGGAAACAGATGATCAATTTTAGGAAAATATTTTTCAAATCATTCATTTTTCATGAAACAAATGGAGAATTATTGTTATATATTTCATAGTGTGTGAACGTTTATCTAGGTTAAATATTTGTGTCTACAAACTTGACCCCATTAAAACCTAGAATATCCATGTATTTTTATTTGTATAAGTAGTTCACATTTATGATTTCTTTTTTTATGATGGACGGATCAAATGATATCTTCGTTCCAGCTTTTGCCTCTTCTTCTCCCTCTAAATCATAATTTTCCTAGCCATATTGGTCCAGTTTACATTAGCATCAATGATACAAGTTAGATCCTATATGTAGAAATATAATTTATTATCTTTATACATAAGGATACTAGATTACCTACCTATTGAAATTGCAGGATCCAAAAGATTCTTCTGATATTCGAATTTGATCCAGAATTTCCTATTTGTCAAAAGAAAAAAACGGCAAGATAGTTGAGAAGCAATATTGGATTTATAATTCATCGATGGGATGCGATGGGTAGTTAATCGTATTCTGAAACACGGAAAAAAATCATTAGTGAGACATGCAAGAAAATGCAGAATTATGACATTTATATTTGAAACTCTAACAAAATAGGGAAAAAAGGAAAAGGGAATAGACTGTTTTTCTTAATTTAATGTAGGGGTGAGCATGGTTCTAGGGTAGAACCAAGCAACCGAAGAACCGAACCGGTGGAAACACTATGGGTTTCAAGTTCTAGGTTTTAGAGTATGTAAGGTAGGTTCCAAGTTTCAAACTTTAAGAAGCCGGTTTCGACGTGTAGGTTCCAAATTTCGGGAGGTGAAAACTGAAATTCGGAATAAGTCTTTGTGTTTCTCTTGTTCTATGTCTTCATGCTATCTTGCAGTATTCCATGGTGTTCAATGATAAGTATGTAATTTGGAACCATTAGTTTAAGTTTCATTTTCGATGAAATCCATGACCGCGACTTTTACTTTGTTAATGTTTCATATTCTTTGTGTGTTTAAATATTAGATATGATGAGCGGATTATAGCAACAAATGATAGTCATTAAAAGTGATCATTCTTTGCAATCGTTCAATTTAGAATATAGACGTAACCTGAATAGAATCTGTAATCGATCCGGAAACTTGTGACATGGTAGGTTTCGGGTAATTTTAGGGTATGCAACGTAGATTGCAGATTCCAAAAGAAGTCAAAAACCGATTCCGACGACACTTGAAAGGAACCTTGTAACCACTCACTCAAAATTCAATATATGAAATGTAACAAAGTCATAAGGTTTCTTTTTCCAATGATTCACAGACTTAACTGATGCAATGTAATTTGACACATCTTCTGAGAAGTGCAATCGATGTCCTTATGCTCATTGTCTCTCCAACTTCTTAAACGTGACAATTTTCAATAAAGGCTGCCATTAGGAAAATTTGGATTGCAAGCACCCCAATTTTCAATAAAGGCTGCCATCCGGAAAATTTGGATTGCCTCTGTCCCAAGCTCCCCATAGTCCGAAGACCTCGACTGCAGTTTTGAAAGGCTTAGATTAGAATATTGTAATCTACACACGAAAATATGAGATTTCTATTGACTTTTCACCCTCTGTCCATCTCTATTTTTTTTTTTTAAATTTTCCCCTTCCTTTTCTTTATTCCCGAGCAAAGTACAAAGAACCTTAAAAGTATGCAAAGTTGTCTTTCTTTGAATTCAACGGATTGAGCATTTAATCTTCGGGGATGCCACATTTCAATGTGGTATGTGTACACCTTGCATGTGAGGTGAGCGAAGCAGTTTATATATTCCTTTGCTCTCTGATTTGGCTGCAGATTCTAGCTGGCTTGAAAACGAAAATTCAGGATGGTCAGCAATAGTCAGTAGACACCCAGGAAAGAAAAGAAAAGAAAAGAAGATACCTGGGATTGGATCACTATTCGTTGGTCGGTAACGTGCCTCTTGCGCTGTTATTTGTTTGTATGCCGTTTAAGTCTCCGGTCATAATTAGACGCTGGAGCTTTAATTATTCCCGTCCCGAACCACAAAAAAATAAATAACAAATAATTAAAAATTATTATAGAGATTTACTTTTTCGTGGACTTGTGGCCTACCACATGTTACTCTTGCAGCCGCGCAAAGAATGTTATATTAGCAAAACCCGTTTCTATATTTTATTATTTTTTTATTATTTTCGTGGCTCGGAACATGAGCCGTTAATTTTATAATGAATTAAGAGTAGTCACATAATTTTTTTTTTTTTTTTCTCAGATACCGGATGCGTACTGCCCGTTCTCAGCATGCTCAGGTGATATATAGTATTATAGTGCAAAATTAGGCAGGCAGAGAGAGAGAGAGAGAGAGAGAGAGATGAAAGCATGAAAACAACAAAGGAAGAAGACGATGGAGTCAATTCAAGGAGAGTAGACTTTGTGGTGTGAACTGACGGCTACCCTTTCGTCATCTCCTCTATATTAACTAGAGTTTGTCGACCTCTCTCTCGCTCATTCCTTTCGCATAATCCCAACCTGACCAAGTCTACTACCAGCCATGGAGGCCTTCTTCATCGTCCTTGCTTCGGTAGCCATAACTCTCACACTTACGTTGGTCGTCTTCACATCGAGACGCGGCAAACGCAGCGACGAGAACCTCCCACCGGGTAGCTTTGGATGGCCGATCATGGGCGAGACCGTCGAGTTCCTGTTCGGCAAGCCGGACAAGTTCGTCTTCGACAGGATGGCGAAGTACTCTCCCGACATCTTCAAGACTCGAATCCTTGGAGAAGACACCGTGGTCATCTGCGGTCCGAGCGGGCATAAGTTCCTCTTCACCAATGAGCATAGGTACTTCACTGCCTTCCGGCCCCACTCAATGCAAATGATCTTCCGGTCCTACAAGAAGGGGGGCCCCGCCCCCGCCCCCTGCCCCCACTGCCCAGCCCGCCAAAGACGAGGAGGCGAAAGTCCTCCGCTCGCCTGGGTTTCTCAAGCCCGAAGCTCTGGTGAGGTACTTGGGGAAAATGGACTCCATCACACAACAACAAATGCAAAGCGAGTGGGAAGGCAAAAGGGAAGTTAGGGTTTACCCTTTAGCCAAGTCATTGACGCTCACCCTAGCATGCCGATTTTTTCTCGGCACCGACGAGCCGGAGCGGATCGCGCGGCTCGTGAACTATTTCGACGACATAACGCTTGGCTTGCACTCAATCACCTTCAATTTCCCGGGTACCATCTTCTACAGGGCCAACAAGGCCGCCGTGGCGATCAGGAAGGAGCTGAGGGCGGTGATCAAAGACAAGAAGGTCGCCATCTCGAGCGGCGCCCCGATGCAAGACATATTGTCCCACATGATCATGGCCAGTGATCCCTCCGGAAAACACATGCCTGAGGCCGAGATTGCCGACAAGATCATGGGGTTTTTGACCGCCGGTTATAGCACCGTAGCCACTGCCATGACCTTCTTCGTGAAGTATGTTGGAGAGAGGCCTGATATTTACAAGAAGGTGCTGCATGGTGAGTGCTTCAACCCATTAAATCCTTTCCTTTTGGTAAAAATAACCTTCGGAACAGAGACGGGGTCATGCATCAAATCCGTATATTTCCTCTCTTTTTTCCCCTGTTTTTCCTCAGATGTTTCCATTTGCGGCTAGTTAGAGCCAAAAAGAAAAAAAAAACCTAAAGTTTGAAATATTAGATATATCTCATGGGGTTTCTTTTTTTTTTTTTTTTTTTGTCCTTTGGAGTATAGAGCAAATGGAGGTTGCAGCATCAAAGAAACCCGGGGAGTTGCTGCAGTGGGATGACATGAACAAGATGAAGTACTCATGGAACGTGCTCAATGAAGTCATGAGACTCACCCCACCTCTCCAAGGAACCTTCAGAGAGGCCCTCACCGACTTCACTTATGCTGGTTACACCATCCCGAAGGGATGGAAGGTATGTAATTTCACTCTAGGGGCCACTGAACCTTGTCAATTACTATAGATAAGGGGGTAAGTACATTGAAAGTCCTAAAACTTATCAGGAAAAGGCAAATGAGTTCTCAAATATTATGAAATTTGTTAAATTGGTTCAATCATGAGCATGGTATGGCCTGGGTAAAAGCACATTTCTGCTCCGATGTTAGGACGGAAATGCCCATCGATGGTGCCTAGATTAAGCCTCATGCATCAAAATTAGGGCCCAATACCACACGTACGTGTAAAAAGTGAATTGCAGTTATTGTGTTTTAGCCCACAATCTTTTACATACCTATTTTTTTATGTAGGGGATAATATCCCCAAAAAAATCCTAAGCTTATTATACGGTGGACAATTTAGTCCTAAAACTCTTTCAATTGTATTAATTTGGTCCTTACCCTTGTGACGATTTGCCAATTTAGTCTTAAACCTTTTGATTGTATCAATTTAGTGCTAAAAATTTTAAAGTTTTGCTAATTCAGTCCTAAATCTATTATTTGGATATTGGCTAAAAAGACTACATTGACTAATATTAAAAAAAAGTTTAGGATAAAATTGACAAAATTGAAAGGTTTGGACTAAATTGGCAAATCATCAAAATATTTAGGATTAAATTGATACAATTAAAATGTTTAAGACTGGATTAATCGTCGTACAATGGATTTAACACTTCTTAAACAATTTTTCCCTTTGTTTATGTGCATCAGATTTAGATTCATAATTTTGATCGTCTTTGTTAGGTCTACTGGACTGTTAGCACGACAAACAAGAACCCCAGAGTACTTTCCAGAGCCGGAGAAGTTTGACCCATCAAGACACGAGGACGGCAACACTTTCCCTCCGTTCACATTCGTTCCCTTTGGAGGGGGTCCTAGATTGTGTCCAGGTAAAGAGTGAGGAAAAAAAAAAAAGCACTTCATACATCCCCTTCATGGATCTCGTGTTAGAGTTCGCTCTTGTAAAGTCCGGAGATCGGCGTTTTATTCGCCGCGACGCGATATCTTCATATTCTTGAAAAGCAATTGACTTCTGGTTCTGAATTCTCCGGTCCAGGCAAAGAGTACGCGCGCTTGGCCATCCTCGCGTTCGTTCACAATGTGGTCAAGAGGTTCAAATGGGAGCTGGTGGATCCGAAGGAGAAGATCGTTGGGGACATGATGCCTGCCCCACAGAAAGGCCTCCCAGTTCGCCTCACACGCCAGTGATCGAAGCTTTCATTCATACATTGCTCCGTCAAGCTCTTTAAAAGCCAAGACATCTCAACCAAAACTCGATCTGCCTGGAATATATGTTTGGTTTGATTTGATGTATAGCTACATTTTGCGACTGGTGATAAAAGAACCGACGACCGAGAGTCATAGAAAGGAATTGGCTTAAGAAGTTTGTAGTTTGTTATCCAGGATTTTGTGTAAGCAGCATGACATATGATCTCTTATAAGAAGTTTTATGCCCAAAGAATCGTGTGCGCTAAAGTCCTCGGTTTCTGTCGGTTTTCATAGCTAGCGAGATTGTACCTTCTGTCAAGGCCCGTGATCAATACTTGTTTCGCCGATGCGCTTGTTATTGCTTTGGGAGGGTGCAGTAGAAGTTTGATACCTTCGCCCGGGGAGATCGCCAAGAGATAGTCTAAGTTCGAGTTCGCCAACAATCTAGTTAGACCAACCTAGGAAAGGTTAAACTAGTGGATCATGGGGAAAAGTGTCAAAAAAGTCATAAACTTATTGCATTAGTGTCAATTCAATCATAAACCTTTTTTTTTGTGCCAATTCAGTCATAAACCTTTTGCATTGGTGCCAATTAAATTCTAAACCTTTCATTAGTGCCAATTCGGTCATAAACCTTTTACATTAGTGCCAATTTAGTCCTAAATATTTTGTATTAATTGAGTCAATTCGGCCAATTTTGATCGTAAATCATTGGAGTGGAAGTCAATTATCCTACGTGGCACGGTTGGTACTAACGTGAATTTTTTAATATTTTTTTTGATATTTTAAATAACTTTTAAAAATAGTTTTTTTAAAAAAAACCAAAAAAATGCTTAAAAAATTATTTAAAACATTAGAATAATATTTAAAAAATATCCAAGTTAGTGGTAGCCGGGCCATGTAGGACAATTGATATCAATGTTAGCAATTTTCGATCAAAATTGGCCGATTAACTCAATTGGCCCAAATATAAAAGATTTAGGGTGAATTGGCACCAATGGAAAAATGTTTAAGACTAAATTAGCACCAAGTAAAAGGTTTAGGACTTAATTGGCACAAATACAAAAATTTTAGGATTGAATTGGCACTAAAAAAGGTTTAGGATTGAATTGGTACTAATGCAATAGGTTTATGACTTTTTTGACACTTCTCCCGTGGGTTATGAGTCAACTTAAATATATTAATTGCTGCACACCACATCATATTAACTAAAAGTAAGTGACCATGTTTACAATCTACAACAGACTTATCGAAGGGAATTTTTTCTAACCGAAATTTAAATACATGATTAGCTAACGTAAATCAAAATTGATTCTATGTATTTGTGTCGAGCTCGAAACTTACGTGGATTCAATGTACAGTACCTCTTTGTGTGCCTGTGGCTCAATGTCATCCTTGAATTGTTTGGGTCAAAAGCTCGATCTTTTGAATGGTTGACCTGAAAAAGAACAGTATCCTTCCTCGAAATGACTGTAGTCCTTGTGCTTGGAAAAGGATAGATGATTTCGTACGAAGAAACGAAAAGAAGTTGACGATTGAGTTCTAATACTAATGAAACAAACTTAACGAGGGGCAATTGCAAAAAAAGTCCTAAAATTATTGTACGGTGGCCAATTCATCCCTAAACCTTTTAATTGTGTCAATGTAGTCCTAAACCTTTTGACGATTATCAGTTCAATCCTAAATCTTTCAATTGTGCCAACTTAGTCCTAAAGTTTTTTATGATTAGCTGATTTAGTCCAAGCCTTTTGATAATTTGTCAATGTAGTCCTTTCTGTCAATATAAGTTTAGGATTAAATTGACAAAATTTCAAAAGGTTTAGGACTAAGTTGGCAAAACTTCAAAAAGTTTATAACTAAATTAGTAAAACTTCAAAAGGCTTAGAACTAAATTGATACAATTGAAAAATTCATGACTAAACTAGCAAATCGTCCAAGCATATGCCTAAATTGGCATAATTGAAATGTTTAAAGATTGAGGCCACCGTTCAATATATACAGGACTTTTTGGACAATTTTCTCAACTTATCAACAACAACACAGATGTTTTTCTAAGAGTTCGACGAAAAGTTCAATTGAGTCATGTTTGCATAGTATTAATACAAAAATGCTCTAGGTGTTGTATCTTGAGAGCTATAGTTTGTGAATATGCAAAGCATCGATGGTATGAACTAATAACCTTAAGGAGATTCAACAATCTGTACTTCACTTCTTGTTTAATTCTTTTATAATTATATAGGAATCAAGAAAATCTATATCTAGTTTGTAATATCAGTCCTCTTTATTTGTTCAAAAAAGTCATTAAAAACACACACACATATATTCATTGACTTACACTTTATTAAATATGTTATCGCTTTCTTAGAGTTATTATATATGTCTAAATTTACTGATTACAACAAGCAATATCGTATTACATACACAACAATCTTAAGGCATTGATTATTTGTTGGGTTTATTTGAAAATCGAGATGCTTGAACAATCAAGTATCCATTAATGTCCAGGATGTTTTTGGAGACGTTTCTATGGTAGATTCTACCGTTGCCATTGGAGATGTTTAGACCTCATGGCTTGATTTTGTGGCATCAAATATTTTGGGCCTTCGAGCCAAATGGCATATGGTTTTGTTTTGGGAGGAGAACACAATTCCACCAATTTAAAAGAGTTGTGTGCTAGTTTTGGGATAATTCTTCAAACAACAACAAAATGGAGTTGTTGAATGGAAAAACATAACTTTAAAGGAGATGGATAACGTCATGCTCTTGGATTTATTTCGGAACTTGTAGGGGGAGGCAGTTCCAAGTGCAAACTATACTCTTAATAAAGTACCAATACGAAGACCAATAAGACTCCATAGGAGTTATAGAATGGAAGGTTAACACCCTCCCCTCTAAAGGATCAAATCTCTTTTATGTTAGTAGGGAAAGTGTCCAGAAAATCCCAAACATATTGCACTTTTGTCAATTCGGTCATAAACTTTTTAATTGTGCCAATTGAATTTTAAACATTTTCATATTTTTTTCAATTAAATCCATCTAGCCAATTTCGCCGAAAACAGCTAATGTGGATACTAGCCGTCCTACATAGCATGTCGGGCACTAACATGGATAATTTTTTGTTGTATTTTTATATTTTTCATACTTTATTTTTTATTTTCTTTATAGCTTCTGATTTGAACAATTTTTAAGAAACTCCTGAGGTAGCGAGATACTAGCGAAATAATTGAACTGATGATAATTGTAACAAGTGGAGCCTATAGAGCCGACAATTTCTATAACTACTAAATTTGACAATGTGCGTGTTTGGTCTTTTTTACGGATATGGTGCAATTATTGTTTTGCCCTATTTATGGTTCAAGAGGTCATATCCGAAAATCATTGTGGAGTAGCTAAATATGCAAATAGGGTTGATATCTTCATGAGGTCTACAATTATGGTGTAGTTCAAGCGCAGGTTAGATTTAGAAGCACTCTATGGTGGTTAAGAGCACAAGGGGCTGTGGGAGAATAGCAATAAAGATTAAATCACCTTGAAACGATTGTAACTTGTCTTAAATGTCAAGCCAATGTGGACATTGTTGAAAATATGTCTCAATTTTGAGTTCATTGATAAGTATGGTCCAAATTAAAGCGGTCAAGTATGGCCGAATAAATGAAGTCAAATATTATTGCCTTCATTTGCTACAAATAGGAGCCATTCTTTTGTTTTGTTTAGTTGAGTCTTAATTGATGTTGGACTTCTTGAAGTGAAGCACGGGAAAAGTTGACTTGTACGAAGTAGCTTCATAAGAGAAAAGTGCAATGATGGGCATTCATTTCAAATTGACATCGCCACGGGCCGGAATCAATCGGTTCCGGTTCATGAACTGGCGGTTCCGGTTCGTGGCCATGGGGGAATCGAACCGGAACCTTAAGAGCGGTTTCGGGCCGATTTGGAGCCGGGTTCCGGTTCAAAATCGAAAATGGAACCGCCGGTTCCAGGTTCAGTTACGATTTTTGAATTTAATTTTTAAATAATGAATTATGAAAAATAAATAAATTATGTAATTATGAAATAATAAATTATCAAATACAAATTATAATCAAATCGTAAATTGTAATCAAATTTGAGGGAAAAAAAGGGAGGAAGAAGGGACTTGAACTTAATGAATAATCATTAAGCGTTTACATATCTTCTTGGGGATAGAAGAATCAAAGACCATGTAGTTTTTTTACCTTTAATAACCTCATACTTACCTCATCGTCAATCGTCGCTACCCATTCTAGTACCGATATCCATGGCAATGGTATTTCCATCATCGAAGAATTCGGCTTCATGGTTGCGATCTATCTTTTGTTCTCGATATTGAGCCTTTGTCCAATCATCAACACAAGTTTGAACTTCCACCGAATCCGAAGCTAATCTTGAGCGTCATTCGTCAAAAATATTGCCTCAAACATTAAATGCTTGTTCAACCGCAACTACGAGCAAGGGGTTGCTAAAACTTGTTTTGCAATGAGATCGAGAATTGAAAATTGGGTTGAATGCCGCTTCCATCAATCTAGAATTGTGAAATCTATGTTGTCTTTGGATTCAGCAAACTTAAAAGAAATTGTTAGATAGCTCTCTATTTCGAAATATTTCCTATTGCTCCCTTTTGCTTTTTTTGCTTATTCATTAGAAGTTTGTACCCTCTACTAATTTTACCTAGGTCCCCGGTTTGTATGTTACTAGGTTAAGAAGATCCACTATCACCTGCATTATATCTACTACAAAATTCATTATATAATTATGTTATTGCTTTTTTAACCACTATTTGTATAGCTCTAACATTTACGTTTCATCTAAATATAAACATTCATAATATGTATCCAAATAATCATCTAAACCATCTAATTTGATACGTGAATAAAAAAGACAAGCAACTAAGTAAATAATAGGAATTTTGCTTAATAATGTAGCCATTTTGTTCACATTGCCATAATAGTGTCACGTAATTTATCATCATTTTCATTTTCTTCTAAAAATGCAACAATATTAATACACTCTATTAAAAATAAATGCATAGTAAGATAATAAACACCGGATATATAAGTCGCATCATTAAAAATTTTAAAATATCTAAAAAAATTTGCAAATATCCTAGTCTTGTGGGAATAAATTAATTGAAGTAATATTATCCAAAATAAATGTACATAATAAATCTTTATATGCAAAAGATTCGTTAAGCAACTCGTAAGTAAAATTCCAATGATTTGAAAAATCTCTTGAAAATCTTTTTGATTTTTTTTATTTGCTTTACAAAATTTGTACCATTCTTTCATAATTTGGGGATGTTTCCATAAAAATTGAATTGCTGTTTTTTCTTGGGTTGAGAAAAACATGAAGAGTTTTTAAACCATATTGTACACATAAATTTGAAACATAACAACCACATCGACATGAAAAAATTATCCACCAAAAGCAAGTTTACAAATCTTTTCTTATTACAACCATAGAAGCTCAACTCAAAACGCCCCGACTTACCAATCATTTTCAAATCAAAACATACACGCCCGATCTTTGGTTTAAACATGCCAAGTGTGCCCAACCCAAGCCCCGGCTTCTTTGATAGTTACGCCGTATTATACGGATCGAGCAAAGGCGCTCAAGTGTGCAACAAGTATTCAATTTCCTCCGTTGTGAAGAGGAAGGATTAAAGCTTTCCTTCTATAGCCGGCCTCGCCTATGAAAAACGTGTGCCTTATAGAGTAGGGTAGGGCTAGGCCGCAAGTACCTTGCCAAACCATAGCATAGACAAGGGTTTCCCCGGGGCCCTCAATTGGTCCTTTCTCTCTCCTCTTTCATTGGTGAGTGGTGATTTTCCTTTTTTTTCTAGGTGGGTACCTCTTGGATTCGAGTTTGTTCCCACATTTGCCATGCGTGAGATACGATATGTCTTCCCCCAGTGTTGTTGCTTCTTTGTGGGAAGGAAGGAAAGTAGGGTTTCAAAGAAGGCGCTCTCAAGAGCCCTTCTATTGCCTAACCTACAAAAGCTATAAGCAAGTTACCAAAGTGGTTGCGGGAACGATACGCTTTGGTTAACGCGCGAACGCTTCGAAAAGAGACCCACTTTCAATATTAGTTCTTACCCTTCACATGTGATGTGTGAAGATTTCACTCACATAGTACTTTAGATCAAAAATCAATCTTTCGTACCCTTCGCTCAATGAGAAAATGGGTTAGATTCTATAGGATCTAACCTATGGGACTTAAGGAATGATGGAAGGGAATAAAAAAGAAAATAAAAAAAGAGAGGGAAAAATAATTAAAAAAATAAGTAAATAAAAATGAAGTATAAGAACCTAGATTTCAAATGAACAAATTCAAACTTGAAAAGGATCTTTCTAGTTCTCGAAGAATGAGGGGCGCCACCGAACAGCAGCTAGGGCACAGGTTTGGCGGGCGTCGGCCCCATGCATGGTCTTACGACTTTGCGGAGGCCTGTGTTTTTGGTAAACATTCGCTCGGGCCTAGTCACTATGACCTCCTTTGTGAGGAGAGCACCCCTTCTCTCGAGTTACGGGGCTATTTTGCCGAGTTCCTTAGAAGAAAGTTGTCTCGCTGGAAACAGTGGGGTTATCCTCCTAGATATGGGTTCGTTCGATAAGTTCCTCCTAGAGTAACTTTTATCCGTTGAACAACGGCCCTTCCACTTGGGATTGTACCAAAAGCAAGCATGACATCTACTATATTCTTGTGTAGAGATGTCTTCCCTAGAAAGGACTCTAAGAAAAATGGAATACTCGATTCGATCAACCTAACTTAAATCTTACTATAGAAATATTTCATAAAAGAATGAATGAATTTTTTTGTTATCTCTTCATTATTTGAGGATAATTTACATCTCCATGATCTCATAGCCAATCATTCATAATTGACTAGATCATTGATAGAAGCTATATCCAAATTCAAAATTTTATCTCGCTCTCTATATTACCTTCGTGAAGTAGAATAAGTTCTTGGGAAGATCAAAGAAAGAACGACTTTCTCCTTCATCAGAGAAAGGTTTATTCAAAGTCACAATACAAGAGCCTTTTTTTTTTTAAATATATTTCTTCAACTTTAATTTTCGTAACACAAGATCCATTTCTATATCGGTAGGGATATAAGTCGAAACATCTCCCGATGGGGTCTCCACTATGGGTAAGGCAGTATTCATACTTCCTTCACCTAGAAGAGAACGTAATTTAGCAGGCATCGGGGCTAGGTGAGTTCGCTATTGCCAACTTCACTATATCTCTACTTAAGCGGGTGCTACGGTGTGAGTTCCGTTTCGGAGCACATCAAATTTGAGTTCTGGTTTTGGGGTAAGCCTTTCTTTTCGGCCTAGCTAAACGCTTTTATCGCTTCTTTGCTAAGTAAGGCGTTTTGCCAATTCGAAAGTAGAAGCATGAATCTACTTCTTACGCCTTCGCGGCTTCTATCTAAGGTGCATAGAGCAGTTTGGTTACTAATAGGTCATAATAATCGAATGCAAGCCAAGAGTGTGAAATCATAGGGTCTTTGCAAGATGCTTATAACAAGAAGGATTGTTCCCAATGGGGCTATCGATCTCATTATAGAGGGAAAGATAAAGTTATGCCAATTTTCCTAAGGAGTGGGATGAACATTCAATAGCAAAGCCAAAAAGATAAAGTGGTGAGAAGATAATGAAGCAGATGCTCAATTTTTTCGTATATATATATATAAGATGCTTTAAATATTTCATAAAGTAAAGAATTAACCAAATTTGCCTAACGTAGAAGCAATCAAGAAAGCCGCATACATGAATATACAACCTACGGAAAAATGGGCTAATCCAACCAATCTTGCTTGTACAATGGAAAGAGCCATTGGTTTATCTCTCCATAACCGACCCCCGCTCCCGCCACAACATTTGCACATTTAGATGCTATGATCGTATTATCAAGAGGATTAGCTGCTAATCTAAGAATTGTTTAAATCGAGGGTTCATCCTGTAAGACTTATCCGATCTTATCCATTGTTCCATTTTTTTTAATAAATCATGTCTAGAACAGTATTAAAGATCTCATCGAAAACTTATGGTAGCTTGCCAAACAAAGGCTAAGAGAAAAAAGAGAAGGGATATTACTAGCATAAAATCTACAATTGGATTCAAAAAAGCATAGGCTATACAAGGATATGTGGAGCTCAGCATGTCCGGAAGCACATGAGAACATTCTTTTGCTGATATTATTACCGGTATTCGATATTGGGTTATTCATAGTATTACTATACCTTCCTTATTTATTGCGGGTTGGTTATTTGTCAGCACGGGTTTAGCCTATGATGTGTTTGGAAGCCCTAGTCCAAACGAATATTTTGAATTCGGGAATGATTCAATGGAAAAACTAGTCAAGGGGTTATTATCAATATGATTTATCTCCAATTAGATGGTATCGATTAGTACCACACAAATGGCGAAATAGATTCAATCAAACACGTATAGTGCAAAATAAAGATTTAACCAAAAGGCATTCCAATGAATTTCAATCAAATTCATTACCAAATTCAAAATATAACTTTCAAAAAATACTATAGATATGACCTTTTCTCATATAAATCGATTAATTATGAAAATAAGAAGGATTTAGATATTTATGTATCACCATTATGTTTAAATAATAAGCAAGAGATTTCTTATAATTACAACAAGATATATATATATATATATATATCCAAATGAATTCCTTCTTGATTAAAAGAAAAGGGAATTCCCTACGACTCCAACAAACAAAGTAAATAGCACTAATATAACCATGGAAAATAGCATAGAGAATATGATCATATATATTTGTAATCAATCATTTCTCACTTGAGGAGGAACAATAGGATTTCATTGCTACAAATATGTATTATTGAAAACAATAAGACATGTATTTGGATATTTCCCTTCAACTACATCGGAAGCTAGTTCATCGGTTGACGGCTTCGAGGGGAGGCTTAGTAAGCTAGTTAGCTGGAAGACCTATCCTATCATTGCCTGGGCAGTCAAGCTTTCATGGAGATGGCTTAAGAGAGATTGAGATTCTATTCTTCGCAAAGGTCATACTAGGGAAGTTGTTACGAAAGGAGGTTGAGCTTTCGAGGTCCTCATCCATATAAAGGCCAGGCAAACCGACTTGTAGCTTGATAAGGGGCGGATGCAAGGATAGCTGGGAATCCCACTTATCTTATAAGGGAAAAGTCTTTCTCGGTATCTAATGAACCGAACGCTTGAGTCGGGAAGAACAAAGTCACTTCTATGGGAGGTAGCGGTGGGGAATTTTTTGCAATGGGTGAAAGCTTAACGGAGCAATGCCGCGTGGAGGTAGAAGGCCCACGGGTCGTGAACTTTTTTTCCGGAGAAGAAGCAATGACAATATCCGGGGAATAAGCATCGGCTAACTCCTTCCCCTCCTGGCTTCATCGTTTAGTGGTAACGAGTGGATCAAACTGATTATTATCAAAATGATTCGAACTATTTCAAAGACCCAACATGCCTTTTTTTTTTTTTGCATTGGGCTCTTTCATTAAGCGATCGAAATATCCATTAGTCCGCCATTTTTTTTCTTGCCAATAAGGAGATGGCTCCATGTGCTCTTATTCATTATTTTAGTTTCGACTCAGGAGCACTACCAAAGTATTTCAAAGAACGGTTATCTTGACTTAGGTCCGCTTCTTGCCGAGATTAACCTAAGTTAAATGATCTAGTATGGATTAAAGATAAGACCACCTGGGTTCCGCGTCTCCATACCTTGCGTAAGGGGTATCCTCCTTTGTTTTCCCATCCCCGGGTCCGAGTGGATCATTCACTTGTATACAATTCAGCCCTATTTAGCCCTACTTAAGATGGAGCAGCACTTCCCTAGTCCGTCCGGCAGTACCCTTAGTGCGATGATGCTATGGTCTCAAGGCAAGGAGTCGATTGCCTTCCTCGACGCCAGGATGATAAAAAGCGTAACACCTCTCATTCTTACTACTACTTTTTCATATCTATTGAAAAAGGAAAAAAAAGAGGAAAAGATCGTTTTATTCAAAACCCCCAATTCTGAAATCCATGCTCTCCCACTTCACACCTCGAAACGCACCCTTATTATAGAGAGAAAGGCTCTTTCACTATCTTCTTAACTCCGAAATGGCTAGGGAGATGAAAGGTTCCTTTTTTTAGGGTACTCTCGGGAACAGATCCGGTGGAGACGGGGCGGGACCTATAGCTTAGAGGATTAGAGCATGTGGCTACGAACCACGGTGTTGGGGGTTTGAATCCCTCTTCGCCCACAACCGGCCCAAAAGGGGAAGGACCTTTCCCTATGGGGGTAGGAAAATCATGATCGGGATAGCGGACCCAAGGCTATGGAACTTGGGTGTGGGTCTTTTGTCAAAATTAAATGGCCTTCCTTTTTTCTTTTTATTTATTATTTCTCATTAAGGGCTGAAAAATGAAATATAATATGCCATGTCCTATTTTATTTTGTTTTGCGCCTGTAACTCTTCCTCAACCAGGCTCGGTTAAAATAGCAAAGCAAGTCAAAATATTAGTAGCATAGCAAAAATGCGTTCCTCGTCATTAATATGGTTGCTCACGGTAATTGTGGCCTCTCGGGAGACATCTCCTTGGGGTTATCCTTCTTTTCACAAGAACTCTTAATCAGTAACAACAATACAGTAGCATAGCAAAAATGCGTTCAAAATAGGAGACATCTCTAATTTTCCCCAATTCAAAATTAAACAAGTCAGAACTAATTGAATACTTGTATTAGAAATTTCCCGAATTGGTTTGCCATTTTTGTAAACAATATAATTGACAACTCGAGATTTGTATTCCACTTAATGCAAGATAGAGAAGGTCTGGCACGTGGGCATATCGCTACTTCTTTAAGAATCAAAAGAAGCACTAGAGGAGCGATGAAGATTACCCTTCTAACGACCTTCCTTACCGAAGGCTAGTGCAGATAAGGGATGCGCTCTGTTGATGGACAGATTCTTAATAAGATTGTTCGACTCAGCATTCCTTGAATGCGAGGCACCACTAGCCCATGTCACATGAATTGAAAAGGGACGATTCAAATAGCATCCACTAACATCACTGAAAACATTGTTAAAATACTTTTAAGAGAAGGTTTTATAAAAAACGTGAGGAAATTCCCGATATCGACATCTGGAATAAAAACAAGCAAAAAGCTTTTTATAATTTTGGATCATACATAACATAATTGAATTGCCAAAACCAGAATTTGATTCTTTTTACAAACTTGATATTGGAAATTCGTGAATCTAGAAATTCACCTTTTTCTTTTGATAAACCAGAATAGATACGGAAGCCTTGAGTCTAAAAACCTTATCAACTCCTTCTTCTAGTGATGATGCTTAAACTCACTCTCTAGGATCTATGTTTACCCAATAGTTGAGAAATTTTCTACCAACCCAAGAAGAGTTTGGTGCGTTCACGTTTAGGCAATAATACAAAATGAGAAGTGTGAGTCAAAAATGCCAATCCGCCATATCTGCAAGATATTTAAGATGGTGTAGCATCATGCCTTGGGATTTTTCTATATCCACGCTCCTTCTTGCATACGTGCTCATCCGGAAACACACACTAGAATCAAAGGTAAAAATTTATTGGTAGCGTACTCGATCAAATGGGTGATTTTCTCACCCTCCTTTGGTGCTTTGAGATAGTTTTATATGACACCATAGAGGAGCTCTTGAAGGGACCTTAAATTAAAGGGCCCAAAGAAGCGCAAAGCGATTCAAGGTTGGGAATCTTTCTTTTTCTTATTTATTAGCCTCACGGAAGAGGTCTTTTAAGCTCCTCCGTTTCTTTTGTGAGGTTTATCTAAAATATTCACGATATAACTAGGAAGACGTTTCAAATACCACACATGGGTTACTAGACATGCTAATTTGATGTATCCCATTTGATATCTTCGTATCCGATAATCAACAAATTCAACTCCGCATTGCTCACAAAATTTCGGGTCCTCTTTTTCATCTCCAATTACTCGATAATTTCCACAAGCACAAATTCCACTTTTTATAGGACCAAAAATTCTTTCACAAAACAATCCATCCTTTTACGGTTTATTGGTTTTGTAATGAAAAGTATAGGGTTTTGTCACCTCTCCAACTATCTCCCCATTAGGGAGGATTTTCTTGGCCCAAGCACTTATTTGTTGAGGCCCGTCACACCCTGGGAATTGGTTTCGCCCAAAGCATCGGACCAATGATCACCCATGACTTTTGTGTACCACGAGTGCCACAAAGGCTTTTGATGGTCTTATTGGTGCATACCTCGGTGGGGTCTTCGACTAGGGTGAAGTCGTAACAAGGTAGCCGTAGGGGAACCTATGGCTAGATTGAATCCTTCGCAATGGAAATGCCCTCTTCCCCGCAAGCACCTACTCCTAACAAAATGAAAAGCAACGAGCTCCCTAACAAGAAAAAAAGGAGAAACTATTTTTTTTGTTTTTAAGGAAGGTAAAAAAAGTTATTGAAACCCACAACGAAAAGGTTGAAGGGACAAGGAAAACCAAAGCGGTGACAATATCATCCTACCTTTCACCGAGCTTCCCTTCCTATTTCCTATTATCTCGATAACGAATTTGCTAGGAATAATATCGTCTAACGTGTTTACTGAAATTTGGATTTTAGCTAACGACTCCTTTATATTCTTATATATTATGTGTTTAATGGTAAGGAATTGCACCAATAGGTTGTCACCAGTTGATATCCCGCTTCTCTTGGAGGAAGGACGAAGTCATTTCTTAAATAAAGAAAGATGTGGACTCGAGAGTTGGGATTGAGGTCAATATGCTTAACACATCGTAGTTGGACAGCAACTCGAAGGGAGGAGGAAAAATCTCTTAGGTATCGGCATCACACATATAGCATGTGTGCTGTGAGTAAGAGGTTAATCACTCTTAGCTCTTCTTTCAAAATTCTCGAACATGAGGAAGAGCTCTTATCGGCTTGAGGCATCTTTTCAAGTTGAGTAGAAATTTCATAAGAGAAGAAAGATCTCCACGTAGAAAAGAAAGGAGAAATCGTTTTGATTCGAGGCCAATCCCACCCCAAAGCCAAGTCACTATGGTATCTCCTACTACGGGTATAGCGCTAGCTAAGTTTGTAATTACCGTAGCTCCCCAAAAGCTCATCTGACTCCAACGTAGTACGTATCTTGTAAAAGCTCTCACAATCATTAATAGGAAGATTACAACTTTATTTCGTCGTATGGTTGTCTAAGCCAAGGGGATCATGTCTTGGTGGAAAGGAATCCGGAGAGAGGTTCACCTGTTATAAGTTTTGATCTATGGGATTTCTTAGTTAAAAATGATGAATCGACGTCGACTATAACCCTTAGCCTTCCAAGCTAACGATGCGGGTTCAATTCCCGCTACTTGCTCTATTCTATACTCTCTATCTATATTAGATAGATCTGTATTCGAATATATATTTGAATTTGAATATTTTTCAAATTAATATTTTGAATTGGATTATTTAATTCTATATTAATCCATCTTTGAATTGAATATGCAATTCCCGAAATTCTATTATCTTAATAGATTTTTTTTCCGAACAAGAGAAGGGAACGGATATGAAAGTAAATGTAAAAAAAAAATTCTAATGGATAGGATAGTCTTCTAAACCTTTGGTATAGGTTCAAATCCTATTAGACGCAATTTTTCCATCTGTTTCTTAAGATATAAATCTCAAGAAGGATATTGATATTTTGAATGATTTAAATAAGAAACGCTTATAATACGTTGTTTAGCTTAGCTTATTTATGTGCTTTCTTATATTCTATTTTCTATTAATTTATATTCATTATTTTTAATAGAAAATGAAAATAGAGCGAATATCAAATTATTTAAACAATATTAATATTCTTTAAATTAAAAAAATTGAATATATTATTAATTATATAAAGATTACATTAATAAGCAAAAATGAAGAGCGATCAATTTCTTTATTTCTACTATCCTTGTTCCCGAATTAGAAAGCGTTCTTTCTATTCCTAGCGGATCTAGTTCAATAATTGTGAAACGTTTAATTACTTGAATGTATTAATAGAATCCATTTTTCGGGCACAACAAGAATTTGTATTCTCAAATTTTCTCGGGAGGGATTTGCAGTTATTGTTGAAATTCCATTTTCCTAGGATTGAACTTCAATCCCAACTAACGGGTTGGCATTTTGACTCACAATTCTGTATATTCCATTTTCTATAGAAGTTCATTACTTGCTTCTCATGAAGCACGTCCTTTCTAGAGAAGACATCTCTACAATCCTATTCAAAATAAAATAGGAGACATCTCCATTTTTTCCCCAACATCCCAAAACTAGCAGTTACCCCACCAGTAGTAGGGGATGTAAGGATTGATATGTAGAATAACTTTTTATGGGATTGATAATCATATAAAGCGGCAAATATTTTAGCCATTTGTATCAAGCTCAAGCTTCCTTCTTGCATACGTGCTCCTTCGGAAGCACACGTTAGAATCGAGGTAAAAATTTATTGGTAGTGTACTCGATCAAACAAGTGATTTTCTCTCAAGATGGTTCCCTCTCCGACCTCAGGAGTTCTTCCCTCTACCTCCCAACCCACAAGCCCTATTGGATGGCCGCTCATTACTTCGATCACCCAGCCTCACCAGCCGTCGAAAGCTTTCATTTCCCCATCCTATCCCATCCGTAATCCATCCTTCCTGCCATAAGCTTCTGATCTCCTACTGCCTTATCCCGACGTGATAGCCTGGCCTATCAAACCTTTCATTCCTATCCGAATCATTTCTTTCTGGCACCCCCTACTCCCTAGAAAGCCTTCCCCGCCTTCTTCTCCTCTCTCACTCAAAGCTGCTCTGCTATGTCACCCATCCGGTGTTGATTGTTAGTGCCTTTCCTTTTTCAAATAAATTCGGACTCCTTATTCTTGATCTAGTTGTCGAGACAATAAAAAAAGATATTTCCTTGTTCCAAAATATTTTATCTTTGCCTTGAATCATTGGGTTTAGACATTACTTAGGTGATTTTTAATCGTTTCAAAATGGTAGCAACATAACCCTTTTTCTGATTTATTTCTATCAAACAATCATAAACGGTTGATTCCCGCACGATACACTTTGGATCAAAAGAATTTCACTAATTCCAGAAAGGAAATGTTTGATTCAAAGGGAGAAGGAGAGGCGAAAACTGGAACAAAAATATCATTTGATTCATCGATCCTCAAAAAAAGAAATAAGCAAAGTTCCATTGTTGAGTGAGAAATGGAAAACTCATGGAAAGTTACAATCCTCACCGCCGTTTCTTTTCCCAAGGTGCTCGGAGCCCCAATGAGGAAGGTGTTAGTGGTTTATCATTGGGTCAATCTAATCCCTCTTTTTGTGCTACTCATGCTCCTAGGGTGGGAAGAAGATAAGAAAACGCAAGCGTTCTCTTGGTTTCCCAACCTGTTGCTTCTAAAGGCCGCCCTCTCTCATTTGGATGTTGGTCCAGGCCTACTACGAGGATCCCGTATCCGAAAACCACACCAATCCATCTCGAACTTGGTGGTTAAACTCTACTGCGGTGACGATACTATAGGGGAGGTCCTGCGAAAAAATAGCTCGACGCCAGGATGATAAAAAGCATAACACCTCTCATCCTTATCACTACTTTTTCATATCTATTGAAAGGATTTCAAATCCATCTTCTTATCCTATAAGGAATATAAACTAATTCGATTGAAAATGAGAGGATAGAGAGTTCGTTGATGAGTCTACTGTCTCCAAGGTATCTATTCTTTTCTTAATAAAATACCTTGTTTTGACCGTATCGCACTATGTATCATTTGATAAACAAGAAATCCCTACCTTTTTTTTTTCTTTTTGGAGTTAAACCGAATTTCCAATGGAGGAATTTCAAGGATATATTGAACTAGATAGATCTCATTTCTTTTCTACGCGGAGATCTTTCTTCTCTTATGAAATTTCTACTCAACTTGAAAAGATGCCTCAAGCATATAAGAGCTCTTCATCATATTCGAGAATTTCAAAAGAAGAGCTGAGAGTGATTCAACCAGTCTAGAAGTAGAAAGGGAAGGCAATAGAAGCGGGTCCCCTCTCCCTCTCTTTGTCTTCTTCTCGCCATTTTTCTCGTCCATCCAGCCCTGCGCCACTTATAAATTCAATTGCAGTAACTAAGCATCTATTAGTGTTGGGAATGGGCGCAAAGCGCAAATCACTCTCCCGACCCCCATCCCTCCACTAGGATTTGCTTTCCTTATCTACGTGCGCACCGCATCAACACTAGCGAAAAAAAGGGGCGACTTTATGAAGAAGAAGTGGGGCCGAGTGCTTGTGGGCCCCTCTACAACAAGAGCTTGTTTGACTCCCACTCCCCTTTCCCGAGAGGGGGCCGTTGTCTTTGCCCAACGGTCGGCCGGTGGCGGCGAGAAAACAAACTTGAGTGGGATCCGCGCCGTTCGCGTTTTCTTGTGTTGAGAGCCTTTCATTCTCTTATAGAAGAATCGAATCTATATCGGCATCTGTCCTATTGGCTGTTGAAGGTGTTGGCTTATGAAAGACATCCCTGAATACCCCCCCATTTCGTGCCTATCTTACTTGTTTACAACTCTTATGGCTTTTTTTCGCTTTAACATGATGCAATATCTGGGCCTCCTAGACCTCTCTCTCGCCCAAGCCTCATAGCATTCATATTCCAAGCACTAACTATTCCTTGCTCGCTCGGATGCGTTAATCCGCCTATCTTTACCCTTTTCCTCGCATAGAGAGCTCTAGTAGTTCTTGGTAGGGGGAACTATGTAGAGTTGGTTCATTGCTATTTGCTCTCCCGCTACGCTAGCACTTAAGAGACTCTCTCGGCCCGAGTGAGGGATCACAATAAGGACAAAAGTATGTAGTACTACGGTACCGGTCCACGACTACCATTTACGTAACTTAACTTTCTTGTCCCTTATTCATTCGGTCTCCTTTTTGGACTTCGGAGCATTGAGTAAAGGGAGGTATGGGCCTGGAAGATCTACTCATTCAAAGGGAAAGCACACCCCTCTATTTATTCTCACAAGAAGAAGAGATAGTGGAATGGACCCTTTTCTCATGCTAGCGGGGAAAGAAAAGAGCCCCACTACTACTAGAGGAGAGAGTGATTTAGCCGCTAACAAGCGCAGGTTTTTCATGAAATGAATGGTTATCTTATATGATAAAAAGAGGAGATCGTTTGCCCTTCCGGGCTACTTTCTATGAATGAGAGTAGCGAGATGCTATTCTTATTCTTTGAGTTCACGAAGGACTAAAACGGATGGTATTAATATAGAGAGCGCCCGGATGTTGAACCACATTCTCAAGAGTGTGCCTGCTCACTCTTGTTGGAGCGTTCTTCTCCAAAGAGATGCACTTCTAGGGGAGGGGGGCTCTCTTCTAGGATTCTAGAGATCCGGGAGAAGATGTTAGACTAGTCCAGAGACAAGAGTTCGGTCAAAATAAGTCTACATCCATCACATCGTATGGAATGAAAGAAAAAAGGTTGAATACATACGTCGCAATGGTGCGATCTTCAAAGCGAACCAAATGTATCAAGGAAAGGGAAAGAAGAACACTTAATCGGAACCATCACTTTCGGTGGTAAAGCTTCTTTCAAAGGTACAGGTAGGGGAAGGTGGTGAAAACGCAGACAGCCATGAAGGATGAGGCAATCTCGGATTGTTCACGTTCGACATTGTCTTTTATTCATCACCCATTGAGAAGGCTGTAGAAGAGATAGCATTCGCAAACCAAAGCAAAGCTGCAGGGGATTCTTCATAGTATAGCAAGAAGGAAGGGCGTGCTCAATATATAAGGACTAGTAGAAGCAATAAAGATTGCAATGTAGGTGCTTCACCATGAGGCAATGAAGATTGAAGTAGATATGATGTTGATATTGAGGCCCCCAAAATGCCCCTTCCTTTGGAGTTGGGGCTCCAAATCTAACTTTATCGTGCCTAGAAGTCGTCAAGTCGGTCAAGAAGGCGATGGAGCAATGAATTTTATTTCTCGCACATCCCTGGTATTGCCCCCATCGAGTTAGGTAGGATGTAGATCGAGCGCAATAAGTTACATGAGTGATTATTTCGCTTTGGAAGGAAAAGCGCATCTCAAATCAAATAAGGTCCTCACTCGGCTCTCGGGCTATTTGGGAATAGCTCCACCAAACAAAGAATAGGAGAAAGGAGTGTAGGATTGGTAAGCTTTACTTGGAAAGAAGCCACTCGACTAATTCGGGAGGCTGCTATTGGTGAAGCTCATTTGCTTCGGAGCGTGCTATTGCGTGAAGTGGAAAGGGGGCCTACTCATAGCGCAAAGGGACAGCGGAATCTAAGACTACGGGAGATGGGCAATTGGCTCTTTTAAGTCGGAGATGCGGAGTTTCCGGTGTCGGTCTTGCTTCGCTAAGCTAGCTCTTCCTTGGGAGCGGACCGAGAACTCTAACTTAATAGAAGGAATAGCCTAGATGAGTTCGATAATTCTTCCCCTTAACCTTTCTATCATAGAGATGTCGGTGTTCAAGCATATGGCTATCCGGACGGTTCAATCAATAGCCTATCTAATCTCGGTCCAGGGCTTTTCATGTTCCCAATCCCCGTAATTGTACATGCTCCTATAGCAATAACATATTTGGGTTCGGGCATTTGTCCATATAATCTTACTAAAGAAGGAGCCATTTTCATTGTTGCTATGCCGGCTATTAAAATGAGGGTCACTTTGTCTATGACTCGATCTTGGTACTAGTCCATAACGATCAAAGTCGAATCGCGAGCCTATTAATAAAGCAAATTCAATGAAGCAACAACTGGAACCATTGTGGTAGCCAAAATGGTGGATTCCCCAGCTATGTTACAATATCTCGCTCCTTATATAGGAGTAGCTCTCGCTGAATATTTTATGTTTCATGAACGATACACTTTAATCATTTATGATGATCTCTCCAAACAAGCACGGACTTATTGTCAAATGTCTCTTCTATTACGAAGACCACCCGGTCGCGAAGCTTATCCAGGAGATGTTTTTTATTTGCATTCACGCCTTTTGGAAAGAGCCGCTAAATTAAGTTCTCTTGTAGGTGAAGGAAGTATGAATGCCTTACCAATAGTGGAGACCTAGACGGGAGATGTTTCGGCTCATATTCCTACTAATGTAATTTCCATTACGGATGGACAAATATTCTTATCACCGATCTATTTAATGCTTTGGAATTAGACCTGCTATTAATGTGAGTATTTCTATTTCTAGAGTAGGATATGCAGCTCAAATTAAAGCCATGAAACAAGTAGCTGGAAAATTAAATTTGGAATTAGCACAATTCGCGAATTAGAAGCCTTTGCACAATTCGCTTCTAATCTCGATAAAACTACCCAAAATCAATTGGCAAGAGGCCAACGATTACATGAATTGCTTAAACAATCCCTAATCAGCCCCTCTCACAATGGAAGAACAGATAATGACTATTTATACGGGAGCGAATGGTTATCTTGATTCATTAGAAATTGGACGGGTAAGGAAATTTCTCGTTGAGTTACGCACTTACAAGCTCATCCAAAATAAAAAGAAAGAAGTATACTCCAAATTTGAGAATTTCAATGAATCCCTAATTGTATTGTCTTTTTTTATTTAGCACATCCATATTAGAAATGATGCTTCAATTTCTCCGTTTGATTTCAAAGAGAACATACAAATACTCCTTGAATATATGGAGTTATAGAAATGAGGATTAGTTTCTTATCATTCAATGAGCATCTTGTATTTCATAAAAATTAGGGGCAATATAATCCTTACGTAAGGGCCATCCTATCCAACTTTCGGGCATTAAGATACGTTTAAGTCGTGGATGAGTATCATAACATATTCCCAAAATCATCACAAACCTCCCTTTTTTCTTTTCTATTTCGATTTCTTTTTTGGATTATTATGTAATAATTTTTTAACTTTCCATATATAGAAAGATATAGACTAGAAACGACATCTCTTATGTCAATGACACCAAAGACAAATGAAATGAATGGAATTGTGATATGGATGAGGATAAATAGTCAATTTTGAAAGAACTTATTGTCAACCTCTTTCGGATATGAATCTATTTGATTCGAAGGGAAGAACTTGTATTAGTATCTCAATTTCAATTCAAACATGGGTTTGGATCGGACACCTATGTTTAACACTCCCAAATCGATCTTGATGAACTTTAAGACTTTAGCTTACTATTATCTATAAGTAGACTGGTTCTTGCTATGCTTTTCCTTATCTTGCAATTGGATGTGCTATCCAGTCCGGTTCAACCGATGACATCGTAAGATGTCTCGCCCGAATGAATTAGTTGGTACTAGAAATGTTAGAAAAAGTAAACGAAAAGAATAATAAGGAGTGAAAAGGACAGAGACACTTCCCAACCAGAAAGCAAAGTTCCCACTGATGGTATACTTAGTGTGAGCGAGCTCTAAGATCAACCTCATCAATCAAAACTGGAATTGGAACCACGCGAGGGGGAGCCCTGTTCTCTAACCATCCAATTGGTCATAGTCTTCCGACATTATCTCATTATCTAGAAATAGAAATAATTATCTAGAAAAAAGTACATGTTTTAAGTATATATCCAAACAAGATATAGAAATTTCTAATAGACTTATAGGATATTTTTTTTCTAGTAGAATCGGAAAACGTTAAGCACAAGCAAAATACACAAGTGACCCGTTTAGAAGTATCAATGGAATCTTCCTAAGATGTAGGAATAATAAGACCTATTTTATCTTTTCTTGTCTTTATCTTTAGAAAAGGTATAAAAATCTGAAAAATAGAATGTCAAGATAGATCGTTATCTATCACATACTTCTATTTCTCATTCTTGAAGCTCTATCTCTCCCCCGGATGAACCATATAGCCAAGAGAACCCATGAACCAAAATAGAAGAGCTTGCCCCACCCTACCCGGTAGATAAAAATAATAATTTTTTTTTTGTGAAAATACGATTTTTTTTAAATAAATTCAATCAATGAATTGTAAGGAATCAACCGATATGTCTATCTAGTTTTTTTTTATACTATAATTAATGGATAAATCATCGTAGACGGAAACTAAGTTCCCACTCATGACCCATGTAACAAGCTACACCAAGTAAGAAGTCTAGAACAGGTTAACTCATAAGGACCGCCATTGTATAACCATTCATCAACAGATGCCGCTTCCCATATTGGGTAAAAATGCAAACCTATAGCTACGAAGTAGGAATAATGGCACTAGAGATAATATTGTTTCCATAAAGTAGAAATCCAGAAACAAGTTCACGAATACCATCAATATCTACTGGAGGAGCAGCAATAAAAGCAATAATAAATATAGAAGTTGCGGTCAATAAGGTAGGGATCATCAAAACACCAAACCATCCAATGTTATAAAGAATGTTCTCGACACACGTTATGGTATCATCCCTAGGTATTCTCATATGATATCCGATATTCATTTTACCATAAATGGCACCTGTATGATACACGCAACACAATAAGAGTCGCATGACAGCCAATGATATTACTTCACGGCAATTGAAGCAGTATTTGCCGCGACATTATCAAAATCAACTGAAATTTTTTTTTTAAATAAATAATATTCTTCTAAAATTTGCCTAATTGTTCCATAAATATTTTTTGCCGTATGTCTATCATCAAAAACTCTAAATACAATAACTCTTTTTAAATATTCCAATCATCATCTATCCAATGACATATTATACCCATATAAGAATGAATTTGCCAAGGATCACTCCAAATATTACTACCTATATGCACACATCCATTGAAATTCATAAAAAAAGTTTTGTAAATATTTTTTTCCTCTATTATAAAGATAAAAAAATTGGCGTATAAGTGTATTTCTCTTAACGGATTTTGCTTGTGGAACATATGTAGTTTGTATAAAATGATTAAAATCAAAATTTTCACCAAAATTAAACAATAAATGATCAACGGGAATACATTTAGCTAATTCTTCTTCATAGGTTTTTTCATTATAACGAAATAAAGGAGGAGTGTTAGGATTGGCATACCCGGAAATTTGTTGTTGCATGGTGTCAATTCACGCTTGGGATGGATGTTTCGCCCAAATATGCCGTTTAAATGTTCCATATCCAGCTCTACCTGTATATTTGTATATTACCCTCACAATGTTTACGAACTACATCATACCTTTTTGGACCAATATCAAATCTTTCATTCTTCATGAAGTGGTCCCATATGTCGGATGTAACCTCCTATTCCGGCTCATTTGTTGTTGACATTTCTTCCACACATGTAGGAGGATGAAAACTTTCTTGCATTAGAACGTGCTCCACATTGAGAATAATGTTGATATCATCAACATCGAATTCCCAATTTGCATAATCGCGAGGATCACAAGGGTAATCGGATTCCCCCATCGGTTTCTTGCCTTTGTCACTACTTCTACTTCCACTTGCTCTTTTTGAGAGAATTGAGCGAAAAACGGATTGAGAGAATTGAGAGAATTAATCATATTGAGAGAATTTGAGAGAAAAAAGAGAGATGAAAGGGGTATTTATAATAGTTAGGATAGATTTTTTAAATTAATAAAGAAAGAAAAAAGGGGCGGGGGGGGGAGCCGTTCGGCTCTTTCCCCTTTTTTATTTTAATTTTTTTGTACCGACTAATTTGATCGATTTGGAACCGCCAATTCCGAGCCGGTTCAATGAAATGGGGACCCATAACCGGCCCTTATGGCACGGACCGGTTCCCATTTGGAACCGGTGGGCCCGATCAACCGGCCGATTACGGGTTTGACCCGAGCTGATTCCGAGCTCAAACGGGTCTGTGGCCATATCTAATTGCGGGGGACAAAGAGAAAAAGAAGGACATCATGCCAAAAGAGAAAGGGATGATGAGGTGCCAGTGCAATGATGACCACTCAATGGTCATGGCCATTCCTTCTCGTCTTCTTCCTTCCTCTTTCCTTGTTGAGCTTCCTCTATAAAGCAACAACATGAAGTGCAGAGAGAGAGAAAGAGAGCACACGTGCTCTAAGACTACCCCAAAGAGATCGGACAAAATGGTTAGAGAATTCTTCTGTAGAGAATTTAGGGAGATTTGTTTGTTGGAGTTACAACTTTGTATGATTTAGCTACTTAAACTCTTGTGATTACAATTTTTTGTAATTTCCTAAGTGAGATTTCACTAGAAAGTGGGAAGTGTTAAACATTAAGTGAGTTATTGGGAGTAACTAAGGTTGGAA
Source organism: Rhodamnia rubescens (assembly GCA_021437795.1). Taxonomy (NCBI): domain Eukaryota; kingdom Viridiplantae; phylum Streptophyta; class Magnoliopsida; order Myrtales; family Myrtaceae; genus Rhodamnia; species Rhodamnia rubescens. Next base: position 2,046,989 of record JAILYA010000040.1, read on the forward strand.
ATTACCAAGAGAGTGTTTCAAGACTCGAGTGATTATAATCTCCATTGTAGATATCGATATTCGGAATGAATCACGCAAATCAGGTGTCCAATTTATTTCCTTCCTTCTATCTATCATATGATTCGGTTGTCCCACATTTTCACAAGAGTAATGGTCTTTTACTTCGCGGGTTCCTCTTCAACCAAGTGTTCAATGTCAACTTTGTATGAAATCAAAGTTCGAACTAACTCACCCGGCAATAGAGTAACTGGATCTTTGGATTCCGCAATTACTCGACACCTGTGCAGATTTTTCCGAGAGTAATCAAACCAATTGTACACTCAGTTGAGCCCCTCTTTCCTTCCCGCGTATTGCACATTCACGACTCCATGAGTTACAATAACTTTATTTCAAATTTCTCTCAGTGAGGTACATGAAAAAACGCAAATAAATTTCAGTTTGCCCACTTATGCGACCGAACTCCAATCTATTGGGGTGTGGTTCATAATCCCCATCGACAAAACAGGTAGGTGAGAGAATGCCTTGGTGGGGATTGCAACGGGGTAGCGCCCTCGAGACACCAAGTGACTTTATAGTTTGAATATGTATTTTATTAGTAGTTTGGGCTTGTACCCACAAATAGCTACTTGTCACATATAATCTCTTGTAATTGAAAGTTGTAACACGGATGTGTGAGTTGCTACTTATAATGGAATCTTCGCTAGATATAACCCTACATTAAGAGTGAATTAGAATAAACCTTGTATCTTAATACTTTTTTCTCGTATTTACTTTTTATTTCATTGTGTTTATGCACCTAATCCTAACACAATCAATTCAAAAAAAAAAACTCAAAATGAAGTATCGGAACAAGCTCTTGTATGATTTGAGTTCATACTCTCTCTCTCTTGTAGTTCTGCTCGAGTTTCGAAATTTATCCTAAAACAGCTTGTTTTTTGTCTTCTTTTCTTCTTTTTTTTTTGTCTTATTCCTATTTCATCCGTTTACAGTACAATTTTACCAAAATTTCGGCTCGCAATTTCTCTTTTATTTCGAGTGTGATTAACATGTATCTTGATGAGATCATGCCTTGAATAATATGAAAATGACTACGAATAGGAAAACAAATCATGAGTTTCACTAAAGACATTGCTATTAAACTATGCATGTAAAAAGAAGCGATATCCTTTCAGGCGAATTGTATATTGTTGGAAAGCTCTCTGCGAATGGCGTCCAATTGCATCGTCTGATCAGGCTTTTTCAAAAATTTTTAAAAATCCAGCCAAAGTTAGTAAAACCCTAGTAAAATTTAGATGTTTACAAATTACATTGATGTTGTTAATATTACGAAACATGATCGTGTTAGAATGTTAGGAAAAAGGAAGAGTTGACATCGCCACAACAATAAATTCGCTTGTTGGTGAATCTAAGTGAAATTTTAAAGGTGCCAATATGGACTATGGATCTTTTTTTTTTAACTCAGGTGAAAGTGGACTATAAAACTCAAAGTTCGATCAGAATGGGCCTTAATGGGTTTCTAGAGAACCTGTTTTTGGCCCATTTAAATACAAAGGAGGCTAAAAAATTTCGTCCCACTTCTTCTTCGTCTCCGTCCTCCACCGAGGAAGTTGATTCTACCGTCATTAGTCTCTGGTGAAAACATCGTGCCGAAAATTTCATACCACTTCTTCGTCTTCGTCCTCCACCAAGTCCGCCACCGAGGAAGTTGATGCTACCGTCATTTGCCGCCAATGAAACATCGAGCCTCGACCGTGCCGACAAATCCTTGTCGTGCCCTCTATCAATGAAGACAAGGCCATGACCACAGTGACCCGCAGCGTCAAACCTAGAGTTGCGACCTTATATACGCCGAGAGAGAGAGAGATAGTCAATTCAAGACCCAAGTTATCCCCAAACCCCATTTTAGAGCCCGGAAAAAGGCCAACCGGGCCACTCTATTGTTTCAGATATGGCCAGAATTATCTCGAGGAAAAAATGCGACTAACTTGGGTTAGATTGGATACAGAGGGCGTGCAAGTCGATTTGAGTATAGGTTATTAAGATTGTTTTACATAAAAATGAATCTATATGAGATAACTAAGTAATTTGAGTTGGACCCATTTTTTACTTACCCTATATAATAACCCAATTTCTTTTCCCCTTTTGCACAGAACTACAAAAATAGCATATAACGGATGTGCGCAAAGCGTGATCTTAACCTATCTAAAGTTGGCCTGGGCCACAGGCCCAACTTCCACTTCCCCATCTTCTTCCTTCTTCCTCATTCGTTTTATCTTCCAAAACCAGGCCTTGCATAGATCTCCCACGGAACCAACGGGAAACTGAAACTCTCCGTCTCTATTAATTGAAACTCTCACACTAAGTCTCTATTTCCTTTTTTTCAATTCATATGGGCATTAGAAGTGAGCATGATTTCAGGGTAGAACCGAAAACCGGAGAGGAGAACCGAGCTGCCGGTTCCCGATCCGATTCCAGGTTTTGGTGAGTCGGGGTCTGGTTCCCGGTTTTTTTTTTTTAGGAACCGCCAGTTCCTGGTTCTCGGTTGACCAGAACCGGAACCTACAAACCAGTGACAATCATTCTTCATCAAGATGCACGGTAATAGTGCACCCAGAAGCAAATTACGAATCTCCAAATGAAATAAATACAAGATAAGTCAACTTGTCACCGCAATGTGTTAGCTCTGATGCTAGAAACGTACGGAAAAAGATTGAAAGTGAATACAATTCTAAATTTTTTCTTGAGCTTGGCTTCAATTGAATAAATATCTAATAGGGGAGAATTTTTTTTTTATTGTGTTGACTCTCATTTTGCCTAGCTAAAAATGGAAAAAAAAAATTCACAAGTTCTTAGATATTCTGGAATGCACCCTGGAACCTGTGACAAGATAGGTTCCGGGTTTTAGGGTATGTAGGGTAGATTTTAGGTTTAAAAAGTGAAGAACCTGTTCCAACAGGTAAATTCCATATTTCAATTGGAATCCATATAGAATTTGGAACCGCACACCTTTACGGGTAAGCAAATCGAACCGCCCGAACCGGAAACCGCCCGGACCAAACCAGACTCGATTCTTAATATTGGAACCGATGGCCGGGTGGTCCGGTTCCCGGTTCTAGAGACATAGGACCGAACCTGTTTGCTTAGACCGGACCGGTCGAATTTAAAAAAAAAAGTAACTTGTAATGTTCATTGTTTAGGGTTTGCTTCTTTCTTTTGCTATTTTGTGATTGCCTTCTTCTATAACTGTGAAGGGCAAAATCTTGATGAGTAATCAAATCCCATCCAAGAAACTAAAATCAAAGCAAAGAAATAGCTATGAATCTTGGAAAAGGAAAATATACTCTCTATCCTAGGCACGTGTAGAAATTTATCATGTTATTGGTTCCCTAGAACCGATCGAGAACCGGACCGGACCAACTGTCCGGTCCGATTCTCGGCTCCCAAGATGGCAGGTCCGGTCCCCGGTCCCGGAAAATGGGAACGGGACCACCGGTCCGGTTCCGAAAAATGGGAACCGGGACCACCGGTCCGGTTCCCGACTCTAGAGGGGAGCCGGATCGAACCGGGAACCAATCACCCCTGCTCACCCCTAATGGTAGGATGTTATCATGTTTGTTTGGAATCATAAAATCTATGATATGTCGTTAGGCTGCTCATTTGAATTGTCAAAAAATTACAAGTCCCCAAGCCGTCGTAATGGGGAAACAAATCTTCAAAAGCTTGGGAGACATCGTTGTGCTACCTATTGGACAACCTGAAAATGCATGTTCTTAGATTTTCCTAATGTCGAAATCAGAGCTCGAGTTGTATCGTACATCGTTGTGCTGACGGAATATCTAGAAATTATGCATGTTGGTAAGCCGCTTTTGGAATTATGCTGTTATGATTATAGCTATGACAGAAATACGATAGAGTGAATGATGTTATTGCTGGTATATAAACCATGCAGTTTGGGGGGGATTATAAAGCGGTTGATAAATTAGAGTGCTGCATCAGAATTTGAGTTTAGGATAGGCTATAATTATGCGGTTGGAAGTCAAAAGTTAATGAACATCGCGATTCGCACTCACGAACTAAGGCCCCCCACGCATGCAATTATCCAATTCATGAATTTGATTTGGAAAAATGATTTTGTAATGAAACCATGATTTCATTTTGACCTGTCACCGTGTCCGAGTACGGCCGACAATTGATTAAATGACTCCTCCTATTGCATCATTGGCATGTCTTTTCATTCTATTGTTATTATGTTTGGCATCCGATTTGCCTTCTCATGCCATGCAAAACTCACATGCAACACGACGTGGAAAATAAAATTTGAAACATGATATACTGAATGATAGGAAATTGCAATTTTCACATATAACATCACATGACAAATCAGATTTAAAATATAATAACGAAATGACATGACAAGGCAATATTCACGTGTAGCATGATATGTCAAATCAAGTTCCAAAACACGGTAACATAGTGACAGAACATGGTAATATTCACATGCATCATAACATGACTAATTAGATTCGAAATTTGATAACAAAGTGAAATGACATACCAATATTCACAAGCAACACTAACCTCATTCTTATGGATCAATAATACGAGACGGAAGCGATACTAGGATAAAGGCTTAGAATCATAGGAAGGGGAGGAAATTCAAACATAAGAATTTAGAGGAGGAAAACCAAGTTCGCTCCCAATTATAGCGGACCATATGTTATAAAGAAGGTGCTATCTGGAGGTGCCCTCATACAAGCCGAAGTAGACGAGAATTTTCAAACCCAATCAATGTCAACTCGGTGAAAAAGTACTACATGATTCTTGTTTTATTCCTCAGGCCTGTTTTCAAACATTCTGCAATCAATAAATGATGTCATAAATCATTCTACATGTTTCATTTACCAACTTCGAAAGGAGAGTAGAAACTGCATAAGATGCATCGAACGTACAAAATGGGGGTACAACAGGATGATGAAAGACAAGCCTTCTCCAAACATGTTCCAATTACATTCCCCAACGAGTTGAGCGGTAGATAGGTTTTGTATTTCCCGAGATAAAGGGTTTTCTTGCAAAAGTTACGATAACCGAAGTGACGAAGTAATCTTAGCAATATCAAAAGGTAAATGGTTAGAAATTTTCTTGCTCAAATTAACATCAACATTTAAGTGTTTGTTTACATTAAACTCAAAATGAAATTCAAGTGCATTAGGATATCATTTGTACGGCCCAATTGAGCATGTGTATTCATTTCTTAAACCATATTAGTGATCATTGCTAAAAAAAGGCGGCACCACCTCCAACCAAAAGAACCAAAGAAGAACCGGGACTATAGAATATTCCCGAAGCCTCATTGAGTATGCTAAATCATCCAATGTATGGATAGTAAAAGTCGTAAATGTTGTAATTCCTGAAAAAAAAAAAAAGGGGGATTCGAAATCACGGGATCATAGAAAATGCAATCCGCCTGGGGAAAGCAATGATGACTCCCGTAAAAAAAAAGAGTTGAGACATCAAAAGAGCAAAGGCGGGATCCCACAAAAACAGCAAGGTGACTATAAAAAGCAAGGTCAATGCCCGTCAAACCCCATTCTTCCAAAGCAAGCTGAAAACAATCCCCCAATCATTTGTAAATATATCATAAATTCGATGTAAAATTCTTGCCAATGTAACACCCTTAAAAAGTTTTTTTAGATTAGGACACTTAAAGTTAACGTAAAGTTAAATGATTTGAAGCATCACTCGAAGAAGTACAAGCAAAACTATTTCTTTCTCTTTTTTGCAGGTTTCTTGCCTGTAAATCGAAGCATATGAGAAAGATTTTCGTTAAACAGCCTTGACTCAACAAAGAGTCCCATTTGTGAACATTTTACCTGGCTTATATTACGATTCTAATCAATATCTCCAGATTGGCTCAATCGTATCAATTGCGAGATTACCTGGACCTTGCCGAATGTGATGACGATAAGATAGTGTGATTCTCTTAAATCCTGCGGTCGGGATAAATAGCTTTTCTCGAGAGTGAGTGAAATCTCTTTCGGATTTGAAGTTTCACATTCGAGTATATCGATGTATTCACAATGTGTTAACCTCCCTAGATAGAATTGCTAATGTAAACTAAGCAGAATATTATGCATAAATCACATTATGAATCACCAGAGCATGTAGAGAAGATATACATGTTATTTCTAACCGTGTCTGCTAGGTAAAACATGGTTCACAAATGTCCGACAAAGGACATAACAATTATACTCGGTAGAAATTGATATGTCGCGTCATAATCACATGTTGTATCTGACCATGTTAGCAAGACATGATTCCCAAACGTGCAACAGGGGACAAAATTTGTAAGTACGTTCCTTACCCTTTAAGAATCAATTCAGCATTGTAGTTACATGTTGCCTCTAACCACGTCGACAAATAGACACGGCTCACAAACATCCAACGGGGGGACAAAACAGGTGAGTACACTCCTTACCCTTCAGCATTATAGTCACATTTGCCTCTAACCATGCAACAGGAGAATGAGTTGTGGTTGCTCCGCATCAAGAACGTTGGATTCCAAATTAGATGCACAAATCTCTTTAAACCACTACTGTATTTCTATATTCTAGTTATGGAAATCCTAGGTTGCCGTCATAAGGTTTTCAGTGGCTTATAACTCCCTCTTGACCGAGCCACCCGACAATGAGGCCACTTTCTCAATTGATCTGATCAACGATCAAGGAGGTTGCTGTCCCTTGCTACCCTCTGATCTGAGAAGCTTCATAACAGCGATGACAACCTGCCTTGGTTCCCCGATCTCCACCAAGATGGCGTTGGTGTTGCCGTCTTCCCGGGCCTTAACAAGTACCACCATCGGTGCCACCTGCAGATCTAACCGAGTAGCCCCTCCGACGGACAACCTTGACTTGTTGTGATACCTTTCACAGCAAATTCCTAGTCGAGCTTCCCATCGCGTCCAACACTCTCAACAGAGTCCCAGTCAAAGTCTAGTGAATTCCAAGCCGTTGAATTTCCAGTGCGCTCCACAATTCTTGGGGTAAACGAAGTCAACAGAATTTGACGGGTTCAATCTGAGTTATCTGTAGGTTTCTTGGATCTTACAGGAAATCCCAATAAGTCTCCTTCCCGTGCCCCAAAGTCCGTTCCAAGACCCCTCCACTATTCATCGCGTGCGGCCCCCTTGCCAGCTGCTGGATCGAACCTCCGCCATTGGGCCAATTCTAAAAATCAATTCTCCAACTTTAGTAAGAATTTTATCCCAATTCGATTTGTTTCCTAAATTAAAAGATTTGATGTGTAATTATACATTTTGTGTGATTTGCATATCTTTTAAATTAGTCCAAATTAAGGAAAATTCCCTTTAAGGACAACGTGCTCAAACGGCATGGAAAATTGGATGATACAACTCACAATCTTTGATCCGCTGATTTCACTAGTCAATTTTGGTTAGATACTAATTTCCAAAAAAATAATACATATTAGGTTGGTATATTTGATTTCCATGTTTAGTTATATTGTTTCCTAAATAAAAAAATGCTTATTTCCTAGGTTTAGAAAATTAGTCCAAATTAAGGAAAATTTTCTTAATGACAATGTACTCAAACGACATGGAAAATTGGATGATACAACTTATTTGGGTTCAATCCGCCGATTTCACTAGTCAATTTAGGTTAGATATTAATTTCTAAAAATTAATACATATTAGGTTGGCATATTTGATTTCCATGTTTAGTTATATTGTTTCCTAAATAAAAAATGCATATTTCCTAGGTTTATGACAACGTGCTCAAACAGCATGGAAAATTGGATGATAGAACTCACAATCACTTGGGTTCGATTTGCTGATTTCACTAGTCAATTTTGGTTAGATATTAATTTCCAAAAAATAATACATATTGGGTTGGCATATTTGATTTCCATATATTATTACATAAATAAAAAATACATATTTCCTAGGCTTAGAAAATTAGTCCAAATTAAGGAAAATTTCCTTAATGACAACGTGCTCAAATGGCACGGAAAATTGGATGATACAACTTATTTGGGTTCGATCCGCCGATTTCACTAGTCAATTTAGGTTAGATATTAATTTCCAAAAAATAATACATATTAGGTTGGCATATTTGATTTCCATGTTTAGTTATATTGTTTCCTAAATAAAAAATGCATATTTCCTAGGTTTAGAAAATTAGTCCAAATTAAGGAAAATTTCCTTAATGACAATGTGCTCAAACGGCATGGAAAATTGGATGATACAACTCACAATCACCTGGGTTTGATCCGCTGATTTCACTAGTCAATTTAGGTTAGATATTAATTTCCAAAAAATAATGCATATTAGGTTGGCATATTTGAATTCCATATTTAGTTATATTGTTTCCTAAATGAAAAAAAAATAAAAAAATATCACATAATCTAAATTAGGTAGTAAGATAAGATTTCTTAGAAACCTCATCTAACGAATTCGAATTCATTAGAACGATTTGATTTTTTAGAAGTTGTATCTCATTGGATTGGATTGCATAAGTAAGATGAGATTTATTAGGTTAGATTGCATTCTAAATAATCAGCATAAAGAGTAGAATCATATTTAGATAAGTTCATATTGTAGATTAGATTCCCACCTAATTAGCTAATTATCTTAGGATAAATCTCTCAAAAAACTATAGGATTTAATTGAATTATTTCCTAAAATGCTTAAGATAAGTATCTTTTAGGATAGTTTTAATTTCATTAAATTTTAATTTCGAAATTCATATAAAAATACCAAAAAGTATCTCATGCACGTGCACATCGGGTAGCCTAGGACATTCTATGTCATACATATAGGTTAGTCATTTTATTTTACATGAACATCATATAGTTTAGAATGCATAATTGCCATGTCATATAGTTTGCCATGTCATCATTTGTGTGCCACATCATTTGCCATGCCATTAATCATTCACATGTCACTAATGCCATGTCGCATTTGTATGTCATATACATGTCTAGGTTTATTAATCTAATTTACATGTTTAAGTCATTTAGCCTAAACTTGCCTATTATTTAGGTTAAATTCATATCATTTTTGCATGCCATTTAGACTAGGCTCATTTAGTCATTTTGCATGTCCATGTCATTTAAGTGGAATAGCATATCATTCTAGTTAAGACTTGTCTCATATGTCATTAATTGCATACAATTAGAGTTAGATAATTTAGATAAATGCATTACATGCCATTTCATGCATTTAAGTGTAATTGCATTTTACTTTGAGATTTCATAATTGAATTTCATACATTTTCATCATCACTTAAATAAGTGAACCCCGAAAAACATTGCATTAGTCTAAGTCTTGTGTTTGGGATAAAAATGCTAGGGATTAGATTGCAGCGTTTAGGTACGTTCCTTCTTTCCCTATCCTTGCAATTTATTTAATGCTTTGATATTATTTGGTGTTAAATAATGTTTGCGCACTCATATGATCACCTCACGTGTTAGGATTTTAGTTTAAAATTAATCCAAGCTACATGCTTAAATGTTTTCTTTAAAAATGAAAAGGTACTAAAAGGGCTTTAATAAAAATATTAGCGTAACTAAGTCCTTGAACTTATTAATCTCTGGTTCATAGAAATGAAGTATTTCTCCCAATACTTAATTTATGTGCCTAATTAACCTACCGTAAACTATTAGTGGCGACTCCAAATTTCATTTACACATTAAGAAGTAAAACCTAATTTGTGATTTGGTATGAACTTGAGAGAGTTTGAGCTAGGTTAATAACTTATCATTCCATTAGCCTAGATAGCAAAATTTTAGGTCGCGACACTGTCCTACCTAACATGTGGATGAGTTTTGGAAATTAAATGAATTCTTTTTCTTTTTTTTCCTTTCTCTTTTCCTTTTGCTCTATAGCCACTTGCCTCCATAGTCAATGGCTAGAGAGGGTGAGCGCAGACGAGGGCCCCCTCGCCGGGCCAACCCTCAACCGCGCTAGCCATCGTTGTGGCTAGTGGCCGCGACTAGTCATTGGTAAAAAAGTAAAGGGAAAAAAGAGATACAAAAAATTAACGTACGACAACCGACATCCACGTGGGCAATTTGCGGCCAAAATTAGCTTAATGGATTACATTGTCAAATAGTTAAACTTTTTTAGGATCAATTGGTTAAATTAAAAAGTTTAAGAATAAATTGACATAAGTATAAGTGAAAGGACTTTCTTGGTAATTTCCACTTGTTGTCCAGTGTAGTGCATATTTCCTAGTATGTGACGTTTATCAATGTTAAGTTTTTAAGTCTACAAATTTGACCCCAATAAAACTTATGAAAATGACACAAATGGTACATGAACTTTGCTTATGATAATTAAAGTGAAAGGACTTTCTTGGTAATTTCCACTGTTGGCAATGTGATCACTGAACTACTAATTTGGGCCAAAGTTCATGAATTATTTGTGTCATTATCCCTTAAAACTTAGAAAAGCCCGAGTGAGACGTGCAAGAAGATGCAAAATTATAACATTTACATTTGAAACTTCAACAAAGCAGAAAAAGAAGAAAATAAAATAAGTCGATTTTTCTTAATCCAATGTATCGAATGTAAGAAAAGACATTATGTTTTTTTTCCAATGATTCAGAAATTCAACTGACGCAATGTAATTTGAAACATTTCCTGGTAAGTGTTAATCAATGTCGTTATTTCTAAAGCCATCTGCAGTTCTTTTTCCCCCTTGCTTTTCTTCATTCCCTCACAAATTATGAAGCACCACACAAATATGCAAAGTTGTCTTTCTTTGGAGTCAACGCTTCCGTATTTAAATAAGAGCATCTCCCAATTAAATTAATCTTCGGGGTCACAAATTTAATTGGGATGTGTAAACCTTGCATGTCAGTGAAGCCGTTTTATATTTCTCCATAATTTCGCCCAATGTTCTATGATTTGGCTGAAGATTCTAGCTGGCTTAAAAAAAACGACGAAGAAGATGGTCAACCGTAGACACCCAGGCAAATAAAAAAAAACGAATACCTGAGATTGGATCTCTATACATTGTTCAATAATGTGCCTCATGTGCTGTTATTTTCTTATATGCCCTTTGTCTTGAGTCATGATTCCATGTTGGAGCTTCGATTATTCTCGATCTTGGGGTGTCCTCTCACACCCTTTTGGTATTCAATGAAGAGCTTTGCCACCATAATCGTCTCTAGGTGACTGCAAGAGTAACTACACATTGTAGGCCCCAAATTTTCGAAGAAACGGATACCATAACATATTACAATTGTGAGATTGTCCTTAATCCATTATGAGATCAAAGGTCTGTTCCGGGCCTAAAAAAAATAGCCAACAATTAAAAGTCATTATGGGATCAACTTCTTCAAGAATTTGTGGCTTACAAAGATATTGTTACTTTCACGAGTCACCCAAAGACTATTATGGTAACAAAATATATTTGTAATTATTTATTATTTATTTAGATCACCCAAATCTATCATGTCACCCCTAACATTGCCGAGCAATAAAGGTAGGGGTGACATTGAGAGATCCGGGCCGTCCATTTCAAAATGGACGATCCAGATTCATCCACATCACCATTTAAAAGGAAGGGAAAGTTTTTGGCGGGAAATTTCAAAATTTTTAAAAAAAATGATGTGGATCAATCCCGGCAGATCCATTTTTTATTTGGACCGCCCGGATCTATCATGTCACCCCTAACATTGCCAAGCGGTGACATTGAGGGATCCAGGCCGTCCATTTCAAAATGGGCGGCCCAAATTCATCCACATCACCTTTTAAAAGGGGGGAAATTTTTTGACGGGAAATTTTAAAATTTTAAAAAAATGATGTGGATCAATCCGAGCCGTTCATTTTTTATTTGGACCGCCTGGATCTATCATGTAACCCCTAACATTGCTTGGGGACCGAATCTCCTACCATAAAGGTAAGGGTGACATTACATCACCTTTTAAAATGAGGGGAAATTTTTTTGAGAAAATTTCAAAATTTTTAAAAAAGTGATGTGGATCAATCTGATTTGTCCATTTTTTATTTGGACAGCCGGATCTATCATGTCACCCCCTAACATTGCCAAGCAATGTTATGGGATCCGATTGCCGAATCCCCTACCATAAAGGTGGGGGTGACATTGAGTGATCCGGGCCATCCATTTCAAAATGGATGGCCTGGATTCATCAACATCACCTTTTAAAAGGGGGAAATTTTTTGGGGAAAACTTTAAAAATTTTAAAAAAGTGATGTGGATCAATCCGATTTGTCCATTTTTTATTTGGACCTCCTAGATCTATCATGTTACCCCTAACATTGCCAAGCAATATTAGGGGATCCGGTTGCCGGATCCCCTACCATAAAGGTAGGGGTGACAATGAGGTATCCGGGCCGTCCATTTTAAAATGGATGGCCCGGATTCATCCACATCACCTTTTAAAAGGGGGAAAAAATTTGTTGGCGGGAAATTTCAAAATTTTTAAAAAAATGATGTGAATCAATCCAAGCCGTCCATTTTTTATTTGGACCGCCTCGGATCTATCATGTCAGCAATGTTAGGGGATTCGGTTGCCGGATCCCCCACCATAAAGGTAGGGGTGACATTGAGGGATCCGAGCCTTCCATTTCAAAATAGACGGCCCGGATTCATCCATATCATCTTTTAAAATGGGAGAAAGCAACGTTAGGGGATTCGATTACATATTAATGAAACCAGATCCCTACCTTAAAGGGAGGGGTGACATTGAGGTATCCGGGCCGTCTATTTCAAAATGGACGGCCCGGATTCATGCACATCACCTTTTAAAAAGGAGGAAAAGTTTTTGGCAAGAAATTTCAAATTTAAAAAAAAATGATGTAGATCAATCCGGGCCGTCCATTTTTTATTTGGACCACCCGGATATGTCATGTCACCCCTAACATTGCCAAGCAATGTTAGGGGATCTAGTTGCCTTCGAGACACGGCAAACGCAGCCATGGGAACCTCCCCGCCGGGTAGCTTTGGATGGCCGATCATAGGCGAGATCGTCGACTTCCTCTTTGGCAGGCCGGACAAGTTTATCTTCAACGGGATGGCGAGGTACTCACCGAACATCTTCAAGACCGGGATCCTTAGAGAAGACACCGCGATCATCGGCTGCCGAACGGAAACAAGTTCCTCTTCTCCAATGACCAGAGGTACTTCACCACCTTCCGGCCCCGCTCTATGCAGATAATCGTCTAGTCCCGTAAGAAAGCGGGCTCACTTCCGTCCCCAGCCCTGGCTGCCAAGCCCGCCAAGGATAAGGATACAAAAGTCCTCCGCTCGCCTAGGTTTCTCAAGACTAATGCTCTAGTGAGGTACTCGAGGAAGATGGACTCCATCGCCCAACGACAAATGCAAAGCGAGTGGGATGGCAAAATGGAAGTTAAGGTTTACCCTCTAGCCAAGTCATTGACACTCAACCTAGCATGCCGATTTTTCCTCGGCACCGATGAGACGGAGCGATGGCATGGCTTGTAGACTACTTCGACGACATAACGCTCGGCTTGTACTCGATCACCCTCAATCTCTCGGATGTCATCCTCTATAGGGCCAACAAGGCCGCCGCGGCGATCGGAAGGAACCGAGGGTGGTGATCAAAGACAAGAAGGTTGCTATCACGAGCGGCAGCCGATGCAAGACATATTGTCGCATATGATCATGGCCGGCAATCCCTCTAGAAAGCACATGCCGGAGGCCGAGATCGCCGACAAGATCATGGGGTTTTTTACCGCTGGGTATAACACTGCAGCCATTGCCATGACCTTCTTCATGAAGTATGTAGGAGAGAGGCCGATGAGACGGAGCGGATGGCATGGCTCGTGGACTACTTCGACGACATAACGCTCGGCTTGTACTCGATCACCCTCAATCTCTCGGATGCCATCCTCTATAGGGCCAACAAGGCCGCCGCGGCGATTAGGAAGGAACCGAGGGCGGTGATCAAAGACAAGAAGGTTGCTATCACGAGCGGCAGGCCGATGCAAGACATATTGTCGCATATGATCATGGTTGGCGATCCCTCGGGAAAGCACATGCCGGAGGCTGAGATCGCCGACAAGATCATGGGGTTTTTTACCATTGGGTATAACACCGTAGCCACTACCATGACCTTCTTCATGAAGTATGTAGGAGAGAGGCTTGATATTTACAAAAAGGTGCTTTGGATGGGAAGTACTTGACCCATTAACCTTTTGTTTCCATTTAGCTCCGTTTATTTCGCGAAACATAACATTTTTTGGAGTTTGATTCGTAAAAAATAAGTTAGTCAAGAAAACTATTTTCCACCCATAAAAAGAAATCCTCTAAATGTGGGAAAACTAATTTTCTCTTTTTGATAAGAGATAGAAAATTTCCTCGCCTTTTTCTTCCTCTCTTTCACATTTCTATAACTATGGCCCATGAACGACAAAAGAGGGGAAAAGAAAAAATATTTAACAAAATAATAATAATAAATAATTAAAGATTCGTTGTTTTGAAAAAGAAACGATAAAATAAAAATAAACACATATTAAAATATGCGCACGGGGAAAATCAAATCAGATTTTCCATACCAAACAGCTTAAAAAACATTTCGTGTTCATTTTCAAATCTTAGCCAAACATCGAAAAAATATAGTTATTTTCCTAGAAAATGTTTTTCATAAATATCATATTTTTTGCCAAATAAATAGAGCTTTAAGAAAAAAATGTCATTTTTCTTCCAAAAATAACCTTGGGATCAGACACGTCTCGTGCATCTAATCCGATATATAGTTTGAATACTGCATAGGCTATGCAAAATAAAAATGTATGTTTTTGCTTTTAAGTTTTGTAAATATAGGACTTAACAGTTGTGTAACCTGGAGTTTTACGTATCCGACAAAAAAAATGGACTTTTACATAGACTTTATACAAGAGAAAATTTCCTTTCTTTTTCCCTATTTCTCCTCAGATATTTATATTTACGGTTCCTTAGTTTGAGCTGAAAAAACAAAACCCTAAAATTTGAAATATTAGATATATCTCATGCCATTTCTTTTTTTTTTCTCCTCCTTTGAAATGTAGAGCAAATGGAGGTTGCAGCATCAAAGAAACTCGGAGAATTGCTAGAGTGGGATCACGTCAAAAAGATGAAATACTCATGGAACGTGCTCAATGAAGTCATGAGACTCACCCCACCTCTCCAAGGAAGCTTCGGAGAGGCCCTCACCGACTTCACCTATGTTGGTTACACCGTTTCAAAGGGATGGAAAGTATGTGAATTGGGATCAAGATCGCCTAACATTGATATTTTCATGACATGCTTGACATTATTCAAATCGGGCAGTCCAAATGAAAATGGAAGGTCTGGTTTGAGCCACGTTTGAGATTCAAAATTTTTCAAACTCCAAAAAAATTCCGGCCCACATTTTTTCCCTCCCTTTCAATACATGACGAGGCTAAAATCGGGCCATCCATTTTCATTTGGAAGGCCGATTTAAGTAATGTCATATATGTCATGGAAATCCCAATGTTAGGCTATCCAAATCCTGTGAATTGACCCTCTTTGGGGCCGCTCAACCTTGTCATTTAATATAGATAAAGGGTGAAGGTCCATGGGACTTACGGTGTGCACCCACGCGGGCAATCACACCTCCCATTAGAGATAACTACCGAAGCAGTTATCGTCAATGAAATGAAATTTGAAACATGAAGAGTCACGGTTGTGGACTTACGTTAAAAATAGACTTTCTCCCCCATCATTCTCAATTGACGGTAATTAGCACTCAATAGAAACGAATGATGCTTTTCTCCTTCACGATTGCTTGTATCGCATCAAAAGCGAAAGGATTCTCGAGACTGCAAAGGCGACACTTAATCTGTGGATAGCGGGTACGTTTCCTCATGTGATCGTACTCCGATCGGTGATACAAGTTATTGATTGATTGGGCATGCTATAATAAGATTTTCCACACTTGTTTCGTATAGAATTAGGAATTCATTTCCCACATTTGTCTCATAGCCTATTTACTTGTTTCCCGATCATTTTTCCTTGATAATTTTGTAGTTTAAGAACGAGGAAACCCTAATTGTGTCATTACTATTCATGCGTAATTATTTATGTTCTATGAAACGAAAATCACTTTTGAATACGGGGTTGGATCGAGCTCGTCGAGATAATGGTTTCGCATGGTCGCACGTCCCGAGGCAATGCTGGTAGCGGCCGCAAGCGCCCCACGAGCGGACTCCCTCTAGGCCGCAACGTTTCGTCCTCTTTTCATCATTTTTAGTTCAATGAAAATTAGGTTTGAGTATACCATTAAGTTCATATCGACGAGATGAGTGTTTTGAGGGTTAGCTCCTCGCCGGCGGTCGCCGGAGTAGGCCGCATGCGCCGGAGGGTTCCGGCCAGCGTTGGAGTCACGCGCCCACATATGCGGCGCGTGCCGACGGGCTACATCCAAGTTTTAGCTATCCTTGTCCGGGTTTACCCTATCCCTATTCCGATTTTAGCTTATTTTAATCCTATTTTTAATATTTCCTAATCAAGGTTTGGAATAAAAATAAAACCAGTTCTTTTTATTAAAACCCGGCCCGTTTGATCGTTGACCCGTTGACCCGTGAACGTTGACCATTGACCAAAAAAAAAAGGTCGATCAACCTATAAGGGCTTGTTTAATACCTGGATTTGCATGTTCTTGGTTATAATATGTTTGTAATAATTACATGATTGATGGATTTTAGTAATCCACTTTGTTATGCATTCGTTATAGGAACAATGTCATCAAGACTAGGCCCTATGACTACAAGGATGAGGCGAAGTACGATAACGCTTAGAAGGCTAAGAACAGATGAGCAAAGACAAGCCCCGAATGAAAAGGCTGAATGATTGGGCCATAATAGATGGGTTAATGTATGTGACATTATAATCCATGTAAAGAGGGTCAATAGTATGCTCCAAGAGATTACATGGGAAGGACATGAAGTATCATTTATGGATGCCTTTTATGCACTAAGGAACTCTATGCTTGAGGAATGGCATAAATTGCTCACTCTTGCAATGATTGAGCACGACACATATAAGAATTATGTGCTACATTTCTTGCATGAATACATGAGGATCGAAGCGGCGAAGACATCATCGCTTGGGATGAACGAATCTTTGCACATACAGTATGTGCCTTAGCGTATCAACAGAGATCCTCATAAGGGTTATCCGAGGGCACCGATATGGGTTCCCAATATAATAAAACGTCCTCCTAAAGATCTTGAAGCATCATTTCCTTATAGGAAGGAAGTAACATGGGTCGAAGTTGAAACCAAAAAAGAATCAAAACACATTACTACATTTGAATTTGTTGCTATGTTAGTCTTATTCCATAGTATTTCTATGAGTTTATTTTTTAAGAACTTATTATCATCTAATTGATGTTCTTTGAGAATACTATGTTTGTTGGATGTTCTGTTTTGGAATATGAAATTTCATTATTCAATGCAATATCTTCTCTGCTATATATATATATATATATATATATATATATATATATATATTATTTTTGTTATAAATTTGAGTTGCAGTGTTCATAATTTTTTAGTAACTTTATGAAGAACACAATTGGATAATTGTATTGATATTAGTTTCAAATTAGAATTCCTAGATGATGATGGGGAACTTAGTGAACTATCGATTCTAAGGTCTATTATGAAACAGTATGTTAGTACAATTAAAATGCATGAATATAATGCATTTGTTGCATTCAAATAGACTTTATTAATTCGTGCGAAATGTCTAAATTACCTCCTATTCAGATACAATGGCAACGTCTTCAAAGAACATTGTGGTTGAGCTTAATAAGGGCGAAAAATTAAAAGGTGAAAATTATGAAATCTGGAATATGAAAATCTAGTATGTCTTTGGAAGAGCTAGAAGCATTGGAAGCTCTTAACCGATCATGACCGAGCCAAAGGATGGAAATCTTGCACAACACGGGAGGGATAAGGAAGCCTTCACGCCTGGAAGAAAAAGAACTCAACTCGCTCGCTTTACGTTGTTGAGTAATATGGATAATGATATTATTATGCGAGAGTTCAAGCAGCATGAGAATGCAAAAGATATGTAGGATGCATTAAAAGCTAGATTTGGACAAACTTACGTCACCAAGCTAAGGCGGCTTACAATCGATTCAACACCTATAAGATGCCACATGGGCATAATGTGAAGCAACATTTGAGAAAAATGTCAAACATGATTAGTGTCTTGAAAGATATAGGTCATACATTATCGATGAACAACAAGTACGATCAGCGATTCGCTCTTTACCCTATAACCGAGAGCACATGAAAGTTAACCTGAACTAGAAGAGAATTGTCTTACGTCGACTAAGATACAATTTGATGTGTATTTTGCTGGTTCTAGCTCACATGGAGCTTCGGGCTCTAAGTGTAAGCTTCCTAAGAGGTTCATAAAGAGAATAGGTAAAGGAGTGGAACCATCGGCAAGAAATCGAAATTTGAGAAGCATGGAAAAGGGAAGCATCCCATGAAAAAAACATTTCAAGGATGAAATGTTACAACTGTGGCAAGAAGGGTCACTTCGCTTGTGATTGTAGCGGGCTAAAGAAGGTAAAAACCCTTAACACACTTAAAATTGTTAGTTATGTATCAAGTTTTATATTTTTAATCGAATCTCATCCTTTGTGGATTTGTGGACTCAAGCACCATGAACCATATAGCCAGAGATAGATGTACTTTTGTGGAATTTCTATGAATTCCAAGTGGAGTGAGATGGATATATGTAGGAAATAATTATAGAGCGAAAGTTAAAGGTATTACCACTTGCCAACTTATCATATGTGGTGGACGCACTTTATTCCTGCATGATGCCCTGTACACTCTAGAAATTTGTCGAAATCTTGTCTCTATATTGGTTTTAGTCAAACTTGATTTTAGTATGAATTTCCATAACAATGATGTGGATTTTTTTGTTAGGTACAAATTTCTATGGTTTAGGTTATTTTGTTGATGGCTTTATTATGTTGGATGTTGAAAACACTAATGTGAATGTTTGTTATTCTCTATTTGCATCTTCTAATTCTAGTGAAAATAATGTGAATAATGCTAGGCTTGGTCATATTGGCCAATAAAGAATGACTAGATTAGCCAAAGATGGCTTATTAGATAATATTGAAAAAGTCTATTTGTCTGTTTGTGAGCATTGCCTAGTTGAAAAAAATCACGAAAGCCATTTGGAAAGGGTACAAGAGCTAAATTTTCTTTGCAACTAATCCATACGGACATACGTGGTCCAATGAATGTGAAAGCAAGGCACAATGTTATTTATTTCATAACATTTATTGACGATTATACTCGATTTAGATATGTTTATTTGATTTCTCATAAATTGGAAGCATTTAGTTGCTTCAAGAAATTTATGACCTTAATGGAAAATCAGTTAGACAAGATAATAAAAGTTTTGAGATTCGATTGAGGTCGAGAGTATCTATCTAATCACTTCGTAGATTTATGTGATGAAAAGGGAATAGGTAGACAGTTATCCATCCCATATACTCCTAAACAAAATGGAGTAGGTGAGAGAAGAAACAGAACCTTACTTGAAATGGTTAGGTCCATGATAGAGCAAGCTAATTCACCGATCAACTTTTGGGGTGATGCTTTATTGACCGATGCCTATGTGCTTAACGTGTGCCTTCAAAGTTAGTCTGTTACACCCCATATGAGTTATAGATAGGTCGAAAACCTGATTTGAGCTTTCTTAAGCCTTGGGATTGTCTTTGCCTATACTCATAAGTCTACTCATAAATATGAAAAATTGGGACCAAGAGACAAAAAGAGTATCTTCATAAGATATTCGGAACACTCTAAATGGTATGTGTTCATAGGTGAGTAAGAAAGCGGAAGTGTGAATTTGAATAAGATTTTTAGAGAAAATTTTAAAAGGAAAAAAAGTAGATGAAAGCAATGGAAGAAGAGTATGAGTTAATGAGACCAAACCACGTTTGGGGGACTGGTTGATGTTCCAAAAGGACGAACGGTTATTGGGAACAAGTGGGTTCTCAAAATAAAGCGAAAAAAGATGGCTCAATTGAAAGGTATAAGGCTCTGCCTTGTTGCGAAAGGATATAACAGGAATGAATTGATTATGAGGATTTTCTCCTATGGTAAGATTTACTTCAATTTCTTTATCTTGCAATAGTAGCCAATTTGAATCTAGAGCTACATCAAATGGATGTAAAGACTGCTTTTCTCAATGGAGAATTAGAAGAAGAAATTTATATGGAGCAACCTATTGGGTTTGTTGCCAAAGGCCAAGAACATAAAGTATGTCAATTTTCGAGATCGATATAGGCCTTAAAGCGGTCTTCAAGGCAATGGTATATACGCTTTCATAATGCCATAGTGGCATATGATTTTGATATGATTAGTAAAGATAATTGCGTGTATATCAAAAGGTCCAAAGGCCATTTTGTAATTTTATCACTATCTCGTTGATGATATACTAATTGTCGGAAGCAATATGGAGTTTGTTAAGATAGTCAAAAGTTAGCTATCTTCTAATTTTGAAATGAAAGATATGGGTGAAGCTACATACATTCTCGGAGTTAAGATTTCAAGAGATCATTCGAAAAAGTTGTTGTCTCTTTCTCAAGAGATGTACATTAATAAAGTTCTTGAATAATTTTGTATACAAGATTGTAAACCTATTAATACTCCTATTGCAAAAGATGAAGGATTGAACCTTAGAATGTGTCCTAAAACTCCACATGAACAAAAGCAAATGAAAAACGTTCCATATGCCAGTGTTGTTGGAAGTCTTATGTACATTATATGTGTACAAGACCTGATATTTGTTATTCAATAGGACTGGTGAGTAGATACTAATCCAATCCATGTCAATCACATTGGACTACCGTTAAGAGAATCGTGAGGTATCCGAAAGCAATCGTTGATTACTCGCCGACATATCAAGGTAGTGATCCGCACCTTGAGGGCTATACTTGATGCTAACTAGGGAGGAGATTTGGATGAGAGGAAATCCACTTCGAAAAAATGTTCTTACTGAATAATGACGCCATATCGTGGAGCAGTAAAAAAAAATAGTGTATAACCTTATCCACCATGGAAGCCGAGTTCATAGAATTATCATCGGCAGTATAAGAGGGTGTTTAGCTTAGAAGATTTTTGGATCATTTGGGTGTTATTAGAGATACCACAAATCATGTAAAGGTTTATTGTGATAGTTAAGCAAAGAATAGCTTACACTACGGATCCTAAGTTCCATAGCAATACCAAACACATAGACATTAAGTATAACTATGTTAAGGACATGATAGCACGAAAAGATGTGAACCTACGGTATATATCTACGCATAGAATATTAGCAAATCCTATGACAAAGCCGATTTCTAGAGATGTTTTCCTTAATCATATAAAGACTTTAGGATTGCGTAGGTTGATGTATTGAATATTTGTATTTTTCTCTAAATGTTCACAATTGATGATGTTGTTTATCAATATGGATGTCCATAAGTCTATTTCATATTTATGCATATTTAATGTTTGGTGCATTATATTGAGAAGGTACATCGGACAAATGAGAGATTAGCCCATTCACACGGGTAATCGCATCTATTTACTATGTGATAAATAGAGATGAGATAATTTTAAGCTCATTGTCTAGGTGATAATTGAAAGCTCAAGCTTAAAATACTTAAGCCGCCTTAACAAAACATTAAGATGAGGACTTAATATTTATAATGTCCGAAAGGAAAATAACTCATATATTTCATTTTATCTGTCTTTATTGCCAAATGGGAGTTCGATGGAAACTCTTTGGCTGGAGTTGTTACGTGAACTCGAGTTCGATAATGAGTGTGTCTAAGTTATAATCTATACGGTATTAAAATAGAAAGACATATGCTCCATGGGGAAGGAGAAAATACCGTAATACATATTTCATATTACGTATACAAGAATTGACCCATGAGAGTAGGCAAAACTTTAGATCTCAAAATTTCTAAGTCTGTGTGAGACTCTCGAGGAAAAGAATTCCTCATTTTGGTATCCTCACGACTATTCGTTATTCTCGTGATTTCTTTTTAGTGCTTGTTATCTTAGAGTGTTGCTTATAGTCATGAAATTGATTCAATCTAAATGGACACTTCTATACAAGTGGCGAGTGAGATTAAGAGTATTGAGGAGGAGTCCAATGGAGTAGGAAGATTGATTGGAGTTTTAAGTGACATTGGAAATTATATTCACAAACCGATCAATTATGATTATTTGGTGTGATCATAATTATGAATATAACGTGTCATATTTCAAATGAGATCTCGATAAATATATATATATTATATATATATATATGTGTTTTTGTTTTGTGTGACTAATCGATTTAGGGTATAGCATACGAAAATCTATTTTTGATTATATCCATATTGAGCTGTCATATACTCCCAACTAATGTATGACGGCGAGCTCTCAAAGTGTATCTTTGGTCGCACGAATTATTTTTCAATATGAACTTTGCAAACATAAAGAGAGTTATACTTGGTCCTCTATAGACGAGTGGGAGTTGTTGGTCCTCTGTGGGCATGTGGGAGCCGTTTGCCCTACATGGGTAAGTAGGAGATGAAGGTCCATGGAACTTACGGTGTGTGCCCACGCGGGTAATCATACCTCCCATTAGAGATAACTCCCAAAGCAGCTATCTCTCAATGAAATTTGAAACGTGAAGAATCATGTTTGTTGACTTACGTCAAAAACAGACATTCTCCCCATCATTCTCAATTGATAGTAATTAGCACTCAAGAGAAAAGAACGACGCTTTTCTCCTTCACGATTGTTGTATCGCGTTAAAAGCGAAAGGATTCTCGAGGCGTGAAGGCGATATTTAATTTGTGGATAGTGGGTACGTTTTCTCATGTGATCATACTCCGATCGGTGATACAAGTTATTGATTGATTGGGCATGCTATAGTAATATTTTCCTCACTTGTTTCGTATAGAATTAGGAATTTGTTTCCTACAAGGGGTAACTTCACTTGAAGTCTTGAAATTTGTTTAAAAAGTGCGATTGAATCCTAAAGCATGCAAAAAGTGTAATCAAGCAATAAAACTTATTAAATTGATCCATACATGAGCATGGTAAAGCCTAGGTAAAAGTACACTTCCACCCCGGTATTAAGTCAGACATGGCCATCGATTGGGTCTAGATTAAGCGTCATGCATCATAATCAG
The DNA here is from genome assembly GCA_021437795.1 of Rhodamnia rubescens. Taxonomy (NCBI): domain Eukaryota; kingdom Viridiplantae; phylum Streptophyta; class Magnoliopsida; order Myrtales; family Myrtaceae; genus Rhodamnia; species Rhodamnia rubescens. The sequence continues at coordinate 2,070,211 of JAILYA010000040.1, forward strand.
TGCACAATACCACACGAACGCGATTAAGTGTAAAACGTGAATTGCAGTTATTGGGTTTGAGCTCATCAATCTTTTACATAGCTACTTTATATGTGGGGGATAATTGTTATTATGTTTGAGCCCGTCAATCTTTTACATAGCTACTTTATATGTGGGGGATAATTGTCCAAAAAATCGTAAAAACCTATTGTACGGCGGATAATTCTGTCCTAAATCTTTGAATTATCCCAATTTAATCCTAAACCTTTTGAAATTTTGCTAATTTAGTCCTAAATCTATTATTTGGATAATTAGCCGAAAAAACTACATTGATTAATTGTCAAAAAATTTAAGACTAAATTGGCATAATTGAAATATATACGATTGATCTTACCATCGTACAAGACAGGTTTTCCCCTTTATATATAGGGAAAATGCCACCAAAGACCCTAAACTATGCTAGTTGAGACACATTTACCCCAAACTTTTTCTTTTGACACCAAAAATCCCAAACTTATATCAACATGACACATTTACCTTCGATTATGGTTCCGTTAAAAATCTCTCGTTAAAATCTAACGTGGCGTTGATGTCGCTTGCGTGGTACCACATCAGAAAAAATTAAAAGTAAGTTATTGTAGATCACGATTTGCTGTTCATTGTCTTCAATCTCGCCATCCCTCGACCAAAACTCTTCCGAAGCTTGTCCGTCGCTGCCACCGCAGCTTGGATCTCCGGGAGCTTCGTCGTCGCAGCTGGCCATGGCGATTGTGAGCTTCGAGGTCGGATCTACTTTAGAGTTGGCAAAGTGCCATGGCTGTTCAAGCTCGAAGCTTGGCCTAAGGTCAAATCTGCAAGACGTTACGAAGCAATATCACACGAAAACTCGTAATTTTGCAATTTTTCATCTTCCTTATCTCTAAAACAATGCTCGATTATTCGTATTTACCAAACCAAAAGCATTTCTTCAACCAATCATGAGTTGAGAACGAAAACGTGGAAGATAAAGAAGATAATACTGATAAGCAGAAGGCTACTCACCAACAGAGGAAGAAGCGATGACCGAACCACACCCGAAAGTTTTAAAACGAGCATTGATGACCTTCCCGGATGATTCGTCCACCTTGATCTCATGCTTTGAGCTTGAGCGGCCATGGAGGTTGCCACCTCCGAAGCTAGATCCGACCTCGAAGCTCCACAGTCGCTATGGCCAGCAGCGACAACGAAGCCTCCGGAGGTCCAGCGGCGGTGGGCAGCGACGGACAAGCTCCGGCGAGTTTTGGCCAATGGATGTCGAGGTTGAAGTCTATGAAATCACGATAACTTAATTTTATTTTTTCTGATGTGGTGCCATGCGAGCTCCGCGTCGGTGCCACATCAAATTTTAGCTAAGATTTTTAATGAAACCCTAACGGAGAGTAAATATGTTAAATTGATATTAGTTTAAGATTTTTGGTCTCACAAGAAAAAATTTAGGGTAAATGTGTCACAATGGACATAGTTTGAAATTTTTGGTGGCATTTTCCCTTATATATATGCATCCTAAAAGATTGAGATTCATAATTTTGATTGTCTTTGTTAGGTGTAGGTTTATGGGGCTTACAATGTGCGCCCATCCGAGCAATCACACCGATCCACAAGGGATAAGCGCAAGTAGTTATCGGACGTCGTTATTTTCGAACGTGAAAAATCATGTCTTTTCGGTTGACGTAAAACAAAAATGTCATCTTTTTCCCTTTGACTGCAATTGAGAAATACGTCGAGAAAACAACGATGACACGCTCTCCTCCTCACGGTTGAATCGTGCGTTTGACACGAAGAAACTCTCAAAAACGCAAAGGGGCATCTAGTTTGTGGCAATTACGGTATGTCCTCGTGATAGACTCATTCGATCGGTGATGCAAGTGATGAATTGGGCATGTTTCCGAAAATTAGATTTTAGATCAAAAGGAATAAGTTTCCAAGATTGGTATCAGAGCCGGTTTCCTTTTTTCCTATTTTGTTTCCTAATCGTTTTCCTATTCCAAGATTGGTATCGAGCCGTTACCTTGTTTATATTCCGTGAAACAAAAATTTCTTTTGAATATACCATGAGAACGGGCTTGAGGAGACGAAAATTTTGAGTGGTCACCGGTCACGAGGTGATGCCGGCAGTGGCCGTACGAACGCTATGCGCCGCCACGGGCGGACCCCCTCAAGGCCGAGGCGTTTCATCATTTTTTTGTCAATTTTTGTTCAACAAAAGTTACTTTTGAATATACCATTGTATTTGTATCCACGACATGAGAAATTTAAAGGGTGGCTTATCGGAAGCCACAGCCTGCACGCGCGCCGCACACTCCGGAGGGGTCCGATGCTCATAGGCCTCACGCGCCCCCGCGTGCGTGGCACGTGTAGGGTGATCGGATTCAGGTTTTACCCTATCCCGAGCTTGGTCTAAGCTATTCCAATCCTATTTTACAGTTTTCCTAAGCTCGGTTCGGGACATTCTAAATCCGGTTCTATTTTTAAGTTAAACCCAAGACCGACTTTGACCCGAGATCCGACCCGAACCATTGACACATCGACCCGGTTGACCGTTGACCAATTGATCGTTGATCCGTTGACCATTGACAAAAAAAAAAGAGGTTGGTCAATCTAAAGGGGTTTGTATGATGCCTTGATTTTCTTGTCTTTGGTTACAATATGTTCGTAACTATTACATGATTGATGGATTTTAGTAATCCACTTTGTTCTCGCATTCGTTGCAAGAACAATGTCATTGAGACCCAGGGCCCAAAGATATATGGAAGGTGCGAAATGCAAGAATTTCAAGGCTAAGGATACTCGAACAAAGATAAGCCCTTGATATGAAGATTGAGGCTTTGGGCCATTATCGATGGGATAATGTTTGTGACATTATAACCCATGTGAAAACGGTTAACAATATAAACCAAGAAATCATTTGGGATGGACAAGAAGTGACCCCAAGAGATGCGTTTTATGCACCGAGGAACTCCATGCATGAGGAATTGTATCAATTGATCACTCGTACATGGCTTGATCACATCACATACAAGAAGTTCGTGTTACATTTCTTGCACAAATTGTTAAGGGTCGAGGCGATGAAGACATCATCACTTGGTATGAATGGGTCTTGGCGCGGGCGAGAATGTGCCTTGGCGTAAAACCAAGGGTCCTCAAAGGGGTTTTTCTAAAGGCGTCGATATGGGTTCCTAATTTAGTCGAAAGTCCTCCTAGAGACCTTGAGAATTCCCTTCCTTGTACGAAGGAAGTTACATGGGTTAATCTTCAAACCAAAAATAGGGTGACAACACGTGATTATATTTAAACTTTTCCATTGATAGTTTTTTTTTTATTCCTATGTATGTCTAGGAGACTTTTAGGAACTTATTGTCATTAACTTGATGTTCTTTGTGAATATTATGTTTATTGGATGTTCTATTTTGAACATGGAATTTGTTTATTTAATACAATATTTTATAGACACACATATATATATATATATATATATATATTTGAGTGGGGGTTTGCATAAGTTCTAGTAACTTTATGAAGAACACAGTTGAATGATTGTATTGATGTTAGTTTTGATTAGAATCCTTAGAGGATGATGGGAAACTTAGTGAACTATTGATTCTAGGGTCTTTTATGAAACTACATGTTAATACAATTAAAATGCGTAAATATGATGCATTTGTTGCATTCAAATAGACGTTATTAATTCGTGTAAAATGTCTAAATTACCTCATATTCAAATACAATGGTAACGGCTTCAAAGAACATCCTAGGCGAGCTCAATAAGGGTGAGAAATTAAACGGTGAAAAATTATGAGATCCGGAATATGAAAATCCAGTATGTCTTTGGAAGAGCTAGAGATCTTGGAAGCTCTTAACCCGATCATGACCGAGCCGGAGGATAGAAATACTGCACAACACAAGAGGGATAAGGAAGCCTTCGCTGATTGAAAGAAAAAGAACTCAACTGCTCGCATTACGTTATTGATCGGCATGAATAATAATATCATACGAGAATTCAAGCGACTTGAGAATACAAAAGATATGTGGGACGCATTAAAGACTAGATTTGGGCGGACTTCGGTCACCAAACCGAGACAACTTACAATCAGATTCGACACATATAAGATGCTACATGGGCATATGTGAAGCAATATTTGAGAAAAATGTCGAACATGATTAGTGAGTGAAGGATGTAGGTCACATATTATACGATGAACAACAAGTGCGATCGGTGATTCGCTCTTTACCCCATAGCCGGGAGCACATGAAAGTTAACCCGACTCACAATGAGAATGTCAAGACCTTCAAGGATGCTTTGCACCACTTGGAGCTGGAGGAGGATCGCCTTTTGGCTGCTAAGATATAATACGATGTGTATTTTTTTGGCTCACGGCTCACTTGGAGCTTTAGGCTCCAAGCGTAAGCATCCTGGCGAGGTTCGTGAAGAGGACAGGTAAAGGAGGGGAACCATCTAGCAAGAAACCAAAGTTTGATAAGAATGGAAAAGGGAAGCGCCATTTTAAGAGAAATATTTCAAGGGTGAAATGTTATAATTGTGGCAAGAATGGTCACTTCGCTAGCGATTTGTGCGAGCTGAAAAAGTTAGAAACCCTTTATATACTTAAAAGTGTTAGTTATGTATCAAGTTATATATTTTTAACTAAATCTCATCTTTTGTGAACTATAGATTCGGGGCACAGACCATGTAGCTAGAAATAGAAATGCTTTTGTGGAATTTTTACGAATTCCACGTTGAGCAAAGTAGATTTATGTGAGAAACAACTCAAGAGTGGAAGTTAAAGGAATTGGAACTTGCCAACTTATCATGCGTGGTGGTCGCACTTTATTCCTACATGATGCTCTATATACTTGGGAGATTCGTCGGAATCTTATCTCTGTATTGATTTTAGTCAAACTCGATTTTTGTATGAATTTTCATAATAATGGTGTGGATTTGTTGTTGGGTACAACTTTCTATGGTTCGGAGTTATTTTTTTTATGGTTTTATTGTGTTGGAAGTTAAAAATACTAATGTGAATGTTTGTTATTCTTTGTTTACATCTTCTCATTCTAGTGATAATGATGTGAATATGTGGCATACTAGGCTTGGTCATATTGGCTAACAACGTATGAATAGATTAGCCAAAGAGGGCTTAATGGGCAATATTGAGAAAGTCGAATTGCTCATCAGTGAGCATTACCTAGTGGGAAAAATAACTCGAAAGCCATTTAGAAAAGGAACAAGAGCTGAATTTTTGTTGCAATTAATTCATACTAACGTCCATAGCCCAATGAATGTAAAGGCAAGGCATGGGCTGTATACTTCATCACTTTCATAGATAATTACACTCGATTTGGATATATCTATTTGATTTCTCATAAATCTAAAGCATTAAGTTGCTTTAAGAAATATATAACTTTAGTGGAAAATCAATTAGATAAGAAAATAAAAGCATTAAGATCCGATCGAGGTCGAGAATACTTATCGATGAGTTCAAAAATTTGTGTGATGAAAAAGGAATAAAAAGACAATTGTCTATTCCATACACTCCGCAACAAAATAATGTTGTAGAGAGAAGAAACAGAACCCTAATGAAAATGATTAGGTCTATAATAGCACATGCTAATTTGCCTACGGTCTTTTGGGGTGATGCTTTGTCAAGCGATGTCTATGTTCTTAATCGTGTACCTTCAAAGTTAGTCTCTTCCACTCTATATGAATTATGGACAAAGTTAAAAACCTGATTTGAGCTTTCTTAAACCTTGGGGTTGTGTTGTCTATATTCATGAGTCCACTCATAAATATGAAAAATTTGGACCAAGAGGCAAAAAGAATATCTTCATATGATACTTAGAACACTAAAAAAGGTATGGGTTCATAGGCGAGCAAGAAAGCGGATGTGTAGCTGAATTTGAATCTCGAGATGTCACATTCTTATATAATGAATTTTCGAGAAAGGGCGAAATAGGTAATGATTATTCCCTATTTGAGACCTTATATCGGGATAATGGGACAGTTGGATATAATGATTTAAGTGGGAGCAATGTGAGAAGTGGGGAGTTTAGTACAAACCGGTCTCAATTGCAACCACTTGATAAAATGATACCATTATCCGGTCCGAGTGGGAGCGTAATAGAGAATGAAGTACCCTTGATACAATCTTCTTCACGGCGAACAAACCCTAAAAGTATTCCCTGTCGACGCTTTGAGATTAAAAGGGAAGCTTTCATAATCGCTTCACTAGAAGAGAATGAGCTAAGGAATACAAATGAGGTTGTATCTAGCCCCGATAAGGAAAAGTAAATAAAAGCAATGGAAGAAGAGATGGAGTCAATGAGATCAAACCAAGTTTGGGAACCGGTCGATCTTCCGAAAGGATGCGAGCCATTGGGAACAAATGGGTTCTAAAAATAAAGCATAAGGCTGATGGCTCGATTGAGAGATATGAGGCTCGCCTTGTGGCGAAGGGGTATAACCAACGGGAAGGAATGAACTATGAAGATACTTTTTCTCCTATTGTAAGATTCACCTCAATTCGCCCTATTCTTGCAATAGTGGCTAGTTTAGATCTTGAATTACATCGGATTGATATAAAAACTATTTTTCTCAATGGAAAATTAGAAAAGGAGATCTACATGGAACAACCGAGTTGGGTTTATTAATGAAGGCAAAAAATAAAAAGTATGTCTACTTCGATATCGATATATAGCCTTGGCGAGTTTTCAAGGCAATGGTATATATGTTTTCATAATGCCATAGTGGCATATAATTTTGACATGATTAATGAAGATAGTTGGGTGTATATCAAAAGGTCCAAAGGTCATTTTGTGATTTTATCATTATATGTTGATGATATACTTGATTGCCGAAAGCAATATGGAGTTTATCATGACAATCGAAAGTTGCCTATCTTCTAATTTTGAAATGAAAGATATGGGTGAAGCTACATACATTCTCGGAGTTAAGATTTCAAGAGATCGTTTGAAAAAGTTATTGTCTCTTTTGCAAGAGACATACATAAATAAAGTCCTTAAACGATTTCGTATGAAAAATTGCAAATCCATTGATGCTCCTATTGCAAAAGGTGAAGGTTTGAGCCGTAGAATGTGTCCTAGGACTCCGCAAGGCCAAGAACAAATGAAAAGCGTTCCTTATGCTAGTGTCGTTAGAAGCTTGATGTATGCTATGATGTGTACAATACCGATATTTGTTATGCGGTTGGTTGGTTAGTAAACCAATCCAACCCAGGTCTAGCATATTGGACTGCCATTAAGAGAATCATGAGATATCCGAAAACAAGCGCTAATTACTCACCGACATATCAAGGAAGTGATTTGCACCTTGATGTTATACTTATGCTTGACTAGGGAGGAGATTTGGATGAAAGGAAATCCACTTCTTGAAATGTATTCTTACTGAATAATGGAGCTCTATAGTGGAGCGGTAAAAAACAATAGTGTATAGCCTTGCCTACCATAAAAGCGAGTTCGTAGCATTATCATCAACAGCATAGGAGGGTGTTTAACTTTGAAGATTTTTTTATCATTTAGATGTTACTAGAGATGCTGCAAATCCGGTAACGATTTATTGTGATAGTCAAGCAACAATATCTTACACTACGGATCCTAAGTTCCACTACAATACCAAACATATAGACATTAAATATAACTATGTCAAAGACATGGTAGCACAAAAGGATGTAAACCTACAGTATATATCTACGCATAGAATTGTAGCAAATCCTATGACAAAGCCAATTCCTAGAGATGTTTTCTTTAGTCATGTAAAGACTCTAAGACTACGTAAAGGTTAATGTATTGAATATTTGTATTTTCCCCTAAATGTTCATAGTTGATGATGTTATTTATCAATATGGATGTTTATAAGTCCATTTGATATTTATGCATGTTAATGCTTGGTGCATTATATTGAGAAGCTATGTCGAACAAATGAGATATTGGCCTACTCTCACAAGGGTAATTGCCTCTATTTCTTTGTGTGATGAATAGAGATGAGGCAATTTTAAGCTTATTATCTAGGTGATAATTGAGAGATCAAGCTTAACATACTTATGCTTGCCTTAACGGAATGGTAAGATGAGGACTTATTATTTATAATGTGCGGAAGTGAAATAACCACATATTTCATTTTATACGTCTTTATTGCCGGATGAAAGTTTTAATGAAAACTTTTAGCTAGAGTTGTTACGTGAACTCAAGTTAGACCTTGAGTGTATCTAAGCTATCATCTGTATGGTATTAAATAGAAAGACATACGCTTCATGGGAAAGGAGAAAAAACCGTAATACGTATTTCATACGTATACATGAGTCAACCAATGAGAGTAGGCAAAAGTTCAGATCTCAACTTTTTTAAGCCGTATGAGACTCTCGAGGATAAGAATTCCTCATTTGGTGCCCTCACGACTCTTCATTATTCTCTAGATTTCTATTTAGTATTCGCTATCTTAGAGTGTTGCCTATGGTCATGAAATTAATTTGATTTGAAGGGATACCTTTAGAAAAGCTGAGCGAGATTGAGAGGTATAATGGAGGAGGAAGATCGATTTAGAGTTTTAAGTCACATTATAGATTATATTCGGTGGTCGGTTATGATTATTTAGTATGATCATAGCTGTGATATAACGTATCATACTTAAATGAGATCGAAAGAGATATGTATGTATTTGATCAATTTAGGTACAGTATACAAAAATCTACATTTGATTATGTCCATTATAAGTTGTCATATGCTCCTAACCGATGTATGACAATGAGCTGGTCTGGTTGCATGAACTATTTGTCAATATGAACTTTGCAAAGATAAAAGAGTTATGTTTGGTCCTCGTTGATGAGTGGGAGTTGTTGGTCCTTCCTGGATATGTGGGGCTGTTTGCCCTACATGGACGAGTGGGAGTGTAGATTTATGAGGCTTACGATGTGCACCAATGCGGGTAATCACACCCGCCACTAGCGATAACTACAAGCGGTTATCGGACATCGTTATTTTCGAACGTGAAGAATCACGTCTTTTTGGTAGAGTGAAACCAAAATGTCATTTTTTTCCCTTTGACTGCAATTGGAAATACGTCGGAAAACAACGACGACACGCTCTCCTCCTCACGGTTGAATCACGTTTGACACGAAGAAACTCTCGAGAATGCAAAGAGGCAACTAGTCTGTAGCAATTACGTTATGTCCTCGTGATATACTTGTTCGATCGGTGACGCAAGTGATGAATTGGGCATATTTCCGCAAATTAGATTTTAGATCAAAAGGAATAAGTTCGACCCATCACGATTCAAGGACGGCAACACTTTCCTCCATTCACATTCGTTCCCTTCGGAGGTGGAACTAGACTGTGTCCAAGTAAAGACTGAGAAATAGAAGCATTTCATACATCCCATACATGCATCTCGTGTTAGAGTTCGCTTTTATAAAGTCTAGAGATCGGGGTTTTATTCGTCTCGATACGATAGCTTTAGATTCTTGAAAAGTATTGACTTCTGGTTCCGAATTATCAGGTCCAGGCAAGAGTATGCCCACTTGGCGATCCTCGTCTTCGTTCACAATGTGGTCAAGAGGTTCAGAGATTATCCGGAAGAGAAGATCCTTGGGAACCTGATGCCTGCCCCACAGAAAGGCCTCCCAATTCGCCTTACGCGCTAGTGATCGAAGCTTTCATTTATTCATTGTTTCGTCAAGCTCTTTAAGCAAAGACTTCTCAACCGAAGCTCGATTTGCCTCGCATGTATTTTTGCTGTCATTTGATGTATAGCTGCTTTTTGCGGCTGGTCAAAAAGAACCAACGTCTGAGAGTGATAACAAAGGAATTGGCTTAATCTCTCTCTCTCTCTCTCTCTCTCTCTCTCTCTCTCTCTCTCTTCATCGTCCTTTTACGTGTAACAATGGAGTTTTGTTGTTTCTTATCCTATATTTTGTGTAAGCAACATATCATATGATCTCTTCCTTTGAAGTTATTTTCCCAAGCGACCGGATGTGCCCAAGTCCTCAGTTTCTGTCGGATTTCGTAGCTTGCGAGATTACACCTTTTGTAGAGTCTCGTGATCAATACTTGTTTTTTCCAGTGCGCTTGTTGCTGTTGGTAGCACGCGGCAAAAGTCTTATACCTTCTTCGGGAGATCATCAAGAAAGGCCTAAACTCGAGTCCGTCAACAAATCTAGTTGGACCCATCTTTATTGGAAAGCTTAAACCAATGGGTTGTGGGTCAAGTTAGATATATTAAGCGTTTCACCACATCGATTTTATGATCTAGGACTTGTCTAACACAACTCACATACATCTCAATAGTAGACTTGTCAAAACAATAATAAACACATTTTTAACCAATATATGATAGGATGAATTGTTATGCCGGTTAGTTATATTCATTAAATAGGTTCAAATATATTATGGATATTAAATGGGTCATAAATGAGTTTACAACTTATTTAAGCGCAACACATCTCTACAACTCTCTCTTCATTCTCTCTTACTCTCACTCGATGTGCGCTCATCATTCTGCATTTTCACCTCGGTTTGGGTATGAAATTTCCTAGATCGGATTAAATGTGTAAGTGTTTTAGGAAAATGGTTGGTTCGGGTATAGATCACTAGATTTGTATTGCAATAAATGAGTCAAATGAGTTAAATTGATTTATTTGGGTCGGATCATTTATAACGGACTCGACCCATCCATTTGAGGGTCAATTCAATGGTTGTGTCATTCGTCGAAAACCCTTTCCAAGAAGAGAACGCGTATCCGCAATTGATTGTTTAATGGGGACTTGTTTTGGCATCTTGTTGAGGGTTTTTCAGATGTTAATGTCTATTTCACATTGTCGACCTCTTAATATCCAAGCATGGAGAAGAAAAACCTTCTTCTCGTTCTTTCTCATTGAACGCATCCAGATCGTGTGCTACTTTTAAAGAAGTTTTTGTCTTCCAACAGTCGTTCCCTGCAGGGAACTATTTGGATCACATGAGCCGGGCTCGGGTCGGCCCATCGGTAGCCGACCCAACTCAGTCCAAAGTTCAACAAATTCCTCTACCACCGGTTCTTGGATTTACATGTGCCGCAAGTATGACCAATTTAATAACCTTTTAAATATGACAATAGCTCGCGGAAAAAAAACATATACATTTTTAAAGGATCTCTCACAATATGTGGAGGTTCAATGGATAGTCGATGTTACAAAAAGAGATATGAACCTAAGCGCTAGCTCTATCTGTACGGAAGATTATTTCTCTAATTTGTAAATCATTACTCCACATTCCTCATATTTCACATTTAGAAGCATGATCATCTTAAGACAAACCTCTTAAATTTGGAAGACTTTAAGCCCAAAGCTCCTAATAACACTTCCTCAAACTTTAGAAAGTAAAGAAATTTAAAAAAAATTCTGGTGGGACCAAGATATATGGATGAATACGTATAGGAGTTAACGAATTTGGGGATCGCTTGTTTTTCATATAAGTATGCTTGGGTGAGCTTAGGGATCCGAAATATGAGCCGACAACATATGACCCTGGCGGAATGACGAGGTCTTGCCTATGCACCAGCGACACGGGACACGGGACACGACATGACACACCGACACGTGGTTTCTAAAAAATAGAGAATTTCGCACTTTGGGACACTTTATATATTAAATATATATTTTTATATATACATGTTAATTATCATTTTGATGATTTCACAAATAAATAAATAATAAAAAGAGACCTAAAATGAATTTACATAATAATGACTATGAAAGAATATAGATACGCATGATGTTGAGTTCAAGCGATCACCATGGAGGTACTTATATATATATCGGAGGAGGCGGTTTCGTGAATTTGAAGGTTTTACTTGGTATGATGATCCACTCTCCTCTATATTTATACGAATGCAGTAATCAAATTTTGTTTGAGAGTCTTAGGGTGCGTATGGTAACGCTCCGGAAACGCGTATGGTAAAAAAGTGTTAAAGTATTACGAGATAACTTTTGAAAACGAAGCACTTTTAGAGGAAAACAAGAAACAAGAAAAAGTTGTTTTTTAGGAACACTTTTGAGAAACACTTTTGGAACATTTTTGAAACAATTGAGAACAATTTTGTTTTTGAAACAATCTCTTTTTTTTTTGTTCTTGCGATATTGAGCTGATTTTTAATTATTTTATTTTAAAAAATTAATTAAAAATATCAAAATAATTCATAAAATTAAAAAATTAATCTCAGAATCTTTGGCCTAGCCTTAGAAACCAATTTTGAACAAAAATAATTTTTCGTAATTTTTGACATTTTTCGGATTTATTTAAATTATAAAAATAGGTGAAAATCAGGAAAAATAGTATTCGTGGTCAGAAAAATATGGAAAAATAGTCCATATTTTTATTTTAATTCCCTTTTCATTTTGACCTCTTAAAATTTTAAAAATTCAGTTTGGGACCACATGCCTCTTCATTGAACATAATTCTAAATTGGCTAAAAATTTCATTTTAAATCATTTTATCCAATTTTTTTTACTTTTAGAGTAATAACATGAGACTTTGATACCTTACATCTCATTTCAGTCCTCATGTATGGAAAAATTGCACAATGGACTAAAGGACCTAAATGCACAAATATTTTATTTTAGTCCTTGGTTTCCTAAGTGCAATTAATATTTTTTAGGGTCCGTTTAAAGGTTTTTTTATTTTTATAGTTGATCTCGTCCATATTTTAATTTGATAAATCATGCATAAATTACTTATACATATATTGGTTTAATTTGATTTAGTAAATTGAATAACGATTTAATTTGATTTAGTAAGTTAAAAGATAAGACATCTTAACTTTAATATATATATATATATATAGTCCCCTTAATTAAATGAAAAATTAGGAACAATTTTTGTAGTTACAAACGTATTTATTTTTATTATTATTATTGACGAAACTTTATGTATTTACAAACGTGTTTGTTCTTTTTTTTTGAACGAATTTTTTGATCAAACGCGTTTTTGTTCCCAAAAATCGTTGGGGAACAAAAAAGAAAAAAGTGTTTTGTTCCAAAAGAAACGTTACCTACGTTAATGTTTTTCTTGCCATTTTTATTGGGATGTAAAGAATCGTCATGTTCTTATTCATGCAAGAGAGGAAATGTATATTGCTCATCTATATACTTAATGCCGTAAAAACCAAGCTTCATTTAATATTGTATTTTGACTTGGTTTACCCTCCTGCGAGCTGGAAGATTGTGCCTTCCTTGTAAAGTCGTCGTTCCCTCCCTTCATTTAGTCCACATTGGTGAAGAAGTGGAGAAAGAGAGGGAAAGAACCTTATAAAACGGAGCCTCGGTTCATGAGTGTATTGGGCGGGCAATGGGTCTTCAAAGGCTCTTGGATGGGCGATCGGGCTTCAAAGTATAAAGATTTGATCAAATTAGTTTTGGGAACGCGAGTTTGAGCGTGTCCGTTCTTGAGTGTTGGAAGTATCGACTTGCGTTCCGCATGTCGGGAGGCGTATCGGAGCGTGTCCTCGCTTGTCGGACAGCGTATTGAGGGCGAAAAATGGCTATAGAGCGTGTCTGTAACATGGGTTGTCGGATAACATTGGGTTTTAGGTTTATATTTTAAGTTGGCCCGTTTATTATGGATCAAGGGATTCGGATAGGCTTGCATTTGTGTCATTTTAAGTCCTATATATTGTACTTGTATGGGATCATTATAGAGTGGCTAGGGTTGTAAACCTAAATATCATAGTGGAATCTCATTGCCCTTTTGGTGTGAACTTGGATAAACTGTGTGTCTTTTTTTTATTCTCTATGTAATTGTTCTAATTTGGTTTAGGATATAACCCACAATACGTAATTTTTTTAAACGATGGGGGTCTTAAGCATGATTTGGGAAAGTTCAAGATTTATGGTAAAGCCATTAATATGCGTTTTTTTGCTTGTGTTTCTTGTCTGAATCATTTTCTATGTTAGTTTCCAGAAGACACAGAGTGTCAAAGTTATGTGCGATCTCATTTAGTGCAAAATTTCCTTGGATCCTCAGGTGTGCATGATAACACTTCAGTGATTTCTACTCAAAAGTACTAATATTTAGTAATTTAACTCAGTAGAAATCCGTTTGGTAAAAATATTTATTTTGGAAAAAATTTCTATTAAGTGAATTTTCACTTCTAAAGTTATTTTTCCCTCAATTTGAGAAGTTAAAAAGGTCCTCTTAACTAGAAGCACTTCTAGTCTCGTCTCTTTTCATTCGCTCTCATCTTTTTCGCCGCCTCGCCACCATCATTAACCACCTGCCCTCCCGTCTATTATCGACTATTGCGCGCCACCACAAACCTCCGTCGCCGCCGCGGTGTTAACCACCGCGCGGTTGACCATCATCGCCGGCGTCCCCCACCATCTTCATGCCGACCACCACCCGTCGGTCGCCCCCTGCGCCACCACCACCGTGACTACGCTCACAGTCTGGCCGTTAGAGTAAAAAATAAATAATAATTTTTTATTTTAAAAAATAAATAATATTTTTAATAGTAAAAATTATATTTTAAGAAATTTAAAAAGTTTAAAAATGAATTTTTAGAAATTTTTGGTCTCGAAAATAATTTTTCATAGATGATTTTAGAGGTAGAAATTTTCAACGAATTGAATTTATCTAATCGAAATAAACTTTTGGAGTAAAAGTAAAAATTAACTTCTACTTCTAAGTAGAAGTAGAAAAATCAACTTCGGAAGAAGTTTATTTTCGAAGCATAAGTGTTGCCATTCGTGTCCTTAAGAGCCAAATTTTTTGAAAAAGATCACTTAAGTGCCAACTCTAATCTGTTTGGTCGAAATCCGATGTGGCGCATTTTTTTAATTAATATTTGAAGCGGCGTGGCTCCTGGAGGTCATCGGCAATAAAAAATAATAAAATTTGAAAAAAAAATACAAGCTTAACTAGATTAAAATTTTAAAAAGCTAAAATTTCAAAAAAAATACAATTTTTTGAAAAATTTTATGAAAAGTAATTTTTAAAAAATACAAATTTAATTTAAATTTAATTTAAAAATAAACTTAATAATTTAACATAAAAAAGATAAAAACAAATTTAAAAGTGGGGTGGGGGAACCGGTGAGATTATTTCAAAAAAATCTTATTTTTTAATTTTTTTTAAAAATATTATTTTTAAAATTTTTTAAAATTTGGAATTTCCCCCTTTTTAATTTTTAAAATTTTTTAATTCCTCTTTTTAATTTTTAACATATTTTCTTAAATTTTTAAGCTTATTTTTAATTTAATTTAAAAAATTAATTTTTAGAGAATTTTTAAATGTTAATTTAATTTTTTTAATTGTCTTTAAAGTTGAGAAGTTCATGTGAAATTCATTTTTATAAAATAATGCTATTTAAAATTAAATATATAATTATAAATGCCAATTATTAATTTTGGTGGAATATCTCACATAAGTGATCATCTCATTCTCCGATTTAGCACTTAAGTAATTTGGCGAAAATTTTTGATATTAAAGTGAGCGTCGTACACGACTTTTGGCACTTTTGGTGTTCTTCTCCTAGCTTCTACATTGTGTCTAAAGAGTTGCTTTGCCCGCGACCTCCCTCCTAGAGGATCAAATCTCTCATATCTTAAGCGGGAAAATTGTCGATAAAATCTTAAACCTATTGCACCTTTACCGATTCGGTCTTAAATCTTTTAATTATATTAATTGGATCCTAAATATTTTTACATTTTGTCAATTGAGTCCATCGGCCAATTTTGATTGAAAATCACTTACGTTGACTCCGATCGTCTGTGTGGCACGTCCGGCACTTACATAAATAATTTTTAATGATATTTTAATATTTTCGAATTTATTTAATTTAGCTTTTTTTTTTTATTTTCTTTGTAGCTTCGATTTGAAAAAGTTTTAAGAAACTACTAAGGTAATGGGTATTAGGAAAATAACCGACATGATTATACTTGTAGCAAGTGGGTGGTAGAGTCAACAATTACTATAACTATTGAATTTGATATAGTGCGTGTTCGATCTCCTTACAAATAGGATGCAATTATGCTTTCATTTTATCCGTGGTTCACGAGATCATGTCTAAAAATCGTTGTGACATAGGCTGCACGCATAACAACATACGCTATAGAAATCAACTTTTGGCCAAAGTTGATTTTTTATTTTGCTCTAGAAGTTAATTTCGATTAGAGAAATGTGTTTAATAATAGGAAGCCTTTGCGCTATGTCGTATCGGCGAGGCCGCGCTTGGCGAGGCCTTCATAGTTGGCAAGTCTTGTCACAACCTATTTTTCCCGATGCAATTGAAAAATCATAGGTTTAGGGGTATTGCCCAAAAGCGACCCGCATGGCCAATAATTTAGACGTGATATCTCCCAAGCTCATACCATGCGTAACGTCGGATTTCGTTTTAAATTCTTTACAACCTAAATATTTCTAGGAATCGCCACTGCTTTGTTAGGGTTGACTAGAAACCAATCGAGATATGGGAGTGTCATCTCAATTTTTGCGTGAGTAGAGATTCTAGGATCGGGGACTTATTTATGCTAATAGTCTAATTAGTGCCCTTTCGGTACCCAACTAGTTGGTTGTTTTCCAAAGTGATCATGCGTTCTAGATAGCCATTTAATCCTAAAGGCATCACCAATACTAGGTGATCATGCAAATGTTTTTATGATTTTCTTTTCATCAAGATTCTAGTATAATGTTAACCGAATTGTAGGAACGCGATTAACATCCAATTTATTGAAATACGGTTCAATAAGTAAACACCAAAATATTTAAAGCATTTAACTAAGTGCTGAAAATGAAAACCCATAATCTGTTGGGTATTTAATTACAATGCTGATCGGATGTACAAAAATGAGATCGAGTTGGACATCGGTCTATCCCCATGCATTACTAAATGGATTTATACACCAAAAATGTTGTCATGCACTCCGTAAATATGGAGATAGAGTTTGTATCTTGATGAGGTCTGCGGTTATGGTGAAGTTCAAGTGCAGCTTAAACTTGGAAGCACTCTTTTGGTGGTTAAGCGCATGAGGAGTCATGCGAAACTAGCAATGAAGACTAGATTCCTCTGAAATAATTGTAACTTGGCTCAAATGTGAGCCTACGTGGAGATTATTGATAACATTGAGCCCGTCGACAAATCTTGTTAAAAAATAGTGCGATCAAGTCCGGCCGAATAAATTAGGTCCACTACTGCAAATAGAAGCCCTTCTTTTGTTTTGCTCGGTTGGGTGTTAATTGTTGGTGGACTTATGAAGCTTCATAAGAGAACAATGCACTGATGGGCATTCATTGCATGAGACAAAGAGAACGAGAAAATGTGTAGAAAGTTCTTCTCCAGAGCTTTCAGATTGATTTAGCCACTATTAGAAATTGGGCAATTCCTTAAATGAGACTTCACTAGAAATTAGAGGTGCTAAACATTGAGTGAATTATTGAGTGTAATTGAGAGCTTGAAACTATCGAGAGAGTATTTGAGCGCCGTATTGTAATCTCCATTATACCTCTTTTTTTGTAGAGGACTTTTGCTCTCCGTAAAGGTAGATATCAACATTCGGAACGAATCACGTAAATCCGGTGTCACGATTTATTTCCTTCCTTCTTTCTATTATCTGATTCGCTTGTCCCACATTTTTCACAACAAGAGTAATGGGCTTTTCCTTCGCGAGTTCCTCTACATCTAAGTGTTCAATGTCAACTTGGTACGACATCAAAGTTCCAATCAACTCGTCCAACAATAGACCTGCTAGATCTTTCGATTCCGCAATTGCTCGACATTTGTGCAGATTTTTCCCTTAAACAAGATCTTGAACCTCGTGAAATTTTGTCCAATGTTCCCATCTCGCTTCATCTTGAACAGCTTTGTAGTCCTTGGTTATGATCTCAGATCTTCTTTCCTTCAGACAAGTTGTACACTCAGCACCTCATGAGTTACAATAAGTTTACTCCAAACCACTCTGGTTAAGGTACATGAAAATACACTACTAAAATTAAATCTGCCAACTTTCGCAACCCGAACTCCAATCAATTCTGGAAAAAAAAAAAAAAGGCCACCCTTAACATGAAGTCTAGGAATTAGTAATCGATATCATCAACGAGCTCTTGTACGATTTGAGTTCATTTTCTCTCTCCCTCACTCTTGCAGTTCTGCTCGAGTTTCGAAATTTATCTTAGAATAGCCTGTTATTTCGTCCTTTTACCGTCCAATTTTACCACAATTTTGACTCGAGATTTTTGTCTTGCTTTGACTCTGATTAACTTGGTTCTTGATGCGTCGAAAGATCATGCCTTACACATTATGAAAACAACCATGATTAAGGGAAAAAGCACAAGTTTCACTAAAAAAAACATCACTATTAAACTATTCATGTAAAAAACGCGATATCTCTTTATTCCCGAGTGCCGATTGAGGCGAATTATGCGTCGTTGGAAAGCTCACGGCCGGTGTCATCCAATTGCGCCATGTCATCGGGCTTTATTCACGAATTTTGTTTTCGGGTCAAAATTAGTCAAACCCCGATAAGAATTTGGTGTTTACGATGAGGTTGTCTATATTATGGAACGTTATCCGGTTAGAACAATGGAAACAAATAAGGAGGTTGACGTCGCTACGACAATAAATTCGCCAGAATCTAAGTGGGAATTTTTTTTTTTTTGTGTCAAACAGAATCTAAGTGGAAATTAAAAGGTGTCAAAATGGGTTATGGATCTACCTTTTCACTAAGATTCTAGGGACTAAAAGTTGTCTACGGGTATTTGACCATTGATGGCTCGGGTGAAAGTGGACTATGAAACTCAAAGTTCGATCAGAAGGGGTCTTAATGGGTTCCTAGAGAACACCATTTTTGGCCAATTTAAAGTACAATGGAGGTTCAAATATTTGATATCACTTCTTCTTCGCCTTCATCCTCCACCAAGCCCACCATCAAGAAAGTTGATGCTACCATCATTCGCCGCCGGTCAAACATTGAGCCTCAACTATGCCGACAATCCTTGTCGTGCCCTCTGTCAATGAAGACAAAGGGGCTCCAAGCCGTGACTAGCGGCGCCAAATCTAGGGTCACAATCTTAGATACGACCCGAGGGAGGGAGGGGGAGGGGGGGGGGCAGACCAAGCCACTTGAATTATCTTAAGAAAAAATTGTGAGTAACTTGGGTTAGATTGGGTACGAAGTGCATGCGAATCGAGTCGAAGATGGCTCGTTAAGATTGTTATCACATGAAAATAAATTTACATGAGTTAAATAAGTCAATTGAGTCGGACCCATTTTTTACTCACCCAAACCCTGTCCAACCCACTCATTTAACGGGTGTAGTCGAAGAGGGGCACCAAAAGTGAAAAACTGGTAAACCAGGAAAAAGAAATCAATTTACTTGCCTTAGTTTTTCTTGAACTCGAAACACGAGCGAAAGGGATTATAAAGTTGAGCTGGGCCGTCTTTGTTGGGCTGGGCCACAGGCCCAACTTCCACATCCCCATCTTCTTCCTCTTCCTCTTCTCTTCCTCCTGTCCTTTTTACCTTCCAAAGCCAGGCCTTGCGACAACCGAGAGAGGAACAAACAGCGATTTTGCGAGCAACCATTAACGAGAGCAAGAACTTCAAGAAGCGCCTCGGAGCATCAGTAACGCCAGATCCGACTGCATAGCGTCACCGCTATCTCCTTAGGCGAAAGCTTTGCGGGGGAAATGGCGTCGGCAGTAGCAGCGACGACCCCAGATCACCTGTTCAACATGAGGAACAACTTCTACCTGGGAGCGTACCAGGCTGCCATCAACTGCAGCGACTCGCTCCCGCCTCTCTCCCCCGACGAGTCCCTCGAGCGGGACTGCCTCGTCTTCCGATCCTACGTCGCCCTCGGCAGCTACCAGGCACGATCATCGTCCCTCTCTCTCTCTCGTTTGAGATCGGTTGGTTTTTGTTTTCGCCTTGCTCTGTGATTGGTGGTTTTGATGTTGTTCCGTTTTGGTTTGGCGGTTTTGTGTGGTGCTTCAAACAGCTTGTGATCAATGAGATCGATGCGTCGGCTGCCACGCCTCTTCAGGCCGTGAAGTTGCTCGCTCTCTATCTCTCGTCTCCCGATAACAAGGTGCATTCTCTCTGCCTCGTGTTTCCGTTGGTTCTGTGGGAGATCCGGGGTTTCGCTGTGTTGCGATTTGACTTTGAGCTGAAGTGCGAATTCTGTCATGTTGATTGTGAGAGATCTGATTTGTTCTCCCCAAGTAGAACTCCCCGTACGGGCATGGGATCTGACTTTTTATGTGAAACTCATGCGTGGTTTATGGGAATCCGCAGACTCGTTCAGACATTCGTAGAGTTAAATGAGTTCAAAACAAGGCTAGTGGCAATTTCTTGTTTCAGTTTTATGGCTTGTTTGAAGTTTATGGGCGAAAGGATTCTTCATACTAGCGAAATATCGCTTTCTTCTTTGAATTATGTGCGATCTTCATTTGTCAAGGTCTGATTCGGCCATTGAATTGAACAGGAGTCAGTGATCTCAAGTTTAAAAGATTGGCTGGCAGATCCAGCTATCGGAAACAATCCCACTTTGCGATTGATTGCTGGGACAATATTCTTGCATGAACAAGACTATAATGAAGCCCTTAAGCACACAAATGCTGGGGGAACCATGGATTTGTAAGTTCTATTAAACTTTGAAGACTTAATTGTCACTCAAGATGCTTACATTTTTCTAATCTGAACTGTGCTCTGTTAGTACTAATTTTTGTGAGAAATGGATGAACAATATGATGTTGTCTACTCCTTTTTTTATTTTATTCGACATGCTCCATCATCTGTGAATGTTAAGACCTGCCAGTCTTCTCTTTCATATAAATTGACCTACTAAGTTTGTGAGGGGTTTTCTTGAGAAGGCAACCCAATTCCTCTAGATATTTGAGATGCCCAATTATGCATTTGTTGTAGGGGTGCTGTCATTAACTGTAGTGAACATACCTTAATTAAAACATCAGAATCTCACTCAAGGACCTTAAAGATGTTTATCAGATACAAACATGTCATTGTATTCAAGCAGGGGTAAGGAGAAAAACTATCTCAGTGTTTTAGTGTTTTCAGTGGGAAGCACCCATTATTTACCAAGAACACTCCGGTCCATGTATAAAATGAAGAGTTGCCCAGGGGCTATATATAACCCAGTTTATTATCCAGTAAATGTATCTGAAACCCATGATTTATGGACTTCATCGGATGGACATGCTGATTGCTTGGACATACCAGTTCTCGGGAAATGACATTTTGTACTGGTGTACACCATAGAGTTAGTGTTCAAATTGTAAGAGCTGCCACACGTCGTACTTTTGAAATATTTTTGTTGTTTAGTCAATAAAACGTTAACTGTACAGGAAAACAATCTTCAAGAAAACAGAAAGGTTATAGGTTTCATATTGAGAGTAGGAGGGAAGGGAGTAGGGGAGGCAAAGTGTGGGTTTTTTGTGGAATGTAAGATTTTATAAAGGCAGCGTGTTTGCCCTAGCATTTTGGTCTGCATTTAGGTATTTTAGATGGATGCCCTGATATTAATAAAGACAACAAATTGAGTCCTGTTTACCAAGTTCAACTTTTTAATGGTCCTACGTATGAACTTTATCTCACGCTTTCCTTACCCCTATTTTTTTTTTTTCCCTTTTCCTTACCAAAAAAAAACTTTATCTCACGCTATGAAGTCTTATCCCACTGAGTGCATGAATTTTATGCTTCAAAAGGAGTAAAATTGTGCGAGGGACTTATGTTGGTCTTATATGTTTTCCTCTCTACAAGAGTAGCTAGATTAAGAGATTTCCACTAGGATTCATTGTTAGTCTTTGGTATGGTTACGATTTTGAGTAACTAAAAGATTGCCTAAGGGACAGTGGGCTACTTACCATTGGATTCTGCTTCTAATATATACTGTTGCCGCTGAAGTTTGAGGAGAAAGCATCTGGTGAATTCAAATCTAGACCAAAATCTGACCTGTCATTAATCCCAAGTTCCACACATTGCACATGGGCCAAAATGCACCAGTGTTTTAATAGACTTCAATTCTTCCACTTCTGTATTGTTGACATGGCCGGTTTTTCTAGGAGACTCTCATGTTAGGATCTTCTGAATTATTTCAGGCTTTGATTTCTCTGAGACTTCTCTTTAATGAAGTCCTCTGCTGAATATTCTTCCCATCAAAGAGGAGAAGTCGATAACCCTTCTTTCAAGTTCGAACCTCATTGCTACTTTATCTGTCTTTATATCTGTTATGCACGAGTTCTTCTAAAGCTGCTAGATCAAATTAAAACGATAACGATAATGAGAGCTTCTGTTGAATCTTCTCATCAATAGATATGTGGGATACATGCCTTAGGACCAGATGGTAGAAAGCAAAAATTCATACTTCTATTCGGGTTAGCAAGTATATCAGGTTATGTGCTCATGTTTAATAGACTGATTAACATCATTTTGAGTTTTTTTGCTTTCTGAAGTTAATGATTTTATTTGTTCTTTAACATCGTTTGAATTTGTAGTGCCATTTGATAATCGTTGAGGGCATTTGTTAGTTGATGCTGCCAACTTTGCATCTGATATTCTCTCTTTAATCTTGTAATAAGTATATGTATAGGTACTCGAACTTGATAGATGGGTTGATCTAGATACATCAAAACCTTCACACCAGATTTTGCGTGTCTACAAATTCCTTTTGGAAAACTTTTAGTGCAAGCCAGTTCACATGACCATTAGTGTTGCAGGCTAAGACATAGTTTTCTGGAATTGCACTTTAAGAGCTCATAAAATCTTCTCGTTCTTGCAGGCATGCGCTGAACGTCCAAATATTTCTTAAGATGTACAGGTCTGATTATGCTGAGAAACAGCTAAGGATCATGCAACAGATTGAGGAGGATCACTCACTAACTCAACTTGCGAATGCATGGCTAGACATGGCTGTGGTATTTAGTTTTACCTTTCCTTTTTCATTTTTTCGCTCAATGGAAAACTTGAATTGTTTGTGATGACACTTCTCCACAAAATTAGGGTGGTGCGAAGATACAGGAAGCATATCTCATTTTCCAAGATTTCTCTGAGAAGTATCAGATGACAGGGTTGATATTGAACGGGAAGGCTGTTTGCTGCATGCACATGGGCAATTTTGATGAAGCTGAAACCTTGTTGCTTGAAGCTTTGAATAAGGCAAGTCGTATAGCTTCTGAGACTACTTTCTATTTTGTTAAGTAGATGGAAAACATATGTGTATCTTTTTAGTCCATAGCTCGGACACTTTATTCTTAGATTGACAGACCATGCACTTCCATTTTCACTCAAATGAAATAGTAAAGGTTAATCTGTTTGATCATATCTGAAGGAAAATCTCATTATCTTACCAAATCTTGAAACTTCTGTTCTCTATTTCATTGGATAATATGCAATGATGCTTTATTTAAGAAGTGAATGAGAGGTACTAGTTGTGTTTTTATATAGGATGCAAAGGACCCAGAGACTTTGGCGAATCTGGTTGTCTGCAGTCTTCACCTTGGTAAACCGGCTACCCGTTATCTCAGGTAATATTGCCTTATCTTTCATAGAAACTTAGATACAAATACAGAATTGTCATTTTCCACGCTGTGGGGTGGTATATAAATCCGCTCATTTAAGCCTGCAAGGACACCATCTTGGTTTTCGTCTTCCTAAATTATGCTCTCAAGTTACTTAGATCCAAGCAAAGTGACTTAACCTGGGATACTAAATTTTTGCTTCTATGTATTCTGCTTGTCTGATGAAACTGGACATTTAGAGAGACAGCAAGGTGACTGTCTTTAAGATAATATTAAACTTTGCAAAATGAAGTTAAATTAGTTATAGATTCTCAAAGGAAATAGTTCCTCAAAATGAATGTGAAGCAGAGGACAAGCTCTCTATGCCATCTTCATGTTTTTGCATGAGTTTCTTTTTCATTCTTGCTGAATAAACTGCTTCTTTTGATTTGAGCATTGTTTAAGTGGGTGACTGACTGCATGTTTCGTACTTTTTTAGATGGAGGGTCTAGAAGAATTACCTCTTTTCTGAATGAGTGTGCACTTATAGTTCGAGTCTTCCTTTTCTTTATTCATCTGGGACCAGGCTCTTAGGATTTGGAAGTTGGTAGCGGATGAGGCGTTGTGATGCATCTTTCACTAATCAAATTGCATACTTTACTGCATTTTATTCTTCTTGATACGATGTAATTGGTTAAAAGCATGGCAAAAGAAGGCCTTCAGGCTGTGTAACTATGGTTGAGGAGCAGCGTTTGGCAGAAATTTATTCAGCATCAGCTTACTCTTGTTGATCCTGCTTGAAAGTGTTTTTAGCGCGGGTCTTTGACTGGGTGCTGCACTTATGGTAGTTTTGTTCTGGATATACTTGATTGCAGAGTGACATATTACGATCCAGGGTCTTAATCAAACCATTATACTTTATGTGGCCCAATAAATGAAAAATTCTAATAGTGCTGGTGGCATTTTTGGCTTTTATGTGGAAGTAAGGGCAGAGTAAATAATGACTATAGTGTTGGTCAAACAAGAAATGTTTGTAGAATTTTTGAGTTATGGATTTCGGGAACTGACTGATGAAGCGTCACGTGAAAGTCCATTTGTTAATGAACAGTAACTAATGGATAGTGAGATCTTATTTCAGCTCACCCTTGGCACTGGCTGCCATTTGTATTTCCAAATAAATGAGAGGAGGTTGTTGGTGCACATTAGCTGCTCTTTCAGTTTTGGCATTCAGGAACTTTGTTGTGCTCACAAAGCATGCCTTAATAAATTCTGCCATATCTTACACTGTTAGTCTGCCCAGGGTACCAGATTTCTATGGATGTGCAATGTATTGCATTGAGCTGGTCGGGGATTTTAGTGTAATTTATCCTTCCGATTGCGTTTCTTCAGATGTTCTGCCTCCTGTGTTATCTAAGATTCTAGATTAGTTGACTGATTTAAATTCGTCCATTGCCGAACTTAGTGTTTGTAGACCCTGCTAAACCTGGGTTGTTTTGACTAACTGCACCGGGTTACCTCTACCTGCAGCCAGTTGAAGCTCTCCCATCCAGACCATATGCTCGTTAAACGGGTATCGGCTGCGGAAGAGGGTTTTGATAGAGCAGTACAGTCGGTTGCTTGAGGTATCTCATGCTTTCAGTAAGTAGTGATGGTTTACTTGTTCTTTTTCCCCTTTTAACTCACATGTAGTCAAAACTCCATTTGATAGAGCATTTGGTTTTGGCTGAGGGTGATGATCTTGGATAAGCTATATCTTTGTATTTTACTGGCATTTTATTTACAGCGGAATGGGGATTATATCATATGAATGATCAAAACCATTTCTGTGTTCAATTGATTGTACTTCTCACCGTCCGTTTTTCCTCCGTCATCCAATAGAACTAGTATCTGTGGTTGAAATCTTTTATGAACATTACATATAGCAAGCTAGAACAGATGAGATAAACTGCCTTACTGATCTTCTTTACTGTTTTATGTTTTTTTGAAAAGTTGGGCATATAGCAAGCTTAGAACTTGGTCCGAAAAAAATAATTTTAAAAAAAATTAAAGGCTGGGCATGGTAACGTTTACGGAAATGCACCATTTGAATCTCTTTCTGATGTTTCGGAAAGGAAAATGACTTCTGAAAATACGTTTTTTCAGAATCAATGAGAGATATAGTCGCATGCACGGGGGCCTTAGTTCACACACGTGTTGAATCGAATGCTATGGTCCTTGGCTGTCCGACTACAACATTGTTTGGATGTTGTACAACCTTATATCACGATGGCTAAGCTTGATCGGATTTATTTGATGAAAATCAAGCATCACCACGACGTAGAAAAACAAGCGATTGATTTTGAGTATGATTCAATTAGCGCAACTCTTAGCTTTTGAAATAGCCGGTGAGAATTTAAATAAACACAATGATCCTAGCTAGGAGAGAGAGAACTCACTCCCCTTTAGGTCGAAGGAGTTTTGGCACCTAAAAGAACACTAAGTTGTGAGAGAAACTCAAAAGACCAGGGAATAACTTCATCTCCGTGATTACCACGCGACTCCATATTCGACCATTTTGCATTAGTTCAGCTGATTTATCATCCTCAACTTCTATCAACATGATGGATAAAGATAATATATCTTGATGTAAATTTTTATTATCCTTCCCATAAATTATCTCTTTCAATTGATCTCTTTGATTTTGAAGTTGAAACAACGATAGTTAAAGATAAACTATCATTGAACAACGATAGATAAAGATAAACTATCATTAAATATATAATGAATTGATTTACTTTGAAATTTAAAATGAAAATAAATACATCTTATTACGTGAGCAATGCTCAGTACTGTAAGTTTCGTTATTTACATGAATAAGTACATTATTGTTAACTCCAGAAATTTAACTTGAATAATTTCTAAGACATATTGTTTTATTACATGAATAAAATTCACCTAATATTGACTAAATTTAAATATCACAATAGAAGGAAAAAAAAATTGCAACTTATTTGAGGCATGTTCACAATTCATTTAGATCTCATTTATTTTAAATTGAGCCCCAAAAACTCAAAATTAAAATAATTTTGTTCAAAATCTACTCAATGTGAAATTGTAATGTTTTTAGAACATAAAAATAGACGAGAAATGGGTTCATGACATCTGATCTATTAGTTTTTTTTTTTTTTTTTTTGGGTAGAAATCTAATTTATTAGTTTAGTATTCAACAATTACTTAAATCAGACATACATCCAGATTGGACATTTGTTTAAATCTAAAGTTACGATAGAAAATCTTACATCTACTAATCGGATTCCAATACGAGGGTCAATGGGTCCTCTCCTCCTCTCAATAGATAAGAGGCTCCTCTGTTAATTTCAACACCCTTGACAAATGGAGACATAATGAAAGTCCGAGGAATTGATGTACTCTTTTTTTTTTTTTTGCTTTCTTTGGTAGATTAAAGCTTTTTCAAGCGCGCAAGGCTCCGAGGATTCGAAATTCGTGATGTTTGATATGAGATTAAGTCATCAATGCCCGAGAATCGAGTTCAAGAGAAGAAAGGACGACATGATAGTGTGTGTAATCAGAAATTGTACTTCATTTGCTAAACGTAATTTAGTTTGATGTGCATTTTCTTGTATGAACATATGCTAGCACAGACCGCGGACCACGTAACTAATTTTCTATATTTGAGAGGAAAATGTGAGTTTCGAGACTGGCTTCCGCTGTCTAAACCGTAGGCGCAAGTTCCGCTCTTGGGTTCATGCTCCCCATGAAGATGCCTTACTTTTTCCTTTCTGAGCTTGGATCGTGCGCATCCCATGTGCAATCCGTGGGATCCACGAGTTTCACAACGACCTCAACAAACATAGACGAGCTAAAAAGGGGGATAATTATACAATATATATATATATATAGTCCTAAATTTATTGTAATTGTATCAATTTTATCTTAATTTTAGTCTCAAATCTTTTGAAATTGTATCAATTCAGCCCTTTTGGTTGGGCTGATCTTGACGACGACCTCCGCCCGGCCCTAAAATAAAAATAAATAAATAAAAGGACAAAAGAAAAATTGTTAAAAAGTAATTAAAATTTTGAAAAATATTATTAAAATATGTCCATGTCGCGTCGGCCTGGCAAATAGACTATTGAATTAAGTACAATTGCAAAAGATTTATGGCTCAACTAAAAAAAAAAAAAAAATAGTTTAGGACTAAATTGGTATAATTGCAATAGGTGATTATTTGAGTTGGGTGTATTACCAAAAGAAAATCCTAAACCTATTGCATTTGTACAAATTCATACCTAAATTTCTTAATTTGCCCAATTGAGTTTTAAGCCTTTTAAAAATTTATCAATACGAGTCCATCTTGTAAGTTTTGGCCGAAAATTACTAACGTAGATGTCATGTGTCCTACATCACATGACCGGTCTTTGACGTGGACAAATTTTATAATTTTTTTTGCATTTTTATTTTCTTATCTTATTTTTTTTTTCTTTCATTCTTTCTTTACCAATCGCTAGGCCTTAGCGATAGCCATCAACTAGCCAAAGGCACGATCGGCGAGGGTCCACCTTTGCCGGCCTCAAGGAGGTTCACTCTCATCGATCCTTGCCAAATATGGCGAGGGTTGGCCTTGTCAACCGCATGACAGGCCTCAACCTTGCCGACTTTAAAAAAGACAACCTCGTCTAAAATTGGCGAGGTCACCCCTCAACCTCGTCTAGCCAAAGGTGAGGGCTAGCAAAGGTCGTCCTCCCGGGATCGGTGAGGGGCATTCTCATCGGCCTCGGGTAAGCTAGAAGCCATCGATGATCGGCCTCACCATAGGCCAGTGAGGGCCAACTTTGGGTGAGGCTAGACCTTGCTGAGATTTGGCAAGGGGTGGCCTCACGAGCTTCAGACAAGGTTGCCTAAACTAAAAGCAAATGAAGAGAACTTCCAAATGTGAGAGATTTTGAAGCCGAGACAGCCAAAATTACAAAAATTTGGGGAATGAGGCCTCTATTTATAGGGCTAAACTGAAAGCAAAAGGATTACTAAAATGTTTGGGAATAGCTAGGAAATTAGGAATACTCTTAAAAGTGCTAGAAGTACCTCGGAAAACCGTAATGGGCCTGTGCCCGGATTGAGTCGACAACGGGTCATGTAGCCTAAAACTGACACAAAACGACACAGTATTAAGTTTGACGCACAGTCGTGTAATCTACAGCCATGAGTTAAAGTTGATTGATACACGATCATGAATGAAACACAATTAAGGGCCGACATGCAATCAACAGAACCCAAATTGCTCTATATTTTGAACGAAGAATCCAATTCTAACAATTTTGGGGCTAAATTCAGTCTAGCTCGATCTTTTAGACTCGATAGTCTAAATCGATACCTAGCTTAAGGCATAGGTTTTAAGTTAACTTTTAGAGCTCAGAGTCTAGTTCAACCTTCAAGGTCTTGTATGCCATGCTGCACAGCATATTTTCAAAACACGTTTACACATAATGGGGCAACCCGGTACGTAAAATGCTATGGTCATTTCACCTGATTGCGTTGCATATCGGCCAATGTTTCGACTCTCCAAGATTACATAAAAACGCAGGACGAGTGTGAGTTAGGGCTTAATCGAGAAGTCATGACACCAAAAGCGCATTGTGCGGGTGCCCATTCGCGATTGGGCCTCTGCGATCGAAGTGGAGACAGAGAAGCCCAAGTTGCAAAGGAGGATCGTTATGTTTCTTTTGGCATTCTTTCGATCCGTACTGTGTCCTGTCCTCGGTCTCGACGGAGAAGGATGAGATAGGGCACTCCTCTGGGCATTCATATCCATGGGTGACGTCCACTCAAGGGCAAACCTCTCATCCAATTGTTCCTTGTGCATTTGCTTCCTCATGTGGAAAGTTTTCCGAACTTCAAGGAAAGCCGATAGGACTATAAACGGACAAGTGATTAATCATAGCTTAAAAATATCCAGATAAATAACCCTCACAAGCCACAATGACGCTCATAAAGGCAGCTGCACCGGTCGCCTCTAACCTTTTTTAGGATTTTATCGTTCTTTGCATATAAATAAGGAGCATTCTTGATGAATAGCTAAGCAGAAGAGAGAGAGAGAGAGAGAGAGAGGAAGGACAATACTTGTGGGACTATAAGGAGGGCCTGCTTCCTTATTTAAACTGTTTACAATACATGCAAAGAATGAGCTGCTTCTTCCTGTAATTGACCCAACATATAGAAGACGGAAGGCAACAAATCTATCCTCACTTCGCAAACCCCTTCATTCTAACTTTTGTGATGGCGAAGATCGAAATATCGAGTGTAGTCAGCACTTCATGGTAGGGGGTTGTGTTAGTTTCCCTAGCAACGACTCGCGCATATATGATGCTTCAAGCAGCCATTCTAGAAGTTCCGTACCCGTTGCGGTGCGACTTTTGCCATCTCCATGCAATACCCAAGCTCTCTTTAAGATCGGTGTATTTCGCTGTCCAATTTAGCTCGTGCTTGACCTTGGTCGGATCACTATACACTTCTGCATAATCGCCAGGCCTGCGGGGCAGGTAATCGACTTTGATGTCCACTCCAGTTGCCTTCTTGCAAGCCTCCACAAATTCCTTCACTGATCTACCTGTTTGCATAAATACCAACATATCTAAGATGAGCATAAACAGATACATCTGTTATGACCAAAAAAACAAACAGATACATCTGTTCTTTCTCACAAAGCATAAACAGATAAATTCCAGCATATCCAAGTTCCTCATCTGTTCACAAACAGAAACGTGTTTTTAATTTCTACCTTCTCAAGAAAGTGACTCGGAATTCTGTCACTCCACATATATCCTATTTTATCAACAATAGTTCTCATCACAGTTAAGGTTTTCGCAACTGATAAAAGGTACTTGTAAAATTTAATTTTTCGAAATATAGTTAGAAAGCTTCAAAACAAGTTTTGTATCCTATTCTACTTTCCCAGAGTTTGCTTTTCAAGGGATGCCACCAAAAGCAAAGTCAGCTCTCTTAACTTTTCAACGAATACGAAAACAAGAAAATGGAAAGGTGCCTTCTTTATCAAAAGAATAAACTCCATTTCCCCATACCTTTGCCAGTGCCAACATTGTATATTCCTACTTTCTTGGGTCTTGCTTTTTCAAGAGCTTTCACGTGAGCATCAACTAAATCAGTTACATCAATATAATCCCTGACACAAGTACCGTCCGGCGTGCTATAGTCTGTTCCTTTAACCTGTGAAAACAACAAAACTTCAGATTGGCAAGTGCTCTGTCCTATTTCCTAACCACTCAAAAAACAAAAGAGCCTTATTGCCAAGCTTAATACCAGTAAAAAATAGTGCAGAATTGGACACAAACAATAAAACCCCAATATAATCTTACCTTCAACCCAGGAATGATACCGCGGGCAGCATCAAAACAAGCACCCGATATTCGTCCATGTTCACGTAATTCAGGTCGTGGTGCTTCTCCCAGTCTACCATCAGGGTCTGACCCAATCACATTGAAGTACCTGGGAGTATTTACCCATTAAAAATTTAGAAAAGAAAAATTGGCAGTATTATAAAATCATAAGACTATCATGTACTGATGATTCTAAATCCGCATTAATATAGAACAGATAATCCCAAAATAAATTGACCAAATAGTATAGCACTGTTATAAATATATTTCAGGTCAGCCAATGCTGCAACATGAAAATCATAGATGGAGCGAAAAGCAACAATTTTCAAAATGGGGAGTTCTCCATGGAGAATTGCATGTGTACAGCATAGATGGCAATCATGACCTACAATACTGTGACAGCTTCACAGAAACAGACTGGCATATTCCAAAAAGATTCACAAAACAACTTTTTTGTATGAGAATACCACTTCAATAAAAAATAATAATAATAATAATTTTAAAAAAAAGAACATTGTAACTAAACAAAAGTGTTTGATTTCGACTGATAAAAATTAGTCTTGGTAAGAGAGAAAAATATATAAGAGCAACATAATGACATAGATAAGGTCATGTAAATTCTAAGCAACCAAAATTGATTTAAAAAAAAAAAAACTAACCTACCAAACGGAAAAACATGATAACATTATCATGATTATTGTCTTGATTTTCTTAAACCAAATGTGCGTTCCATGTACAGGACATACCTTAGTATCATGATAGCCATGTTAGAATTTTTAGAGAAATCAAGAATGATATCTTCGGCCATCTTTTGGCCTTTCCATAAGGATTAATTGGTACCTGAACTTACACCACAATAAAATGCAGTCAGCCCCAGTAGAAAAAGAACATATCGAGAAGCATGCAAAGACATATACTCTGGTAAAGAGTTGCAACATGTGATAACTTTCACCTGCGGAGTGTCCTCGGTAATAGGCATCTTGGTGGGCTCCCCGTAAGTTGCACATGTGCTAGAATATATCAAGGTCTTGACACCATGCGCAGCCATAGCTTCTAATACTACCAGTGTATTCGATGTGATGTTGTGGTAATACCTGCCAAGATCATTAAATGATGATTTAAAGCCACAAAAGCAATTTCAGATCATCAGAACAAGCAAAAAATAAGGAATGAGCACTCAGTTTAAAACGACCAAGATACGGAATATGCAATTTGGGTAGACACAACTTATGATCACTGAACTATGGTGCAGTTAGCAATCACCAAATGGTGCTAAACGTCCATTTCTTCGCACTTGATGCAGCTTAATACGAGTGAACCAATTTTCCAAGTATTGACATGGACGCTCATGGTGCTGGTGTGGACTCCAAGTGATTGAAATCAACGTTTAAGTAACTAATTGCAAATCGTAAAGACTTCAATAACCGCTGGTTGAATCACCCTTGCAAACTGTTAAGGTCTAACTTTAAATTCTATATATACAACACCATTCTTTAACAGCCTAAAATTTTATTAGAGACAATTGCACACTCAGCTTTAGTTTGATAGCTGATAAATATATCTGGGTCTCCCTTTTTATACGTCTTGATTTTCTACAAATTGTTTCACCGCCACTTATCAGGTTCGCATGCCATAAGGCCTTCATCATCCTGTCAATCTTCCTATAAGGGAGCCTTAAGATGTAAAACATATATGCGCTTTCTCTAATAGCATAAGGTTTTAGAAAAAACAATTGTGCAGTCAAATCTAATGCTAACAAAATATAGCATTACATGTACATAAACATATTAAGAAGTAGCAAGTTAGTGTTAAAAGGAATTGAGAACTTTCTCATCCTAACATTATTAATTTTATCAAATAAGTGTGATAATCCACAACTTAAACTTTAAATCATCTTTTAAAGTTTCTGACTTCTTTACCCACAAGCTGGCTGATACCTACTTAGAACTTCACAACTATTCACATGAGGAAATTTATGAAAAACAGCCAGAGCCCCAATAAGAAATAGAACCCCTGTTCACAATCCAGCTTACAAGCATCCTTGAAAGACAGTTTAATTTTTTAAATCATCATAGAAAAGTCGCAAACCTTGGGAAAGTGATATTAATAGTCTGTTGCTGAATCCGGATTCAGTAACTTAAGAGAATCAGTCACAATTGGCAAGGTAGGGAGCACATCATCAATTGACTAAAGAGGGTCAAAAAATCAACCTTTTATTCACGTTCATCAATAAAAAACTCAAAGGCACCTAATGCCAGCTGGATAAATGCAACTCCAAATTTGTTACCTACTCCAAAGTCCTACTTGAGTATAATATCTCTAAAAGTTTTAGGGAAAATAGAAGACATGCTCCATCATCCTTCATTTGCAACGACATACAGGACACCACACTAATGTTGAACAATAAGATGGACGAAGTATGTCAGATCATTTTATCAACACCATGGATTATGGACAGCCTATCTCTAAATTTCAAAACAGCAGTACAACCATGTGACTTAATTTTTTTTTTATACACAATGATTAGACAAGAAAGGTATATATCCATCAAAAATACTTATGGCATCATGCCTGAGCTAGTATACTATGTGTCACGTGAAATGGCCTCCTTATCTACAATAACATGCATCCAAGTTTTAATAACTAGACATGGGCCATTTGCCAAACAATCAACATATCTTTCCTCCATGAATGTAAGTTTGTTCAAGTAGTGTGAAGAGTAAGAAGATTGTGCAGAAACAGTCGTCATACTCATACCCAGCATGATGAGGCCAGTTATTGAGAAGTTTTAGATGACTAAAGTTTGCCGTTCATGATGGGTCACAAATTAGCGAGAGAAGCTCCGAGACATAATGCAATGTTGCTGGAAAATCCACTGCTCCAGCAACTGCAATGGTGTTTTTCTTGGTATGGAGTTCCACTAGAAAGAAACGACACATCGCTAAACAAAGAGGATTTTTTGCCATGGCAGGTCAGACATGAAACTACAATTTAGATCTGAGGAAATTCAGTGAATTTTGCCATCCCATGAAGAAAATAAAAGAGGGGATATAAAATGACAATTGTGACAGTTAAAGAACTTGGACGAATGACAATGCAGAGTACTTCAAACCACAATAACAAGCAAACTATCAAAACTTTCATCTTGTCAAACAGACATGTCAGAAGAATTAAGTAACTCTCAATCAGTGTGTTCATCTTGTCAAACTGTCAGAAGAATAAGTATCTCTCAATCAGTTAGAGTTAACTGCCAAAGCCAAACCATTCTAGCTGAATAACTAAGAACAGTACAATGCGGAACAGAACAGAATAGATAAGCGCACTACTATGACCTTTCCACACAGAAGCCTATACAGTCTCAAACTAAAAGGCCAAAAGATTGCAATGTATTTCATGTACATGAAATAACAAAGTAAACATGCTTGTTGCCCATGTAATTCCTAATCCTTAATATTTGAAGCCTGGTCTATCCAATGTAGACAGAACAAAAATGTCCTTATTCTTACCATCCCGCATTAAACCATTTATTACTCAGTTCACATCAGCAAAGCAAAGGGTGGATCTGACATACTACCTATACCGAAAGACCTATATGCAGACACACAAAAATTCAGGCACCAATTTAAGTGACATATTTAAAAGGCCAAAAACATACCAGAAAAGAAACATACCTCAGAGGTTCTAGAGTGCTTTCTCCAACATACGCTACAGCAGCAAAATGCATCACAGCATCAAATGCATTTTCTGAAAATATTTTGTTGACCTAATGGCAAATCAAAGAAAACAAATCCAAACCAAATTTCCAAATAACAGTTTGCTTATTTATAAGGGGACTTTTGCATCCAACTAATGGCTTCTCCTGCCAAATATCTGGTTTGGCAGATAAGTTAGGCATGGGCTTTGGGTGAAGCCAAACACATGAAGCTAGAAAACCCAGCTTCAGACTTTTGGTTTGAGGATTTATTTTCAGTAAATACAAAAGAACAGACAAATAACCTTAGGCGCAATAATTGCAAATATGTGCCTTTTGTTCAAAATTTGACATTGAGTTGCTCAATGTTATTCGCATTAGAAAGTCATTTATTACCTAAAAGTCAAATGCTTAAAACATATTTTCCTGATAGAACATAATATCAGCCATAGCCATAGCCCAAAAGCCTCAATCCACCCTAACCCCTTGAAGTATCCCGACAAAACAACCAACAAATCAAATAGATGATTGTGCATCAAGGATACACTTTTTGCATCCCCCAAATCTGCATAGATAAATTGCAGCCTTCCAGGCTCGGGAAACAGTTCCTGCAAAATCTTTACAGCAGCTAGATTTCCCCGAGAGAGATTATCCTGAGAGATGACAATTTTTCTTGATGCTCAGTACACAAGAAGAGAAAAGAACAAATGATCCAAACTAGAAATACAGATATTAGGAAGTTACATACGACTACGGTCACACGATACGAGTCCTTCAAAAGCCGCAATGCTGCATGAGAACCAATATAACCTGCCCCTCCAGTCACTAAGACATGGGTCACTCCCTGCTCATGAATGGAGAACTACAAGGGAGACAGACGATTAGAACAGATAATATAAGTTAGACACCAAGTTTGATAATTATAATCCTAGCAAAATTAGACACAGAGGGAAGTGTGATGCAATAAGTCAGTCACATGAACAGTGGTTTTTTTTTTTTTTTTGCATTAGGTCAGTCACATCCACAACTATGCTTGTGGGTCTTTCGCTATCACCCCCTCCGGTAACTAACATTTTTTTCCACCTGTCCGCATGGGGAGAGTGTAAGGAAGGGCAGGAAGAATTAAAAAGCCATTACAATTACAGGAGATTAACAATGCACTATTCTTCGTTCCATTTGTCGGTACAGTAGATGGTGTTAGGAAGGGCAGTCATGCAGGAGAATTAACAAGCCATTAAAATCATAGGAGTTCAACAAGTACTGTTCTTGGCATGTTGTCAGTAATTACCCGACTTGGAGTACTGAAATTTGGAGATTGCTTCAGCATTATTATGCATAGTGCAGTAAGGGTAGCAGCCAAAATAATCTTCCCTACAATATTGGTCTTCTTTTTTGGATCTGCATACTCCATGCCTGTATCAAATCAACATTCCCATGTAAAGGACGTTATTTCTCATCGATAAGCCACAAACAACGTATAATGAATGCAAAACAAAACAAATTTGACCAGATGCCATATCGATCCCACAAATGGCGAGAGCTTTTGTCGAAAAGAAATAGAATCAAATAGAAAAAAAGAATGGACAAAAGAATGGATTTGAAAAATGAATGAATTGCAGGAATTCAAATGAAGACGGGTCAAGATGTCCAATGTGTCCCATGAAAGAAGATGACTAGGAAGTAAAACTGCGTTGTCTCTTGTCTGGCAACAGAATGAGCAGATCTCCCTACCAATCTAGCGTCTACAGATAGAATCACAAACTCCCATAATCGCAAGAAGCAAAATGGTAGTTGACATTGCCAACTCCATTTCCAACAAATTCCTTCTGTCAAGGTCACTTTGAATTATAAAATGGCAAGAAATAAGGGAAGTGGCTGAAAAGATTGGTTTGTACCAACTTCTCAATGAGGAAAGGTATCTTTGGAGTACCTCTCTGCAATGTAAGTGGGTACATATCCCATGTTATATTAGTAGAAAGAAACTTCTTTTCCATTTTCAAGGAAATTAAAATGATTTCTTGCCCAGGATCTTTCTGCATCCAAAAAGTAGAAATGGAGAAAACTGCGATCCCAATAAACGATTCAAATGCAAGTTTATCAAACATGTTGACCTTCTCCAAAGGCGAGTCCATCTGAACAAAGCACATACATACTTTACATCACTATACTTGAACAATCAAAAAAACAAATATGTTTGTGCCTTTCTTGCCTAATTCTGATCTTTCAAAGCCCAGGCAAAAAGGAAAGAATAGATTTCAAGTTCAAAACAACAACATCAGAGCACAAAACTATAAGGGTTCATTCCAAAGCAGTATAAAACATCAGGCTGTTTCAAACTAGAATGCAAACTGAAATTCATCCATTCAAATTGAATGCTTAAAAAGACTTTACCAAAGGTACTGCATGAAAACTTACTTCCCATTCCCAATGACATAGATCGGTTAGACCTGCCCTGACTTCTATTTCTGCCAATGTTTAGCATTTGAATGCGACCGTCTTGATGAATTAGCCGTCTATATATCACGGACACGATAATTTTAGTCTCTCAGCAGCAATAAGCAAGAATTAGACCTCCTCGATGTGCTCCTGTTGCAGCAAAACACCAAATAATATCAGCCATTTTGCATAACAGCAATGTTCCAACTGAAATGCCCAAGAAAACAAAATCATTAATGGCAGAATCTAGCAGGCCCCATCAAGTTAAAAGGGAGACAAAACTTCAAAATTTGTGAAATTATTATCAGAAAGATAGCATCAATCTGGAAACCCAAAAAATTCATGGCTCCAACTGATAATTCACCACTTGTCCCACGGGATTATGTGCTCACGGACAAGCAGAAGAAGAGATCAAAATCAGAATGTTGCAATCCAGCGACTCACCAAAGAAGAAGCTCATCTCTAAAAGATGCTAAAAGCCCCCAAAGATCGAACCGTTTAGACAGCATGTTATAGATTCCCGAAGCACTTCACATTCGAAAATTCAAAAAATCAAGCCATTTAGGAAGGAAATTCTCGAAAACCCGAAGCATACAATCAGCAACGTCAAGATCAAAGATAAGACAAAAATGAGCATCAAGCATTTGCGAATTCGCAAGATCCTAACCAGAAACAACCTCAAACCACGCGAATCACAGCAAAAGGAGAAACCCAGAACGCTTTCCCTCACACAACGCGATCGCGTCGCCTCCTCGACAAAATCAGAGGAGAAAAACCCGCAGGAAGAGAGCACGGTACAGACAGAAAATATCAGAAACGCTCGGAGCTTCGAACCCGCGGCACAGTCACCACAAATTACTATGTGGCGCCTGGAAAGAGAAGGCGCAATAAATGCTATTCGGTGGCAAAAAAAAAAACAGGGCAAAGGGAAAGAAGACAGGGCTCACTGTTCCGCGCGCGAGCGAGCGATCGATCCGACGGTCAAAAGGGACGGGAGCTTCCGAACTCGGCGCGAAGAGGGTATCGACGGGCGAGGCGTATAAGAAGCTTTTCGGACCGCACGAGCTTTGAGTACAGAGCACGACGGAGGACGCGGAAGGAGGAGGGGGAGGAGGAGGAGGAGACGAAGAAGATAAAAGGAAGGTCAAAGGTGTAACGTAAGAGAGAGAAAGGAAAGAGAGGGAATGGAATGGTAAACAATGCGTTCGAAGAGAGAGAGAGAGAGAGTGGACGTAGACGGTAGACTGGTCTCGTGGGTGGCATTTGAATCGATGAAGAGAGAGAGAGTTGTCAAAGCCGGAGATTTCTCTGCGTTCATGTTGTTGAGTGTGAAGAGGAAAAGCCAAAGAGGAGCGTTCAGAATGTATTCCTTTTTCATTTTATGTTATTAATTTTAAAAATAGATTTGGCTAAAAAAGGGACAAAAACAGAAGGAAAAAAAAAAACAAAATAAGGTTGTCGTTGTTTTTTTTTTTCCTCTTTGCTCGAAATTATTTCCTTGGAGGATTCTGAACTTTATATTGCCTTTTCTGATTTAGTAACTGAATCTTGGTCTCAATCACCTAAGCGATAGAAATTTCAAAAAAAAAAAATATTTCATTCGTATCTCTAAACAAATAAGAAACGAACATTAATACTGTATCGATTTAGGCGTATCACTTTCCTCGTGTTTTCGTACTATTCTAATTTTAGGGTTTACTTGTTCGTCAAAAAATAAATGATGTGAAAAATATTTTTTTCAAAAGTTGATTATTTGCATCACTTATTTCTAGATAAATATATAAACGTACTAGCCTTAAAATTTTCGACATGCAATTATTTTCCTTGGAAGTTATTGAGCTCAGTGGTAGATGGAGACTTGGCATATTGAGTGAATCTGAAAATCTTTCAAAATGTCGGTGGACTTTAAAAAATTGTGAGAATGATATATGCCTATTGCTAATTGTCTTTCTTTATTCGCATCTCTACGTTGTTCCCATTTGAAATTTCACAAATGAAACATTACGATCGAAAAGAGATGATCGGGTTATAATTATCAAATGAACTCCAAATATTGTACGGATATCAATTTAGTCATAAACTTTTCAATTTAGCCCTAAATATTTGCCGGAAATTTCAATCCAATCATTTCGATCAATTTTCGTCAAAAAATCGCTACGATTAATGAACCTTAACCAGCGGTTTTGGGATAAATTTTTTGGAAGAACTATATTTCAATGAGTCATAATACTCCTAAGGCAGAGAAATATTATCTTTTAATATTTATGTCAAAAACTTAAAATGCTATCTAAATATTTTTTAAAACTAAAGAATAATATATATGCGAATCTATTGTTAATGTTTACATTTTGTGAAAGCTTCATACAACTCAGATTTAAAGAATGTCAAAGTTGCGAGATTTGGATCAAGTCAATATCTATATTTTGGGAAAAAATAGATACCTTATGAAATAAATAATACTTGTCTTACCAAAAAGATAAGAGAGAATGTAAATTTAAAAGTGTTAAATATCACGAAAAATATGAAACTGGTATACAAGTGATAAATTTACCTCAACCTATTGTTTTTATCACAAAAAAATTTAAACTGTTACACATGTGATAAATTTACTCCAAACTATTTTTTTTTACCAAAATAAACTTCAAATTGGTATATAAGTGATAAATTTATCCGAAACAGTTTTTTTTTACCGCCAAAAATATCAAACTGATACACATGTGATAAATTTACCCAAAATTAATTTTTTCACCACAAAAAAATCATAAACCGATAAACCCGTGATAAATTTACCCTCTATTAGTACCCATTAAATTTAACTAATATCACGAAAAACCCCAAACCGATACACGTGATAAATAGAGGGTAAAAAACTTAAATTGATACATCCGTCAACCTGTCACATACCATCCAACTCGATAATTTAATGGTAAAATTTAATGAAAACTAACGGAAGATAAAAATTGTCATTAGTGTTTGGTATTTTTTTATGGTAATTTTCATAGGTGTACTAGTGTGAGATTTTTCGTGATATTAACTCAATTTAAGATTGAAAATTCATTAGAATATCATACCATTTCCCGTTCATATTTTGGGCAGAAAGTTAACATAGCTCCAGGTGTATCACTTTACTTTAACAAACATGTGACGCCTCGTGTCTTAATCAATACTCTATTTATTTCGCGAAAAATAAATAATTTGAATAATATTTTATAAATATAATTGCTTAAATAAATTTTATATTTAAAAAATTATATTTAGATCAAAACGATGTTGTTTTGGCCACTTTAGCACCATGTAGGATATAAAAAAATAAGAAGAAACAAGCCATGCAAGAATTTTTCGCTAATCAAATTGGACGGAATTAACAAAAAGACTCAATCGCATCAATTTGATAAGTTTTTGGGACTTGATTGTATTTTTTATGGAGACGCGATTGAATTTTTATGATAAGTTTTTAAGCACTTTCGATACACGTATTTTTTATTTTTTGCAAAATAGACACGTAAGCTTTCCTTGCTTTATGGTAAGATGGCAATTCCTCATTGGTGCCAAAAGTTGACAATGAGTTACGCGCAAAGAGTCGAGGTGCCCTTTGGCGTGGACCCCCACAAAAGCTTGTGGGCCATGCTGTTGGCTAAAAGTTTGACTCGGCTGCATGCATTTCGCTATTCGCACCTGCAACTTCGGATTGTGATTGAGATCTAACAAAATTGAAAAAAACAAAATCCCGACAAATATTTATAATTAGAATAGAAAGAGAAATACAAATAAAAAGTAAGAAATCTTCCTACTTTATGTGGATAGCTGAGATTTTTTTTTTTAATTGCTACAAATCGAGAAATTTTGTGTCTCGCGATCTTAAGGCCTTTGAATTCAATTCTTGGAGGCCAGCTTGAGTTCTGAAATCTTGATTGTATCTAAAATTATGTATATTATACATATATATATATATATGTGATTTACAAAGGGTGACGTTATTTTCACTCGCATTTTTAGTTATAACTAAGACACTAGTTTTTTCAGTAAAACGACCAAAATAACATCTTCTCTTTTCAATTTATTGTTTTTTTTTATATTAAACTAATCGACAAAACTTCATTTATTTCTATCATTTCGCTTGTCGGTTTCGCAATACTAATACTTAATTATACTCAACAGGATATCATCTTGTCTTGCATGTTGTTATCACTTTTTCTAGAGAGGGTTGTTAAATGTCATAAATAATCTCATACGTTTAATCAAAAAGCTACATAAATTGTTATAAATTTCTATTTATGACGACTACATGACTTATCAACACACGATTAATGGCATATTTTTTCATCAAACAATTTGAGCAAAGATTGAAATTAAAATTCAATCTATTTATCCAACCAATCTTGACCTTGTAGGCGTTTTTCCTGAATAAATTCCTGAGTTTTTATAGTTAATCATTGTTTATGTTGTGATTTATTTTGAGTTGCTTGCATTTTTATTTGAATTGAAAGAAGGGGGCTGAGAATCTTGTTACACATTCTGCACCTTTCAAGCTAACATCAAATTATTCCAAAGGAAAGTTTTAAGCATATTTTAATATTTTGATCCACTTCCTATGAGGTTGAATTTACCATATTAATTACTTTCGTCATGGTAGGAGTAGACCAACAAGAAGGTTTTTTTTCCCCTTTTTGTGCTTATGTTATGTTAGTATGCAGATATGATCAAATCTTAAATATATTTGACATTTGATCATGTTTCTAACAAATTAACCTTTTGATATTTTGATCAACAATGATATTTTCATCAATTTTCCTTTTCCACTGTTGATCAAGATCGGCTCAATAATTAGATTGAATTTTAATCTTCAACTTTGAAATATAGCCCCAAAATATTTGATGAAAAAATAGGCAAAAGTAATCGTGTGCTTGTAAGCTGTCATATATAGAAAATTCTAATATTCTATATTGCTTTTTGGATTAAAAAGATGAAAACATAAATTAAATTTAACAAGTTTCACTAGGCAAAGTGATAGCATGATGCATGATAAGATGATGTCTCCTTGAGTATAATGGAGCATTTGTATGGTGAAACCGACGAGAAAGAATATAGAAATAAAGGTAGTCTTTTGGTTAGCTAGATTAAAAAAACAATAATTTGACGAGAGAAATGATGGTATTTCGGTCATTTAACTAAAAAAAGAAGTGTTTTAATCAAAATATGTGTGGAAATCGCGTCGCCCATTTACAAATGAACTATAATATATTTTTGAAAGGTTTTGGGTTTTTTGTCGTGGAACAAAGGTCAAAAAGCATGCTCGCAAAATTTAGGAAGAGAGTAAAAAATAAAAATAAAAGTAGATTATTTCCTTCTATTTTGTTAAATCAAATAAGCTATTACATGCCCAAGGAGTATTTATCCGTACTTCTCTCTTCTTCTTTTTTTCCTTTTGACTCGATGACGGTTTGATTTCGACTTTGTCAATGCTTTGCTTCTTTAACAATTGGCATCTACTTGCAAAGCATATGCCCTAAGTACACTCTTTTCCACGTAATCCTTTCATTGAGCATATGGTAATATACCTAACCTACTATCTCTTTTGATTCTAATTAAGCAATAATTTGATATTATCCTCCACCAAGGAGAGACGCATTATGGTTGGACCCTTCTTCATTTTATTTATTTATTTTTGCAGCTTTATGAGCTTGATTATTAAGGCATCAAACTTATTAGAATATTCAGAAATTGTCAAAGGGGCATGTCCGAGCATGTTCTAGTGGGGAAAAGTCAAATGGGATATACTTTCAAGAGAAGCCGTAGGGTCCCCAACTCGACATGAACTTCACAATAATTCTTCTTCTTCTTGATTCCTAGAAATATGAGTTGCCCTCTTTGCAAACCTGCCCTTTGCTAGTGGGACAACTCATGCATGTGGATGGAGAAGTGTGACACCCGGTTAAGGTGCCAAATCGATCAAACATGTGCACCAATTTCAATAATAGCACTAATGTATAGCACTAATGTATAAATAAGCTCCTAGTTTAATTGATGCGCTCCATAATGCACTTGATTAATTGGGAATTGTGATTCAAAGTAGTTTCCAGCTCAATGTTGAGATTATGAAATTTTTTCGACAATTTGGTTCCGCGACAAACATGAGTCTGGTATTGATATAGAGAATCCAAAATGATCTTTTTTCTAACCAGGAAAAAAGCCCAACTCGCACGTGTGCTTGTAAAACCTCCAAGAATGAGTTTGAGTCGCGTAATCTTTGCACATCGATGAAATTAAAAGGTAGGCCTTTATAAGCCAACACCTAATAGATGCCAAGATTGGTCTAACATCGCTAGTGTCGTCATCAAATAAGATGTGAGAATCTGAAAAAGGGCTTATTAGCCGAGGGCTCACCTATGTCAAATTAATTAATGAGCCATTGCATTAAAATCAGTCTAAGGGGACGGGGTTTCGAGGGTTGGGACCGAGCATTGGTTTGGACACCTCATTTGGACGGCCAAATGAATAGAAAATTGGATTTTTCACACGACTTTATTCTAATTTTCCTAATTTCGTAGTAAATATGTGGAATCCGTTGCATATGACTCTTTGTTAATATAGTAATTCCGATTTCAATGGAAGTCTACAAGATCAACATAATCGTATCGTACCAATCTACACGAATCAAAGCTGTCCACTAGTCTTGCTCTCGATGTTGGCAAAATTGGATTTGCGTGCCAAAATTAGAGGGTCCTCTCGTCCTCGTAGGCCTTTGATTTTTCTTCCTTTTTTTTTTTTTGCCCATGCTGCTTACCTAACTTCTAGTTGACTCCATCTTGTCCGGCTTCGCTCCCTCGCCTGCCTCAGTCAGCACCCTCCTCATGCTTT
Source organism: Rhodamnia rubescens (assembly GCA_021437795.1). Taxonomy (NCBI): domain Eukaryota; kingdom Viridiplantae; phylum Streptophyta; class Magnoliopsida; order Myrtales; family Myrtaceae; genus Rhodamnia; species Rhodamnia rubescens. The sequence goes on from JAILYA010000040.1 coordinate 2,114,093, forward strand.
GACTTTTTCCAAGCTAACCCATAAAAATCATGATTAAGTCCTAATCACAGTGGCAAAATGCCTAACCTGGATAACACACTCGGATATTGTTTTATGGTGTTATGCAAGTCAAAGGACCTAAAGTGGTAGCGGAACAGTAGGGGAAATTGTAAAAAATAATAATAATAATAATAACAATCTTCAACTTGTCTCATTTTTTTGCAAATTCAATCTTAAAACTTTGAATTGCGACACTAAACCTTTTCACCTTTTGATTGTACCGGTTAAGTCCACCCGACCAATTTCAACTTGAAATCGTTGACGTGAATGCCAGGTATTCTCGTTACGTTGCACGGCCAGAGCCGACATGTGCAATTTTTTTTGTAAAATTTTCAATATTTATTTTTCTTTTCTTCTCTCGTCTTTTTTTTTTTTTAATGTGACAAGCGAGAATTGCCGGTCCCTCGCCGGCCACAATAAAGAAAAAGTAAAGAAGGGAAAAAGAAATAAATGAAAAATTCCCATATCGATGTCGATCGTGTCGCGTGGGGACGGCCGTCGTTTACACCAATAATTTTTCGGTCAAATTGATTGGTGGACAGACTCATGTACCTGCAAACCGCATGAACCGATTAAGTCCAGACATTTAACCTGTAAAGATACTCCTGAATCGGGATAGCTTGCACGCAATGAGTGAATTTCGAACGGTCACCTCGAATTTCATTTGTGTGTGTTGCTCTTGCAAGATCTTCTAACCCACCCAAATCATTTTTTTTCAGGTGTTCCAAATGTACGTGAGCTCAAATGCTTTCTCGACTCTAATTTTTGAAAGTCATACGTGGACCCCGCATGATTTAAAGGTCGAGATGCACCGAGATCGTACATGGCCGGAGGTGCACCCACGAATATCTCCGTGCCCACCAAACATAACATGCCCATCACAAAGGAAGCAACTTTAATGCCTGATGGTACAAATCTGAATTTTTTTGTCCCCTATAAGTTATAACAAAGTCATCACTCATCACCTAACTTCGTATCATGAGTAGGGTGAACCAAATTGCATGTCCTTTTCAGCCATAGCCACAAGCCAAATTTACGGAAAAATTATCAAAAACTTCTTAAATTTATTAAAATCGTGCCAATTCAATTCTAATTTTTTTTTCTATTAATTGAGTCATAAACTTTTTACAATTGTGTCAATTCAGTTTATTCTACCGTAAGATCGACTTGGTAAAATTTTAATATTGTTATGATTTTTTAATTATTTTTTTCTTTTCTTTTCTTTTGGTTAAAGCCGATACGTTGCAAAGCATATCACCAGCCGAGGGCCTAGTGAGGGCTCGCAACCCTAGCCCAAAGGCAACCTGGTCACCAGGTGAGAGCCAACGAGGACACGTGGCCCTAGCCTAGATCTAGGCGAGGGCTCGGGTGCGACGAAGGTCTTGAGCCCTTGCTCGCAGTGGGCGAGGGCCACGACCCTCACCCGGCGACCGACGAGGATTGCAGGCCTTGACCCAAAAAAAATAAAAATAAAAAGAAAACAAAAAAGACCAAAAATAATTAAAATAATAATTAAAAATTCAATAAAATATGAAAAGATTGTTAAAAATTTGCCATACCAAATTAAATGGAATAAATTGATGCAATTGCAAAAGGTTTAGGATTCGATTGGTAAAAAAAAATTTAAAACGTATCGACACAATTATAATAGGTTTAAGATTTTTTTGGTATTTTTTTTCCCAATCTCCACCGATCCTCAACGCGGGTGGCGTTAGGAAAAACACGGGGCGAAATGTCAATGTCAAAGAGTTGAGTTTGGTACGTTCTAAATGTCCCGACGAAGGACCTTTCATTAGGTGCGAAAACTTCCAGGATCTGCGTCGTAGTTGGTTTGGGGCATCGAGAGGGAGGAACGCAATTGAAAATTGAGGGTAGGTTCTTGAAACGAAAGGTAATGGAGAGAGAAGGCTTTGATTAATTCTTGCGATTTTAGCGAAGTCGGTGGAAGATAATTTTCAGAGGGTGTCTCCTTCCATCAGTCCAGTCCAATCCAGTCCAGTCCCAGTCCGATGCGTTCCGCCAATGGCGAAGAGAGCCTTTTATGAACGCCTTGTCCCCACCAAGACGGACCAATGATTGCTTCCCACGTTTTTGTCCAGGCAGCTAGGCACGGCCAATGCCCAGGAGAAGTCAATAGTCGACATGTGGACCAACATCATAAATTTTTGTTCTTGGATTGGTAGTTGGTACATATCACTTTAAAATATGTTTCCAAATTTGTTGCCGTCCTGACATGGACCGATCGAGGCTCTAATTTCCTCTTTTCTTCTCTTGTTCTTTTTCCTTGACAAAGAGTTCAAACTTGTTCATTTTAACTCGATGAGTTCTAAAGCGGCACCCTCTCTTCAGATTCGCCACAAATCCGATTTGCCTCGTGAATCACTTTGATCCGACGACCCTCTTGAGCTCATCGCCGACTGTCCGATCGACGAACATGTGCTCGTCATGCGTGCAATCTTTAGGCCTATCTCAAGGGCATTTTGGTTTCGAAAACCTTTTATTCGCTTTGTCGCGTACTTCTTGCACGCAGGAAAGTGCCTTGTTGGGTTATCTTCATTCCATGACGATCTCATGATGGCTCTCCTCCCGCAACTTCAATGATTCTCCATTTATCACATTTCAATCTATGTTAAAGTTTGACCAAAAAAAAAAAAAAATCTATGCTAAAGAAACTCTAGCCCTTTCTTTTTATCTCTAGAGCGGGGGACGTGCAACTGTTCATTGCTTGGCCGTTAATTGCTATGAGCTCATGAGGGCTATTCAGTCAAAGTGATCTCATGAAGGGATGTTTAGAACTAAAGTCAAGTCTCCCACATCGAAGGTAGCATACTTTGGTTTGAGATTTTTTACGAAAGTTTTTTTTATGAAAAATGAAATTTGAAAAATATTTTAAGACCAATGATAATTTGTATTGCTTGAAATAATTAGTCAACGAAAAATATCGATCTCTAAATAATTTTCGTGGAAGATTGAATTTTTTTCCTTTTGCTCATTTTTATAAATGATATAAGTGATTATTTTCTGAATTTTTTTTTCAAATCATTCAGTTTTGGCAAAACAAAATCATTCAGGGTCTCCTTTCTTGATAGTATAGCTAATATAATGGAGTGTGATTCTCTCGATCCAGACCAAAACACACAAGAAAGTTACTGTAGTTGGGCCATTGACATTTTGCCCACCATAGACCATCATAGGCTTCCTTATTGAATGTTTACACAGTAGAGGTGATCAAGCAGGGCATCCCGATGGGCCTGACAGGCCAGCTCATCATGAAGGGGGAAAGAGATCACCCCTTCTTTCCCCCAACATGAACTCCTATCACAAAATCAAATGATGGAACAGAAATGAGTCGATCCAGATAATGTCCTACCGCAGAAAAGGAAAGTCATTTACATTCGGAGTCAGAGAAATGCAATCCCAGGATCTTTGCAAGAGAAATGCAGTATCGATTTGAAGCACGTGAGCGACGCAGAATATCTGAGGCAAGGACAGAATCGGCTCTCGACGGTCCAGAAATCAAAGCCTTAGTAGACATCCACAAAAATACTGGCGGCGAATTACAATCGTTATAGCATGCGATACGCTATCGTCTAGCCGGTTTGCACTGAAGATCTACGCAGCCAGTTACCATTGAGAGCACCCAACTTCGAAATTCAATGCTATTTACTCCGAATAAATCACCGTATATATAGAACATTATGGACTATAAAGCATTACTTTTTCCATCATTTTACGCTCAGAAATTCTTTACAAGACATCACTAGAGTCTGCAAGACTGCACTTGGCGAGTCCTCCGAGGCCAGATGAAGTGTAGCATCATGCATCAAACCCACGAGACTTTCCCCCGTATCCTGTAAGCATTGTGCTTGAACAGCTTTAACCATGAAATCCTGGAGAATCCCTGGGATTCGCTAGCTGTATGGTTGATGAGGCAAGAAAGAGCAGCAGGATAGTCATCCTTCTCCAGCATCACGCAGAAGCGCTCTTTTATCAGAGGAAGAGGCAGCAACCGATCCCCCTGAACCAAGTGATTCCAAGTCGTTTCCAGTAGTCCATACTGCCAGCAAGCAATAAATAATTAGTGATGATTAGCTTTAGCTGAAAGGCGCTACGACAAGTAGAAGGATCATCAATTATGTTACTATTTCAACTTGTAGTATAGTCCTAGAAGTCTATTACAAGTCTTCTTATTTCATTTGAATAAAGTTCATTGAATTTCAGCAAATTCTTTTATTTCGATCGTGACATGCAATTCTTCTCCAAGTGTGATGCTTAAGAAAGCCTTGGTGTGATGCTCAGGCAAATTTGAGCCTGATTTGATGAGAACTTGAAGAGAGGTCACAATACTCAAAACTAGTAAATTCCTCTGCATCCAACTTAAAGCTTGCTAAGCATCAAACTTGAGAAAAGAACTGCATCTTGGAATTCAAAAGCAAAGACTGATTGAAATTCAACCATCTCCATTCACTAGGAATAGAAAGAACTACTCTCATTATGAAGACTTTCCCAATAATCTACTCCAAGTTCATGTACGAAACCTCAAGAGGAAACAAAATTGAAAAAAAGAAGTCACTAAACAAGAATCAGGATTGAAATACGACACCTGTAAACAAACACCATAATGTCCTACTCAGAATAGACAAATGAAACTTACTAGACTCCAGATTTAACAAAGAAAAAAAATTATATTCATTACCTGAGCCTTGATTCCTAATTCAAATGAATCAAGTCTTAAAACCATGTAAAATCTGGGATTCTCATTGTTTTATCTGTCTCCTCTTTCATTCCTTCAATTTTCTTTTCCTCTTCTATTATCCCAACATCGAATGAACATTTTGGCAGTATTACGCATAGAGTGCATGAGAAACATTTATCTACTTGATGAATACCCAAATATATATAAAGAAAAAGAATACCCAAATATGCATAAACTTGGCACTTGCAGAAAATTCGAGTTGGCATTCAATTACTCTGAAAAGTTATCCACTTACCAGATGCAAAAAGCAAAGATCTTATTGAAGAGGTGTAAGATTTCAAATACCTGTCTGGCTCTTGAAGAATCCAATACTATCCGAAGATGGCGTTTCTCATTGAAGTGGAGCCCATGTTGCAACATCTTTTGATAGACATATTGTAAATCATCCCACCTCTTCCCTTCAAAACATGCATCCAGTATGGTGTTAAATGTATAGGTATCTGGTATTACCCGGAACTTGTAATCAGATTTACTTTTAATATGATTGGCATCTTCCAGCATCCTGCTAAAGAGCTGTTTTGCTTCCTCGAACATCCCGTGGTCAAGGTAAGCTTTTAACATAATGTTGCAAGTAACAAGATTGGGGGAGCAGTATTCCTCCATCTGCTTAAAGATGAAACTCCCACTTTCAATGTTCCTGGCTTCCAAACATGCTTGAATTAAGCCAGTGTATGTCACCACAAGAGGCTTATTAGCCACCTTGCATATCCTCTCAACCTGTCATGTGAGCAAAATGTCAAGCCACCGATGTGTACTTCATGAAACATATAGATAAAATGCTCCCTAAATTTCAGTAGTGACAGCAAAAGAACCGCCAAAAAGACCCCAAACTGACTATTTATCTACTTGCAGGTGCTTTCATTGGGGATCCACCATAACTGGTCTGTAAAGGAAACATCTAGGTCGTCAGCAAGAAATTTTTCTTTACTGGTCATGTGTTTCAGACTTAACCACTGCTCTCTATGCTACAGCAAGACAGTGATAAGTATCAGATGAGATGTTCCAAACCTAGGCCAAGCATACTGAAGTGAGATCTCACCACATTCAGAAATTACATTTTCGAACTTCATCACATTTAGGAGATTGTTGCTCGGATTTGGTTGGATTTCTACTTTATCCTTGTTCTAGACATAATAAGGTAAACTGTTTATAGCAACACATGGATGAGATCAATGAATTCAGAAAGAACTTCACTTCAATAGTAGAAGATGGATGTTATCTTAATACAGACAGGTGAAGAAGAAGAAAAGTTTGTGGAGTTCAAGGAGATGAAAAGAAAATACTGAGAACAACTGTTAGTAAAGGGAAATGCAATAAGTGTGGCAGATCAATGACCTCTTGCCAGAGAAATTCTAAGTGCTCCAAATGTGGAAGTACATTCATTTGCGATCAAGCATATGGTAAGTGCAATCTCAAACGAGTGAAAGATGTGTCAGACGAGACACGCGACATTGGACAACGTTTTTTATTCATGCTATGCAAATGAGGAAGTCAGAGTTTAAGACTGAATTTCTTGAGATGCCTGATGTTGCATTTATAATGCATCATCTCGCATCGACTCTGGTGTGATGGAGTATTTACGACGTAGGTAATGTCGCGTATCTAACTGAAGCAACAAGCAACTCAACCTTTTTTAAGGATAAGATTACCTCTTCATCATTGATATCATGACTAAAAAATGAACCCAATGTTATGTGTCCGGTCCAACATAACTTTGGCAATATGTTTGAGATTACTTCTATCACATAATCGAAGTGAACATCATTCCACATTTCTTGACTTACATCTAGTGTTTTTGGAAATTTTTTTCTCGACTGCTACAACAGAGATGTCAACTTCTTATTGTGCCTCCTTTACCTAACATTTTATTTGCGTCCTTTAATACTCTGCAGTTGTTCAACCACGCAACATCATATGCCCATATAAAAGATTTCCAGGTGGTGATCCAGATCAGAAAGCAAGAGCAGAACAAGAAAATAAATTGCAGAAGATAGAAAGACAATGCCTTGAATACCACAGGCAGTAGTCCGTCTGTTTGTGGGTTTGTGAGGCAATATGAGATGAAATATATACTTTTATTGAATATTCACAGAAGGTTTACAAGAACTAGAAAAGGATCAGCAGATCTGTGCATACAAGTGCAGAAATCAAAAGTAAAGCTCTTAAAACCCACAGATATGGTAGATCTGGAGTTCTAGAGTCAAAACAGGGAGTATTCTGGGTAGAAAAGAGGGCAGAAATGTAGAAACTTACTGGATCTGGGTCCAGGAAGAAAGATCAAAAGGTTTCAAGGTTGAAGGCTTGAAGGTTTAGCAATGTAAGTAGAAAATGTGGTAGGAGATGAGAGGTTGCAGGGTTAGAGAGATGAGGGAACAAGGGTTGTGAGGCGAAAATCAATTCAGTTTAAGTTGAAATTTCCTGATCTCATCCATCTGGGACAATGGTTTTTAACATTGAGAAAATGGACACACCGCCGTAATTCACCACAGCCAAAAACCAATGACAAGATATAACTCTTTACAGTCTTATCACACTAAAGGGCACGCTCTTACTCCATTCAATCAGCTAGGAGGAAAGCCAGCAAGAAAATTAATCAACTACGCCATCAAAATAACTACATTGAAATGAATGCCTCAAACTCTTGACCATTTTCCTTTTGCATGAAAGAAAGTAAATTGTCTCAAACTGCACGAATCTGCATCAATAGAATTTTTAGTAAAGGACTATGTAGTAGCAAACAAAGCAGGTATCCATACAACTTTGCTAAAATGCGAGGAGGCAGAGTAATTTGTACATCAAAACATTGAAGAATAAAAAGGGTAGTTCAAGCATTAAAGAATTACCAGCCTCAATGATTCCTGGCACCTTCCAGCACTACAAAGACAGCGAGCAAGATCATAATAGAGAGAAGCAGAACCTACTATTCCTCGTTTCTCCATTTCCTGAACAGCTAACACAGCCTCATCTGTTTTGCCCTCTCTCCAGAGTGTATTCACAAGAACTGTAAATCACCAAACTTCAAGATCAAACCAGCATCAAGATCCTTGCCACGCAGGAGATTAATTTTATGGCATATTTTGACACGAGAAAACTTCATAATGACCAATAAACAGAACAGACAGAACAACTATGTAAGTCTGTTGGTCAAATGAGGTCTATAAACTGAAGGTTTAATATACACTAATTGACCAATCTCATCTCAGCAAAAAACAGAAAAGAAGGGAACTTGATTAATCTTACAACACATGCTCTGGATATGACAAATCTTCAAGCCCTCTTCGTATAAGAATTGGTTTAATATAGTGCAACAAATTAGCTTCACGTACACTTGTAGCTTGACTACTAGATTAACTAGCTATTTCATACCTCTTTCATGATTTGTTGCTTACTAATCGTTTGCTTTATCTGCCTTTTGCCTAATCCGAATTTCAAAACTAAGGCACTATTACTTTGTTTAAATCCGGTACTCTTGAAACCTTCACAATACTAAAATGTTAACATGTAAATTCACATATAATTTTTTCATAATTTTTGGAAATTTGAATAATATTCTAAAGTTTGGCAGAAAAGCGTAAAAACACTTCTCATTTTTGCTTAACTGTAAACAAACATGCTCTATATTATCTTTATCCTTCGATAAATAAATATTACCAACAACTATTGAGTATTACCAAGGTCCTAATTCTAATGTGTCTTGTCCAAAGGTGGATGGTAATTGAACGCTCCACTTTAAGTTTGTTTGATTATAAGCATTTTGGTCTAAAACTTAACCCTTGAAATTAAACAAATTCCTCCCAAGCAAAATTTAAATCATTATATTGTTCTTCTGGCTTGGAATCACATAATTTTTTTTCTTTTTGTTTCTTGTTTAGGCTATATATATATATATATATATGTATACTTGTTTTTGGCAGCTTTTCTTTGGCCATAAGGTATACATGTGGCAAGTTTGTCTAAAGAATGTAGGTGCCACTGCAAACTTTACAATGGTTTTATCTTATCATTCAAGTAAACAGCTATGAAATTAATAGTGAGTGCTACCTTGTTAACTGCCATTTCGATTCAATTTTGATTCTGTTGTGAGCTTTTATTTGTGTACGGGATGACAATTTGATACTCCAATTGCGAGATAAACTCTAATTACAATCATTTAGTTTTCAGTCATGTATTCTTTTGACTTCCATTACATTTTTCGAACTGAAAATATAATTTTTTATTGATGTTTTGAGTACTTCATTTTCAACTGAAAGATCGGAAGATAGCCTCTAATTTTTTGTTGTCTTTTTTTTGGCCATCTGGCACTAGATGATTGAATAAAGTTGTACACTTTACCTTTCAAGAGATCACCACTTGTCATCATCTGATGAAAGTTGTCAAACCTTCTAATCACTATTAAGATGATGTGAGTCCACAAGTAGGATGAAAGAATTACTTGAAATAGTACCTTTGTATGTCAAGGCATTTGGAATGCACGAGCGCTGGACCTTCTGGAATAATTCATGGACCAAATTGTACTTCTCACATGCAAACATCACCTGCCAAGGAATAATTATGGACAACGATATAGGTCAGCCTAAAGAATAAGCCCCATTCCTCCAATCCTAATAAAAATATAAGGAATTAAAAAGCAATCTGAAAAATACTTCATGAGAATATATTATATTTACATTGCATCCTATGCAAAAAACATGAGCTACAAATCAAGCAAAAGTGGTGGTTTACATCTGAAGTATAAGTCAGACATGCCATGGACATATGAAATAGACCAGCCAACCTTGCTGCAACTTGGAAGCATATCAAGCCAAAGGGCGGTCAAGCTGTGAGTCTATTTCAAAGTGGCCCTAGGAAAACATTTTCTTGGTTGACTATAGTAGAGCAAGCTAGTCGAGAAAAATATTTTCCCTATAACAGAGGTCTAGTTATATTTCTAAGAAAATAGTTAATATGTTTGTGTCGTTTTCTAGGTGAAGGTTCTCAAGATATGGTGGGATTTATCGACAAATAAGGTTATGGCCTTGTAGTGGTCCAACCATCCATGATCCAATAGAGACTGATCCCATCTTTCCTCCTGTCGATACTTGTAAAAAAAAAAAAAACCTAACAAATGGTAATTATATACACTAGAACATCCCTTTTCCACAACCAATTCCGAAGTTTCAATGTAAAAGAATATGGGATAATTTTCAGTCCACAAACGTGAAACTCCTTTTCCATAATCTTTCCGTCAGCATTGATATATGGGGAGTTATATCTCCAAAAATTAACTAACTCTTCAAATCAATGGTGATAAAGATGGCTTGTTAAAGTAAAGAAACAGTTCGTACAAAATCGATTGTATATAAGCTAAAAGAGGATGGAAAGAAAAATCTTTTCTCTCTCAATTTAATGTTGATCTTTGTAAAATTATCTATTCTCTTTTACAACACAAACACTTCATTGACAGTTGCCATATTCCCAGTCAGTTCTCAGGCCCAAAATTTAGCAAGGGTAAATTAGCCTAGAGTATCACACTAAATTTCCAGCCAATAGTAGAAGTTCTTTGAAATCCTACCCTTTATTTAAAAATAGACATATTTCTTCCAACAAGAAATAAACAAAAACCAGAAAGAAGTTACCTCCATGACAAGTCCATAAGTTATAGAAGACGGGTGCTGGCCTTGCTGCTTTAACTGTTGTAAAACCCAGAATGCCCCTTCCCATTGTTTTCGTTTGACACATGCATTAAGCACCTACATTCATCAACCATATTTAGGACTTTACTACTTTCACATTTGCAGATTCATAGACCCCAATAAGATGACAAAGGGGTAATACTTTCTTGAAAGAAGAAGGAATTGTTTGGTTTTAATGACCTGTATACATAAGCGTGGCCATTTCCAGTTTCACAGATGTCACTAAGATTATAAAAAAGCAATTTCTCTAAATAGGAGTAAAGAACCCCTAGAACCCCTCAGTATAGTCTCTGATAGTGCGTAACACAAATTATCCAACCTAAGTCAAAGGCTCATCCATAAGCAATTCAGAGTTATGATTGCTAGATCAGCAAGTCAGTCTTGGAACAGAACAGAACAGTCATAAAACAACATAGCGGATCACCAGTATCACATGTTATCAACGGTTTCGCATTGAACACTTTGGGACAATTTTCCTCCAAGACAGGTAATATCCACAGAAAATCCTATAATAGTCTCAGTATTTTATTCTGCTGTCCGTTATTTCAATAATTCCTTCTTTTCCCACTAAGTCGGACATGCTACATGACTCCTATGTCATGACACTTTGTCCTGTATCCAGTTATCAAAGCGAGATAGTAGCCAAGAACATTGTTGAGGCTCCCCTCTACTTCTCTTTAGATCTTCCTTCATCCACTTTAACCAGCATATCATGGAGTCCCATGTTCTCATTGGAGCTTTCTAAAGCTGTTCATGTGTCCAAATATCAAATGAGCTTCTCTCATCTGATTCTCAATTGAACCCGAACCAATTATGCATTCATTTTTCATCCTTGCTTTTCCTAGCAAATCTGGAATCTTTACAACTTCACTATATGCACATGTTGATGATTGATTGCCTAGACTTTCATGCATAAACAATCTCGAATCTTATTTTGATTGCATGGGATGACTCTTAAGCCCAAATAACATCCAGTAATTGCAGAGGATAATAGACATGGCACTCCAACCTATCCATCCTGCTTGTATCCCATGGGTAACATCTCAACTCAGTACTCATACTTTTTCAGCATGCATCAAAGATACCGGAATTTCTATTTCTGTAGTACTTGTCTCCAATTCTCACCATGCCTTCAGTTGGTCCTCCTTTACTGAATCTATACTCCACAGGCCCCATGCTTAAAATTCTTAGATTAAAACCTCCAAAATTGCCATGTTTCCCTTTGCAATCGACCTTCACATCTAGTGATGCTATCCAGAAGTATAATTAGTATGACTTACTTTATTAGAATACTTTCATCTGCCATGAGTAATCTTTGATAATGCATTACTCATGAGTATTGAGGCATAGTATGTAGATTGGCATAAGGACACCCCAAGTGCCAATATTGGTGTACGGCGCTCACTTTGGCGCCAATATTTATTTTGGGATCACTTAAGTGCCAAATCGGAGAAAAAACAATCACTTTAGTGCCAACGCCGAGAAATTCCAACGACCTCACGGGAGTTGGCACTTAAATAGTCGTGTTTAAAAAAAATTAGCACTTAAGTAATCTAAAAAACGATCACTTTAGTGCTAAATCGAAAAAAAATGATCACTTCAGTGCCAATTCTAGCGACCTCACTAGAGTTGGCACTTAAATAATCGTTTTTAAAAAAAATTGACACTTAAGTGATCTAGAAAACAATATTGGCACCAAAGTGAGCGTCGTACACAAATATTGGCACTTGAGGTATACTTTTGCCTATTTAGATAATATTCATAATTGGAATAACATCTTATTAATCATCACACTTATACATGATAGCTTCACCGTTGCGAAAGACAGACATATAACAGGATTAACACTGCATATGAAAAAATTGGAAGATGATTAGTGAAAATACATCAGAGTGAAACTGCATGTACAGGACATCCACCTAAACTGGATCAATAGCATATATAACTCACAGCATTGTAGACAATAATATCTGGTTCCAACCGTGGGTCCCACTTCATCAAGGTCTTTGTTTTAAGCTTTTTCTTTGGAGGAGATCGCATAGTGTCAATGACATCAAAAAGTTCCTTCATGTGCCCTGCTTGTCCAAGAGTCACAGCAATGGAGCGATAGGCTACCAAATCAGGATAAGTGGACATCTGATTCTGGAGAGAGAGAGAGAGAGAGAGAGAGAGAGAGAGAGAGAGAGAGAGAGAGATTCAGTCAAGGTTTCCAGCACCCCAACGTTTACATAGAACAAGTGCAAATAATATCATGGACTACTATACCTACTTCCGTCCCCAAAGAAGAAGAAGAAAAACAACCCAAAATAAAAGATTAAGCACATTACTTGCATCAAATGAAACAAGTTTAGCGCTTCAACAGGCCTCCTTGCCTTCCCAAGCACATCCAGTGCAGCGGTGTAAATGTGCCTGAAGATGACGGAGTGATTAGTTCGACAATTTTGTGCTCAATCCAGGTAAGTAAAAAGGTTTATAGAAACAAGACAAAATTTCCTTCTGCCTTTGTGTATCAAAGTAGAAAAAGCTTATTGTGGCCCCTAAGTTGCAATAATCAATCAGGAAAGGAGTTTCCACATCATTTAAAATTCGACAGATAATTCATCAACAAAATATATCTAAGTATATATGCATACCTTGACTAAATTTCAAATCATCTGAATGCTGAAAATTCTTTTCAATGCAGAGAAGTGGAAGAGCATTAATATAGAAAAAGACAAGGTGAACGAAAATGAGGAACCATCCCAAAGGTGCCGCATGAAGTCAATTCTGTCAAATAAAGAGTAATTGGCATGGTTTTGAACTGCCTAATAATATGCATCTTTCCTAAGGGGGCCACCTACTGGAAAGGATCAACTACACGATCTTGTTTCACTGCTACTGTGTTGAAAAGTATCAAACAATTGTTCAATTCAGTTATGTTGCATGGTTATATAAGGAGCCATAAAATCCAAATTTTACTATGAGAGCAGCATATTAAACTGTGAAAGAGATTGTAGTAGAGATACCCCTTCATAGAACTTAGGACAAAAGAAGCAAGACAGCGAAGCTAAAATTTGTGGCCATCACGGCAACAACACCACTGTAGGAGGGCATCAAGTCAACCCCCACCATCGAACTAGTTATTTCCATTCATGCAACTCCTTTACAACCAACACCACATTACTGCCATTATCTCCACCATACAACTATGCGCTGACTAGACAACTCAAGAAATTTAGTTTTCTTATGAGTTACTAATCTATAGATTATCTCATCTTTTTGCAGCATCTACTTTTATCTCTAAAATGCCATAGAACTAGTGGGAACTTGGGGATAAAAGAGAAAATGAGTACAAATGGTATTTATTGTTTCAGAATTATCTTTTCTTTTGCCAGGCTGCAATCAACAAAGGCCTAATTGCTATGATTACCAATCAAACAAAGAGAATGGTAGCACGATTTTGCACCAGTGTCAAAGGCGAAGTCAGCACCTGAGCTTGTTTGACTTGAAGCGCTCACGCATTTGAAGCCACTCTATGACTTGTAGTACTCGCCTCCAGTTTCCTAGTTTCCCAAGTATCTGAATAACCCTCAAAACAGAATAATCACAAAATTTGATTTTTGCACTCCGCATAATTTTAGAGAACATCCACTCCGGCATGTCAATGTCTGCACCATTCAACCTGTTAAATTAAAATATCTAAACTGAATCCAATGACAAAAACAACAACTCAATAAAGATGACTCATACTAATTAGTAAGGAGATATGACAGAGAAGCTGAAAAAGATACGGCAACATGCCACTCCAGTTATAATCCATGGCATCACAGGACGAGGACATCATTTATGAGCTTATAAAGCATATTAACCATGGACATGCAACAAACAACAGAGGATGAGGCAAATTAAACAAAGAAGAAATTGACTCTCCAACGGTACCCAAACCCGAATGCGGACATACAAGAATTTCTTTCTCTTGCTAATAAACTTCAAGGAAGATTTCCCACACATCTTCTTAACCAAGTCAAGCACTCAATGCATGTTCACTATTCGGCTCTGTTAAAGTATTGTCCCACATTATTTGTTCACGGGATTTTACCATGGCCTTTGTATGTACTCTCCTCCTACCAAATAGCTTAGACTTTTGTGTTGGATATGCTATCATGGTATCAGAGCCAAGCTCCAATCCACCATTTAACATTTAAGTTTGTTTCTCGTGTGATTTTCTGTTCTTCAGTTCGGCATGCATTCTTTATACTGCTTCAGCCCAGGTTGCATGTGAGAGAGAGTGTCAAAGTGTTATCTCAGATCACTGGTTTACAGAATACATCATGCCCTAATATGCATGTAGTCTCCCTCCACTTGTTTAGCTTAAGTTTTGAGTTAAGACATTCTAATAAGTTCAAATGGAAAACAAGATCAAGTCAAATCTGTTTATTCAGATTTGTTCTGCTTTAATACATAAGGGACCCAGCGGAACTTATCTAGCATCTACTATTACTCTTCACAAACATAAGGCACATATAAGTTCGGTTCTTGCGTTATGTAGGACATTAGTTTTTAGAGGATATGAAAGCACTAAAATGAACCAAAAAGCTTGGATCTCAGATTTCCAAACCAAATCAACATGCTGGTCAAAGTGAACAAAACAAAAGCATGGGCACTCCTAGCATTAGTCATCGTATGAAAGAGTACAAAGAAGAAGTGGCCTTCCAAGGTTTTACCAACCAAATCTTTGTTATTCCATTGATTTAGACGAAGTGAACTAGACAGAGGATTGTGATAAAGGTATTGTCCCCTCCTATAATGACATTATCTCAAAGGAGTCCCCAGGATTGTCAGTACAGAACCAACGCACCTAAACGTTAAGCATGTCCACTAATACATGTGCATGTGATCATGTTTTCATATTGACTGCTCCTTAGATGGCCATTTTTTTTACCTTTTTCAGCCAGTCACCTTGGATGTCCATATGGATCAACCTAAGAGCAATGGTCACTATCAAAAGCAAAAAAAGCAGACAAACAGACCATCATTTCTCTTTTCCGTCCACCTCAGGACTAGCACTATACTCACTAATGCTCTGCAAAACTTCATAAATTTACAACATGAAAGTTCATTCTTACTCCACAGTCACCATAAAGACAGGTCCAGCGACAAAAGCAGCAACTACTAATATATGGGGATTTAGTAGGAGAGCCAAAAAGGAAGCAGACTACTGACCATTTTGCTAGCTTCTGGATTCTATCCTCCATTTCCATCCGCGAAACTTTTGGCTTATCGACAATATCACCGAATTCATCCAAGGTCCTGAATGCAGCTCTTTCTTCATTGAAATACTCATCATCTTTCTTATAGTTCGAAGCCCCCGTGCTTTTCATAAGCATGGTGCTTTGTCGATTAATTTTATCACCACTAGTTTTCTCAACTCGTTCATCTGTCCCCCCCCAATTTGCCGGGTACTTTACCGTTTTCAAAACCACCTTTACATCTAAAATCAATAAGTTTATCATCTTTAGTTATACCGCGACTGCCCAATACTACAATGCTAGCTTTCGTACCACGAGCCTTCGAATCCTTATTCAAAATTTGCTTCGTCTTAATAGCTATATCTCCTTGAACCTCCCTCTTCCCCTTGCCATTCGTGCGACCCTCTTTGATCTCCAATTTACGCCCCTCTCTTCCTCGTTCCATCTCGACTCAATCCATCTTTACCTGCACTCGAAGCTATTTCTGGGCTCGAAAACGCCATCGAGTTTCTCCACTTTCACATTCGGCTGATCCGCTTCCGGTTCTCTACTCGAACTATCGTCCAATCCATTCGAATTGTGCGAGCGCCTGTTCTCCCTAACGGACTTGACGGACTCCATAGCCTTCAAGTACTCGTCGAAGGAGGGCTTAAACTCGAACTCCTCCGCGAGCAAACTGCGCCCATATGATTTTCTCAAGGACTCTTCTTTCAACAGGGCATTGATTCTTCTGTAACGAACCTTGGTCCAGCTCAAGACGCGAGGCATCGAACGCCGAGACTCGGGAAACCCGCATGGGCAAAACCCTTTCTTGGTTTGAGCCGAGCGGTGGGAAATCGCATTCCTCTCCACGAAAGAGATGCAAATCTGCTCATTCGCCAGAATTACCCCATACATTTTTCAGCGGACAACCCCTCCAGCTTCAGAGAGAAACCCAGAGATCATCCCCCGCGCAAACTACTTGCAACTCTCGCCAGAGAAGAAGAGAAGAAGAAGAGACGATAGCTCTCCTGCAGAAGCAAAACAAGTGACTGTACTGCTGAAGAATCGGTGACGACGGGACAGGGTTTTAGCCATGCGACGCCGTTTGCTTGTGGATGTCAGAAGAACTCCCTTCCATGAGAATATCTTCATAAATTTAATCTTTTTTGTTTTGGACGGAATCTTCATAAATATAATCTACGACGGTAGGTTTGCTTGAAACGTCGTGAAAAAAGGAAAATTATTTTCTTAAAAACTGTTTGTTTTTTTTATTTGGTAGTATGCTATGAAAAATATTTCCTGGCATTTGAATTTCATTTGAAGAATAATTTCAGTCTCATGCGTCATTGCAAAAAAAAAATCAAACTTTTAAATTTCTTTTATATATTTTGTTATTTTTTATAGGAAGAAGAAAAACAAAAATATTAAAAATTTGAGATAAGTAATTTCGAAAAGTATTTTCATCTCGTTAGATTTAGTTAATTTTATGCATTAATTTTTTGTTGATCGAAAAGTATTTTCCTTTGATTAAGCAATTTTCGATGAACCAAATGAGAGAAAGTTTGGAAAATCAATTTTCAAAAATACTTCCATTCAAACAAATGCACCTCAAGAGTGATTAGCTTTAGTGTATATAGGTTACAGATCAAGAACCCATAGCTTACTTGTCAAGGCCAATTTCACATTTTGGAATAGAGAATTGAATGAGCCGACCTAGGCCGGTCGGTAATCGAATCGGCCGGTTCAAGCTGGTTTAGGGTCGATTGACAAAAGTGGCAAGAAAAATATTAAATAATAAATTTAGGATCACTTTGTTTGACGTAAAACAAACTTTAGAAAAAGAATTATCATATTTTTTGACATTTAGTCCACAAAAAATAAATTAGTCTAGAGAAATATTTTTTACTCATGAAAAAATACCTTAGGGGAATATAATTTCACATGTTCTAATCTTTCTTCCTTTCATTCCTTCACATTTCTTTTCTTTTTAATTATTTTTTTTATTTTCTCCTTTTTTTTATTTTGATTATTTTGATAATTTTGTATTGTTTTCTATTCTTTTTCCTATGTCGGTGACCAGCCATCAAGATCAAGTTCACCTGTGGCTGAGAGCCCCTCGGCCTTGTGCGAGCCGGTCCTCGCCGTGGCGGCAACGCAGAGAAAGAAAGAAAAATTCAAAATTATTAAAAATCCACAAATTTAAAATTAATTTTTTTAAAAAGAATAATTAAAAAATATTCACGTTAGTCGGCCATGCTTTGTTAGATAGTCGAGTATACATTAGCAATTTTTGACCAAATGATTGGGATTTTCTTTACCTAACCATAGAAGATTTTCCAGTTCACTTTAAAGTCTTAGTCAAACACTGGAAAATATTGTCATTTTCCTGAAAATTGATTTTCTATAAAACATTTTCAAAAAACATTATCATTTTCCACAAAACAAACGAAGAATCCACATAAAAAGTGATTGGCTTTAGTACATATAGCTTACAAATCAAGAACCCAAAACTTACTTGTCAAAGCCCATTTTCAATTTTTGGAATCGAGAATCGAATCGGTCGACCTAGAACTAGCGGTTTCATGCTAGTTCGGGGTCGATCGACAAAAGTGGCTTACTTTTTTCTCTCTTCCTTTTCTCTCTCTCTTTTTTTTTTTTCATTTTTACATCCCTCTTGTCAACCCTTTATATGAAACTAAGCATAGCAACAAAGATTGATTATATTGTCCAGAGGCCCCACAAGCTTCATGTCTTGATGACTATGAATTTGGCGGAAGAGTGAATTTCAGCTGAGAAAAATAAGTTTGAAACTCAAACGACACAAAGTAGAATCATAGGGATACCATCAGTCTTCCATCTCCAAAACAAAAAACCTGCACTTGTCTTCCAGCTGATCTTTCAGTATCTACTTAACCCCCAAATAGCATTACACAAACTCATCATTCTCAATTTTTCAATTATCCAACAACGGGCTTTGAAACCGGTTTTGAGTCAGGGAACCAAAATTAAACCGATCAAAGCCGGTCAAGTTTACTATACCTCTAGCCCAACTCTTGCGCGACCGTCAAAAGATTTATCAGACCATGGAGTAAATGATGTAATCGAGGAATATTTGATTCTTTCTTCGACTTACACTAGTTATCTATTGTTTTTTTACAATTATTTTCCCCTAAAAAAGGTAATAAAAAACTGTGAATTAAAAACTGTGAGTTTGCTTCAAGCTCCACCTCTTATTCTCTCTAAATCAGTAGTATAGTTATGTATAATTACCGGATAGATTTGCGTGATTATGACCTACTGGAAAATTGCAATTCATCGTATAAAAAGCGAGAGCAAGGTACAAACTTGACGCCACTTCTGCTTTTCACCTAGGAACTCAATAAACATACAGAAGTACAGAAAATATCAGCCACATGACAGGACACAAGCATGAGAGCGGCACAAATAAGAGCTTAAATGCTCTGCAATATGTGTCTGAGTGCATCATTTCTTAGAGTTATCACAATATGGGTTTATATTAATTGAAATTGTAATTACCGTTCTACGGGATTAATTTACTGTTTATCGGGTCGGTCTAATAATGTAAGATATAAGAATTCTTAACTAATCTAATATAAGTCTACGGCATTGTGTAGGGCCGAGTTGAGCCCGGCCCTTGATGAGAGGGCCTGACCGAAAACTCTATAAATAGCACTCCAATCCCTCCTCTAGCCCTAACGAATTCATAACAACCTCACATATAAAACGCATATGGATTGGCATCGTTGAGGGGTTATCTCATCAAGTTAGAGATACAGAGGGTTATAGGGAGAAGATCTTGAGTATCGATTATCATGATTCCGTCTAGTGTAACAATGGATACCAAATCAGGTGGACACATTCCTTTAAACCATTGTTGTGTATCTATATTCTAGTTATGTAGATCTTGGGATTGCCGACATAAGGTTTATAGCGGCTTACATATGGTATTAGCGCTTCCATAGTCTAGATCCGGAACTTTTCGATTTTTGCTAGTTTTCAAAAAATTTTATTTGATGAAAATTGATTTTGATCAAATATTTGGGTTCATCTCGTCGAGACGAATGTTTCGGTGGGTGGCACGCCTCCGTCGGAGGTGGCACTCCCTTCCACGCGTTGCGAAAAATGCGGGGAGGCGATGCGTGTGGCTCATGTGCTACACGCGCCAAAGGAGGCCCATCCCACGCACGTTAAGCACGTGGCACCGCCTCTAGTGGTCGTTGCCTCTCGAGCATGCGATACGTGGCACTACCATTGAGGCGGTCGCCGCCTCGCGAGGAGTCACCATTGTCGCCTAACGTTATGGTGACGTTAGCGGGGTTGACCTGGGTTTGTTGACCGAATCGACCTGAGTTGATTGGGTCAAGCCAAATCGAGATTTGACCCGATCCGGTTATCGAGGTTAGATCGGTGAACGATTGGACCGAACCGGTCGGATCGGCCATGGGGTGGCTAAGGAGCTTGCACGTGCCCTGTGCATGCGACGCATGAGGAATACGCATCGAAACTTCAAATGGCAGCATACGGGGCATCCGAACTCCAATTTGGGAGATCTTAGTATCGGCATGCTCGTATGAAGATTCTCTACATGATAGTATATATTTTATTTAAAATGTTTGAAGCTTTTAAAGATAGAAAAATGCATAAAAACCCTATATGCTTGTACTTTTAGGGGTATTTTTGGGCATTTTTCTTGTATTTTCATATGGTTTCGAAAATACTAAGGCTAGTTCACATGTATATGATCACATCTAGATGTGTAGAGTATTATTAAGTGTTGGCATGTATAAGGTTCAACATACATCAATAATAGAGCAATGGTAAAGGCATCGCCTGTGATTTTAGGATAAAGTGCCCCTATAATCAAGTCTAAAATTACTTGTATATAATTCATATGAGACATAAAGTTTATATCCTTGATGTGAGAGAGTTTCAAAGATTCAATTGGGTTGTGACCGCTAAAGTGGCACGCTTGATTGGGTTTGAAAAATATCGGTATCATATTGTGGTGGGATGTTTCTTGTTCTAATGCATGGTCATTCTCCCCAAAGAAACGACTGTGTATTAGTTCATGGAGAGATAAATGTATAGCATATGGTTGAGGATTGACTGATTTTAGTGATTCATACACCCAAATGTGGTGATTTGCGAAGATTGGAATATATTCTCATGGTCGTTGTCATGTGAAAAGTTTACAACCGCATGTCATATATTTTGCTCAAAGGTGATTATGTGATAATGTATGTAACTATCGGGATGTGTATTTATGCAATTTCAAGTTACACAATATTGATTCATGAAGGGTCACATGTACAACATAAGGTTTGAGGAGTGACTAATCCTAGTGGCTCATACACCCAAAGGGGGGGAGTCACGAAGATTGGAGTATATCCTCATGGTAGGCTGTCATGTATAAAGTGCATGTCATGTATTCTCGGCCAAAGATGATTATATGATAATGTCTCTAACCCTCTAGATGTGTACTTATAAGGTTCAAATTACACAATACTTACATGATGCTAATTGTATACATTGCTGATTAAATTTGTCACTTTCTTTGTAAATGGTAACTCCATTGAAATTGAGGTTTATATTAGTTCAAACTTTGAGAAGTGGGTAGAGGATTTTATGTTTGGGATGAAACCGGCGAAGTTCATGTGCTCTTACAAAGATAAGCCGAGAGTTTACGGAACCCGAGAAGGCACCTTTGTTATCCGGGTTAAGACCAATCAAATTTTCTTATTATCTCTGAAGCTATCCTTTTAGTATCACCTTGAAAGTGATTTGCCAACCGACCGAACCGCTATAAAGATGATGGAAGCCTTGGAGGCTTGGAACCGTATCTCTTCTAATGCTTGAGATTGTGAAACTTCGAAAGGACTCTTCAATATAAGGTTTGATGGTTACGGTGAAATTAGAGATTACGTCATAAGGATAGTGAACCCCTTGAGTAAGAGGTTTAAAAATCATACTAAAAAGGAACTCCTAAAATCATCGGTCATTCTAATAGTATAGGTCCAAAGATAATATTATTTAAGAAGTATGGTGACCATAACTTTTTTTGTAAGAAGAAACGTAACATAAAGGAAGATCGCAAAGTATACAAAACTTGGTTGTCTAAGTGTAAACATGCATGTAATGATTACTTTGGTTTTGATTCATGAATTATAGGAAGCCAAATCGGGGTGAATCAAAGCTTACCATGTGAAGCAATAATAAAGTTGACGTTGAATTCGTGAGATATATCATTTTAATTCCAAATTCTTGTATTGATTTGATATTAAGGAACACATTTATTGTTCCTTTCTTTAGATGGAATTTTGTTTCCGCATCAAGTTTGGACATGTCGATTACTTTTTGAAATAAAGAAAAACGGTATTTCCGTGGTTTTTAAGTCAAATAAGGTTGGGTGCCGCAATATGTCCAATGGATTGTATATATTGTGTTTAACTCCCAATGATATATAGGTCACTTATACAGCTAAAATGGTTGTTTCAAAAGACCTCTACCTGAAAAATAGTCTTATACATTGTGGCATAAATGATTTGGCCACATATCTAATGAGAGAGTTGAATGGATGATAAAGGCTAACATCCTACCTGTTCTTAAATGCAACCTAAAGACTTGCATAGATTGATGTAGGGGTAAGATTGCTAAGACAAAGAAAAAAAAATGCAGTCTGAAATTTGATTTGTTAAAGGTCATTCACACTAATATCAGTGGACCATATACGAAAATCTTGTGTAGAAATTTTTATTTCTATAACATTCATTAACCGACTATTCCCAATATAGTTATATATACTTGATTAAGGAAAAGTCTCGAGTTTCTTGACAAACTCAAGATTTTTCGAACCGAAATCGAGAAATAATTGGGAAAAGTCATAAACGATGTCTAATCTAACCGATGTGGTAAGTATTTTGATAAACATGGTGATCTTTGGACAGCTTAAAGAGCTATTTACCAAAATACTTAAAGGATTTTGGGATAATAATTCAGTTCCATCGTGCATGGGAGCCCGTAACAAAATGGTGTGGCCGAAAGGCGTAACCGCACTCTTAAGTATATAATGAGGAGAATGATTAGTAGAATGAACCTCCATGGTTCTACATGGTGTGAAGCTTTCAAAGCTATCTTTTACCTTCTAAACCGTGTTCTCATCAAAGTTGTTTCATTAACTCCTTTTGAATTATGGACTAAGACGTAAATCTAGCCTTACCATCTAAAGTTTTGGGGTTATCCTACCAAAGTGAAGTTATATTACCCAACATTAAGTAAGTTGGACTCTAGAATTACTCGGTGTTACTTCATATTTTACCCATATCATTTGAAGGGATGTGGAGTTTATAATTTCAATGGAGGCACAAGAATTGTGGAATTACAAACAATGAAGTTACTGAAATATAATGTGGTCGAAGAAGATATCGCTCACAAACTATTGAGGATAACGGTACGGTAGTGATTATCGTGTCGTTTTTTTTTGCCTATGCAGACGATCATGGAGCCTCCCGTATCGTAAACTAAACCTATTAGGGTTCGGGATCATGATGTTTAGATAGATCTTGATGAAGTTCCTTAAGCCCCACAAGTATAAAATGAGGTTAAAACAGCTCCACTTAGAAGATTTATCGGCGCGAGACAACCGGCTATACCGTCGGACTATATAGTCTATATGGAAAAACATAACTTTAATATTGGTTATGCGGTTAATCTAGTGACTTATACATATGCTATTTCTTGTCCTTAATCAAATTTGTGGTTGGATGCGATAAAAGACAAGATACAATCTATGAAACATAATGGTATTTGGGAGCTTGTTGAATTGCTAAGAGTTACAAGCCCTATTGGCTGTAAATGGATGTATAAGACTAAAAGAGACTCCAAAGGAAAGATTGAGAAATTTAAAGTCGACTAGTGGCCCAAGGTTTTACTTAGAGAGAAGGAGTAGACTATGAAATAACTTTTTCTCCAGTCTCTTTCAAAGATTCATTCGGAATGAACATGGCATTAATAGCTCATTTTGACATGGAGCTACACCGGATGGATGTTGAAATTGCTTTTCGAATGGAGGTCTTGATGAGGGAGTCCATATGGTGCAACCCAAAGGCTTTGTAGCGATGATTCATGTAAGCTTAAGTGTAGATCGAAAGATTCTATTTATGGCCTAATGCGATGCTTCTAGACAATGATATTTAAAGTTTCATAGTGTTGTCACTTCATTTGGTTATGTTGAGAGCAAAGTGAATCGGTGTATATACTTCGCAAGGTTAATGGGAGGAATTTTATCTCTCTATTGCTTTACATAGACAATATCTTGCTTGCATGCAGTGATCTTGGATTATTGTATGAGGTAAGCGATTGTTGTTAAAATATTTTGTCACAAAAGAACCTTGGTAATGCGTCTTATGTCCTAGATATTGAGATTCATTATGATCGTTCTTGCCGAGTATTGGGTTTGTCTTAGAGGGAATGTGTTGATCATATTATGGAAATATTTGGTATGCAGCACTACAAGCTAGGAATTGCTCCTAAAGAGTGATAAATCGAATTTGTCTCGGTGCCCTCATAAGGATATTGAGAGAACTCGGATGAGGAATGTACCTTATGCTAGTGCATTTGGAAATATTGTGTATGTTCAAGTTTGCACTAGACCGGATATTACTTTTGCAATAAGACTTGTAGGCAAATATAAGTTATATCCAAAATACGATCACTAGGTTCTTGCCAAGAAGGTATTGAGGTACTTAAAGAGGACAAAAGACTATACTACGATTCACAAAAAAGTCAAGGACTTGCAGCTAGTAGGGTATTAGATCTTACATGTTATCGGGATGACAAGAAGTCGATAATAGGATACATCTTTACGGTTGCAAGAGATGCAAGTATAGTGGAAAAGTGAGAAACAAAAATCTATATTATCCTCTACCATGCAAGCGGAGTTTATAGCATACTTTTCGATGGCTATTTGGCTCAAGCTAGGTAGTTGACCGTATTTAATTTTGCGGATATGCCCATATAGTTATATTATGACAATAGCTCTGCAGTGTTGTTTATTAACAAAAGCGGATGTTTTAAGGGGTCTAAGTATATGGTAGTCAAGTTTTTAACCACAAAGAAAACAATCGAGAATGGTTATATTAAAGTAGAGCATGGTTCTACATATGATATGGTTGGAGAGCCACCGACAAAAGGTCTTTGCCCTATGTATTTTAACGACATGTCATTAACACGGGTTTAGCGGCATCATTGGATGCGGTTATTCGATGGAAGTCTGTTTTCATTTTTGCTCTAATAAAATTTACATTTATGTATGTTGCATTTTGTAACATCTCGATATGTATCAACTCTATTGCATGCGGTAAAGCATTTATGATTAAGGTGATGTTGAATATATATATATATATATATATATATATATATATATATATATAGATTGAAAATCTCAAAGTATGTGTAAATATTGAGTAAAGGCTTAGGGCATTCGGTTACTAGCTTTAAGGATATGTCTTCTTATACATAAAGTACAATTAACTATAAAGATAAGACATATATGAGTTCATTAGAACCATAAAGGATATTCTCTTGTGGTACATCGGGTTTCATGACACATAAAGGAGAGAGAATGATGACCGATAAAGGGGATAACACATAAAGTATCGCTTTTATGAGGTGTTATCCAATCGCCACACTATCATATTGAACTCATATCAATAGAGTTAAAAGCACTTGTGACCATGGATGGCTCCTGTATGCGTTGATGTAGTTACTACCATGATTTGATATTTGAAACTTTATGGGATCGGATTGACAGTTAAGAATAATCTCCGGACTAGAATAGAGATGCGCATTTATAGTACGGTTTCAATTAATATTCGCCCAAGTGGGAGAATGTAAGAGTTATCTTAATGTAAGTTTATATTAATTGAGATTGTAATTATCGTTCTATGGGATTAATTTATCGTTTATCGGGTTGGTCTACCTAAGGCAAGATATAAAGATTCTTAACTATTCTAATATGAGCCTATCATTGTATGGGCCGAGTTAAGCTCCGCCCATGATGAGAGGGGTCCATGAAAACTTTATAAATAACGCTCTAATCCCTCCTCTAGCCCTAATAAATTCATAACAACCTCACATATAGAATGCATATGGATTGGCGTTGTTGATGGGCTATCTCATCAAGTCGGGGATACAGAGGGTCATAGAAGAGAAGATATTGAACATCGAATCATCATAATTCCCCCTAAAGTGATGATGGATACCAAATTAGGTGCACATATTCCTTTAAACCATTACTTTATTTCTAGATTCTAGCTATGTAGATCTTGGGATTGCCGACATAAAATTTATAGTGGCTTACATCATTAGCATCGGCGGTTATGTGCTGTCTAACCTTAGAGTCCCATCATTGAAAACTTTTAATTGTATATTTCGATATGGCACTGCTTGAGCAAAATTGTACTTTATCTTCTATTTCAGCATGTTTTTGGAACTTTGTTACGCATCCATGACTGGGAATCCTTTACCCTCCATTGAACGGTTCTTCTTGATTTACGACGAGGTTGTGAGTTCGATTGGGGTTGTCAAATCTCTCTCTTGCAGCCGATGATAGTATCATCTCCACAGACCAATCGAAATTCTCAATTTGGGTGGAAGCATCTTTGGCTGCTGATCTTGATTTTTAACTAGTCAGAATCGTGAGCCGGCGGCATCAACTCTTTAGAAAACGTTGCTTAGACGACAATCTATGAAGGCACTTGGCAAGAACCACATGAAACTCGGTCAAGACTATTTTATAACTAATTAAGAAAGTTTAATGACGATATCATAGTAATTTGATGGGTCACAAGTCATGATTATGGGATTGTGTGACATCATGCGATGCTGTCCAAGGTCACCGGGGGTCGTCTGAGGTTGTGCAAACTCAGCTGACTCTACCTCGCCAGCATCCGATGAAGTGTTTGAATTCAGTTAATAAAGAATCCAAAGTTCTTTACAAGTGTGAGATTCAAAAAACCATTTAAACTAAAGTTGCTTCTCAGTATACTTTATCAAACACTTTTGCGTTTTGAAAAACCCCCCTTAACCTAAATCCCTCTACATTTCTCCAAAAACTTAACCAAATGTAGCCTAAGTCCCTAAACTTTAGTTCAATTTACAATGGCATTTGTGAACTCTTTTTCGCTTCCATTTTTTTTTCAAATTACACTTTCTCAGACATTATGTGCACTTCGAAAAAAACCCCTCAACCTAGAGTCCTTTGCATTTCTCCAAAAGCCTAACCAAACGTAGCTTATGTTCCTAAACTTTGATTCAATGTTCAGTGACCATTAGCCTAACCCCTCAACGTCATTGCACTTTTAGTTCGTTCAATATAGTTATTAAACTATTCATGAATGTTCAATGTCATATTTTTGTTTAATCAAATAAAGGAGAAAGTCACCATTAGTCTCTAAGATGTTGTTAGATGTGCAATTTGTCCCTATACATTACGAAATGTGCAGTCTACTCTCTTAACTTTTAGTTTGTTCAATTTAGTCCTTCAACTTTTCATAACAAAGTCAAATGAGTACTTCACAAGATTACGTAACTACACCATTACTCAGATTTTAATATTTTTTTCATTTCATTCTATATCCTAAAGTAACGGAAAATTTGTCATCTTTTAACATTTTTATCTTAATAAATATTACAATATTTTATTTTTATTTTCTCTTTTGACTTTTTCCTTTTGTCTCTCCCTTTCATTTTTTTTGTTTTCTTTAAAATATTTGTCATTGATTTTCAACCAATACCAGTATTTATTTTCTCTGATTACAGAGTGCATTTCTTGTTCTTTCACAGCTCTTGTACTTTGATTTTGCTAACTAAAAATTCTGAAACTATCATACAACATATATGTTAACCTATATATATATATATATATATATATATATATATATATATATATATATATATATATATTTCAAAGACTTCGTGGTGTCTAGAACGACTTTTTCTTTTCGCATTTTGCTCTTTTATTTTAAAAGAATTCTCACAAGAAACGCTTGAAGTTTTTACAACAGATCAATATTGATATATAGATTCACATACTTTATATAATTCTACTCCATTTTTTTAAAACAGAAAAATAGCACTTTTAGAAACATAAACATGCCTTAAAACTATATATTAGTTTAAATGTAGTTTCAGGTACTATGGATGTTGGCAAGAATACCATGATTCTTTAGTACCTATAATCATTGTCAATTGGTTCAATTTACCATAATTTGAAATATAAACAATATCAAATTTATTTAACTAATGCACTTTTTGCATTTTGTATAAGAGCTTTTTTGTGATATAAAAAGAATTAAAAGTAAACAATGAAAACAATGCTAAATTTGACAAAAATAACAAATCACTCTATATATAAAAAAAAATTAAAGAAATGTGCTTTGATTTTAAATATATTTGGAGAAAGAATAAAAGTTGAAAGTGAAAGTCTCCTAAAAATAAATCTATTTTGCAGTTAAATACTTAATCTTTAGTTTTTGGAATAGTCACATAGGTCCTGTTCGATAATCTAAAATAAATGCAAATTAACAAGTCAACACTCTAATGAAATTAAACTTGTCTAACAACCTTCATTAGCAATGACTTTAAAGATTCAATTAAGGGAGGGGTTACGTAGTTGGTTCTCTAGAAAAGTAATCAATGGTAATAAGAATCTTGTCACTTTGATAAGTTTAAATTTTCAACACATATTTTTCAGTTTTACTAAAATTAATTATGTTCTAAGTATAGTGATACGTCTAAATTTTTTGCCATTTTTGAATTATTAGATATTTAAGTTCCAAATAATGAAATTTCATACGGATATTTAGCTTGATTTTCTCTATCGTAGTGATACTGCAAATTAACGAGTTCTATTAGGCTATTAGTATATCGTAGACAATTTGACTTATCAATAAAGTCAAATTGTCAAGGCTTCGATTACATGGGAAAATTGCCAAAAAAGTTATAAACTTTTCGCACTTTTGCCAATTCAGTCTTATATCTTTTAAGTTGATCGATTCAATACATTTTGTGAAATTTTCAATGCCACATGAAATTTAAGGTAAAATATGCATATCTTGAAGTTTTGGGTTTTTTTTTTAAATTTTTTTGGTCAAAGGTTGACCGTCGGGTTGACTTTTGGTCAAACGAGTCATTTGAAAGGTCAAACTTAGAAATTTTCGCGAATTCTTAGTGCAAAAGTGCAATTGGCACTATGAGGAAGGTTTTTGTGCAAAAATAATTTTTCCGACCATGGGTTGACTCTTCGGTCAAAATCGGCCATAAAAGTCAACTCAAAAGTCAACATGTTTTATTTTAAAGAAATTTAAGTGCCAATGCAATGCTAATGCTGAATTTGAAACTAAATGACACTTTTTGGTCGAGGAATGAGTTACGAGAAACTCAAAACTCGAGTTTTTACCTTATACAAACATTCCAGCTAAGAATGAGGGGTCAATAGTTGTGAAATATGGTAGCTCCGTTTCAGCATATTTGCTCAAGTAAAGAACATAAGAAAAAGTACCATCAGGCCAATGCATGCCTTACAATATGAATTTGGTACAGTGTGTCCCAAAATTCAAGAGAGATTTATGGTGGTTATTACAAAAGAAATATGGAAGCGAAGCCTTTCTATTGCAATTCCTTCCAAGAAACATAATGTATCTCTACAAAAAATGGAGTGAATTGATATTAAATTAATGCTCCATTCAATTTAGCCCAAAAATCGTATGTGCAATATAGTAATGGACCGAAGACTAATAGACGATGCACGATTAGCTTGAAGAGACTGATTGAAAAACTACCACCAAGCTCACCATACATATGTAACAGTCCAGAAGTTTTAAAGCAAAATGTTATCAAATAACATCTTCCAGAGTTTCATGCAAGTGCATTGGGTCCTTGGCATGCTGTGATAGCATATGATGCTTGTGTATGCCTTTGCCTCGATGCTTGGGTAGGGGCTGCATGGAGGCTCCTATTTTTGTGGAAAATGAGTGACTGCTGCTAAGTGATGCATTGGGCTTGTAGCAAGTTCTCCGGCAATTAGAGGAGGGACTCTTGTCGAGGTGATCAACTAAGCTCGCAAGTGAGAAAGCTGCGCCAAGACCCTAGAAAATTATTGGCAAGATGAAGGTTCAAGTAAGGAAAGTTAAAATGGTCCTGAATCCCCTACTGGATGCAATATACTAGCTCTGAAAATGCCTTCATCATTGAGGATGCCATCGCTAAAAATGGAATTTCTACGACATAACTTCTCCAACATCTAGTCAACTCTGTCCTCTAAATGACAAGCTCTTGGAAATGTCCAGACAATGCCCAAAATTGCAATAAAGGGTTCCTTCTCACGCCAGAGCTTAGCACAGGTAAATGTCAGTTATAATAAATATGGTTAGATATGTCTGTTATCCTTAAATATTACAAACATCATCAACTATTTGTTAAACTCATGACTATTTCATCACGTAAATGCATCATGTTTGTTGACACCTAAATTTTGATCTTTCCTTAATCATTTTGCATAAAAATTAGGAGTTAAAATTTAACTCCTATAAAAAATAATTCATCATTCATATGTAATTCTTGTCAGTCATGCATTGCACTTTTATTGGATCGGCGGCAAGGGACGTGAACTTGAATTGACAGGCAACCGGGCCCGAGCTCACTCAAATATTCGGCCATGGCAGGATGGAGGGAGTGCTGAATTTGTAATAATTTTTGGGCCAATTTTAAGCCCAAATCAGCACATTTTAAGGGAGGGGGTGGTTTCCAAAATTGCAAGGTCATTGGGGCCTGTTTCAAGTTCAAATCAGCCTGTTCATGCTAACCAGGAAGGCTTTTAATAAATCAGCTAATTAAAAGGGCTTATTAAGTTTAGAAAGAAAAAAAAAAGCAGTTAAGCCCATTTGGGCCTAGCAGAATTCGGCAATGCCATTGGGATAAGGCTAGCTGAAATTTTTTTTTTTAAATCAATTTTTAGAATAAATTTGTGCAAAATTGGACCCTCGAGGATGTTATTTAAGTCATATTTTATTCTGGGGTTTTATTTTGCGATAATTTGAAAACATAGGCCCTCATCTTGCAAGGTTTATGTCTATGTAAACCAGCTTATGTCTGGGGTTTCGCCATCAACTCTCATTCAGAAAGTTTAGAGAATACACACTTGGGGCTAAAAATATCAGAGCATAGAAAGACACAGAGAGTTAGAGAGAAAGCTCGAAGAGAAAAGAAAAGCGAGGAGTTGCGATCTTTCGACGACCGCATTTGTCGCTCTGTTGTTCCTTCGTTGCTCTTCATCAAAGAGGCCACGTCCCTACTTGAGAATCTTGACAAGTCCCAGCACAAGTGGTGCGTCAGGCGATCCCCAAGTCAGCAAAGTGGTTCCTCAAGCCCAACAAGCAAAATTGGTGTTGTCGTGCTTTGGATTTTGACATGTTCAGCCTCTATTCAACATTGGTGAACTTTCATCTATTTTCATGCAGATTTTCCTTGGACATTCTCATCGAATTTCCATCCCTGGTGGTCTCGAATAGCTACTGGTATGCTACTCGTCCAAGCCATGTGTATGAGCTCATAGTTGCCACTCCACGCAGGTCCCGTTCTCGACCGGCTTGTGAGTCCAAACCGATTGGTCGAAACTCAAAGCTTGGGGTGCAATTTTCTAGTGCGGTTTGAATTTGGAAAGTCAAATATCGCAATCTAGGTATATTTCCAAATTTTACTTTTTCAATATTTCGTTGCCTATTTTGCATGATTGTAGTCTTGATTGCGTGTTTTGATGAATTGTATTACTTGATTTACAATATGCAATATTCAGTTGCCTAAATTTGTAAGATTGCATATCTAAACAATTAATTCAAAAGAGAAAAGGAAATCTTGCAATCTAGGTAAATTACTTAATTTGGATATTCTCAACATTTGATTGTATTTTCTGCATAGCTTGATTGTTTGAATTGCGTGTCTTAAAAAATTGCATTGCGAGATTGAGATATTTGTTTGCTTTAATTGGAATAATTGCTTGTTGAGTTTAGAAAATAAAAATTCCGTATATTCTTGCAACATGTCTCTTGCTCAAATCGGAAATATTTTGGTTCATGTGAATATTTGGAAATATTATGATAATCTCGTGGTAATTTGAAAATCTTCTGAAGATACTCAAAGATATCCAAAATATTTCAAAATGTGATCGATTAGAAAAATTTTCTAATCCACAACTACACACATGGGGATAAGTCTATCTATCGGGCTTTAGATGAAATTATTTCCATAGCGGGAATTTCAAATTTTTAGGATCGATCTGTCATATTTCGGATCGAAACTTGATTTGAAAGACATAACGGCAACTATCTTTTTAATTTAAAAGATTTGCAATTTGAATTTAAGTTCATTTATAAAAATTGAAAATCACCAAAAACATCAGAAAATTAAAAAAAAATTTCAAAAAAAGGAAATCTTCATGGCTAATCTTTAAATCCTCTCACAAAATCTCAAAAGCATTTAAAAATATATATATATAGCAAGATATGGTTTCTAATCAACCTATCAAGAAATGATTAGTAGCGGCTAAAAAAAAAAAAAATCTTTTGTAAGATAATCACTTGAATCATAAGTCATGATTTGGTAGAACTTGGGAGAGTTCGAGCTAGGTTAGTTAATTTAATTAATGAATCGATAATCCATTAACCTAAAATGGGAAACACTGATTTTTAGGTTGCCACAATGTCAAGAGATGCATTATCATTTGAAGCACTCGATTTTTAGGTTGCCACAATATCAAGAGATGCCTTATCATTCAAAGCACTCACCCCCTCATGTATAGCATCATAGTCATTGAATATCCATACTCGGGATATATATCTTACTACCTCCATCGGTTGCTTCACTTTTGCCTCTATGAGCTTCGATCAAAGTCAAGCTAATCTTGTCTTTAGCTCCTCATAGGTGATTGTTTTGCTCTTGTCCGTATCCATATTCGCGAATATTGCTTTCAACCCTTAAATATCTTCTTCAAATATGATTTTCAACAATTAGCTATTTTCAATTTGCAATAGCAAAGTCATTAGTATGAAATGATTACCTAATCAATCTTTGTACTAAATTAATACTTGGAAATAGCATTTTGAACTATTCATATTGTCAATCAATTAGCTAAGGAAAACAATTTGATTGGGAAACATGGCAAACACTCCCATCCATAAACAATCTCTTCGATTACACTTGTATACTCTTTCACCAAGTACAAATACAAATACTAAGAAACAAGATGCACTCCAATAATGTAGGGACTAACCTTTCAGTGCGAGTTTCTTCAACTTGTTCATTGCTATGAACTCGCTTCATTTTTTAGAGGACATCACTGTGTATTGGCTTGTGTGATGCATCTCCACCTTCCTTAATCCAATGATGCTCTAAATGAGATAAAAAAAATACCATGTGGTTGATCGAAGAGAATACAAGCTTCTAAGATACCATCAAGTTCGACAATTGGACTATATCTAGAGAATGGGAAAATTTCAAATAAGGGCTTGAAATGCCCTTATTTTATTAAATAATGGAATAAAGTGGATCTTATTTCAAATAAGGGCATGAAATGGATATTATTTCAATTAAGGGCTTGAATTAGCCATATCGGTCTCAACAAAGGGCCTAGACTCACCGGCTAGTTTGGGGGCATTTTTGTTATTTATTTTTTTGATTTTATTTTTTCTTTTTCTGTTTCTTTAAAAATAAAAGAATAAGAGATACAAAGCGGGAGGCTCCAACTAGGTTTCGGTGACCACGCCGGCCATTGATGCCATCCCGTTGGTTCTTTTTTATTTTAACTTTTCGTATTTTTATTTTTTAATTTGATTTAGCTAAAAATTATGTTGAAATTGTATTTTGACTAAACTACCCTTGATCGGCCCCGGCCGAATATTTAGCGGGCCGTCAAGGTTAGGCCCTTTATTTGAAACTATCATGCCACTTCGGATCTTTATTTGAAACAAGAGCCACTTTGGATCCTCGCTTCGAGATCTTATTTGGAATTTTTCCCTAGAGAAATAACATGCTAGAAGAGGACTATAGTAGAAATAATCTCACTATTCATAAAGTCAAGCTTAGATACTAGAGCTAGCATTTCTCAAACTTCATATATTCCGAAACAATCATATCCCTCCTAGAGTAACATAAAGGCTTCCAAGTAACAAGGATTCCTACAAAAATGACCGATGTCAAACATTTCTAAGAGCATGCGTCTTGTAAGGCGTATAAAATCACCTGAAACCTATGCAGAATTAATCCTTTTCTTGGGGTCCTTTATTAACATTTTCAAAAGTACAAGTGAGCTGCTTAAGATAGGCTCAAGCTATCCATAAAAAAGCTCCAAATTGGCGAACCTACATTAACTTGGCGAGCTCGAACCCTAAATTCAAGTGTTTGTAATCACATAGGGTTATCCAGAAATTGACGTGACGCCAAATCAAGACGAACCAGTAAAGCATAAATCAAAGTGAAATCGTAAAAACATTCATGCTCAATAAGAAGTTATCCAGATATTGTAAAAACCAGCATATCAAGTAGTTCGGAAATCATCAAGGCTATGAGGGAAGAGAGGTGAAGTGGCGAGCGGCGTCGAGAGAGCGAAGAGGCAAAGTGAGGCGGGCTCTTTGAGATTGAAGAGGCGAAGAGAGATAAGTTAGGCCAAAGCAAAGGGAAGGACAGAGCAAAAGAGAGAGGAGCGTTTTTAGGGTTTGTTTTAAAAGGGGTAAAAATGGAAGTACATATTATAAATGATTGTAAAATGGGAAATCTTGACATTTTCATTAAACCAAGGCTCAGCATTCAAAAAAATGCAACTTCTCAAAGCACCTCTAACTCTACATTTAGCTAAAGTCCTTTTTGGAGAGCATTACGAGATGAAATTGCATCTTTCCAAAGTGAGTAAAAAAAGCAGTCAAATGCCATTTGTATTTGGGCAAGGAACTTTAGAGCCCCAAAGCCCGTTCCAAATGTTGAACCAAACGGGGCTCTACTAGGACGACAAGCAAAGATCTAGAGCCCGTCAAAAGCTCTACACATACGAAAGGTGAAGCGTTTGGTTGGGCACTTCAAGACTCAAGGACACTTGCTATTCTCAAAGAAGTTGGCTTATTTATCCTCTTTCCTCATATGGCAACAAGCTGGGAACTCTGTTTGTTGTTGAGCTTTTTGTTGATCATGTGATGAAAAAGAGTAAACAATTCTCTCTAAAACTATTATGCTAGATGAGACATGTCATGGCGGGAAGCTCATTGCAAAAAAAAAAATGCCGGGTGGAACTCATTCAAAAGAATTCCAATAGGTAGATGGGAGAGCTCCATACAATGCTAGATCCAGTGAACTTTCTATTGTTTGAATTTTGCATGAATGGTCAATAATGTCTCTTGAACTTTCTTGGGTAAATGCCTTTCTTTGTTATAAGCACGAACAAAGATAAAATTATTCTTGACATTCTCTTGACTTTTTCCTTTTTATGTTTTTGAATTTGAAGAAATATTATGTACCCAGGCCGTGCAGTCGGCCGTGCCCACGTTCACTCATTGTGCGACACGCGGCATAGCAAGCCCGTCTATCAAAGAAAATTCAAACTCTTCTCACGTCCCCCCCTCTCTCTCTCGCACTGATGGTCTCCCTTGCCCTCCCATGTCTTCTAAAGCAAACGCATTCTCTTCACTCTTCACACTCCATTCTCTCCCCCTCTCTATTCACTATCAAGCTTTGCTCTCTCCTATCCGACAAAACACACCACCACCTCCGCCTCGTTCCTTGCCTCATCGTTGCTAAATCGCCGCTCATCTCTCCTTCTCCTTCTTCATCCCTCTTGACTCGCAATCGAGAAGCCCTAACTTTGCTCTCCCTCCCCCGTCTCACGTCTCCCTCCTAAATCGACTCATCACTTAGCAAAGAGAGCTCTTGTCCCACAAACTTTGAATGGCCGTCGCTAAATCTTAATTGAACCATCTCTCACTAGTTTAAATATTTAAGTAAATGTTGGGTCCAACAGGATAGCTTAATAATCTCGAACTTGGGCTCTCTCTTGTCTATCGAACTATAAATTTGTGTTGGGTAAATATGTGACATAACTCATCAACTGTGAGGCAAGTGAGCATATGAGACTTGATAAATAGAATTAAGCACCCACTAAAGCGAAGATTGTTCTCACCTTTAAATGACATGCTTAGGAGTCGAGCTATCACCCCGCAAGAGTTGAACAAAATAAAAAGTCATAGATTGTCCGATTATCCATAGAAAGCGTGCAATGGTGCTCCTATATTTAAATTACATGATCTTCCAATAAAAGCAAAGTACCCCATTTGTAGATGATGGCCAGAGGAACAACATTAGAGAGGAAAACATCAAAATGCAATCCACTTTCATCTTTAGTAATCATGCATGATTCAAGTTGGTTAAGATTTTCATGCCATAATCCGTGAATTTTCCGTCAACTTAATAAATTGAAAAAATCACTAAAAAGGGTAAGCTCTCTATGATCCGAACATTGGGAAAAGGAAAATACTTCCCTAATCCGACGAGATTATCGGGTGTTTCGACCATAGATCTATACACTATCACCACGTGTTTTGCGTAAAGTACTCACTAATTGAAACATCGTGGACTCGAAAATAAGGTCCAATACAAAAAAAAACCTCTAACTTTAGCGTTTGCAACAATCCTACCCAAATTTTTTTTGTCTTATATAAAACGTTCAACTTTTACATTTGTCCCAATTCTATCCCAAATTTTTGCTTTTGTCTCAATTTCACCAGCTTAGTATCAAAGAAACCCTCAACTTTAGCATATATCTCACTTCTATCTAAATTTTTTTTGTTTCATAAAAAATCTCTAATCGCTACTTTTGTCTCAATTTTACCATCGTCAGCATTCCTATCTATAATCACCATTAGTTAATCCGACGCGGCATTTTTACATTGTTAATGAATTACACCTCATTAAAGCCGACATGAAAAAACTCCCGAATTTCTCTTATGTAGTTTGCTTCTTCTACATATTGTTGGGAGATATAAAGTCACTCAAGACAAAGACATTTCGTATTCTCTTCGGTCTTAGTAGCCCAAAAAATGGCCATACATGAAGATATTTGGACTAACAATCTAAAATCTCGTCGTCCCCGAATCATACTTGTTTCTAAATTTCGAAGATTTATTAGTAAGTTCGATGAGAAAACTCGAGCTACGTAAGATTAATTAATTGTGATTATGGACGAAAGATTGTCGGTGGTAAAATTGAGATAAAAGTAAAAGTTAATGGTTTTTTATAAGACAAAAAAATTTTTGGATATAATTGAGACATATGCTAAAGTTAATGGGTTTTTTTGGTACTAGGCTAGTAGAATTGAGACAAAAATAAAAGTTGGGGATTTTTTATGAGACAAAAAGTTTTTTGGATATAATTGTCACAAATGCTAAAGTTGAAGTTTTTTTGGGTGTTAGGCCCAGAAATAATAACAATATTATCAAACTCTCAAGCTAAAGGCTTCTTTGGGAAAATTACAAAAAAGTCCTAAACATATTATAATTGTACCAATTCGGTCCTAAACTTTTCTTTTATCGATTCGGTCTTAAATCTTTTGTAATTGTGCCAATTCAATCATTCGGCCAATTTTGGCCGGTGGCACCAATGTGGATGTCGGTCGGCGATGGCCATCCGGCAATATAATATTTCATAATTTTTATTATAATTTTGAATTGTTTATTTTCTTTTTCATTTTTTTCTTTCTTTTCTTTCCACTTCTTCTTCCTCCAACCCGGAGGTGACGGTAAGGCTCACCCTATCTAGTGGCTGATGGGGGCAAGCTTCACTTGAGGCTCGCGTCGCCTTTGGCCGCGACTAGAGAAAGAAGAAGAGGAAAGAAACAAAGCAAGAAAAAGAAAAGAAAATAAATGAAAAAAAATTTAAAAAAAATATATAATATATCATTGACGGCCGAAAAAATTGGTTGGATGGATTGAATTAACACAATTGTAAAAGGTTTATAGGATTGAATTGATAAAAAAAAAAGTTTAGTACTAAATTGACACGATTGCAATAAATTTAGGATTTTTTTGCTAATTTTCCCTACGAACAACCACAAAGTTGGAAAAAAAAATCACAAATGTGTAGAGCAAAAGCTAAACAAAAGATGCAGATATTTGGCACAATTCATTGTAGGCTGAAAATCAAGAATCAATTTGCCACAACCACAATCTCCAACTTGCTCCTACTTTCAAGCCAAGGATGAGGTTGATAGAGGGAACCGGATCCCCCACCATTGACCTTCAATGTCACGGGTAACATTAAACGAAATCCCACCGTCTATTCTCATCCGACGGATGAAATGGGGCCAAGTCATTTAAATGAATTTTCGGGGTTGGGCGGTAACTTTTGAAATAACCCAACCAAATCCTTTGATCCGGATCCTCCCCAAATCAAATCAAATCCCCAAAAACTCTTGGCGTCATATGTCGGAACCGCTCGACGTTCCTCTCGTCTTTTCGGCGCTCCCACCTCGCGATCGTCGGCTTCGCCTCCCTTGCATCGTTGAGGCCGCCGCCTTCCTCTCGCTTCCCCTCTCTCTCGCATTGCCTCCGCTTGTTGCAACTAATGCTTTGCAAAGGGTGCGGGGGCCGAGGAGGGGGCAATAACGAATCTACCCGACGACAAGATCAAAACTACCAATATGAAGGTACTTATCATCATCACGTCGTATTGCTCCCCGAATTATAGAACTTGTAGCATTGCAAATTACGCCGAGGACATGGCCAAGGATTCGCACGACGGCTACTCCACGACCAAATCGGCTTGCTAGGCCCCGACAAGATTGGGGAATCCCGCTAACAACGGGAAGGATTCGAACGACAAAGCTAGAAGGGGGAAGGCCGAGGCGGGATTCGGTGGTGAAGTTCGCGTATCGACCCTCGGCTCCACTCACCGGACGGTGAAAGAGAGTCCTCTTAGCTCGATAATATATTTAAGCGGGTTAGCTCACATCGTGCTTTAGCAATTCACTTGAATGGTTTTACTATAGTTATGTTTGTAATTTTATGTCATTAATCGAAAGTCGCTTTTCTCCTAAGTTTAGTTTACTTGTAGGATTCAGCAGTTCTTGTAGCTCAAATCTAACAATAGAACTTTGCTATTGAGTTATTGCTAGATCGGTATGAGATGAAGTTCTTCGTTAGAGCTCGGAGAGATTCCGTTGGTTAGAACTTTTTGCAAGTACTTGTTGGTTGGTGTCTCATCTCGGCATCCCACTTGCTTTCTATCGGTTCTTTGAATTGAGAGAGAGACCATTTCTTCCACGAGCTATAATTTGCAATGCTACAAGTTCTATAATTCTTGGTTTTTTTTCCCCCTCTTTTCCGATTGAGGTGTGAAGGTTGAGGGAAATGTTTTCATTCGGCTTCATTGTGTTCCTGTTATCTACAATTCAAGGGAGGTCCCTAATTTGCAGTTGACTTCTAAATCGGCTCACATACAAATATTTTCATTTCTAGTTGCGTTTGGAGACTCTCGCACCGTAATTACCTTCTAATGCATAAGCGCACATTTTTTGTCAACAAGTAATAGTTTCTATAAGAATTATCCAACTATAAATACAGAATCTATTTGAGATCTTAATGCATGCGTTCATGATGCGTCATACTGTCGGGAGAGTTTTTAGCTCTATGTATAGTCCGAAGTTAGAATGTGCACAATTAATATCCACTTCATGTTTTATGATAGAGTCATACGGGTCTCTTCAACCTCTTCCATGCTTAGTACTAGCAATCAAATTATCCCTCAAATGGAGACTCCCTCTCAAATGGATGATGATGGCCCAAGGTAATTAATGTCTTCATGAAAGTATGTTAGTTTTTCTTCTATTTTATTATTTGTTGTTCAAGTTTATCTTCTAATGGTGCCATTTTGTTCACTATTTTTTGTGTGATTTTATCGGCAGTAATGATTGGATTCCACAAGTGGGTATGGAATTTAATGATATAGATGAGGCGTGGGAGTTTTGGAAGATGTATGCATTGAAAATTGGTTTTAGTGTATGTAGGAGAGTTACTAACAAAAGTAAGTATGGTTCCATAACTTCTACACGCTTTTGTTGTGCGAAAGAGAGACGTCGATTTAAAAGATAAACGGCTGAAATTAGTAAAAAGCCTAGGTCTAAAACGAGGATGGATCGCCATGCTCGAATGGGAATCAAATTAGTTCGAGGGTGCGGTAAATATTGTGTGTATGATTTTGAGCCAAAGCATTCTCATTCACTCCACTTTGCGAGTGTATTCACTTGATATGGTCACATGGGCAAATAAGCAATATCCAAGCTCAAAGCAAATTGTGTTGGCTGACAATGCGGGCCTTACACAGAAACAACAAGCATGACTTGTCTAGTATATAGGTTGGGGAAAGAGAAAACGTTGGTTACACAAGGGTTGATCTAAAAAATTATCTTCGCACTAAACGAGGGAGAGACATGGAGTTTGGAGACGCATGATGTTTATTGAGGAACATCAAGAAATGACAGGTCTTAGACACATCTTTCTAAGATAGTAATGAGCAAATAACAAACATATTTGGGACAAATTCTAGGATGGTGGCTTAAGTGCACTACAAGTGCCAAAACTTATATACGGCACTCACTTTAGTGTCAAAACTTTCAAAATGATCACTTAAATGTCAAATTTGTTGAAAACGATCACTTCGGTGCCAAAACTTTCAAAACGATCACTTAAGTGCCAATTTGTTTTTAAAAACAATCATTTAAATGACAATTTTTTTTAAAAACGATCATTTTAGTGTCAATTCCACCGAACCACGTCGCCTCAAATATTAATAAAAAAAATAGCACGCGTCGGATTTTCGTGAAGCCACATCAACTTAAATTAGAGTTGTACTAAAGTGATCGTTTTTAAAAGAAGTTGGCACTTAAGTAATCATTTTTTTAAAAAGTTGGCACTTAAGTGATCGTTTTAAAAATTTTGACACTAAAGTGAGTGCCGTACACAAATTTTGGCACTTCTAGTGTACTTTAACCCTATGATGGTTATTGATTATGCCCTTTTTGGTGATGTTGTGACTTTTGACACCACATTTTCTACCTACAAAGAGGACAAGCCACTCGTGTATTTATTGGATTCAATCACCATAGAAAGCTTGCAATTTTTGGGGCTGCACTTTTATATGATAAAACCACATATTCCATCGGAGGGCTTTTGAAACATTCTTGGGGGCACACAAATGTAAGAGGCCCGGCACAATTTTTACTAATCAAGATGTAGCAATGTCGAAGGCATTAGAAGAGGTGATTCTCGAGATAAGACATGGATTGTGTACATGGCATCTAATGCAAAATGCCATAAAAAATGTTGGTCATTTAATGAAGAGTGGATCTAATTTTTTGACCGATTTGAAGAAGCTTGTGTGCGAATATATATAAGTGAAAAAATTTGAAGAGGCTAAGGACTCATTACTTTCAACATATGAAGCTAGTGACAATTCATGGCTACAAAATCTGTATACGTTGAAAGAGAAGTGGGCTAGATGTTATATGAAACTTACAAGTAACCTTGGGGATGCGTAGTATATAGTTGAGTGAGAGTTTGAATGGAGATTTGATGGATTATCTTACATGTAATAGAAATCTAAATGGATTTTTCAAGAGATTTGATAAGGTGGTGAATGATAAACGATACAAAGAGTTACTGGCTGAGTTTAATGCTAGAGAGAAATTGCCTACGATTTTGTGTCGATATCACCTATGTTGCAGCAAGCAGGTAAGGTCTATACACCTTCGATGTTTGAAAATTTTCGGAGAGAATGGATGAAAACTTTATCCTGGTTATCAAGGAATGTAATGAGATGGGTCTCCTGTGTGAATATATTGTTGGTTCATTTGGTGCTAATGAACCAGAGTATAAGGTCACTTGGTGGCCCAAGCAATGAAGTGGTGAATTGTGCTTGTAATCATTTTGAGATTGTTGGGATTTTATGTTGCCGTGCGTTGAAGGTGCTTGATAACTTGGACATAAAGTTAATTCCTAGTGCTTACATTTTGAAGAGGATGGACACGTGAAACAAGAGATGGAATACTAGAGAAGCATGGTTTAGATACTCGGGTATAAATTGTCGTTATACTATTTTTTACTCAATTTAGTGTTCTTATTTATTGGTAACTTCTAATAAATTCTATATATTCATTCGGGGAATAGTGACATGGATGCTATTAATAGATATAGAGAGGTATGTCTCAAGTTTGTTAAGATAGTAGTCAAGGGCTCACAAACTATTTAGAGATATGAATTTATCAAGAAGATGATCTTGACCGTAAACAAATCTCTCGATGAAATGCCACTTGAAAGTGAGTCTCGGGGAAATTTGATAGCCTTAAGTGAAGATATGAGTCTCATTGCAAAATATATGGGCCTCAAGAAGAAAGATGGATGCAAAGGAGGAAAGCGACATAAGAGCTATCTAGAGAAGAATAAAACAAAAAGAAAGAAACAAGGAGACGAACCTCAAGTTTCTTCTTTTGTACCTCAAGTTTTTGGACGTTACAACAAGCTCCATATGTTTATAGTAGTCTACTCAGTAGGTTTGAGGCATCACAAGACTTGAATATGCTTTCCATGGTAGCACCGCATGGTGACGGGTAATGAACTATTCTATTTGCACTAAGTTATGTTCATTTTATTATGTTCATTTTATCATGCATGCTAATTTATGATTAAATTAACTCTTTTCATTTCTTCTATTTGATAGTGAGGATGTTGTAAAAGATATTCCGATACACTTACGTGAATTGGAAAAGATCTTCTTCATCGATTGGAGTCCGTTTGAGTCTCATGTATATATATATATAGATCTTACCCGGCAATGTCGATGACCAGTTGTTCTAACTCTCTTCGATCTAGTGCTTCGTTTGGGATTTTTAAATTTCCTTTTTTCAATTCCAACCATATTTGTTTACATGTGTATGCAATATTTATTAATTCCAAGTATAGCAAGGAGAAGCGGGCAAGTTTGAAGTTGTGGATATTATATCGCCATCCTTCAATTTGCTAGTTTCTTTGCAGAACTTCTCCTTTAGAGTGCTCTTTCTCTTTCTTCTATTTGATAGTCGGGATGTTGATATGACCATCAAACCTTTTCCATGTGCGTGTTTTTTTATTTTTTTAATGCCCTCTCTCTTTTCTAGGTGGATCCATTGAAGTCTTTGGTGCATTATTTGGTGGACCAAAGGAGCTTTTGGAGACGGGGGTGAACAAGGGCCTGAACTTCAATTTAGGAAGTGCGGAGACATGTGCTTGATATACGGTAACTAGAAAGTATCCTTGCAAAGATTTCCTCATGAATGCTTGAGTTCTCATTTCTTTAGTTTATTTTGTTATAGATATGTTTGTTCCTAAGCTTTGAAGAATGGTTTTGGAGATCGGAAGGAAATTGAAGTTTCATTTTAAGTGTGTATCAATGTGGTGCAGTGCTAAATCATGTGCGTTAAGAATGTGAAATGCTTAGGCGGTAGTTGTCTTGATTTGTTTTCCTGTATTCTCTTCTTTTCTAGAATCTTTCAATGGTGTGTTGTCTCTTGATGTATTCGATTTAGAATTGATGGAGTAGGACAGAAATATCTCATTTTGCACAAGGCATGTTCATGTCTGTCTTAAGATGTCGACCTTTTTTGTGATTGATAAATCATGGCCCCGATTTTTGTAGTTACCATTGTGTGCTATGGTGGCAATCTTATTAAAGATGGCAATTACAACCCTTTTTTTGTTGGGATTTCCGGTTCCTTGGGTAATTTCTACTTCGCAAAGCCGCTTAATTGTTGAATGAATTACAACTCTTCTCGATTCAAATGACAATTGCTCCTTTGTTGGTGTCTTCTAGCTTCTTGTTTTATGAATACTTCTTTGCTTATGGTGTATTGGATGATCCAAGGCAACATGCTAAACAATATATGTAAATCTCTAGCTAAGCAAAGGGGAATAGGGAAAAAGGCCATGTGATACATATGCTCTTCCACAACTACATGTGGAGCCTTTGAACTCTCTAAACAAAGTGCAACTTTAATCAGTCATCCAATTTTGATGTTACCTACACTATTCTTGTTGTAGCCAAACATGGGTAATATTTTTAACTCATTCGGTCTTTGCTATAACCCACACTCTTCGATTACAAATAAGAGGGAATTGGAATTGAATAAATGAATAGAAGCAATTGCCTTGATTTCAAGATCAGCTTATCATGGATGCAATCATGTTCTTCCTCCTCCACAACAACTATAGCCGTCCTCAATTGGTCAACTTACACTCATCATAGATGCATAAGGAAAGGCTATCCAATAGAAGTAGTAGACATGCCACGGCATGCGGGATGCTACAAGGCATCAATTGAACTTCCTTTCCATTAACTTTGTTCGTGTCCTGATCTGCTATGCGGTTCTACAAACCGATACAAACAACATCTCTCTTATGTAAAAAGCACTAGTGCCTTAGCATTTCTAATCGATGTTGACATTCCCGAAACCACTAATCATATCTCGGAAGTTGTCATTCACCTCCCTTACATTCCGTAGCTCCTGTACGGTTAATCGGAGCGAACCTTGGGTATGTTCCAATTCTTGTATGGTCAATCGATGCGAACATTGGCTATGTTCCAGCTCCCTTCGAGTTTGTTCCAGCTCAAATCGGGATTGTTCCAACTCCATTTCCGGATCTCTAATTATATGGCTACATCCATTGGGACAAGCATCGTCGTGATTAGACATAACAAGAAACCATAAAATTTTTACATCCCTAAACCATTGAAAAATTAAAGTGTCTTATTAGAAGAGTAAGCAACTAACATACTTGCTTCACATGTTCATTATTAGGACGAAATCGTGTAGGCAAATGAATTGTCATTGGTAACTCCTTCATATTGAAAAATTTCAAATACACCTTGTT
This sequence comes from Rhodamnia rubescens, assembly GCA_021437795.1. Classification (NCBI taxonomy): domain Eukaryota; kingdom Viridiplantae; phylum Streptophyta; class Magnoliopsida; order Myrtales; family Myrtaceae; genus Rhodamnia; species Rhodamnia rubescens. Next base: position 2,158,779 of record JAILYA010000040.1, read on the forward strand.
TTGCGGCTTCCCAATTGTTATATCCTTTGTAATTAGCATTACTAAAACCACTTACTTGGACTTCAATTTGAGGCCAACTATCGTATATGCCAATATTACGGCCATTGAAAACAACATATTATTCCTTCGGCATTTCAACAAACCTAAAATAGGATAGATAAGTAACATACAACACCAAGGGGCATTAGCATTCAATTTACAAAGCATTCACTTTACCACGTATATACACTAGAAATACTAATGCAACATACCTATTATACGGTTCCAACCCGTAAAAAAAGGTAAGAGGCGGGAATGGCTTCTATACTCTTTTTGCCTTTGAAGGTCTTATACTTCTTTTTGCTTGAAGGTCTTAAGCAAACAGAAAAATATACACAGAAAGTTGCCGCATCCAATCTACCTCCCAAAAAACCATGCATCTAAGTTGCCGCATTTAATCTACCAAATGCAGCTTTTCTCATTAGATAAGTGTGTCTTTGAATAGAAGAGATGTTAATAGTACACTTCAAATTCTTTGTGGAGTAACACAAATGCAGCTTTTGATTATAAGTTCTATCATGTATTATTCCCAAAATTGCCCCGCACTCCTTATTTTAGCAAACAAAAGATGTTGGGGAACATAAATGATGTCGAGCATTAAAAATCTAATCTTTTTTGGATAGTAAGTCCATTCTTAAATCCTTTCCACACAAGTCACTAATAGCTTTTTCAATATCTTACAAACTTCTTTCTCGTGATTTCAATCAAGAAAGTAAGATACAAGAACCTTTGTGAAAAGGAAAATGCAGATTAACAATGCAATAAAGGAGCTCGATAACAATATCAAACATATTCGCTTCCATCATGGACATGAACACGAAAAATAATTACGTCCTACTTTGGCTCGTTCAAGCGGTCAAAATACTAAACAATACACAACGATCGATGAAAACTCCCACTTCGAGAATGAAATTTTCCAGTGACGGCGCAACATATTAACTCAAAATAGAAACGACGAATTCGACTTGAAATCACGTAGGGAATTCAGCTTTAGCAAGTATGAATAAATGACCCACCTAAAGCACATACTTTTCATTTGCGCCCCATCCCCGGTGATCTGTTCACGCGACATCCTCCCAGCCGTTTGGCCCGGTTACTATTCACCCATTTTTCTGAGATTATTTTTGGCCATTTCAACGAGCGGTTGGGGTTGTCGTTCGGTATTGAAGGTCGCTTCTCTCCCCTCGTCGATCCCTCCAGTTGGGTTTTCATTTCGTTGGGTTATTGGGGGCTGTAGAGTAGATTTGGGATTTGCGTAACTAGTGGTTTTCGGCTGTTGTGAGTCTTCGGATTGAGCTTTTCCCAAGGGTCTTTCGGCTGGATGAGGAAGCGGGAGGTCATCTTCACCTATTCACTCTATATCCAGCTCGATTTTCATGTTTGTGGACTTCTTATGGCCTTCGAGCGGATCCTCGGTTGACTAATTTGGTGGGTTTTCTAAGTGCAACTCTAGTATAGCCTAAATCTTGGTTGTTGGGTGCGTGGTTTTGCTTTCTTACTACGATGCCAAGGTCATTTGCTCTTCAATTTGACCGTTATTCTCATTCCATGCCTCCATGGCTGAACTAACTACCCTGTCCAAGGTCCCCCTATTTCTTTGGGTTACGGTAAGGACAAACACATTGAAGTAGGCTCTTTGCTCCTTCACCCTCATGTTTTGTCCCGTGATCTTTGTCGATGCTACTGGTGCTTGTTTGTAGGGGGATGTAGACTACGAGAATAGGGTTAGCTCTAAGATTCATTTTGATTCTCGGGTCTAGTCGCTTTGGATACTAACCCTAGTATTTCTAGTATGGCCGGTAGGAGTCGCGACAAGGGAAGGCCTCCTAATAGGAAGCCTATCGACCTCTCTTGCAAATTGACTCTCAAGTTAGCTCTACCGGAGCTGGTCCATCGTTGGGGATATAGGTGGGGGTAGGCATAGCCGTAGTAGGATTAGAATGGCTTCTAATACCAATCGGCCCGTCTTAAATAGCTAACAAACTCAATCTCGATCTTGGGCTTCGGTAGCTAGGTCGATGGAGAAGGGGTATAACCTATCTTATGTGCCGCCTATAAATGAGAATGGTAGGCTTATTGTGGATATCTCTGTGGCTATTATTGAAGATGCAAATCCTATGTGAATGGAGTGTCTAGTAGGTTATTTTATTGGACGTAAACTTTCCTGTAAGTTAACTAAAAGAGGCTATTAGGAAAGCTTGGGGTATTCATGTAGTGGATGTTAGATTGAATGAGGATGGATTCTTTTTCTTTCATATCCCGAATGACGCATTTTGGCGAAAGGTGTTGGATGAGGGACCGATTACGATGCTCAAGGTACTTATGATGCTCCAACAATGGCATCCTAAGTTGGAACTCAAAAGAGGGCAGCATAAGGCTTTACCCACGTAGGTTAAGTTGAGGTCGATCCCGTATGTGTTATGGTTGGCTTCAAGTATTAGTGCTATAGCAAGTGCACTAGGAAGACCTTTATTTGTCGACTTGCAAACAAAACAAATGAAGAGGATCTCGTATGCCGAAGTTTACATAGAAATCATGGCGACTCAACCTCTCCTTGATTCGGTTGATATCCGTTGAGATAGTGATGCTCGCACGTCGAGTATGAATGGAGACCTACGTCATGTGAAGCTTGTGGTTGCTTTGGCCATAAGAGGGGTATACCTAATCATCTATATCATGTGGCTACTCGGTACCTATGGATGTTGCTTGATGCCTTCCGTTGCCAAGATCGCAATCGTTATTCCTCCACATCTTTGAAGATAAATGGGAGCGAGGTTAGAAGTAAGTTTGGGTCGTCTAAAGCAAAAGTGGCTATGGTGGTGCCTACAAATGAAGTGCTGCCCCCTGTACCGGTGCATCCCATTTTCGCTATGGATTCTGCAGTAATGCAAATTGCTCCATAATGTATTTTAACCCCTCGGGCTACCTCTGTGGCTTCCTTGGACTACGATGATGATGGGGTTGAAGTGGCTAGTAATATTGGTAGTGAAGTTGAGGATGAACCCCCGTCCCCATCCCCTCCGTTGACAAGATCTAGGGCCACTATCTTTGCACTTACCTCTAACTCTCGGGAGCTATTCCAAGAGCCAACAAAACCTCGGGCGCCTATTGTTAATAGTGGGGACAGTAGTCCTCTTCTTCCAAGACAACCAACCCCAAGTCTAAGAAGAAGCGGGACTAGAAAAAATGGTATTGATCCATTTCCACTCCTTTGTTTATATGTTTTTGGGCGTTTGGAATATTGTTGGAGTTGGCGAATACTTGAGGACTCTTGTTTCTCACACCGGGCATGTACGTGAGTTTAGGAAAAATAAAGTATGATCCGACGACATGTGATCCCTGCGCACGGAATGTAGGGGTTCGAGGTGTCCCATTTGCCCGGTCAACGAATTTGGGTTTTTGTTTAAGTTAGCCCATTTGTTGATGGATTAAAGAAGTTTCGGATATGTTAGGTTTTGACCCATTTAGGGCATATATATTTACTCGTTTTTGAGTGATCATTGAAACGAGTTGTGCGGCTATAAACCTATTATCATAGTGAAATATCTTTGCGGGACGTAGCTCTATTCGGGTAAACCTGGGTAACTGGTCGCCTATTTTTCTTCTATTTTTGTGCGTTGTTACGTATCGATTTACGTTAAATCCCTTCAAATATTAGGGGTCTGATTGACCCTTTAAACAAGTGGAAATTAAATCCTTTGTTAGATATAGTCGCATTTCTTGCATTGCTATTTTGGAGACGAAGGTCAATTCGTCTATCTTTTTGGATATTTCTTCTAGCTTACTTTCGGGATGGCTTGGACATCCAATTATCGAGTACTCCCCTTGAGGGTGGATCTGGATTGGTTAAGATCCGCAAGTGATTGATTTAGTGGTTCTCTCGGCTTTGGCTTAGGTTATTCATGGGCATATCGGATTGCTTGCTTGGGATAAGGCATGTCTTGTTTCGGTTGTATATGGTGACCACACTTTTGTATCTCGTAGAGCTCTATGGTCGGACCTTGTTCGGGTTAGCTCCTTTGAGAAGCCGTGGCTAGTTGCGGGTGACTTTAATGCCATTCGTGATCATACTAATAGAATGGGTAGCCGTAATGCATGGATTCCCGCTTTTGATGAGTTTGGAGACTGTTTAGCTCAAGCAAGCCTTAATAACCTTAGATATGTGGGATATAGATTTACTTGGAGTATTTTGTCGGGTGAATCTCGAAAGCAACGGAAGATTGATCGAGTTTTGGTCAATGAACAAGTGGAGTACCATCTTCTCGTTCTACGAGGCTACCTTTTTAGCGCTTGGGATTTCGACCACACCCCGATGGTAGTCGAATCGTGCCGCCGCCCTTGTCCAGGAAACCATTCAAATTCTTTAAGCGTTGGATGTTGCGCCCATTGTTCAAAGATTTAGTTGCTCAAGTTTGGAATTCTCGAGTTAAGGGGACACCTATATTTGTGGTTTGCCGTAACCTAAAACTCCTCAAAGGGCGACTTAAACAACTCAATAGGGATTCGTTCTCGATATCTCTACTTGCACTTGCGCAAGCCATGTTAGCGCTTACCCTTACACAAAATGCTCTTGTTCTCGACCCTCAAAACCATGTGTTAGCGGACCTTGAGAATGAGCAACTTAGATTTTTTTCGGAGCTTAAATTCCAAGAGAGACTTTTTACAAGCAAAAATCCAGGATTATGTGGCTCAAAGAAAGAGATCTGAATACGAAGTACTTCCACCACTTCGTCAACAAAAGGCATCTCCAAAATCGCATCTTATCGATTCTTTGGTTCAAGTGGGACTCTCATTACCGGACCTAATCTGGTTCACCGACGACATTGTTAGCCACTTTAAGGACCTCCTTATGGGTGGCTTTCCTTTTTACTCGGCTAGGGATTCGGGATATTCGTGGTTATATTGAGTATACACTTGGATGAGGACTAAGTACGCTTCCTCTCTCGACAAGTCACGGATGTGGAAATAGGTAGCTCCATGCTCTCGTTGGCCAAAGGTAAGGCCCGGGGCCTAATGATTTTAATGTTGATTTCTTTCAAGCGTCTTGGGATGTTCTTGGTCCTTTGATCACGTTGGTAATCAAGAATTTCTTTGAGAGGCGGTTTGTTGCTTAAAGACCACCATCCTTTCCCTAGTGCCCAAGGTCCCCAATGCCTCGGCCATGGATGATTTTCGGCCTATTACTTGTTGTAACACGATTTATAAATGCATCACAAAGATCTTAGCCAACCGGATTGCTAATGTGCTGCCCTCTATTATTAGCCATCCACGGAATGCTTTTGTTAGGGATAGGAGGATTAGAGATAACATTATGCTTGCTCAAGAACTTTTTGCGGGTTCCACCATGTTCCTTACCTCCCTAAGTATACCGTTAAAGTTGACTTTCGAAAGGCGTATGACACGGTAGAGTGGAAGTTTCTCCATTTGACTTTGCAAGCCTTTGGTTTTCCGGTTATGTTTATCGGGTTGATTATGGAATGTGTTTCATCACCGAAGTTTTCTATTGCTATTAATGGTGAACTACATGGTTTCTTTTTTAGCCGTAGAGGTATTCTGCAGGGCGACCCGATTTCCCCTTACCTTTCAACTATTATTATGGAAGTTTTCTCGGGTATCCTTAATATCAAGACGAGATCTCCGGGGTTCAAGTTCTTTTGGCATTGCAAGCTCTCTCAATTGTCGCATCTCTTCTTTGCTGATAATGTCCTTCTATTTCTTGAGACAAATATGGCTTCTACTACCATGCTTAGGAGGGCCTTGATCTATTCTCGGGATGGTTAAGACCGAGGCCGAATGGTGGTAAGAGTGACTATTTTTCTTGGGTGGCTCGGTGGACATTCTTGTCTAAATTCGGCTCTTATTTGGCTTCCAAGTAGGTACTCTATCTTTCTGTTACCTTGGTATTTCTATCATTGAATCTAGACTTAGTAAGGTGATTGTGTTGCCTTGGTTAACTTCATTACTGCTAAAGCTCGATCTTGGTCTCAACGTTTTCTATCCTTTCTTTGGTCGATTGCAACTTATAAAGTCCGTCTTGCATGCTATCCATATTTTTTAGGCTAGTGTCTTCACTCTTCCAAAATTGGTCTTATCTCGAATTGAGCTTATATTGAGACAATTTACGTGAAAAGGACCAGAGTTGGGTATTGGTGGTGCTAAGGTTCCATAGGTCGAGGTTGTCTCTCGAAGGAGAAAGGCGGTCTAGGAATTCGTAGACTTCTTGATTGTAATAAGGTTTCTACACTTAAGCATATATGGATTTTTTTACTAATAAAAAGTGCTTGTAGTGTAAGTGGATATACTCCACATTCTTGAAGAACAAAAACTTTTGGGTGGCCCCTAAACCCACCTACGTTCTTGGGCTTGGAAGAAGTTACTTGATCTTCGGCCGGAATTCTACTTGCACTTCAAATGGAGAATTGAAAACGACCTTTCGACTTCATTTCGATTTGATATGTAGCACACTCGAGGTCCTCTCTACAACCTTTTTTTCTTCTCTCTTGGCAGCCATCTATTTTCTTCTTGGCTACATTTATTTCGCTCATTTGGTTGGGCGGATGCGGCTCCCACCTTGGTAGATGATAGAGAGGATAGGTTGGTTTGGCAAGGTAATCCCCCTGAAATTTTCACTTGTTTCGTCGACTGGGACACCATTAGAGCTAGGGGACATGCGGTATCTTGGTACTCTTTTATTTGGGATCGGTCTTTAGCACCGAGACATGCCTTCTTGATATAGCTTGCTACGCTTAACCATCTCCCAAGTCAGATTTTTCTGCTCAAGTATCATAGAATCGCCAAAGGGGCCTACACTTTTTGTCGGTTGAGACCAGATCCATTGATCATTTGTTCTTTGGGTGTTCTATTACAGGCTCACATGCTTTATTTTGGGCTTCCAAATGCAACTTCATCTAGAGGAACCGCTCATGGCGGGATTTTTTACTTTGGGCAATTCCTCAATTTGGTGGTCAAACCTTTCCTCACCATGTCACTCGGTTTTCTCTTGGGGCGCTATGCCATATTATTTGGACGGAAAGGAACAACATCCTCTTCGGACATAAGGCTTTATTTGTATCGAGGATCATCAAGCATCTTCTCAAGGTTATGAGGGACAAAGGATTCACATTTGGTCGCATTGAGGACAACCCACGTAATAGGCGTATACAATCAAATTGGGGTATCTCCACCACCATATTTCGGGACCAACCGGTGTTGGACTAATCAGTTTTTTCCTTTTTTTTCCCTATTTTCATCTTGGTTTGGCCGCCGTTTTGGCCTTTTTATGTTCGGTTTGGCTGGCCCTTTTCTCGGTCTTTAGGCTTAGTCTCACTTTTGGCCTTTCTTTGGTCTAGCTTGGTTGTGGTGGCCATTGCGCACTCACTTAGTTTGATCTTTTATGGCCGTACACCTTTGCACCCCTCGACACATGTTGGTGTATCCACGGGTATGAGGTTTTTGTGTTCGGCCCCTCTCCTTTGTAAGTCGCGCTTTTGAAAAGTTAATACATATCTTACCTTATCAAAAAAAATAAAAACAAATAACTGACCCACCTACTCGTAACTATAACTAAATCATACAAACGCTTCCATCATACAAGTGATTATAAGTTTACTAGCGGAAAGAAAAGGTGAAGAATAAGTGAAGAAGCTCTGTAGAGGCGACGCGAGTGAGGGGCAAACCGAGACAAGCGAAGGAAGTTTACTCACAAATCAAAAATTTTACCACAAGAGCCGAGGAGAGCGGAGGTGCCGCAAGTGAGAGGGGAAGCTGAAAGGAAGGTGGCGACCTTGACGATACGAGGGGAGACGATGCCGACAATCACGAGCGGGAGCGGGAAGACAGAGGAACATCGAGTGGTTCCAATTGATGACACCGAGAGTTTTTGGGGGATTTGATTTGATTTGAGGTGGATCCAAATCAAGGAATTTGGTTGGGTTATTTCAAAAGTTGCCGCCCAACTCCGAAAATTCATTTAAATGACTTGGCCCCATTTCATCCGTCGGATGAGAATAGACAGTGGGATTTCGTTTAATGTTACGAGACACGGCATTTAAAAGGGGCATGATAATCTTATACGGGATAGTCTCGTAATAGTGAGGAAATGTCTAGTCGGTAATGTAAAAGCAAAGATTTCAACTAAGAGGGATTATTATTGCGCTTGGGCAATGACGCAACTAGTGAGGTACTAATTGATGCACGACTATTGCTAGTTGAAAACTATTTCCAGTTCCCCTAGCCAAGGTTTTGAGAATTTCGGAAGGACTCCCTCTTCGGTAAAGCTCTACTAATCTTCCCATGGGTTTACATTTGTTGAATTTCGGACTTTTTACGGTATGAGTTGGTACACATGTAAGTTGTAGTTTTGTCAAAGGATGTTCTTACTAATCGAGTTGTAATTACGGGACCTTGATTTTTTTGGACGAAGGCACGGACAATTAGCATGCACCTTCGTGGACAATCACCAACTGGAACAGAATGTCAAATGTGGGATTGTTGTCTTCATTTTTTGTCCAATAACATTGATAGGGCTGAACAATATGCAATTCTCCCCCGAAGACCTTACTTGAAAAATGGTAGATATGTAGATGATTATGAAGCATCTCGCCTAAGTTCACCAAGCTTTTTGGATTCAAATCCAAATGCCGGGCAAGCTCCAACAATTCTTGCTCTTCGCTCAAAACCCGCAATGAATGCGCTTTGGTGAGAACTCACTTCTTCCCCAACCAAAGAGAAGCATCAACTCTCCACGCTTTGCAGCAAATTAGATGAAAATAATTTTGTGCCCCTTTTGACATTGTCTTATTGATGGATCATGCCATCATCAACTACAAAGGAAATAAAAGTCAATGCCTGGAGATGCCGGTGAGTGTTGAGTTAAAGTAGACTAGGCCATTATCTCTGTAGGACAAACTAAAACACCCGAAATGAGGAAATCCCAATACCTCACCATTTATCAGCCATGTAGGAAAGCCTTCTATTCCAACATAAACACATTGCTTGTCTATTTAGATCATGAGGTTTTGGGGAGCAGCAAAAATCCCATTGTGGAGCTCGAACTGTTGGCACCAAAAGATGGGGGAGGGCTGTCTCAAAGAGCGATCAAACTTAGGATGATACGTAAAACGCAAGGCGAAGCGGCATTAGCCTTGAATCAAATTCTAAAGCATCTATGTAAACACCCCACATAACATTTACAAGGAACAAAAAAATAATACACTCTTCGAAACACCCGCAACACGTTACTCACAACACCACTTTTAGACTAAGTAGCCCCGACACCAACAGCGACACGCGACATGACACGCCGACACATTACTTATTAAAAAAAAAAGAATTTCGACACCTTGGGACACGTTATCTATTAAATGTATATTTTTTATATATACATGATAAATTTGTTAGAGAGTCACGATTATATTTTTATTTTTTCTTTGTCTTGATATATTAATTTTGGAGTAATTGGGTATATTGACTTTATAAATATATATATATGTTTGATCCCTAATTTATTAAAAATGTTTAAAATTGATCCCATGAGTATCGAAATGGTGTGTCGGGATGTTGAACTTGCTTGTCGTTGGTGTGTCTAGAGCGCTAACCACTTGTCGATCGCATGTCGAAGAGTGTCGAAATATCGGAGAGTGTCGGATATGATACGACGGACATGATACAACACGATATGGAGGCCTCCGAAGAGTGTCGATGCTTCCTAGCTTTTGGATGCATGATCGTAAAGCGATTCTCCGAATTTGCGCAATGCGGAAGTAAAGCGACAAAATCGGGTTCTAGCATTCGTACTAGCATGAGTGTGATCTACTTTAATTGAGAATATCGGACTATATGTTGAGAGTTAAAGTTTGGTTTCTCAACCACTATTCCAAATTGAAATCCTATGAACTTCACTCCAACCATACTTTGTCCGCACGCATCACCATCCTAATGTGATTCATTTGGAACATAGAAATCACATATTTTAGCTTGCTATCAAAAGTAAAGTCTCAAAAAGGCCAAAAAAGGGTGTTGAATGCTTACTCCAAATTGAAGTAATTCTCGAGGCATCAAATCAATTGCTTCAATTCTAATTGACAAGCATATTATTTCCTCGAACAATAATTTATGTATTAAATCCGTGAATGAAGTCGTCACGATCCGCCTTTCACTTCTCTTGGGGTCCGACGGGTTTAGAGGTATTGTCATCGGTCAATGGTGCAAACTCTCTCGAGTCCTACCTTGTGTGATGTTGGATTTCATTTTTGTGATTAATAACCTAAAAGGTTACTAGAAATCGGTACTAACCTATTGGGGGTCGGCTATAAAACAATCGAGACATGTGAGTTTTGTCTTGATCTTACACAATCGAGCTTCTAGGTCTAGGGACTTGTTTATGCTAACTAAATAATTAGCGTCTTTTGATTCTTAACCAGTCAATATCCCCTAAGATGACCACACATTCGGCCTATCATTCAAAGCCTACTAGGTATCTAACTAGTGCTAGATGATCACGCATAATGATTTTGTGTCATTTTCGTATAATTACATATTTAATCCTTAACCTAGTACCTAGGAAAGCCATTAACAAGCAATTTATAAAAAGATAGTGTTGTAGTAAACACTTAATCGGGTAAAACATGCTAAATATAAGATTTGGAATGAACACACACAAACTATATCAATACTGGTAATATTTGAAATCAATTCGATGACGAAGATCGGGTACATAGAAATCGAGATCGGACTAAACATTGGTCTTCAAACAATGCCAATCTAGAGCCTAAATATTCAATTAAGCTAAATAGGCAATAAAAATTATTTTTCTAATTTTCTAGAATTTTTTGATTTTTTTGAAAAAAAAATTATTAAGAAAAGTAAAAACGGCGTCGTTTCGGGTTCACCGTGTTGAACCCAAAATGGCTTCACACGAGAGAGGACCAAAAATAGCATCGCATAGCAGATCGGGAAACGAAGATTTCGGGCCTCCCAAGTCTCAAGCCGAAACGGCATCGTTGTTCCGGTCTTCACACGCGAACAAAATGATTTCGCACGTGGCCTCTCGCCTAAGATGTCACATGGTTCGTGCTCAAAGACTCCAAAACAACATCACCTTGGCTCCCGCTTGGAACAATGTCGCTCATCCCTCCTAACTCAAACTCCGTGAGACCGTTGGGACCTATCTGACCCAATCGACGTCTCACCGATGACCACAAGATCAAATTAACCCGTGGGCTAGGAGCTCATGATCCTTGTGCTCCTTGGGGAGACGATGACAAATGCCAATGATCCCTCCTCCAATCCGGACAAATATTCAAAGCTCAACCTCTCTCTCGGCGCCCTCACTTGTTGACACCTATTTGGTCCCACTGGTGGCGCTCCTGTTGTCATTATTCCAAACCAACCTATGGGGCTAGAGTGTGAGAATGGCTCGAACATTGGGCAACCAACAATTGGTGTCGACAACCCTTTTGGTGACATAGAGAATTCACCGAAGCTCCCCACTCCAAGGTAACCTCGACCTCACAAACTTCGCTGGCTCCTCTACGAGGCCCAAAATAACATCACATCATGGGCCAAGGGGAAATAACGTCATTTTCTAGTCTTCATCGCCAATCCGTAAACGACGTCGCATCGACTTGACCCAACTACCCTTATTCAAATAGGAAAAGGCATAGGAGGGACCTCCAAAACCTATTTAGCTTCATTGGCGCTCCTCGGCAACCGCCGGATCTAGCCTACCCAGGGGCCGGGAGCGGAAAGTTCGTGCGACCACTAAGATGGCGGTGATCGATGTCGACAACCCCCAGGTGGTTTGGACAATTTCGCAAAGGCCCAATACAATTTGCACTTGATGATCGCTCCAAATCGGATGGAAATTGACCAAATTTGGTCTTCAACGGCAAACAATAAGGCAAAGGTAGCAATATAACAACCAAAACTCACTACCACATGCATATTTCGGGTCCTATTTTAGGCGAAAAAGATCATCTCGGTGAGGGGGCTCCAGGTGACCCAAATAGAGGAAGGGGGAGTTCGAGATTTCATCGACACAAATGGGACCAAATCGAACCACGATAGTGACACACAAGTAAGACTTTACGGCTAGAAGGTACTCATGGCAACTATTCGGATAGATCACTGGATCGAGGAAATGATTGATCTCGATCCAAGCGAGCTCTTAGCTCAAAAACAAAGCACAAGAAAGGGAGGAGAAGAACCAACCTGGTTTGAAGCCTCTCCGGCAACCTACGACAACTACTTGGCAACTAGGGACTTCATGAGCAAAGCCCTAGCAACGGAATCTCTCAACTCCAATTTCTCTAATCCAACTCTCTCTCTCTCTCTCTCTCTCTCTCTCCCCTCAAACTTAGACGTTCGCTCCCTACGTCTCTCACTCGATCTCCTTTATATAGCCGGATAAATATCTGCTTTATAGCCTTGTTGGCTGCATAAGAACTAGCGAACGGGAGGCCTTCTACTGCTGTACTTGCCGACCAAACTTCCTTGCTTCACAAAGAATGATGACCAAGAAGAGAGAGATAGAGTAAGAAAGAGGTCGAGACGGTCCAAAGCCGAGCCGTGCACTCTGCTAACCATGAGCACCCAAGTGAGCCTACCCCTTACCTACTTGGGGTGGAAGGAAAAATTGGCCTACCTTACACAAGCCTATTCGTAAGAGTGAAAAGCGTCATGCTCGCACACAGACCTAGCCGCACGAATTTGGGCCTTTGCCGCACCCAATTCGATTTTTTTAGAAAAATAAATAAATAATAATTTTAATTTTAATTTTTTCAAATTGGCAACGAAAATGAGAAGTGTGCAAGTCTGATTTAACCTTTCCCGATTTTTTTTTTGGTAAGGTAACCTTTCCCGATTTTAAGCTATAAAGAAAAGGATAAATCAAATATAGCAGGGACCGACAAAATTAGGTTTCAATAGCTATCCCTCTTAGATGGGGAGCTCGAAGAGGTTCCATTCAAAGATAACCCAGACACTTAATTTTGCTCGACGTGAAGGAAATGAGGCGACCGTGTAGAAATGGCCTTGACTTATTAAAAAAGGAAAATATGCAACCATGTAGAAATAGCATTGACTTGACGAGGAAACATGACGATCGTGTAAAAGCGGTCTTGACCTAACAAGGGGGTAAGGCGACCATGTAAAAACAACCTTAACTTGCCCGGCATTGAAAAAAATGAGACAAGCGATTGTATAGAAACAACCTTGACCTGTTGAAAAAAGGAAACACGCAACCATGTAAAAACGGCCTTGACGTGACGAGGAAAAGAACGACCGTGTTAAAAGTGCATTAACTTGACAAGGGGCGGGATGGCCGTGTACAAACGGCCTTAACTTGCCAGGATTAGCTCATTAGGAAAAAATGATCTTTGAATGATGATCGACCTAGAAGGGAAATACCAAATTTCAAACATTTAATGATGTTAGCGAACTAACTTGATTGCCTTTGGGAAAGAATATCCAAGCATGGTTCGCTGGGGAAATTGCTTCTTGATTGGTGGTTTTTCGCAACTTACATATTGGCATTACTTGGGGAAAATGTAACTCCAACGCTAAACTCACACTTCGGCCTTTGGATTGCATTTGCTCTAGGCTGTTAGGCCTCATAGACTAAGGAAGTTTGACGTGGAACAGGTTTCGGGACGGTAAAGTTCACCTTACTTGTCCAAACAAGGTTAGCTTAAACAAATACAACTATCGACTATTAACTATGATAGGTCTCTACTCGACTCGGGACTTATCACGGTTACACTCGGACTATTGACAACGAAGTCGTCGTCACACTCAAGACATGCACAACACGAACCTTGATCGCGAGTTAACATTAATGAAATCCGTCATCACAATTGACCCATGCATGACTTGAACCTTAGTGTCACTTAGCATCGTATTTGCTCTAGGTTGTTAGGCTTGCCGGACTTGAGAATACTTGCTCGGGGAACGGGTTTCGGGCTATTGAAGGCTCTCCATACCTGCTCGGGTAAGGTTATCTCAAATAAATATCGATACTATTAGTTATATATGATAGGTCCCTAAACAACTCGAACTTACCACAAACACTCGAATTACGTTAACGAAGTCTATCGTCACACTTGATACATCCATGACTTGGACCTTGGGCGCGGGTTGACGTCAACGAAGTCTGCCGTCACACGTGATACATGCATGACTCAAAACTTGACGTCACTTAGCATCGTACTTGCTCCGGGCTATTAGGCTTGCCGGACTTGAGAATACTTGCTTAGGGAACAAGTTTCAAACTATTGAAGGCTCCGTACTTGCCCGGGTAAGGTTATCTCAAATAAAAATCGATGTCGTCGGGGAAATAGCAAGTAAATGCATGTACGGATAAAGCTAAATCTACTCGCTTGGGAGACTACTTGGCATTATATGATATGACAAACTTCTCTTCAAGTTTAAATAACATCATTGACTATTAAACTCTATGGGGAAAACCAATTCATGGGGAAAACGACTACTCCTAAAAATGATTTTTGGATGAAAACTTTGGTTCATGAAAAGTAATTTTAATTCATGGAAAGGGTTTATTGAGCAAGTCAAGCTAAAGTACCTTATCCTGAAAGGGCTTCTCACATACTCTCTGGGGATAACTTTTGATCCCAATCATTAACTTGGGAATTCAAAACAAATACTCTTGTCACCTCGAGTACTTCATGCCTAAAGTTTCGAACATATTCACAATGCGTGCAATCTTGGTCAAAGGGATCGTAATGTTGGCTTGGTCATGGGTTTACACAAAGGGTTTTCCTACTTTGAGACCCCGTTGGGAAAAATATTTTGATCATTACCTTTAGCGATTTTATAGGTCAAGAACCTGGAAGATAAGACAAGTAATAATTGGCTCCACTCCTTTAAGCAATAGCTTCTTTGTAAAGTCTTCATATCAAGTCAAAACATCCCAATCGGAAGAAACCTCGAATGAGTTGTAATGTCGGTTTGGGAAGGCTTACAAGGCTTCGGTTTTCTTTTGGGGTTTTATGAGTTGGTGACCATCCTAGTGTTATTACCAACCTCGCTCCGCTTGGGAAAAGTATATGGCTGCGGGGATACATATGTCTCGAGAGTCCATTGGCTGTCCATTTCTCTTTGACAAGAAAAGAGTTTTACTCTAATTTTCAAAATGTTTCCTATTTGAGGTAAGCTCTATGTTTTTCTACATTTGGCTTTCTCCTCACTCTCTCGGGTATTGGCCTTGCTTTTACTAGGCACACCGCTTTTTTTAACCCTCCATTTTTCTCTCTCTTTTTCTCTTTTTTGCTATTATCACAAGCTTTCGGACTTTCGAGACATTTCACATGGACTGGTCTTCTCGTGAATCATGCTTTTCATCGTAGCATGGGGAGATAACCACCACTCGGGCTTTAGAAATGAATGATTTCAAATTCAACTTGGTTAAGCAAAGGATAATCAATGTCCGGGTAGAGAAATAAATGCTCTTCTTCATTTTGGGATGCTTCGACCTTCCACGAAGATTCACCTAAAATTACCACACAAAGATTAACGTAAGTGAAGGCAATTATATATTTCTTACATTTTCTCTATATGATTTTCAACTATAACCTCCTTGTATCCGCCGTGATGTTGAGTGGTTCTTGACGGGGGGTCTTTTGGACATTCTCCTTACTCGGGCTCAAAGTGACTAGCAAGGGACATCTTCTATATGGGGAAAAGAAGAAACTTCCATTCGTCATTTTAGCCCGTGTACATGTTGTGAATGAATCTTCTAACCTAAGACATGAATCTTGTTTGTGTTTCACTTAATTATTAGAGTGTATCGGGGATGTATTTAGATGGGGTTTGCTTTTCATTTCGGACACTCTCACTTGGCATGTTCAATAGTCTATTTCATTCTCGCAAAATCATCGACCAAATCAACTTGCGCAAGATTTTGATGCGGGATGCATGTATGCACAAATGGATGCACCAGTTCATTGAACATAGATGCTTTTTCTAGGACGAGTTGAAGCATTTACTCCAACTTCCTTTGGGGATAAGATGCTTCAACAATGCTTTATGGACTAACCATATGTTATGACTTGACTAGGGATGAAACATTTGAATAATTATGCTTCCTACAAAATTTTTAGAAAAAGGATACTTACCTATGCTACACCAGCCGGTTTCTCCTTTGTGTCTACTCCTCCGAGGATGGGTGCTGATGGAGCATCTTGATTTGCCACGAATGGCACATTGATGCATAAGAGACATAAATAAAAAAAAAAAAGAACATGGAGCTATTGGCATTTCCCCCTCCGTAACGACATCCACTCCGGGGATGAGAGTGACTCTTGGGGGTATCCATCTACTGATGGTTTAATGATGTCTCCGTTGCATCATCGAATTTCATGAACGAACCCATTTGACTAGTTATCAAGGGAGCTTAATGCATCGGTGTAGTAACCGATATGGCATTAGTGCTTCTTTGATACACTTGAGGCGAATGGCGAAACGGTTCTTCACTTATCCACTCTTGAGAAAAAGACCTCATATCGGTACATGGAGATAGAAGTCATTATTATTTGGATGACAAACTATGTTGTCTCTAGCGCTTGCTAGGGATACACCCTGCTAACTCCTTGTGAATGTATTTTTCTTGGAATGAGAAATCCCAATTGGGGAATCTTTGTGTGGTGATTCTTCTAAGGATATGGCAATATCCTTATCTTTTTAATTTTTGAGCAACAATCACCACAATTCGAGGATCATCTCTCATGAGGGATCTTCTTGGGAAATGGTGCTCTGCAATCACTTTAAATGGTTGGTCAATAAAGATTCCTTCCATATTGTCACATTTTATGAAATCCCTATTGGTCATAAATAGATAACGTGGATGCTATCGATTCTACGTGGCACCGTTAGCGCTAGCGTGGCAAATTTATAATAAAGTTTTAGTATTATTTTAATTATTTTAATATTTTATGTTTCTTTATTTTTCTTTTTCTCCTTTTTTTTTCTTTTCTTTTTTCCATCCAACCTCAACCTCCCCCGGCGTCGAGCAAGGGATGCCCTTCCGGCACGGGCGAGGGGTGGCTATCGCTGGACGTAGGCGAAGGTCAAGGCTAGAGGGAAAAAGAAAATAAAAAAAGAGAAAAAAAAAAAAAAAAAAATAAATGCTAAAAAGTTTTAAAATATTATTATAAATTATCCACATCAGCGTCGGCGGTGCCATGTAGGACCCTAGCGTCCACTTCATCGATTTCCTACTCATATGACTAAATTGGCAAAAGATGAAATGTTTTATGATTGAATCGACAAACTTAAAAGATTCTAGACTAAATTAGCAAAAGTATAAAAGTTTTAGGACTTGTTTTTATCATTTTTCCTCAACTGCATCCTATACACTTATACATATAAAAGTGGGTTTTTGAACATTAGGGAGGTGGGAGGTTTTGCAATTAGTATTTATCATAATAGTATTTTCTTCTTCTTCTTCTTTTCATTATTGCCAGCGTTGTTGTTGCTATTACTACTACTGTAATTACTATTACTATTACTATTATTATAAGATGAGAGGGTTTTATTCATTAATGATGTGCACTTAATTGATTTATTTTTTTCTATGTACTATATACGCCCGTTATGTTATCATGATAGTAATAATTATTATCATTGTGTTATTATCACTACTACTATTAATGCTATCATCATCTTCTGTAAAAGTGGGTTTTTGCATATTGAACCATTCAAATCCTTCCTTTCTTCATCGACAACCGTTGAGAAACTAAAGGGACAATCGCCACCAATGATTGCATCATGTGGATAGTCATTGCTTCTTCATATAGCAGCACATTACCATTTGGAGGCATTCTAGGTAAACTTGGCCTTCGTGCATGGAAAATAAATCTTCGATTTAATAGTGGAGACATTACACACATGTTTTTGTCATGTCTTTAGTAAAATTAAACCATTTCGTTTTGTTTCGATGGTTTACCTTTTGGAATGAAAAGTTGGATTCGGTGATATGAATATTTTCTGCAAGTTCTAGTTTGAGAATCATTCGGCACCTCTACTTTAGTCATAATTAATTTAGATAACTAATTCACACAAATTGAATTTAGAAAATCCAAAATTAATTTTGGTTATAGATTTTTTTAAAAAATTAAAGACAAATCCATGCAAAGCATTGATAAATATCATTTTTGGGGAAGACTCTTCAAAATTCGGTCCTCAGGGCTTGTTTGTTTAAGATGTATAAGAAAATTGAGAAATATTTGAGAATTCGACCAAAAAAAAAGAGAAATATTTGCGACAAAGAAACGAATGGAAATACAACACAAAAGGTAGAAGCTTGCGCGCGGGCGCATATCTATATATATGTGTGTGTATGCAAAGTGAAAATCATTTCAAGAATTGATTTTTTGAAGGTTGTACTAATACCGAAAGTACAAAACTATATAAAATAAAGTATGCCAAAGATAATATAATATCACAATTTTACGCATTTGTCGAAGGATAAAACACTTGTTAAATAAGCGGAGGGAGGATATTTGAAAGAAAATAAAATGATTTATCCTAAAGTTGGTGCCCTCTTTATCTCTTTTATATTATAGATATAGATAAAGGGAAAATATTTTTTCACCAAAATTCATAATAATATCTAATTTGACAACAAGTGGACAAGTTATAGGCAAAACTGTGCCTGTCAACACCTACGGGAATTTCCTCTGACTCCAAAAAAAAAAAAAAAATCGATGCTTTCCACAAAGAAAAAGTTTACGTGGGCACTTTGCAATGTTTATTCCCTCGTGCTTTTTGCTTAATCAAGATCTTGCGACAAGCCTATCTTGACAATATTTTTTATGTCGAAAACTTGAAAGTTTCCCGATATACTAACTTTCACATGGAGATTTACATGTAATATTTTCCTAATTATATGAATTTGGTTAGTATAGTTTCGATTTTTACATAAAGGAAAAAAACTAAGGGAAAATTTCAAATAAGGACATGAAGTCTTTCTCATTTTCTCAAGTAAAGGCCTAAAGTGATCATTATTTCAAATAAAGACCTGAAATGCTTAAATTATTTAAAAAAGAGCATAACCAAAGGGTATTTTTAACCGGCGGCGAAGAGCGTCACCCCCAATCGGTGCACGGGATTGGACGGTCAGGGCCGACACACTCGAGGAGGCAGGCACGTTCCCATGGCCGTGGTGGCCAATGGCAGCGTTGAAGGGAGGGGGATGCGGGACTTGCAGGTGCAGTGGAGATGGCAGTGGTGACCAGTGAGGGAGAAGGGGAGGGGAGGGAAGAAGAAAAAGTTAAAAAAAAAAAAAAAATAGCAAAGAAACTAAAGGATAAAAATGCCCTTCGATCGTTTCTTTTTTTAAACGATTTAAGCACTTGGCGCCTTATTTGAAAGAATGTCCATTTTCAGGCCTTATTTGAGAAAATGGGGATACTTTAGATCCTTATTTGAATTTTTTTAAAAACGAATGGCTTCCTAAACTTGGTTTTGATCAAACAAACTCCAAGGCTCCGTTTATTTAGCGAAAAATAAATAATTTTAAAAATGTATTTCAAAAAAGAATTGCGTGTTGCTTGACAAAAATTAGTGAAGAACGAATATTTCCATTATTCATATATTTAAATACATTCTGTTATCAATATTTTTATTAATTAATTATTTTTAATTGCACAAATGATCAGTTCAAGAGAATTATTTATTTTTCTCAAAAAAAAACAGAGGATAAAAAAATATGCAGGAAATAAATATCAGTCAGCGTGCTTTTTCGAACTAAAAAAACCCACACACAACCAGTGTGGGCCCCCGGCACGAAAAAAAAACCAATGTGGGCCCCCGGCACGGAAATCGACCGTTGCTTCCGCACCGTGCTCCTCCCTCGTACGCCCCCGTTCAAATTCGAAAATTCGAAAGGACACGCACTGCTCTGCAATAAAGGAAAAAGCTGCCACCTTTCTCGCTTATTGCCTTCTTGAAATCGCAGCTTCTGTCTGTAAAATTTTCTCCCTTTTCCAGGATGAATCCGCGACGACCACTCGTTTGTGCTCACTCATCAGAAATAGATTAGACCCCGCTCCTCTGAACAAGCTCATGATGATTCTGCTGAATCTGATTGGTCGTTCTTGATTTGAATACCCAGCTTGATCTTATGTTGGAGTTCATTTTTGAATCGCTTTTAATGTTTACAGAATATCGAGTTGCGATTCTGTTTCTCTGCTTTAGTTTGAACTTCACCCAAGCTTAGAGCTTTCTTGGATCGCAACGTTCGTGATGAGAGAGGGGAACCCATTGGAGAACCCCGCGAAGGTCCTGCGATTTGCAGACCAGAATCAGATGCCGAGGGCTCAAAACGCCAGGGGGAATGGCCATTCTTTGAAACTTCGGTCTGCCTCTTCGTGGGGTTCGCACATAGTGAAAGGTCTCACTGCTGACAAGAAAGCCAAGGTCTTGACAACCACTGTTCATACGAAGAAAGTGCCTCTCTCAGGGTCCGACGTCTCTAACCAGAAGAATCAGAGCACGGTCTCACATTCTCGGGTCAAACGGTCTCTGATCGGCGACTTGTCCTGCTCGGCGAATTCGGCTCAGGTCTATCCGCAGCTGCATCAGACTCACCACAGGCAAGGCTCGCGCGACCTGTTCGTTGAGTTGGACCACCTGAGGGGCTTGCTTCAAGAGTCCAAGGAAAGGGAGTTCAAGCTTCAGGCGGAGTTGACAGAGTGTAAGAGGAACCCAAAGGTATTGGACCTCGAAAGGGAAGTGGAAGTGAAGAAGAGCGAAATTGACGAGTTTAGGAGGAGAGTTGAGTTGCTGGAGTGTGAGAAACGAAGCTTATCGGGGCAACTGTCATCGGTTCCAGCGGGAGAGGCTTTGAGGCGAGAGGACCGTGAGAGTTCTGTGATTTTGTCATGTCCGCGTGATCTGGGAATGGAAGTTTTGGAACTGAGACGGTTGAATAAGGAATTGCAGCTTCAGAAGAGGAGTCTTGCTTGTAGGCTTTCCACTGTGGAATCTCAGCTGGCTACTCTTGCTAAGGGTTCGGAGGTAATTATCATGAATCAAACCTGTTTTGTCTCTTGATTTGACATTGGTTAGAATGTGTTCATTTTGTCATGAATGGATGTCGCAATTGCTGATGGATTCTACTATTTGAGTGCCCCTGAATAACGATATTCACAGATAAGGCTACTTGACCTGGGTATAGAGAGGAAGTAAGCTATAGAATCACAAGGCAAACTTCTAAAGTGAACCCAGTTCTTATGCTGAATATGTTCCGTTTCTCAGGCCTATATATACATATACTCGGTCGAATGTTGGGATAAATACAGGATAGTGCAGTTTTTCTAACTAGGAAAAGAATCTTTTATATTGCCATTTTTGCTTGTGTTTGCCCTACTTATCATCTGTTACAAGGACACAGCTTTGCTTCTTTCTGTGCTTATTATGCTCTTGTTGGTTTATCTAGAGTGACATAGTGGCAAAGATTAAAGCAGAGGCTTCTTTACTTAGACATACAAACGAAGACCTGTGTAAACAAGTGGAAGGTTTACAAATGAGTCGGTTAAATGAAGTTGAGGAATTAGCCTATTTGAGATGGGTAAATTCCTGTTTACGAAACGAGCTGCGCAACACTGGGGCAGAGGTTATTTCTGATAGAGCATCAAGCCCGGACTACGGTGAAACAGATAACGATTCTATAAGCTCATTATCATGTCAAAGCAGTGAGTCTATAGAGAACAGTAATGCCAGAAGGGTGAGTCTAATAAAAAAGTTGAAGAAATGGCCTCTTACCGATGAGGACTTGTCAAATCGGGAGTGCCCTGCTAACAATTTACAAGAAAATTGGTTGCCCTCGGAAGAAGAAAGAAGCCCTAGAAGGCATTCCATAAGTGGGCTGAAATGCAGTGCAGAAGATATTGTGCTGAACAAGAGGAGGCAATCTGATGGGTTCATGTGCTCAAAAGAAAATGAAAAGGGCATGGACCCACTTATGCCGACAATATGTGAATGGGGTCTCTCACAAAGACCACAGTTGTATACAAATTGTCAAGAAACAAGTAAATTAGTTGTTCCTTTTGAAGTTGAGAAAAGGACGTTGCGTATTCCGAATCCCCCGCCAAGGCCTTCGTGTACTTTTTCTACTGAATCTAAGAAAGATTGCACTGTCCCTATTCCAGCACCTCCACCGCCTCCACCTCCGCTGCCGCTGTCCAAGTTATTTGGTAGAGGAACTGCTGGAGCAGTGAAGCGGGCTCCTCAAGTAGTTGAGTTTTACCATTCGCTAATGAAGAGAGATTCCAGAAAGGATTCTTTGAGTGGAGGAGCCTGTGATGCTTCAGATGTTGCAAATGTCCGCAGCAGCATGATTGGAGAAATCGAAAACCGTTCCTCACATTTGCTTGCTGTAAGTAGCTTTTGAGCAACAATTTGTTTTCAGTTTTGTCACAGTGAAATGGAAGAGCAAAGAACCCTCTTTTCGTTGCAGATGCCTCCAGCGTATGAGTCTTTTTTGATATAAAGAATCTAACCAAAACATATCATTTCTTATTTTGGTTAGCATTGCTTATATATGAAATTATTTGGTTCATACCGGGCATAATTAAGGGCTGTCTTGTTATATTCAGATAAAGGCAGACGTGGAGATCCAAGGAGAATTTGTCAATTCTTTGATAAGAGAGGTGAATAATGCGGTTTATGAGAACATTGAAGATGTTGTGGCCTTTGTGAAGTGGCTTGATGATGAGCTTTGCTTTCTTGTAAGTTGATTGTACTCGAGATGTATCATCTAAAATCATCTATTATTCTAATCTTCTGTTGGGTCATATTTATTGACACATTTGTTGGCATTTTTAGGAAGTCTTTTGAGATGATATGTCTCACCAAAATGTTGTTGTATTTGATGAATTTTATATATAATAAACAACTTCAAATACACAAAGTAAATAATGCACACATTAGGCATACTAAGTGCTTAAAAAGTTGAGAATATAGACTCTCGTGAGGTTATGAGTAAAGTGGTCTCTGATTGTTCTTGCTGTGTACTCGAATAAGGTTGATGAGAGGGCTGTTCTAAAGCATTTTGATTGGCCTGAGAAGAAAGCTGATACATTAAGAGAAGCAGCCTTTGGCTACAGAGACCTCAAGAAGCTGGAGTCAGAAGTGTGTCATTACAAAGATGACTTGCGGATCCCATGTGATGTTGCATTGAAGAAAATGGTCAATATGTCTGAGAAGTACGAACTACATGCATTTGAACAATTTCTTTCTTGAGATCCTACTGTTATCCTATGTAGTTATGGTTGCTATATATGCTTTGACACTGCCAGGATGGAGCGTACTATTTACAACCTTCTCCGGACACGAGAGTCTTTGATGCGGAATTGCAAGGAATGTCAAATTCCAGTTGACTGGATGCTGGACAATGGAATCATATCCAAGGTACAACTTGTGACTTCAACATGCTTTTTTCCAGTTTTCTTTAGGAAGATGAGTGTATTGAGACAAAATTCAATGAGACTATCCTTCAAATTTTCAGTTTCTTCATTTTCGTATTATATTTGCTCCAATCAATCAAAATGTGGTGCTATACGTGGACAGAGACAGTTTAGTCAGTAGAGCACATGTCAATTGTATAGCCTCTACTTTCCCCACTATCTCTAAATTGATCTGGTGATTTTTAGTTTATACTCACAGAAAAAATTTGAGATGCATGGATGATGAATCTCAAAAATGTCTTTCTGATATTGGAGATGAATATAGTGCTGAGAATTGATATGGCGCAATTTCCTTAAATGTGGAATTTTGTTTCATGAACCTCACAACAAAAGCCCCATTGGTGTTCGTTATTGGTTGTGAGTCAAGCTCATAAAGCACGAGGGGATGCAATGCAACAGTAACTTTAAGACGTGATCAAGTTCCTAGACTTCCATGTCTACACATCCCTAGTCTTTGTTCATCCAGCAAACTCAAAGAATTTGATGATTAAGTGAGAATGAGCAATCCATTTTATGTCGTAGATAAAGATTGGCTCGGTCAAGTTGGCTCAGAAGTACATGAAGAGAGTGGCCGTGGAACTTCAGCTTAAGGCTACAGCTGATAAAGATCCTGCAATGGACTACATGCTACTCCAGGGAGTGAGATTTGCTTTCAGAATTCATCAGGTTTAACAAATTAATGAGTTCTATTGCCCAACATTTGCATTTCAATTTTCAATGCATCTGTGGTTTGCATTTTTATTGCCTCCTGTCCAAATTCACTTGCTTTGTTGCTGCGACTCGTGACACTTGAGAATTCAATCACACTTGCTGAACAGGTGCAATGACATAACAATATTTATGTAACCGGTTGCATTTAGTGGGCAAAATGAATCAATTGTTATTGTTGGTGAGATCATGAACTATGAAAAGTAGAGACTTTGTTTGTTAGAATATATGTTCTTTTTGTGTGTGGATTCCCCTAGATTTGAATAAGGTTCAATCTGAACAAATAATTGGGTTAAGGTTGGTTTCTGATGACAATGTTTCGAGGTTTATATTATGTGGTGTAAAAGAAAGTCCATGTGGACTAAACTACACCAGTTGATACCGGCGAGGGGCCACATGACTTTGAGATGAACTGTCGGATCAATGTCCAAAGATCTCCCATACAAGGATGATCAGCGTCCGTAGATTGCACCCATGCATGGATTGAGAGCTCTAGTCCCGGTTGCTTGTATTTGTATGTTGAACTAGTATGTTAATACGGTTTTGTGCTGACTGATGTATAAGCTTTATATCACTTAAAATCCTTTGCATTTTTCTCCCAACGACAAGCTTTACATTGCGATCTATCATGCTTATAAACAGTTAGGAATTTACCAGTTTCCGTCGAAAACTTCAGCAAAAACTAATTCCTCAGTAGTTTCTTATCGCATGTACTATAAATAACTAGTCATCGGTTGTAGAAGAATGATGTCTGTTTCATTTCTGTCCTTGTGCAGTTTGCAGGCGGATTTGATTCGGAGACAATGCAAGCGTTCGAGGAGCTCCGCAACCTTGCCAACTTACTGAACAAGAAGTGAAAAGGGGTGGATGATGAGGGCGCATTATGCACCGGATCGCAGTATGCAAAGGACTACATGGGCTTACCTTCTCAGTAAGCCTGCAAAGGCACACATTGTCCAAGTCCATATTTTTAGATTCTGCAAGATTTTTGTGGGGGAAGTGGGTTTGTGGTCCAAGTTTGCTTGTGTTTAGATAGAATAATGTCTGAAAAGGTTTGGTGTGAGGTCGGAAAGAGCTGCTTTTCTGTGTGATTGCAGACCATATTGAATGATGGGATGGCAAAGCATTTAGATTGTGAGCCATTTGACACCAGACTGAAAACGGCACGGGGCATAACGTGAAATACAGAGAAAATGATCCAAATGAGGACTCAACATACACCTATTCAACGATGAAAATGGAAAAGGAGTTGCATTCGAGGTGGGCTGGCTATACTTAGAGGCGACCTTGCAACACCAAATGATAGTGACACAAAGATTTGCACGAAATATACTTTTGTTTATGAAAAAATGAATGATTTGAAAATACTTTTTCACAAATGATAGCGTGTACAACTTTAAATAATTAATGAATAAAAAATATTTTCATTATAGACAACAATTTATCTTTAATCATTTGTGTAGATAATAATACTTTCTACCTTCATTCATTTTGTAAGCAATATAAGATATCTTTTTTGAAAAAAAAATTCCAAATCACCCATTTTTCCCGAAACAAATGGGATCGTAGTAAAAAAATATATATATCCACACAACATCGCACGACTTGATAAGATACACACATACAAATACTATATTGATGTGATTGAATATATTTACCTTTAGAGACTACCGATTCACTTATAAAATAAAATAACAAACTATGATAAATTATATTTTCCCAACCTAGATATATTTACTAAAGCAATTTCAAAAATATTTTAAAAAAATAGGGCTTGACATTTTGAGAATCGTTTTAAAGAGGATGTGCCTTTGGAAATGCGGACACTAGTGGTGCATGGCTATTGTTAGCGTATGCAATTAGATGTTAGGTAAAGTCCTATATCGAGTGCAACTACCATCAATTGAGTCTAGAACTCGAACGAAAGTTAAAGGAAGATGAGGATGACATCAAGTGCTACATCAGTCGGAATGGCTAAGACAAAAGGTTGTGAACATCAAAAAACCCATCCTTAGTTTGGATCACAAGATGTAAGGGTGAATTCATTCCAAGCCTGGTACACATTAGCCATATCACTATGGGAGTTGACCATGCATGAAGTTGTTACGCTAACGGAGGATGCCGAAGGCAAAGAGGAAAGTTATCCAAAAAATCATAAACCTATTGTATGGGAGCCAATTCGGCTTTGAACCTTTCAATTCTATCAATATACTCCTTAAATCTTTTATCAACTTGTTAATTTACTCACAAATCTTTCATTGTCAATTTTATCTTTAAAATTTTTGATGATTTGCAAAATACGATCTTACAACATTTTAACAATTTATCAATTTAGCCTTTATGGCCAATTTTGACCGTTCCAATTTGTTATGATCGTTCTTGATGTTGATAAATTTTTATGTACTTTTTTTTAATTTTTTGATGTTTTCCTTGTCTTTTCTCTTCTCTTTTCCCTCGAAATGAGGTCTGGCGAAGGGAAAAGGAAAAAAAAAAGAAAAAGATTCATGAATTTTTTTTAAAATTAAAAAATTATCCACGCCAGATCCGGCTGTGTCCGTAGGATGACTGACTTGACTAGACCGCCACATTAGCTATTTCTAACCCAAATTGATCGGAAGGACTAAATTGATAAATCATCAAAATGACTAAATCGACAAATCATTAAAAAAGTTTATGACTAAATTCGACATAACCGAAAGTGTTGTGACTAGATTGGTAAGTTGTCAAAAGGTTTAAAATTAGATTAGCACAATTATAAGATTCACGATCGAATTGGCCATCGTATAATAAATTTAGGACTTTATGGGCAATTTTTCCAAAGACAGAGCTGTTGATTGGAGTGAAATCATAAAAATGCGGGCATCATAAGGTGCAGCTCGATCGCCTCTTTTTCGAATTCTTGTTGAGTATTTTGGTTTGACAATGCTTTACATAAGAAAAGCGAGCTACCTCTTAGTTCAACTTAGAGATTGAGTTCAAAATTTTTTAGGAAACTTAAAATAGCAAGTGATATAATGACTTGAGCAAGTATTTAACTTTCAAATTTTCTCTAACGAGCTTCCGTGGCTTTTCACATGAGCTTGACCAACAATGGTGAATTC
Source organism: Rhodamnia rubescens (assembly GCA_021437795.1). Taxonomy (NCBI): domain Eukaryota; kingdom Viridiplantae; phylum Streptophyta; class Magnoliopsida; order Myrtales; family Myrtaceae; genus Rhodamnia; species Rhodamnia rubescens. Next base: position 2,186,110 of record JAILYA010000040.1, read on the forward strand.
CATTCATTTTGCTGTTGAGACAGTGTGTGAATATGACATGAGCTAGCCCCCCGAAGTTTAATGTTGTAGACGCTTTTTTTTTTTTTTTTTTTGTTCTGGTCAAAATGTTCTTGAAAAATATGCAGTTTCAGGTGGTTAAATAAAATTGCAAAAAAAATAAAAAAAATAAAAAAATAAAATGGAGCAATTGAGAGCCTAATTGGAATTGAGAAGAAGTTGAGAGTAAAATTACAATCATACCCTCTCATTTGTCAGGTCAATAGAAAAGTCAATTATGAGAATAGGCCCGACTCTCATGTTTTACTGGGAATTATAAAAGGCCAATGGCTACGTCAAGGAAATAGGAAATCTTCGATTTACGTTATTTATCAGTTTTTACTATTTATAGTATTAATCCCCGAGAGGGTATTTTTGTACTTTCACCCTCTTTGCTCTTTGGCACGAGCCAATATTCTTCTTTTCTTCTTTTGTTTTTTTTTTTTTTTGTTCCCCAAATAATGTTTGTTCTGTTACTCGAGAAAAAAAACTGACGACCTGAGATTGATCTTTCTTTTCTTTCTTTCTCGGTTCTAGGGTTTCCTTCCCCGCCTTCGTCTTCTCTTCCTCTTAGCTTCGTCGATCGACTTCGACCCCCAACAGCCACAGAGGCAGCTTCGTCGCTCCCCCCCCCACACCGAGCAGACGAGTCAAAGTCGCAATCTTTGCCAAATCCTACGCAGATCCCGTGATTCCTCGCCGGCGTCGCATCGTGTCGGAGGGAAAAATGGAGAGCCCGAGCAAGACGGCCCAGAGATGGGAAGCATGTTGATCGCCTAGGAGGGATCGGGCAGAATGGCGAGAGCTTGATTTTGGTTTCCCAAGTGGGAGAATTTTTTGGATGCATGAGGCTGTTCAGGGGATATAATGAGGGGTGTCTGGCGGCCCGAAGACGGCAATAATCCTTCGACCTCGAGTTCTTCTTCGCAGCGCAATCAACAGCAGACGCATGCGCCTCGAGCTATTTCTGGGCACGCTGCAAGTCATCCGAGGTGAAATTGAGCTCGATTGTTTAATCCGTCGCGTGCTTTGTTTCTCTTTTGGATTCTTGATGATGCCCATTCGGGATATGGACGATTTTTCAAATGTGGTGCATGTTGAGCTCCTGAGGTATTGTGGGCATTGTATGATCTGGATGTGCTTTAATTTACGTGTTAGGATCTGAGCGTGAGGAATTGGATCTGTATATGTGATTTAGTCCGTAGCTTGGTTTCATTACCAAATTTTCTGGGCTGAGCAGGGGGGTCTCTTCTCAAGTGATCCAAATTCTTCAGAAGAATTGTTTCTTTTGATCTTTTGGGAAATTATCGCTGATCTTTTTTTTTTTTTTTTGTTATAATTCTGCAAAGTCAGTCTTGAGTCAAGAGGCTTGTGTCTCCCTGTTGGAAATGGTAATTGGATCATTGAAACAATCTTGCCATTCTATTGAATCACGAATTCGAGGCCTTTTTCACCATTTTCAATTCAGTGTGCATCTAATTGGCCTAACATTTTACTCTCGTATGGTACGTGTCTTGTAGCTTAGGATTTCAACGACTATGTATGCTTGTATTTTATAAGTATGTAGTTGTTCGTCAGCATGTCTTACCACCTAGATTAATTTATTACAGATTAGGATGGCACGGATCGTATTCATTTTGACAATTTCAAAAACAATGACCTTTTTTTTCATGGCTGGCTTTCCCTTTTGAAGCTCTTGTGCATGGGGTTGGCACCCTGTTGATTTTTTTTTAAAATTTATAGAACTAGTATTCTTTTATAGTAATTAATTCATTTAAAAGACACCAAGGGTATGCCCAACCATTAGTACCGTAGAGGATTCTAGTTGGGCTAGAATGGCATTTAGATCAGGACTCATTCTGTGTTCATACCAAATATCCAAAGTAAAAAGCCAAGAGTCCTTAATTTTTGCAAAACCACTCTCTGAGTCATAAAAAATGATCTTGATTCTCTCCCTCCAAGTCAGCCAAAAATCTCCAGAGGGATCATCTGAATTTTCATTCTCTTTTCTTTGTCAATGCGTATATCTCACCAAGCTCTCAGCTCTTCTTGCATGGTCTTTGCATTGACCCATTGAATGCCTACGCCGGACGAAACCAAATTTGAAAGCATTCTTGACCAACTACCTTGTAGCAATAAATGGTCAATAGTTTCCACCACCTCTTTACAGAGCCACCACCTCTTTGCCAAGATTTTACCTTGGTTTTGCATGTTATTGAGAGTTAGTATTCCTCCTCAAGACACATTCCATGCGATAAAAGGGAATCCTTGTTGGTGCTCTTCTTCCAAAGTTGAGGTGCTTTCCTTTATTCATGTTCGGGTGAAAATGATGGAAAGCATTTTGATTGAATCTTTGAATCGGTTAGTCTCTCATTGCTTCTTAGCCTTTATTTTGAGAAGAAAGGGCATCAATCTAAACTTGATGGTTCCGAGTGTAAAAATCCTTATTTATGTCAGGAAGAAAAGTACACCTATTATTGTTACAGAATTACCTGATTTTTCTGGTCAAGGCCCAGTGGTTTAGGTATGATAATTTCCCTTGGCAATGATGCATTTACATGTCTCTTAACTTGTAGAGGAACCTTTCTTTTGCATCAAATAACGATTTCCCCAATGGAGAGATAATCGCTCTCTCCCAGTCCCTCTGTTTTTTTAATCTTGGAACAATTGAGTAAGTTGCTAAAAGACTGCAAAGCATGATAGCCAACCTGCTTTGGGCAACTAAGCAAATGAAATTCCCCAACTACAATAGATCAGGCTTTGGTGATTGGACATGGAAATTTTCTTACTGAGCAATTCAGTACTTTTTATGCCTCTCTTTTCTAACTCTATCCTTATGATTATACCAAGTCATTCTTTTCTTTTCCGCGAAGTATTGCTGCACATATCTTCTGATATATATTTCTTATTTTCCAGCGCTAGCAATGTCTTTAAACTCCTAGTGCAAAGAGAGGTCTCTCCACGATCAAAACATTCATCGAAGAAATTGTGGAGAGAAGTTTCAAAGTGCCAGCCCTATCCATTCCAGCAAAGTTGTGAAGCAGTGAGAGATGTGAGACAGGGTCTCATATCATGGTATTTTCTCGGACTTTTAATGTGATTTTATTTGAAACATGGGTTCCCGTATAATTTTTTCTAACGATGAACGAGAATCTGCGGCAGACAGCCTTTTTGCCATTATTTTATCGACTGTTTTGAGTATGATTATTTTGGCAGGGTGGAGGCAGCATCACTGCGGCATTTGTCTGCCAAATATTGTCCACTTGTGCCCCTCCAAGATCAACAATTGCAGCTGCCTTTAGCCCTGATGGAAAAATACTTGCTTCTACTCAGTGAGTTGAAGATCCTTATGTGTTTGGATAATGGCGGTCACTGTTAATGTTGAGTGCTATTCTGACTTAGAGCAGTGTATATGCCATTTATCAAGTCGGATTTTTTTCTCCTTTGTCGCAGTGGAGATCATACGGTGAAACTCATTGATTCTCAAACAGGAAGTTGCTCGAAGGTGTTAAGGGGTCATCGGAGGACACCGTGGGTGGTGAGTCTCTGTTATAGGGCTCCTTGAGTATGCTAAGTATGATCTAGCGCTCTATTTTAGCTTTATCTCAGATATTTCTCAAATTTGCAGGTAAGATTTCATCCCCTGTATCCAGAGATCCTTGCAAGTGGAAGTCTGGATCATGAAGTTCGCCTGTGGGATGCAAATACTGCAGAGTGCATAGGATCACGCAATTTTTGTAATTGTCGTTCTGATTTCCCTTCCCTGACATATCTTAAGAAACTATGTGGATTGTTGGACTTGTGAAGAAGATTTTTCTGTGCTGTCTTTTCTACAGACCGTCCTATTGCGTCAATTGCATTCCATGCTCGAGGAGAGCTTCTTGCTGTTGCATCTGGTCACAAGGTGGGGATTTTGCTTTGAATTCTGGTGGATTGCTAAATTTGGATTAGTTTTGGAGGCTTTGACATTGTATTTCCTATTAGTTGTACATATGGCACTACAATAGGAGAGGAGAGACATCATCACCAACTATTGTCCTGAGGACGCTGCGATCTCTTAGAGCTGTGCATTTCCACCCGCATGCAGCTCCTTTTCTTTTAACAGCTGAGGTGAAGTCTATATCATTAGCACTTTGTTCCTTCAACCATAGCTTCTGTTAATGTTAGCAATTTGTTTATCTGCAGGTCAATGACCTTGACTCGGCAGATTCAGCTATGACTCTTGCAACTTCTCCTGGTTATTTGCACTACCCTCCTCCTACTGTATATTTTGCCGATGCTCATTCTCATGAAAGATCTAGGTTGGCGGATGAACTGCCCCTCATGCCTTTACCATTACTGATGTGGCCTTCCTTTGCTCGAGATGATGGAAGAGTACCTTTGCAGCGCATAGATGGGGATGTTGGTCTTAATGGACAGCAAAGGGTTGATTCGTCTTCTTCAGTGCGACTTTTGACATATTCAACGCCATCGGGGCAGTATGAACTCCTTCTGTCTCCAGTTGAAAGTGGTAACTCTCCTTCCATGCCTGAAGAGACAGGAAATAATGCCCTCTCAAGTGCAATGGAAACTGAAGTAAGTCAATCTGTAGTGGATACTGTGGAGGATATGGAAGTGCAACCTGAAGAGAGAAACACTCAACTTTTCTCTTTTAGCGACCCCAGATTTTGGGAGGTGCCTTTATTGCACGGATGGTTGGTTGGTCAGACCCAAGCTGGTCCACGAACTGTACGTCAATCAAGTCCTGGAGATATTGAAACTCAATCTGCTTTTGGTGAGGTTGCAAGTGTTTCACCACTCACATCTGGAGCGATGCCAAGTGGCATGGACCCATCCCGATTTGGTGGCAGAACTGGGTCTAGATATCGCCCTCCTGGATCTCGTGGGATGCACACAACTGGACTTAATAATGATGGACCACGAGATGAAAACGATCCTCAATCTGTTGTTAGTAAACTCAGGTCTGAACTTGCGGCCTCACTGGCTGCAGCAGCATCTACAGAGTTGCCCTGCACAGTGAAGCTTAGAATATGGCCACACGACGTGAAAGACCCTTGCGCACAGCTTGATTTAGAAAGTTGCCGCTTGACTATTCCACATGCAGTTCTGTGCAGGTATATCATGTAACTTAGATCTAGATGGTGCTATTAGGTTTCAATTACAGCAATTATAGGCAATGAACTAGCTTTTGTACTCTTCCTTTTTTTGTTTTGTTTTGTTTTGTGTTTTTTTTTTTTTTTGTGGGGTGGGGGGGAAGGATGGAGAGAGAGGGTGTTTGGAGGCAAATGGAGGGATTTTGGGAGGTAGGAATTAAACTAAAAACCTCTTGGGTCTGTGTAATGACCACTTATTACTAGGCGGATCTTTTGTTCCTGAGAAATAATGCTTTTTTTGGTGTCCTGTGTAAAGCTGTACACTCGCCTTAACTGGCTAAGTTCGTTTTGAATTTGTCGCAGTGAAATGGGAGCCCATTTTTCTCCATGTGGGAGGTTTTTAGCTGCCTGTGTGGCATGTGTGCTGCCTCATTTGGAATCTGATCCCGGATTACATAGTCAAGTCAATCAGGATGTCACAGGAGTGGCAACCTCCCCTACAAGACACCCAATTTCTGCTCATCAAATCATGTATGAGCTTAGGATCTATTCCTTAGAGGAGGCAACGTAATGCTCTCATCTTTCACCTTCATTGTGTTGCCAGTTATTTTCGTTAACCTGTGATGCGGAATTTGATATGCTTCACTTGTCCAGATTTGGAACGGTGCTTGCTTCACGACCAGTAAGGGCCGCTCATTGTTTAACCTCCATTCAAGTTAGTATCTTCTGCTCTTGTTTGGGTTTCACAAGATCGTCTGATTACTGTTGTGATTATTCGTAAAATATTTTATGCCTTCCCTTCAAATTCTATCCAAGTTTCCTCTATATCTAACGTTTGTTTTTAATTTTTTGACTTAGAAGTTTTGTTAGTTATCTGTCAATGTGCCCATGCAGAAATATTGTCCCTATTCATTTGTCACGGAATTACTAACAACCTCAACAGTAACTTTGGGGCTTTTAATCTGTTGTCTTCATGGGAATAGGAAAGGCTATGATATGTTTCTTTCATTGGCAGATTCTTTGTTTCCTAGGCACACTTCTTCGCTAGCATTTTAAACAAGTAATGTATGGAAAGTTTGCAAAATCTTGTCCATGCCTATTGATTCAAGTTAATTCATGATTGTGCAGTTCTCTCCGACATCTGAACACTTGTTACTTGCCTATGGCCGTCGCCACAATTCACTTCTTAAGAGCATTGTCATCAATGGAGAGAATACGGTGCCTATTTACACCATTTTGGAGGTATAAGTTTATGGTTGTTCCATATTCAGTTTTGAGTTTCTGCTTTCATTCTGGGTTCAGTTCATCCCTTAATTGGCCATTTTTGTTGAAGTATAATAGGCCATTAGTTTTCTTTTCTATGGCGTGAATTAATTGTCTGCTATTGATGTATTTGGGTCATGCTTGTTTGATCCTATTGCAGCTAAATACCTTTTTTTTTTCCGCTATAGTTGGTAACTCTGAACTCTGTTCTGCTATCTTTTTATCAGATTGAATGTGTAACTATATGACATAAGATTGTGTTGTATATTAAATTTATTAGGTTCCGTTCTCCCCAGTGGATGTATCTGCTTTGAGCCCATTTCGTCTCTTTAATTCATTATATTGAATTTAAATGAACATGCTAGAAGGAATAATGCTCGACTCCCACCTACCAAATAGGATTGTAAAGTGGGAAAGTAACTAAATGATAAAACGTGTGCAAGGAGAAATGTGCGAAACAAAAAGTGGGAGAGATGCTGCGTCCTTTTTCCTGCAACAGAATTATCTCTTCTTTTGTATGAGTCCTCAAACGCGTGATCAGTAGAAATTCCAATTTCATTAATGCTTTTGGAAGAAATACGAGAATGGTATGCTCATCTGGTAGCTATTTGGCATGAGACATGATGAGGAAACTCAGAGCAGCGACCAGAATTGACCCAGTTAGATTGCTTTGTAATTTGAAATATTCTACAGTTACATCATCTTTGAAACAGCATTATAACGACATGAAATACTTGAGTTCAAACTGTGATGTACGTTGTTTGCAATTGTCTTGAAAAATGCATTTAGTGTTAGTGGTGTCAGCTTGTAAACATGTTACATTGGTTCCCCAGTGTCATAGATTATAGAAAAACATCTTTTATTGTTAACGTATCACATGAGCTTACAGTTTGGGCCAATCAAAGTCAATATCTCATGCATTATGCATATGTCCCGTGATTTTTTGCCTCTCTGAATTTTTAACTGTCAATTTTACCTGAGGTACCAAAACTTCCATTTCTTTTTGGAGTAACCAAATTCCGGAGTCCAAAATCTAAGATGTCATTCCTAATTTTTTACAAAGTCAAGATGGATATCTTGTTTGCATGCATAGCCTGAATAAGAAACTGGAAGCACAACTGGGGACATCATCCCTAGAGACATTACACTTCTAACTCCAATTCTTTTTCCAGAAAAAAAAAATATAATTTCATCAGTTTCAATCATCCATAACTTTCCTTCAAAGTGTCGTACTGCCCTGCCTCTCATCTCGCAACAATGACATATGATGTTCCCTAATTCTATGCAATGCGATGGTAATTACCGAAGATATCACAAAACAGGGTAAAGCAGACAAATTGTTACTTGGCACTGTGCCGAGTGGAAGGATGACATATTGCATCGGAAATGACAGTCACTGACATGATTGAGCTGCAAAAGAAGCAGCAGATGTTGCGGGAAAGAGGCGAAAGTGTCTTTTTATATTTTATATGCTTTACCTGGTGTTGTGCTTCCAGTTTCTTTTTATATTTTATATGCTTTACCTGGAAAGAGGCGAATGTTGGCCAGCACATAGGCAACACGAGCATAAAATGGAAGTAGCGGAAATGAGGATGTTAAGGTGGATGTGTGGTCATACAAGGATGGATAAGATAAGAAATGAAAATATTCGAAGAAAAGTTGGAGTAATATCGGTGGCAAATAAGATGAGAGACCATAGATCGAGATGGTTTGGGCATATTCTTCGAAGACCTCTAGATGCTCCGGTAAGAACAGAAGTCGTTACCGAGAGCATGACATAAAAAAAGGAAGAGGTCGGTCGAAACTTACCTAGGGAAAAGTAATAAAACAAGATTTAATGGAGTGGGAAATAGATTGGCGTACGGTTTGCCTTAGGACGTTGTGGAGGAAAACAATTAGAATTGTGGAGGGGCAAAATTCCTATGTTCTAAACTGTCTTTTCTAGTCTTTTTTCCTATATATTTTTATTTTTATATATTTATTTTTAGATAATTATTTCTTTCCCTCAATGGATCTTGCTTTTATTTTATTTATTTTTGGATTCATCAACTGCCGACATCAATTAGTTTGGGATAAAGGTGTTGTTGATGTTGATGCTTTACCTGGTGTTGCCATCTATTTCTGAAAACATATCAGCGGAGTGACTTCGATTGCTTGCAACACAGTTTATTGCATGTTAAATGGGAGTGATGTGTTTGTTCAATTTTGTACTTGCTAAAATCTGGCATAAAACTTATCCATATCTATAAAGCATACCCTCTTTTGGTTGATGAGCGAGATGATAAAATAATCCATACCGCCATGAGAAATGGTGTCGTATACACGAGTTTTTACTCTTGATCTCCATTTATCTTCTGGGAAATGCACGGTGGCTATTGTCACTCAGCTAACTATAATGGAAAAATCACCTAATCGCAGTGGCAGTGATATTTTGGTATTGGTTGCATGTAACGTTGGAGTAACCTTGTATTGCCTTAAAAATTAATGACATGAACTGTTGAGTGTTGCTTGATGAGCAGCTTTTCACAATCATATATATGTACATTTGAGACAGGTTAGTATCCATCTTGATTGTTTTGTTCGTATCACCCCTGTCATAAATTTGTTATCCATTACCTTGTATATGGCATGATATACCTGGCAGGTACGCTAAAAGCGTGTGTCATCATGTGAAGTGCTATTACGTACTGCCATGAGTTTATGCATTTCTCTCTCTCACTCATTTACTTTTACACAGGTCTACAGAGTTTCTGACATGGAACTTGTCAGAGTTCTTCCAAGTGCGGAAGATGAAGTCAATGTTGCATGCTTTCACCCTTCAGTTGGAGGTGGCCTCATTTATGGAACGAAGGTGAGTGCATGTGATCCAGGATGACTGAATGATCATGTGACTGGGCTTACACAAGCTTATCTTTTACATTTGCATTTCTTTGTCTGAAATTCAGGAAGGCAAGTTGAGGATTCTCCATTATGACAGCTCTCGTGGCTTGAATCTAAAGTCGTCTGGTTTTCTTGATGAAAACATGCCAGAGGTGAACAAAGATCTGTTCTTAATCAGTGTTTGCTTATGCATATACAGTTGTCCACGAAATAATGCCGGTCCTTTTGTTTATTGTCGAGCTTTTATTTGTAGAACTACTCTAGTATGTTCTTAATTGGATTTTTTTTTTTTTGTATGTGGTGATTGGGACAGAACTAAAGGAGCTTAAAAGACTACTAAACCCTACTTCAAGATGAGATAGGAAACTCTTAATTGTGATCCTAATATCCTAATTCTATTAAACTTCTAACTGTAATATTCAATTCCAAATGGGTACAAGGAACTTAGTAACATCCTAATGCGCTCCAAATTCTTAAAAAAGACTCCTAACTTAATAAGGGAAAAACCTCTAATCAAGGCATACAATCAGTTCTTGATCTGTCTCTCTTTTTCAAATGATGTTGCCACATATCACCATCATGGCTGTGTATATTGTTTGGAATGTATAGATGGGCAAATGTCAGTACTTTGATGTGTTCTTTTCTTTTGGTCCTACAGTGTTGGAACTGAGATTAGCTTTCACTCTCTTGCTTTTCAAATGTCTCTGGAAGGAAGTGTGCCCTCATCATACATTAACTTGGTTCTCTTAGTAGTTCTTGCATGATGTTCCCACCATTGTATCCATTGCTCTTGGTTACTTTATTAAACTGTTGAAGGTACTAGCTTTTCAGTATGTACTTGGGGAAGTTTTTGGTGGCCGGAGCTGAAAGAAGTTAATTATGCTATGCGGGAGAATCAGTGTATTTTGCATGTTTAGGTCGCTTTATGAGCTTATCTCATTGATTTTATTTTACAGGTGCAGACCTATGCTTTGGAATGTTAGTAGCCAACAACTGCAATATGTTTGTGATTTGTACTGCTCAACCTTGAAGGTTAGTTTTTTTGAAGTTTCTGTAGTTAGGCATAATTCCCAGTTGTTGGTCAAGATTATTTTATTATCATGATAGGTTATTTGGTGATATTGATGTGTCTGACGGTGTTGAGGTTGCAACTAGAGTTTTGGATTGGCATAGCCAATGAGGTGACTAGTGAGTAATCTGCTTTTGTACTCAAAAAAGCAGCTGGCTTGCATGAATAGCCCAAAAATGGAGAAGCGATGCACATATTATGTTGAAATGAATTTTGATCTCCTTTGGATATATATTTATTTTTTTTCCCTTTGGTCCAATCAGCTGTAACTGTTCCGTGTAATGTTGAAGTGCTATTTTGAGTACTTGCCTCCATGGAAACATGTAGCCTGTGTGTCGTTTTAGGAGGTAATAATTGGATTTGGCTTTAGCACAGTGTACACTATGTTCTCAATAAAGTTAATAAGAAAACTGGGATATTTTCTTGCCAAAATAAAAAGATTTCTAGCCCAGTTCGGAAGTGGCACCAGGTCTCTTGTTGGGCTCAGGGTTGAAGTTTCTTCTCTGGGGGCACTTTTTTGAAGCATATTGCACCAAAACGGGGAAAAAGTTCCTAGTGTTTACTATGTTCTCAGATGCTGATTTGAGTTGTTACTATCTGATAATTTTGTGGATAAGATGATGCAACCTCATGTTTAATTCCAATGCAGATCTTGGGTCGAATGCAGCTGTATCTATATCTCCACAACCGTAGACCCATCTGTAGCCAGGCTCTTGGTTCCTCGATCAATTAGTAGTTAAAGGCAATTCTGTACCAACTACGATTCTTTGCTGTTTGTGAGGATGTATGTTATCAATCGCAAGAGCATTAGGAAGTTCATCTAACTTGAGATAGATGGGTTAGTGCAAGTCAGAAGTGTCAGGATTCGTGTTGTATATTTGTTTGTCCGCTTTGATATTTACGGATTTTTGTAAAAAGGAAAAAAAAAAAGGAGAGAAAAGGAGAAAATTGATGGATGGAAGTTTTAACCTTGGGAGATTTGCCGGGTTCTGTTGTTTCTCATCTTTGTAAGGATGCTGTTTATAATCAAATGAAAAGTATGTCTCTCATTTGTTGTTGTGCAATTGGCTTTCTTCTCACAAGATGAGCCCCGATGTGTCTTTTGCATTATTGCTGTACTGAAACCTTAGTGCTTTCCTATCGTTGAGCAAATCTGTGTGATACCTATAGAAGTCAGATTTCAGGGTCCCTGTCTATACGTGAAAATGATTTACCTTGGAGTTACCACTAGAAAATGATGATAAGACAACTTCATAATCAATTGCTACCTTGCTAGTATTCAATACCTCGTCTCTTCTTTCTCATTTGGGCCCTTTATCAATCCTCGTGAGTCAGTATAAAGCAAAACTCCATATTCTATCGAATTGAGAAGCAAAACTCCATATTCTATTGAATTGAGAAGGATTCCTAGTAGGCTCGCTTTCTCAATGGTTGGTCCTATTGCTACTGCTTCGATTCACCAAATTTGCCCCTTTGATGCTTTATTAAAGGAGAATCTCGGGAAATTCCTTCCAAAGAGCTGATTGACCTAAGCTAAGACTCAAGGCCATTCTTCAATGCCAAGTGGTGTGAGCGAGTGAGCTCGAGAAGTTCACTTTTTTAGTTGCTTTTCTAGGGAAGGAGGGAGGTTTTTCTAGAGCCGGTTCGACAGCAAAGGCTGACACCAAGACTAACAAATCCAATTGAAATTTTTTGAATTTTTATTTGTTCGAGTATGTAAATAAATCGCAAACAGGGTCCAAGTAATAAATGCCCAAGTTTCCTGTGGTCCCAATTTCAATATGACCCTCATGCCTTATTAGCCAATACTACTTTCGAGAGAATACCTTTGGTTAAAAAGTTTAATCCGAGACTAATAATATGATAACTCCATCGATCTAATTGTTTAATCGGTTGAGTCCTGTAATAATTTTGAGAAGCAAAAAAAGAGGTGTTTAGTAAAATATTGCTTCTTTCATTCATGTATTGGATCTCGACAAAGGAAAATGACTCATTTAAAAAATTATTTTTTTTACTAAAAAACCTTGATGGCTTTTCGCAATGTAATGACTAAGAGGGCTACCGATAATATTGATCCACATAAAAGAGCCGCGTGGCCGAATATCATCATATTTGCATGCATCAACCAATGGGATGGGAGAGCAGGAACTACTTTTTTGGATTGTTGCATTTCAATTAAAAGACCTGAAGTAGCAAAGCCTTGGGTAAAAGTAGTGCTTGGCGCGGTTATTGCACTTAAATAATTTTTATGTTTTTTAAAATACGGAAACAAATGAATAACGGAGAAACTCCATGAAATGTCGGTGTCCGATCCGGTTTTGAGGAATTTGTCGAAGCTCCCACCTTGTGATGAATCTACACCAAAAATTTCGGGTCGGGGCATTTGGGTTTTTTGATCCAGATTGATCCTCGGATGCTGAAGTTAGGAGGATAGGAATGCGCACCATGTGCAAGGAGTGACTAAGAAGCAGCAGCTTTAATTGGTGAAGATATAGGCCGTCCATTATCGGTCTACAGGTGGATAGTTGTTACATCGATGATGATTTGCCTGAGCATGTGAGCATGAATCTCACGTCGTCGACCTCAATCTCCATTTCAAGCTCTTCCTACCCCCATGCCAAGAACCGCAGCCCGTCCTTGGCAACCTTGTTGGCTTCCTCTGGAACCGCCACCGCTTCCACGACTGGGTCACCGACATGCTGTCGCGGACCCGTGATTGACCCGTTGATCGCCCGCCACGAGTCCACCACTAGGTCGCTCAAGCAGTTCATCTCTGAGACTGTCAGCCACGAGATCTCCCACCGCATCCTCCCCTTCCTCTCCTGAGCCTGCGACGAGGGCAGAGTCATCCACCTCCAGTTGGCATTGCAGAGGTTCACCTTCCGCAAGATGGAGGTGTTCATGGAAAAGAGAAGTTGAGTGAAAAAGGGTTTCCCGAAAAATCTGAAATGTGACACGTGTCAATCAATAAATGCAGTGATTCATTGCTGACTTGGCAAGTAGGGTATGCTCAACCCTTCATATCACTCTCAATCTTCATTTTCTCTCATTTGAGCCATTAATCACGACCCTAACCGACAATCATGAAACCAATTTTTACGCGTGTTCATTTCTTAGGTTCATTCAAGGCGGAATTGAGAGTTGCTAACTCGACAAGATTTCAACTATTTTCGACCACACGAGCTCCCAATCCATGAGTCTTTATGCAAAACACACGATGATAGTGTGCGGATATACGGTTGAGATTGTTTCTGTCTCTCGACAATCTTGTTAGGAAAGCATTTTCCTTTTCCAAAATTGTTCCAGCCATCGGGGTTTTGTTGTTTTGCCAAACGGCCTAATCCTGTCCGTCCAATTTCACTTATTTAGGATTTGTTTTACTCAGGTAAGTTCTTCACCTTTAAATTTGTATTGTCAACGAACCCTAACCCCTCCCAAATCCATTTGAAGGGTATGGACAAGGCGACCAACGCTCGGACCCGTCCGGGTGTCGTCCTTCGCAAACATCCACCACCACAAAAGCATGGAACACCTTCATAGTCGAACGTCTCAGCCGTTTGCTGCAGAAACCCCCATGCGCTGCCCCAATGATTGACATGATCATGCTTAAGACCTCCAGTTTTGTGGGACGTCGCCCTCATTAGTTGCTGCTCTTCTGTTGGCGATTCCATCTCTCCTCCATTGCCTTTCTCTGGCAATGTTTCCTATATTTTGGAAACTGTTCCAAGACCCTGTATTTTTTACTGCTAAATGATGAGGTATCTCTCGTTTGTTCTATCAATAAGAAGCTCATGAATAATAGTTGCTTGTGAAACTTTCGGTATTAAAAGGATAAGGTATATTACGTTTGCTATTATCGATGATTTTCATGATCGGAGCGGAGAGCAGGTTGCCTCATAGTAACTCATACAATAAGGGATTGCTCAAATGATAAGCGTGTTCGTTCTTCTCGCTCAAGGATTGGGTTCGAATCATTACACTTGAATTTTCTCTTGGGACTATCTCACACATAATTACCCAGTGTGTGTGGGGTAAGAGGACGGACACACCCGATTTGGATTAGACGCGTGATCAATAAGTCTCGAAAAACGAAAAAAAAATCTCATTATTTTTTTTTGTGTGATTGCCACGAGTAATTTGTGATAAAACTTAATGCATATTAAATTAAGAATGAAAATAAAGCAAATAAGTTGGAACAATTAACTAGGCATCAAGGGTTTTTAACTTAGGAACTTGTTGAGGTCATTTGTTCATATAAATCCTCTCCCAAGTGTTCTAAAATGGTTTCTAGGTAATCGAGCATCTACGATCGAATCCCATGCCTGGTACTCTCTGGTCCTCTGCCTCCAATTCCTTTACTAGCAAGACCATATGCTTGTTGATAATAATATTAATGATTGGTTTTTGCTCATATACATTAGTGATTTCAAAAGGTTGAAAAAGCATCAAATGTAAGATATTTAAGAATTATGGTTTGAGTGACCCTCTTTCTTGCTTTTAAATCACAATAATATCGAGAAGCTAACATAATTCTTGCTCATTTATAGCGAGATATGTCGACGGTTCTCTTCTGTTGCATAATGATAGGCAAGAAACGCTTTTTGGCGATGAAAATTTTGAATTCCGTCGTAAAAAGGGTAGGATTTATTCCGCCCGGGTACTTTGCAAAGAAATTTTTTATTTACGTTTGAAATTTTCAAAGAAATTATTTTGAATATGCAATTAGAATTCATCACTAGTATATTATCCGAAATTGATACTAGTGAAATTTTTACTATAAAAAATTAATAAAATTAAAATCAACAGTACCTAAAATTTTAAAACTTATTTATCATTTAAAATTAGTTTACTTACTATTCGAAATTAAGAACTTACTCATATATTTAAGTTATTACTACTTACAAACATAATAAAATTATATATGTGAAATGAATGCAATTGTTATTCATAAGGGTTTGTACCACGAAAAATCCCAAACCTGGTACACTTGTAACAAATTTACCAAGAACTAATTTTTAGACAAGCAAAAAATTTTAAATCGGTACACTTGTGACTAACTTATCCCAAATTAGTACACATATGACAAATTTACCCTCCATTAGTTTTCCTTAAATTAAACCCGTCAAATTGCTAAGTTAGATGACACGTGACGGTTGACGAGTTTATCAATTTGGGATTTTTACTCTCCGTTTGTCACGGGTGTACCAATTTGGAGTTTTTCGTAGTATTAACTCAATTTTACGCAAATTAACGAAAGGTATATTTATTACAAATTTAGCAATTTGGGGTAAATTTGTCACAAGTATACCGGCTTGGGGTAAATTTATCACATGTATACTATTTTGAAATTTTTGATGATCAAAAAACTAATTTGGGATAAATTTGTCACGGGTGTACTAATTTAAAGTTTTTCATGGTATTAATCTTATTTATAACATGTAGATGTTCGTGCTTTTCAATATAATGTCCAAGTAACATATTTCCTGTCAACTACAAAATTGATATAGTATATTCCACTTATAGAAAACGATTGTAATTATCAACAAAATTAGTTCATTATCATTATGTTTTTAATTATGTGACTCGTGTTTAACGTTACTCCCACGTCAGCTATCATGATGCTTCGGTTGAATTAAATTGGCAACCCTTCAACCCTAGTTTGCCCTAAGTAATGTGGATAGTTTGGTTGACGACTCACTTGTTTAGTAACTGTGGTGCTTACTTAGTACGTTCCAGTAATACGATTTAAAGTAAATTAACCTGGCGCCTTCAATAATTTACTGACCTTAATTATTTATGATCAATAGACATGAAAGGTGATCAATTTTGTACTAATGTTACGAAATTAGTATTTCCTGGCAGTGACTTTGACAACGACGGAGACATTTCCAGTGCTATAAGCTAACGTTTATTGTCACAACGAAAACGAATTACCAACGGCCACGACAATTTGACCATCGAATGAAGTTTGTTGTGGCTACAGATCATACTTTATAGCCACGAACGAACTTTGTCGCTAAAGATGGCAAAAATTATATATATATAAAAAAAAAAGTCCTCAATTTATTGTAATTGTATCAATTCAGTTTTAATTTTTTTTTTTTGGCCAGTAAAGTCCTAAATTTTTTGTATTTGTGTCAATTCGGTTTATCCAACTAATTTTAACCGAAAATCCCTAACATGGACCTTGACCGTCTATCGTGGCGTGGCCGATGCGATATATCAACACCGTCAATCGCCAGCCACGGATTCGCGTTCAAGCAGTTCTTCTCGGAGATCGTCAGCCACGAGATCTCTGACCCCATCCTCCCCTTTACTCTCCGAAGCTTCCGACGAGGGCTGAGTCGTCGACCTCCAGGAGGCGTTGCAGAGATTCACCTTTGGCAAGGCGGGGGGTTGTTTGTGGAAAAGAGAAGTTGAGTGAAAAAAGGGTTTTCTGAAAAATTTGAAGTGTGACACGTGTCGAACAATGAATATGGTGATTGAGCCATTGATTACGACACTAACCGTCAAACATGAAGTCACTTTTTCCGCGCCTTCATTTCATACGTCCCAAATCCATCTGAGGAGTATGGCCAAGGTCCGGGAGTCATCCCTCGCGAACAGGACCTAGACAAGAAGACATTGGACGACGTCCGTGGCCGCGCCGCTCGATGCAAAGAAGAGCGAGCTGTCCCCAGAGGTTGTCCGAAAGCCATCCTTCTTGTCACTGCCGGCCCTCGTCCCAAGAGGGACATCGCCTTGCTCATGCATGGCGGCGCTCAGATCATGCATTGTGAAGCAAATGCACCAGCAGCAGGATCTGCAAATTCATCTAACATTGGCGCGGTTAATGGAATCTTTTATCATCAGGAGTCGAGCACTCGTCATCCGGGGGCACCACAGCTAAAATGTAACCCTCCTTCCTTTCACATTATCTTACATGACCGGCTGCGGTATCCGCCATTGAAAGAGCAGAATAAGAAAAACAATCAGTTGGCATCGTCCACCACCTCAGAGCATGGAAAACGAAAAAGAAGAACTGAAGCGCAACGTCTTCAAAGTCGAATGCCTCAGCGGATTCATTGGACTCCATCTGTATCACCTGTGTTTACTTATCAAGCTTAATATGAACTTATGAATGGTAATTACTTGTGAAACTTCCGTTAGTAATGGATAATGGACATTAACTTTGCTATTACCAATGATTTTCTTGATTGGAACGGAGAGCTGCCTCCCAATAATTCATACTATGATCTGGGTTGTTCAAATGATAAGCGTGTTCGTTCTTCTCGTTCAATGATTAGGTTCGAATCACTACACTTGAGTATTCCCTTGGGGCCACCCTAGGAGCACAGTATGTGTGTCTCAGATAATTATTTGGTATGTGCGGGACAAGAGGATTGCCACACCCGATATGAATCAGGCGTGTGATCAACAAGTCTCAAACATCCCATGATTTTTTTAAAAAGAAAACTCATTAATTTTGCTTGTATGATTGCCACGAGCAGTTTGTGATAAAACTTAATATTTATTAATTTAAAATTAAATTAACATAGTAATTTAGAACAATTAATTAGGCGTCATGGGTTTTTAACTTAGGAACTTGATAACACGTGTTCATATAAATCCTCTACAAAGTGTCCTAAGGGTCTCTGGATAGTCGGGCCTCCACGCTGATCCCCTAGATGACAAAAATAATATATTATATATACTACAACGCATATTTCATTCAACCAAACTCATCACGAAAATAAATTTTTACAGATAATATATCTACTTAATTTAAGACTACAACAACATTAATGATTTTCTTTTAATGTTGTACGGAGTTTCGGAGAACCAACCCCATTGAAATTCTCGAGGCCCAGTCCCCCAGGCTTCCCCTTTATAATGTCCCCGTGCTCTCTCCCTTTATCGGCGAACGCATGCCCGCATTGGCAATAATATTTATGATTTAGATGGTTGAAAATATATCAAAATGTAAGATGTTCAAGATTTATGGTTTAATCAATCCTGTTTCTTGCTTTTATGTCACAATAATATGGAGAAGCTAACATAATTCTCACTTATTTATAGCGAGATATGGCGACGGTTTTCTTCTATTCCCGATCGAATAGGCAAGAAAAGCTTTTTGGCAATGAAAGTTTTGAATTAGGTTGCCAAAAGGATAGGATTTTTCCCGCCTAGGTATTTTGTGATTTTTTTTTTTATGTTTGCCTCGCTAATATTCAAAGAAAATGTACTAAATTTAATGTTAGAGTTATGAATATTATATTATCCGAAATTAAAACTAATATCATTAGATATACTATAAAAAAGTATAGAATTAAAGATAACACTACCTAAAATGGTAACACTAAGTATCTTTTAAAATTAGTTTGTACTTACCATTCGAAATTAATAACTTATGTATTGAAGTTATTACTACTTACTAAACATTGTATACTTATGTACGTAAAATGGGTGTGATTGTTATTTACAACATGTAGTTGTTCATGCTTTTAAACATATACTCCAAGTAACATATATTCTGTCAACATACAAAATTCATTTAACATATTTCATATATTAAGAAAAATTACTAAACAAGTCCTAAACCTATATCAATTGTGCCAATTTAGTCTTAACCTTCTTCTTTTTTTCTGCCGATTGAGTCTTAAACCTTTTAAAATTGTACCAATTCAATCCATTTGGTGGCCGGTATTGGCGTGTCCATTTTTTTTTTTAATATTTTGCTATTTTTTGAATTTTTAATTTAATTTTTTTTTTTGGGGTTTGGGTGATGGTAGCATCCTGCCGGCCCAAGCCCTAAAAAATAACAAAAAGAAAATTTATTAAAGTAATAAAATTATTATTAAAGAATTTGAAAAATATTAGAATATTACTAAAAAAATTCTACCTCGGCGTCTGCGGCACCATGTCAATGTCGGCCAGCTAAATGGACGATTATTATAAGTTTATGACTTTTTCACTAATTCCCCCAATGAATTGTGGATAATGATTGCAATTGTCAGCCAGATTAGTTAATTCTTATTATGTAAATAACTATATGACTCGTGTTTAACGTCGCCCCCATGTCAGCTATCGTGATGCTTCGGTTGTACTAAATTGGCAACCCTTCGATCCTAGTTTACACTAAGTAATCTGGTCAATTTGGTTGACGACTCACTTGTTCCATAACTGTGGTGATTAATGTATTCGTCCTAAGAATATAATTCAAAATTAATTAACCTTGCGCCTTCTATAATTTGCTAACGTCAGTTGTTTGTGGTCAATAGACATGACATGTGATCAATTTTGTACTAGTGTTGCAAAATTAGTATTTCCTGGCATTGAATTTGACAATGACAAAGACATTTCCAGTGCCATAAGTTTCGCTTATTGTCACCAAGAAAATGAATTACCAATGGCCACAACAATTTGACCATCGAGTGACCTACTACCATGAACATTCGCCACGAAATAAGGGTCCATTTGGTTAATGAAAAATTGAATGAGTTGAAAAATATTTCTTAAATTGACTAATTATTTCAAGCAAGTAGAACCAAGCATTCTTATAAAAATATCTTCCAAATTATTCATTTTTCGTGAAACAAATGGAGCCTAAATTTTTCGCTGCCTTGTATGTAATCTGCAGCCATGTAAGCAGTTTCATTTTTAGTCACAGAAATTTATTTTTGAAGTTAAATATGGGACAAAGTGTCTAGAAGAATTTGCCACGATCATTAATTCGCGGCCACAATAATTTTTTTTAAAGAACGTATTAATTAAGTAATGTTGCAGTTCGGATCGGATGCTGCATAATCTTAGCTAAATATTTAGTGCACCATCAAATTTCTTCAACACTGAAGTTCAAAACCTATCATTTCCCCCAGTAATTAGACCTTCGCACGGTTTTCTAATATAATCTGTTTAGTTAATTTTTCCTCTGCCTTCAAGTTAGCCAAGAGGAACAAGACAACATCGCGGCTCCACAATACCATTATACGACACAAATGATCTTTGAACTTTGGTTAATATGTAATATGGTCCATGAACTTTAAATTCGTTCAATATGGTCCATAGATTTTAGCCCAATATGCCATATTATCCTCGAACTTTATATTTGTTTCAACGCAATTCCCGAACTTCGATATATGTTCAATTTAGACCAGAGACTAGAAGAAAATGGTCAATGTTATCATTCAATTAATTCACGTACAAAGATAAAACTAAATACATTCATCTAGTTTGAAAGCTAGATTGAACATAAACCAAAAGTTTGGCGAATGTATTAAATAAATTAAAAGTTCGACATTATACATTAAAATAAAATTCGGAGACTACATTGAACAAATTAAAAATTTGAATACCACACCACATATTGAGTGAGATTTCAAGGGCAAGTAATGATTAATGGCGTTAAGAATATAGAGTCCCTGATGATAATTCATTCTAAGTTACAAATTCCAGCTGGGTATAGTGTGCGATCCATTTCATAATAGCTACACAAAATCAGAAAAAAAAAAAAAAAAAAAGCCACATGAAATTGATTAATTATTCTCTAAAAGTCTCTCTAGCATCAACCAAGCACAGGAACACCACTATAATCGGTTAGTGCGGAAACATTATTGCGTCCGACCTCGGCCTTCGCATTGCTTCTTCCGCTGCTTCTTGTCGTGAACGATCCCTCTGGCCTTGGCCTGCGCATCCCTCACCTCCCTCAGGTAAACCCTCACCACAAGCGCGCCGAACGGGTTCGCCTCCGGGTCCCCGCCGCTCTCCTCGAAGGAGACCCTGAGCGGTCCCATGACCGCGTCGAGGCTACCCCAGGCCTGCCGCAGCGGGCACCAGCACGCCGGCGACGGCTGTGGGCACCCGAACAAGGGGCAGCCCTCGGCGTGGACCTTGGTCTTCCTGAACTGGTCGAGGTGCCTGAGGAACTCGAGCACGTGCATGCCGCTGCAACGCGACAGAAGCAGCGGTGGCCCGTGATCGCGCAGGTACTGCTGGAAGGCCCTCCAGTCGCGCCGCTTCTGCGACCCGTAGCCGCACAGGGCGGGCGGCAGCAACACTGGCGGAGGATATGTGAACGACTGGTGGAGATCGGATCTTGCAGAGGCGGGGGCGGCGGAGGTCGTGGCGATGGAGTTGCACCGGCTGCTCAACGCCGCGGCTGCTGCAGCGGCTACGGCGGCCGACCTGTTGAGATAATCAATATGAGTGGGATATTCTCTCTCTCTCTCTCTCTCTCTCTCTCTCTGTGCTTAAGGATTGTGAGAAGCAAGAGTTGGCATCAGAAGAGATGATGACATGATGAGGAAGGAGAATTCATGGAGTTCTGCTTCAAAAGGGTAGAGAAGGAGATTCCCTTTTCCGATCTTGACTACTCTGTTCAGCTCAGTGGAGACAATAGTTAGATGAGTGTGCGGAAGGGCGGAGGTGGAGAGAGCGCGGAGGGTCCTAGGTTGGAACGAAAAATCTTGGGTAGATCTCGTCCTAAGAAGACAATTGCTACGTGAGCTTAGTTGCTCCGACGACCTGTCTTTCGTCATCCTTTTCCATTAACGGGCTACAAACATAATTAGCACAAATAATTTTTTAATCAAGTTTACACGTTAGTGGTACTTGCAATTGCAACCTATTCATTATGAGACCTTTTTTTTTTTTTCTGTGATTAGGTATGGAACAAATGGTAAGCGATTCCAAATAGGTGGGAGAGAGGGCCTATGATTCCGTCTCATGTCGAGTGATATTTATGTCTTGTGAATATAACGTGTTTAGCAGCCGAATGAAAACTGAGATTTTCAGATTTTTGCACGGATGTTGCCTATGGTGATTATTTCTCGCAAGCCCCATATGACCCTGCGCCTAGCCTATGACGTCGTGTCAATGTCCCAAATGAGCTCAATGTCACCTTGGAGACCTCCCAAATGACCGCGGAGGAGATGTCGCGCCTCTGGATCTAGAGGCTTGTCAATGGCAACGAGCCGGAGCTCGAATCTCTACGCCGAGCTTCGTCATAAGCGACGAGCTCGACTCCAAGCCCATATGCTACAATGGTCAAAAACATGGTGGCAGCGGCGACAATTTCAGAAGGGGGTTAACGAGAGAGAGAGAGAGAGAAAGTGGATGGGATGGGGATGTGATCCATGTATGTATCTCATACGATATTACTCACCAACATCATGTGAAATGGAAAGATCTTCATTTAGAACAGAGAACTAAAAAAATCATTTCCGCTCAAAAATTATTCCCTCAAATAGAATTATTACCAAACATACTCTTAAAATATTATTTACCTCTAAATCTAGAGGTTTGTCAATGGCAACGACCTGGAGCTCGAAGCTCCTTGCGACGAGCTTGACTATGGTGGTGGCGGCAATTAGGGAAGGGGATTGAGAGAGAGAGATGGATGGGATAGGGACGGGACACATGTATCCCATACGAAATTACTCTCCAACTCCATATGGAACAGAAATATCTTCATTTGTAACAGAATATATCATTAATGCACGTGATAAAATAATATGATATCGTGAGTTTCAAATTAGAGATATGAAAATAAAACATGATTGGCGACTCTCACTTGGGCACCGTCTATTTAGCAAAAAAAAAAATAATTGATAAAATATTTTTCTACTAGTAATTTCTTATATAGTTTAAATATTATCAACAACTAAATATTTTGGTGAAAAGTAAAAAATATTTTTGTTTTATTCATTTTTTTTTTTGCAATGGACTTAAATAATATTTTTTGAACAATACTTTTCAGTTTATTCTCTTTTCATCAAATAAACGTATCCTTAAATCGTCCTCCGGATCAACTAATGGATCTTTCTTTCTCTAACGTACACGACAAAGATTTAATCATAGTTAGCAACATGCGGCGCAGATGACAACATGTGGGACTAGGAAAGTTATGAGCCATAGATTATGTGTGAAGGTGGACGAGGGAGACAAGAGAGGGACCCACGCATAGACTGGGACAAGGACAAAACCCAGGTCCTGAAGTGACGACAGCTCGGATGTCACATCATGTCATCAAACGTCACCACCAATCATTGTGTTTTTTTTTTTGCCCTGGAGGCAGCTCTTTTTACTGCCTTCTTTAGTAATATCCGCTACTTCATCCAGACTTGTAAAAAGAAATATTAGGCTGTATAGACAATAGATCAGTCCGACGGATGAGCGAAATCAGATCGAACGTATTTCATTTAGATTCCCAAAACACTTTTATATTTAATTAAATTTAAAAATTCATATTCAAATCGATGTAAAAGTACCAAATGAAAGATACGGGAGCGAATAAAAAGAGATATATATAAGTGAATTGAGTCTTTTTTCTTATTTATTGAATATAATTAATTTATATAAAAGAATTTTTTTTAGCTTTTTTATACTAATTTTTTTAGCTTATTTCAATTTATTTTAAGTAAAGTTTTTATTTCAAAAATTTTCTGTTACTTTTTGAAAATCTAATTTTATTTTTCAATTTTGTTTCTAAATTTTAAAGTCCACGTGGAAGCCCACGGTTCAGTTCTTAAAAAAAATTCCATTTAAAATTTAATTAAAAATATCACGTATTGAGAATGGCCGTAATTTTTCACCGGATGCACTATAGTGATCCTTTTGTTTTCGACTTAATACTTAAGTGATCCGATTGAATTTTTTAGTACCAAAGCGATCTCCGTAAATAATTTTTGGCACTAAAAGTGTTCTTTTCCCCATTGAATGGCCTGCAACAAACATCTACCATCCAAAGTTAAGAGCAGTTTAGTATTTATCCTCTGAAAGGACAAAACAGAAAGAAAGGAAGAAGCCAACTTTGTAAAAACAACAATATGGAAGCACTAGGGAAGATAAAATGCTAAAGAAGAACCTATAAAAAGTAGATTAAATAAGATAAGAACATAATGAAATGTGATGCTGACACAATTGCAAATTCGCAAAAAATGAGAAGATACTTCTTGGATGCTATAGCCTATTGAACTTCATTCTCAACAGCAACCATTAACTTTGGGCTGACTTGATGCTTACATATCCCCAGCTCAAAAACCTCAGTAGAGTCTTTCTGCTACTATTTATCATTTTAGCGCTTCAAATATGTATCCATGTAATTGTTGGCACAATTAGATGCAAGGTAAAGATTGGCTAAATGACAGAGGCATGTGAGAGGTTGTTATTCCGAGGAAAAACAAGCCCTTGGTTCAAAACCTAGGCCATTGCCAGTTTAATTGCTCTGCAAAACCAGGTCAATGCCGTTTCCAATCCAGTTTTAGATCCCAAACTGTTACAAGTACCGAAATGGACGGAACCGTGAACTTGCGGAACCGGTCATGCCGTTTTACTTAGATCCCAAACCGTCCAAGCCAAATGGCGATCGTCGGTTGAATCGACATACAGGTTTGATTTTGAAAGAGAACGTATAGGCTCAAGAAGAGTAATAAACTCTTCATCTCTTCCAAACCCATATAAAGGCTTCTCTTGTACATTTTTACATACTATTTTATATACAAAAGAAGCATTTATATAGGCTTGGAAGATGGAAAGAGTTTAGTCCCCTTCCCTATGTGGAACAAAAGGTTAAAGCCTTTATATAGACTTGAAAGATGTGAAGAGTTTAGTACTCTTTCTATGTGGGACAAAAGGTTGAAGTATAAGCCTATATGTTCTAACAGAATTTACTCCATTAAGAAGACCACACTGGAAGATAAAATTCTTTAGATGAAGAAAACCATGCAAATATTCGTATGCGTAATCTCAACCTAAGTTTTGAACGGCCATATGAGATGCATTACCATATCGAAAGATTAGGGTAGCAGTTTAGTTCAGTCTGGATGCCAAACCAAACCAAACCTCATCAATACAATTCAAAGACAAAATTGAAACTAGACCAAACCTACCTATCGTTTGGAACCAAACCATTTTTTCTGACTTTTGTGTTCGTCTTTTTCTTTTTTGGGGTAGAAGCCAAACATTATACTCATCACATATCAAAGACAAGAGTGAAAACACGAGCAATTTTATATCATAAGAGATAGACCATCCTATGAAAATTTGCATAAGTAATCAGGTTTGTTTGGTTCCAAAAAGCCGACCCAAAACTGAATTACGAAAAGTGATTAGGTTTGGTTTGTGATCCATTCTGGAAAATGCAAACGACCTGTTGAATATCATCAGACCAATGCTTTTTAGATTGAAAATCAATGAAACATGGTTAACCCAGTTTTAGACCCCTCATGATTATGCTCTTTCCTCAGTTAACAAGAACATCGGATCCACCTCCGATTTTGCAGTCATTACCTAAAACATTATGTACGACTCGTGATTAACAACATCTAAAACAAAGTAACATATCATACGTTCATGTGATGATTTGCTAGTGACTCTAGTACTCAAGTAATTCATTTGATCTCAATGCCACCTTATATGCCTAAATGGTAGAGTTGTATGAAGATATGCTTATGGATCTTCTACTACCAAAGAATGCCAGGTGCTCGAAATTGGACATAAAGAAAGACTCAAAGGCAAGTAAAAAATATGTGAATTTGGTTGGTTAATTTGATTATCTTTTGATGGAGTTAGAGGTAATTTTGTTACTAAGTAATGTGGCTAATTTGGTTGACGACTCACTTGTTCCGTAACTGGGGTGCTTACTTTTATTCGTCCAAATAATGTAATTCAAAATTAATTAACCTTGCGCCTTCGGTAATTTGCTAACGTTAATTACTTACAATCGATAGACATGGAATGTGATCAATTTTGTACTAGTGTTACGGAATTAGTGTTTCCTGGCAGTGAATTTGACAACGACAGAGACATTTTCAGTGACATAAATTTCTTCTGTTGTCACATAGAAGATGAATTACCAACGGCCACGACAATTTGACCATCCAATGAGACTCGTGGCTACAGATCATTATCATTTTCAACGAACCGACGCGGTCGCTGAAGACAACCTGACCTACTGCCATCGACGTTCTTCTAACCTATCACCCCCAACATGCCGCCACAATAAAGCTTTCCGTAACAACATATTTGACACGATGTTCCAAAAGTAAGTTCTGTCGCAACAGGTCCTAATTTTATTTTTTTTGGTCGAAACAAGTCTTAACATTCCTCACCAACGATATTTTCATGTTTATATATGAGATATTCTGATACGAAACATTCACCATGAAATTATTGCCCGTGGCTGAAATCAATTTAAATTCATATCGTTAGCCGCGAAACAGAACAATGCCTGGCTAACAGTGAAATCTGCGCGACCCCAGTTATTTTTCTTCGTGGTAACATGTCTAATTTACTACCACGTGAATTATTTTCTCGGCCACAAAGGAGACCTATTGCGACAAGTAAGCAATACCTTCAGCCACGAAAATTGCATTTCGAGGCTGTCTTCCTTCAGAATTCATGTAGTTATTATTTGACTCTCGTTGAAAACCACTTAATTAATAACTTGAATTCAAGAAAATTCGACTACGAAAATATAAAAGTATTTATTTGCGAACTCACTTAATTTCAAAGTTCAAGCAACAAATTTCGATGAAATTTTGGAGAGATGTTTTCTCAATTCCTTCTCCATAACTTCTCTTTGATATCGGAAAACCCTCTATAATATGTCTCAACCTTTTATCAAACTCTCGTTCACATAATCAACGATTGGTGATTTATCCAAGAATAAGGAACATAAAATATATCCATCAAAATGGACATATTTAGACATAAATTGTTGTCGATAATGAAAATTCCATTGACTAATTATTTCAAAGGATGCAAATAATTTTTTTCGATTTTTTTTCAAAGCATTATTTTTTCGCAGGAGCCTCAACGTAAAACCTATCATTTTCCTCTGTAATTAAACCTCTGCAAGATTTCATAATGTAAACAGATGCATCAGTTCCTTTTCCTCTGCCTTTCAGATTACCCAAGAGGGCCTAGACAACATGGCACCAAAAAATAAATTATTTATAAAAATATTTTTTCAAAATACAATGACTTATATTACTTATGAAATGAATAATATTTTCATTGTCAACGAAAACATTAAGATACAAATTATTGTCAATAACGAACACGTTTTCTATTAACTAATTATCTCAAGTGATTCAAAAGATCATTTAAAAAGAAAAATATATTTTAAGTTATTTATTTTTAGTAAAACAATCTAATCTTAAGGTACATATTCTCATTACATAGACATGTAAGGGTGCCAAACACATTAAATTACTCCATCTACCTAACCATACACACATTCTACATGTACATACGCACATATTAGATGTTGCTCGCTTTGATATCTCGACAAGAAAAATTCAATGGTTGAAATTCATTGAGATGCAAAATGATGTATCGTGTGCTCGATCCATCTAGTAATAGCTACACAAGATCAGAAGCAAAAAAAAAGGCCACATGAAATTGATTATTATTTTTGAAAATTCTCTCTAGCATCAATCAAGCAGTCGAACACAACTATAATCGTTAGTGCGGAAACATTATTGCGGCCGACCTCGGCTCTTCGCATTGCTTCTTCCGCTGCTTCATGTCGCGAACGATCCCTCTGGCCTTGACCTGCGCATCCCTCACATCCCTCAGGTACACCCTCACCGCCCGCGCCCCGAACGGGTTCACCTCCGGGTCCCCGCCGCTCTCCTCGAAGGCAGCCAGCAGCCGCCCCACGACCGCGTCGAGGCTCTCCCAGGCCTGCCGCAGCGGGCATGGGCACGGGCACGCCAGCGACGTCTGCGGGCATCCGAACAAGGGGCAGCCCTCGGCGTGGACCTTGGTCTTCCCGAACTGGTCGAGGTGCCTGAGGAACTCGAGCACGTGCGCGGCGCTGCACCGCGACAGAAGCAGCGGCGGCCGGTGGTCGCGCAGGTACTGCTGGAACGCGCCCCAGTCGCGCCGCTTCTGCAACTCGTAGCGGCTCAGGGCTGGCGGCAGCAACACTGGCGGAGGATATGTGAACGATTGGTGGAGACCGGATCTTGCAGCGGCAGGGGCGGCGGAGGTCGTGGCGATGGAGTTGCACGGGCTGCTCAACGCCGCGGCTGCTGCAGCGGCTACGGCGGCCGACATGTTGAGAGAATCAATATGAGTGGGATCTCTCTCTCTATCTCTCTGTACTTAAGGATTGTGAGAAGCAAGAGTTGGCATCAGAAGAGACGATTACATGATCACGAACCAGAATTCATGGAGTTTTTCTTCAAATGGGTAGAGAAGAAGATGCCCTTTTCTGATCTTGACTACTCTGTTCAGTGGAGGCAATAGTTAGTGGAAGGAGATGAGTACAGGCTAGAAAGAGAGAAAAGGAATATAAATAAGAGGTGAAGGGAGCGTGGAGGGTCGCAGGATGGAATAAAAATCTTGCATAGGTCTCATCCCAAGAAGACGAAGAGAGATTCACCTGTGACATTGCTACGTGAGCTCGGTTGCTCCAACAACTTTTCATTCTACAATTGTTTTTTGGAAAAATTCCAAAAAAAAATCCGAATCCCTCTCATTTTCTCAAATAAAAATTTTAAATGAATATTATTTTAAATAAGAATTTGAAATGGCATAATATATTTTAAATAAATATCTAAAGTGGCTATAGAGTTTTAAAAAGGACATGACTTAAAGGGCATTTTCGTCATTTTTTATTTTTTTTTGTTTATTTTTTCTCCATTTTTTCCTTTTTTGATTTTTAAAAATTAAAGACGTTAATAAAGATGAAAAAACAGCCACGCGAGCGGGAGGACTGCCCCTTAGCAGCTGGCTCAACCCCTGGTGGGAGGTCAGCGAGGGTGGCAAAGGTTGATGGGATTGTCGATGCCTCGATGAGGGCCGGCAAGCCCCGCCCGGGACCGGGTGGGGGTTGGCGACCCTCACCTTGACCACAGCGGGGTCGTCGCCCCTCCCCTAGTTAGGGCGTGGGCAAACGACCCCTCATCCAAATTCGAGAGAGGGCCCAACCTTCTTTCTGTTTGAAAAAATGAGAGGCGATTTAAGTTTTTATTTGAAATAATATTCACTTTGAATCCTTATTTGAAAAAAATAATATGACTTTTGGCCATTTTTTTGAAAATTTCTAATTTTTTTCAATAAGAGCCTTGCCAAGCTGGCCACCCATGGCCATTTTGACAGTGGACGGTTCAATCCTTAATCACAAAAAAATTTGTGGTTGGCACATAACATTAAAAAGGCAAAAAGTTGTGAAATTTCTTGTGGTAAACATTACACGATCATACTGTCACGTCATGCAATCATTTTCGTTTTAGTAATGGGCTACAGACATGAATAGCACTTGTAATTTTTTTAAATGGAGCTCACATGTTAGTTAATTCATAATTGTGGCCTACTAATTAGTGATTTTTCTTTCTGATTGGGTACGGAATAATCGATTCATAATTGTGACCTACTAAATTGTGCACTTGTAATAGCAATCGATTTCATATGGTTGCAGAAGAGATCATGTGTGTTCATTAGCGGAAAGAAAAATAACCGATTTCATCTTGTGGTGGTTTGTCTTATAAACGACGTATTAAAAAACTCAATCTCAACATGAATGGACTCCTCCCTTTCTCAAATTGCGTTTATGCCCACCGTACTTTATGCTTGCCGAACCTGGCCTGCTCATGAGCTGATATCTCTACAACCGATAGGCGTGTCAGTCAATGGAATTCGCTCCGCGCTTCAACACCCACCCCACACCCGCAGCACAACAAAGGGGACGAAACAATTAAAGGGACAACAAAAAAACTAGATTGGCGATCGACGTTTAGGGTGCGTTTGTTTCAAGAAAATAAGCGATTTATAAAAATAATTTTTGAAATATAATTGATATCGTTTAGGAAAATTAGTTAGCAGAAAATGTTTGCAGTATCTATAATAAGATATGGCTAATTATTTTCGTAGGCGATAGAAATTTTTTCTATCTATTTATTTTTTTAAGCGATATAAGCAAAACACTCCAATCTCTCCAGCTCCTTGGCTCTAGTACTCTAGTTGTCGCTCCTGCGTATGTAGCTCGTTTTTTTCGAAAGAATATTTTTTAAATTACTTATTTTCGTGAAAAATGAGTTATTAAGAAAATATTTTCGTAATAATATTTTCTTATATTACTTAGAATAATTAATCGAGAGAAATTATTTTTATTATCAATCATAATTTTATGCGAACGTCAGTTTTTGAAAAAAAAAAAAAATATTTTTTGTTGATCGATTTTTTTCCATCAATGTAAATATTAATTTTTTAGGATTAACAGCCTTTGATCATCCTCCATATCACGAATCGATCTGCTTTATGGAACATAAACGACAAGATTTAAAGGAAAAGTTATAGCAGCCACAGATAATGTGTGGGAAGGTGGAAGAGGAGACAAAAAGTGGGACCCACGAATGGACTGAAGTGATGACAGTTGGGATGTCACTTCGCATCGTCAAACGTCACCTCCAGTCATCGATTTTTCCCTTTTACTCATTCCTCTGCATCATTTTTTTTTAAAAAAAAAAAAAAAAAAAAAAAAAATTTTTCCAAGTCCCTTTCCTTTTCTCCTCCCCGTGGAAACATGCTCTTGTTTACCACCTCCTTTGGTCATCTAGACTTGTAACACAAAAGATAGGTTGACTACACAGGGGAGCCCATATACACATATAGATATATAATATATGAAAAGATATTAAAAAAAATCTTAAAAAAATTTGTAATTGTATCAATTGAGCCATCCATTCAATTTTGATCAAAATTTCTAATGTAGACATCGATCGTCCGACATAATATGATGGCATTGACGCGAACATTTTTATTAATATTTTTTATGAATGTTTTAATAATGTTTTTTTTTTCTTTTCTGTTTTTTATTTTTTTTTATTTTTGGTTGAGTTCTAAAAAGGCCCATTAATCGGACTTTGCCAATCATAGACGAAGCTTGGGACGCCCTCGTCCGGGGATGGTGAGGGGTCGCGTGGGCCTTTGCTCTAGTGGTTGGTGAGGGCCGCCGATCGACCCTCGCCGGCTAGTAGAAATTTTCGACGTAAACATCGATCGTTCGACGTGGCGCGGTTGGCATTGGACATAAATATTTTACTAATATTTTAGTAATTTTATGAATTTTTTTATAATGTTTCTTTTTTTTTCCCTAAGGGCTAGCAAGGCCCACTGGTTGGACTTTGCCAAGGGGTCGCGCAAGCCCTCGCTCTAGTGGTTAGTGTGGGCAACGACACCTTCACCCATGGTCGATGAAGGTCGAGCCAAAAAGAGAGGAAGCACAGCAACAAAAAAAAAGAACAAAAAATTTACAAGAAAAAAACGATTAAAAATGTCCACCTCAGCATTGGTAATGTCACATAGGGCGGCCGGGTTCTTGTTAGTGATTTTCGAGCCAAAATTACCAACATGTACTAAACGGTACCAATGCAAAAAGATTTCAAACTGAAGTAGTACTAGTAGAATAGATTTATAATTTTTTTCATACTTTTTCCTATGTATGCCACATTAAATTTACCTTATTTAATTCATAAAGTTAACGAAAATTTTCAAACTCGAGATATCTATCCCTTTCATATACATCTTTCCGTCCAAAAAAAAATAAAAAAGTACTCAACCTCTCTCCCTCGTGATCTCATCTTGACCTGCGCACAGCGTGCCTGTTGGCTCACGAAGCTGGTGGGGCTCCCCGTCGTCTTTGTGGTTCGTGCTGCTTCGGCCATTACATCGGTGGGTCTTGGGAGGTTAGACCAATCGAGCAATGACTTTTGTGTGGAAATAAGCCAATTTGGTCCCATGACACGACACGACACTCCCCCATCAAAATAACTTTTGAAAAATCGCGGACACTTCGTATTCAAATGATGGTTATAGCTACTAATTCTTCCTCTGCTTCTTCTGGTAAATCAAAAGGCAATCTTTCGTATTCTGATAGAGAAGAAATTAGAAAAAACACAAAAATCCGATAGGTTGACGCCATAAATTCCATTCCCAAAAAGCCATATTTGGACATTGGCCTCAACTACATCAATTCTACTTGAACTGTTACATAATCATAATCGATGATGTGATCATTATTCCCATCGCTATTCTAGAACCGTTCTCGAGATTTTCACCTCATACGGATCCTCGAGGGCCACCAATAAATCCAAGGACCTAATTGATATTATTTATAATGGAAGACATGATTTGCGAAGATTTCTTCCAACCGAAAACAGAGGGACATATGACGTTGTTGTTAGAAAAGAGTGAGAGATGTTAGATGGAAGGAAATATATGTGTGAGGAAGATTCAAGCTCCATTCACATCTGTTGTGGAAACCCTAGCTGTGCATGGAGGGTTGGAGTTCCCGTTGAGAGTGTGAAGGGAAAGTTAGATCCTCCATATCCTAAGCGCGGCGATAGAGACCGATTGTCTTTTTGTCCGAACAGTGGGTCATGGGCCTGGATGAAAGCCCGTGGGCCGTGAGCTTAATTATCAAAAACTGTAGAGACCTGTTGGGCCAACTCGGAAGGGTTGCTCTGGCCCATTGTCCACGATGGCCGACTGGGTGGTTAAGGCCCATCACATTGATGCCAGTGGGAATTCTTTCGTCGAGCGGTACGTGGATGAAGCTGAGCCATTTCTTTCTACCACTTGAACTTCGTTTTGCTCACTACCCCCGTAACTTTCCTCCACGGAGCCAATCCTGCTATGAGCCTCTGGGAGAGCAAGAACGAGAGAAGGGGAGTCCGTAGAGAATGAAACTGCTTGCATTCGCCAAGCTCGCGTCCATGACATTTTCCTGTTGTCTTCGCCCAGCGCTTTCGATGACGATTCGCTCCTTCTTCTTCTTCTTCCTCTGATTCTGTGAAATGGGAAGGCGGGGTTTCCATGGTGCAGGGCGCTTCCAGGGGGATCGGGCTTGAATTCGTGAGCATTTTTCTCTTCTTGTAGTTCTGCAATGTGGCTTATGATTGGGTTCTTTCTCATTGATTAGGGCCTTCATTTTAATGGGTTTCGCCTCGTTTCTTTATTGTACGACGTGCTATCTTGTCGGAATTTTTCTCATTGTGTGATACAATTCTGGTTAATCTTCTGGGTTCGCTCACGGCTGTGTAAGTAAGTGCAAGTTCACTGCTTGAGCTAGTCGTGGGACACTATCTTAAGTTTCGGAATTGATAGCAAATGGAGAGACGTGGTTAGTGATTTGGCAGTGCATAGGGTAGGAGACAGGATTACTTGATTGTTCGGGGCAATGACATCACGAGGCAAGAAGATTTCAAGTTTAGATGATCGTGGAAAGGACATCCATGATTAAAGCAAATGACTTCTTGAATTTCTACGGAAGGCTACAATATGATCTGATGCATATTGACAGCCAGGAAAAAGACCTTGCTGCGTTTTTGCATCCAGCGGGTTGTGCTCTGTTAATTCATCAAAACTACATCGCTAGACACAATTATCACCTTTCAAAAGCTACAGAAATAACAGAGTGGTCATCTCTTCCATTGCTTGATGAGTTTACATGTCTAGAGGTGTTATGACCTTCTTCACTATATATGCTTCGGGTGATTTTTCTTTTTCTTTTGTGATGGAGCAGCTATTTCTAGCTAACTTGTGAATTCATATTAATCCGATTTGGCAGTTTCTTTAAGTAGTCTACCCTGGTGATGCATAGCCAAAGCAGACAACATAAGAAAGTCCTTGAACAGTAGTTTCTGTTCTTGCACCTTTTTGCTTTCTTATTTCCAGACAGATCCTTCGATGTATTGATTCATTTAGAAGTTATACTGATTTCATTTTCTCTTTCCTGTCATCTTCAAGTTGAGTGGAATTGTCAAATCTGCTGCAGCAGATCATTTGACTTGGCCTGTACAGGATTTTATTAATTTTGTTCCTGCTTCATTAGGTCAAGCAGCTACTGCAAAATAGTGAAAAAGGGCATGTCATTGCTACATGCCGCAAACCTAATGAGGCATCAGGGCTTCTTTTGCTCAAAAATATGTTTGCTGAACGCCTTAGCATTCTGCCACTCGACGCAACCAATGAAAGTACCATAGAGGTCATTTTTCTCCATCTCAGCATTAATTTCTCAGTGCAGCTTCTAAAAAACAAATCTTTGAGGGTTTGTGGTTGATCTGCAAGCATTTTATAATTAGGTGTCTTGTTTAGCTGGGACAATCCTGTTCACAGAAAATCAACATTTATAAAAACCATGATTCTTTTTTTCCTGGTTTTGAGGGCGAAGAAGTAAAGAAAGTTATGCATTACCAATATATATACATATCAAGACATTCTGGAGATGTACGGTCTTTTGGCATTGTGAACTGCCATTATATAAACTGATGAAGTAGCTACTCATATGTATTCGACAGATTCATCTGACACAGAAAATTACCTTTTAGGCATCTGCAAGGTCCATAAGAGATAGATATGGCTTCTTGAATCTTCTGGTTAATGCATCCGGAATTCTTTCAATACCTGGTGTGCTCCAACCAGGTAAAGCGATCTAGGCCAATTCGCTTTAGACTTCTAAGCTCCTTGACATTGAATGGCCTTGAGCTCAATGTATGTGGTAACAGTAGCTTACTTTTTCGACCTCCCCCTTTTGCTCTTTGATGACTCATTAAAAATCTATTCATTGTCTCTCAGTGCAGAAACGACACTCCTCAAAGTAGAGAAGTCATCGTTACTGCTCACATATGAGGTCAATGCTGTGGGCCCTGTCCTTGTCATCAAGGTACTTTTCTTGGGTTTTACATTTGCCTTTTTTTGCTAATGAGTTGTCTTGACATTCTTAAGATATTCGAGTCGTTGAGCCTCTAATTTCTCAAGGCATTTCTACTCTTAGTGATGTTTGAATATCTCATCATGCGCTAATCATTTGATTGAAATGAATTGCTAGAGGAGCTGGTATCACTGGTTCAGGTATTGCCTTTGTTCTGTGGGTCTGAAGTAGAAGACTTCCATAGTATCTTCTGAAGTTACTGAGGACTGTCAGTGCATTTTAACCCATGACCAACCTTTTTTACTTTTCTAGCATTACTTGTTCTTCAATTTAAGTTAGAGCTGTCCAATTGATGGCTGTGATGTGTATACTCTTGCAGTTTGTCCAAACTCCTAGTTTCTTCGGGCGATCATCTTAGCGATGGATACTTGTGCGCTTAATGCGTTCTTTGCAAAATATGCAATGACACCGCGCCTTCTTAAAAACGAGAATGTTGAAGCTGCTATTTCAACCTTTCCATTTTAGGTGTATCTTCCTTTTTGTTTAGATAGAGGAATTTATGCATGGCATGTCTCAGAAAATTGTTTGACGGTGACATTGGAAAGTGAGGTTGATGGAGGTTTAACACTTTCTATAGGTAACTTAAGCTCATTTCTATTTCTGAGAGTGGTTTTTTTTTTTTTTTTGGTAAAGTACTTACTGGTCTTGTTTTTCCGAAACAGTCATTAAAGGTTTTGTTCACAGCCTTACATTGGTCCCAAAGTAAGGCAACTGGGAATTTTCTTAACCAAGTTGCAGAAAATTCTCGAAACAATTAAAAACTTCCTTTTCTACCTCTTTAAATTAATGTAGGAAGAATAAAATTCCGCAGTCACAAAAGAACTTTCCTTGTACAGACAAAATTTGTCTAGTTTCTCATAGAGTTCTACCTTCTCTAGTTTCTGATGTTATGAACTTCAATGCTTTTCACTCTTTCGGAAATGCAAGGGCTCTGATGTTATATAGTTAAAATTTGGGGCATTGTCAGACTAATGCACCCCATATTTTTATTTTCTGATGTCTTAAATCCGAGAGTTAAACTCGGGGAATTGTCAAAGTGAAGTACTCGGTATTTTTATTTTTTTATGTCTTAAATGCCATTTTCATGCCATAGGGCGTGTCTTGAATGGAGCGGCTTTAACATTGACTCACAATGGTGGGGAAGCTCTGTACGATTGATATTTTTTTTTTTTGGCATACAATTGAGACTTTTTTTTTTGGTCAATGCATACAATTGAGACTTGGAGGGGTTGATTTTAGAAGTTAATCTTGTACACACAGAGATGACTGGGTTCAATGTCAAAGGCCAATGAGTTTTCCTTTAAAACTGTGGCCACTAATAACAATGTGCATCCTTCTCGATAAGAGAGTCAATTAGATGACGTATCAGTTTGATGTCATGGTAAACTTTAATCATGTATCCCTAACTGGTATAATCTGCCCTAGCAGCACATGTGGCCCCTTCTAAAGGCTGGTGGAGGCACTGGTACTGATAGAGATGTTGCTGTTGTGGCCAATATCAGTGCCCGGGTGGGTTCAATTGGGGACAATCGCCTTGGTGGGTGGCACTCTTATCGATCCTCCAAAGCCGCATTGAATCAGCGTAAAGTTTCTTCCTTTTCTGGTCTTCATGAAAGCACTAGGGTTTGTCTTGAAAATTGGCTAATATGGTCCAAGGAAATTGTCTACACAAATTATGTACTTTGGGGCATTTGTGAGCGATGTCCTGTTCTCTAGTTTTAGGAAGTTTAGGTCGTCTACTTTTCATATGTGTAAAAACAAACATGCCTTTCATCTTTCTTTAGGTTCCTAATAGTAATCATCCTGGGTGGCTGACCTTAGAGCAGCCAGAATACGAGTCTGAGAATACCTAGAGAAGATGAACAGAAACACTCTTTTCACTTTGTGGACTAAAATGCTGAAGTTAAAGTATGATAAATCACTAGGCTAAATGCGCCCAAAATCCAAGTGTCTGCACATTTTATTGTATGGTTGGTATGCCCTTTTTTTGGCCAAAATGGTTTGTATAGATCTACACCCACTTCTTATAGAACTCTACAGAGAGGCAATCAATGTTGTTGTTTTTGCATGTTCCTAAAGATCGAGTTGATTCTCGCAGTGACAAAAACGGTATCAGTAGAGTTTGCACGGAGGAAGGATCCGGTTATCTGCATTTTGCTGCACCCAGGCACAGTGGACACAGATCTCTCGAAGCCGTTTCAGAGAAATGTTCCTGAAGGCAAGCTTTTCACCAAGGAGTATTCGGTGCAGAAGCTCTTGGGAATTATCGACCACGCAAAGATTCAAGACAATGGCAAGTTCTTCGCCTGGGATAGTCAAGAAATCCCATGGTAGTCTATAAAATTACATTGTTCACTTGTTTTTTATTTATCTTGAGAGGGGGAGAGACAGAGAGAGAGTCTCCCTATCCAACGACTTTTTCTCCTCCGGTTCTTTACTGTTATGATACTTTTGTCGTGCTCTTTTTTGACCCGCAATTTTTTCGAAAAGATTTCTTTGTTCTTTTACTATAGAAGTTCCTTATTTTGCATTGTGAACCTTCCTGACTCTCTGTCGCAGTAGAGGAGCCCTTGTTGGCTTCATCGCTAGTCGAAGCCCGGGGGGTAGCCTGCCTACGGGCAAGTGTGTGATTATCGAAACAGAGGCTCAATTCGCGTTCACTCAGGTTTCTTCTTCGACAATGCTGTGGTCCTTGCAGATGGTGTAGCCTCGGTCGGAAGGCGTTTTGCGAAAAAGCTTCTTGTGGATTTTGATTGAGCCAACATGTTTATCTTCCCCGTTGTTCTTCGTCTATCCACACCCTCGCTTCTATCAACTATTCTTGGCGGAGGCAGGGGCGGCGGCGCTCTTTTGAGGCGGTGGAAGGGCTGTTCCGGACTTCTGTGAGATGGATCTGAGTTTCAGGATTTCAGCTCAAAGGTCGTTCAAACGTTTTCTCATTTCGATACTAATGATAATCTATAACATGAGGGGCAAGTAAGTAATTTAGGTTGAGGGCACCATCGAGGTTTTAAATCATAATCCCACTAAAGTTCGATTTTGATGGGGCAATTCTGGCGATTTTAAATCATAATCCCTAAATTTGTATTGTCGTAAAATAGTTGTGTCGAATTTAGATTTACCCAAAAATGGCATTTAAAATCCATCATGTATTTATATTTTTTTTTTGCTAACTACAAATTTGACCACAATTATAAATTCGGAAATTGTCACATCAACCAAGCCAAAATAGATGAGAGGCTTCTTTGAAACAAAACAACTAATTTGATTAGGGTTTAGGCCCATTCTTTTTAGGTAACGAGAGAGGGAAAATTAAGCCCCAAATTGTACCTGCAAATTGGAAGGCTTAGGAGTTTAAAATCCATTAGCTAATCAATCTTTTATAATAGAAAAGAAGTGTGTTATATTGGCTCGATTCTTGAACAAACGACAGGAAAAATAATTTATTAAATGTATATTTTTATATATACATCATAAATTATTATTTTTATCAACTCCAAACATCATAATATGTCTAAATGTCATAACTATTTCATATTTGACATTCGGATATAATTACTTTGTGGAAAATTAAGCTTCAAACTTATAAGATCACAACATATTCGAAAATATTAGTCAAAACTAGAAGAAGAAAAAAAAAAAGGAAGAAGAAAGCATCGCAAGTGGAGGATTGTCATCAACTGTCCAAATTTGAGGTTTTTTTACATCACTAAAAATGTTCCTTAAGCTAATCAATCCTTTCGATTAACACGTACCGCGTGTTCACTGAGCGTGTCGGACACGGCGGAGTGTCCGACACGCAAAATCTCCAGGTGTCCGTGTTAGGCTCGATTAAAGTTTCGTGGAACATGTCTTTTAGGCCTGTTGAACAAAACTGAAATTGACTGTTGGTATTTTTATCCTTGGGGCAAAAAAAATTGCTTTTTTAGGATATTTGAAAGTGAGGTTATATTTTTGTTTCGGTCGGGTTATTGCTATCCTATCTTAATTTTTTTATTTTTATTTTTTTATGTTTTTTTTTTTTTAAAATATTTTCGTTTTTTATTCAGACGGATAATTTTGTCCCTAGAGCAAAAGTTCGTGTTATCAAAATCGGCCCAGTGAATGGGCCCAAGTCATTTATTGGGCCTTTTTAGGCCCACATATTGTCTAAATCGGCCCTTTCAAAGATATCACCCGTCCCTTCCCACGCGGGATAATCTTCCGAGGTACGCCACTTCCTCCATTTTTGACAAGAATCGAGCTTGCTCGTTCCCTAGGGTTACTGATCGTACCAACCATGGCCAGCGGCGCTAACTACGAGGGGCTTCGGAACCTGAGCAAAGTCGTTGGCTTCAAGAGCAGGATCGGCCGTATTCTGACGTCAATCCGCAGATTCGCCGTCGATTCCGCCGTCCTCGAGTCCCTCGGGGGCATTAACGGTTCTTCCTCTCGCTCTTCGCCTTTTCATGATGAGTGAACCGATACCACCTTCGACTGCTACTCTTTCTTTTTAGATGATGGTTTTGCTTTATGTGGTCTCTGTGGACTGTGTTGGATGATTCATGGTATAATTGATTAGGTAACTTAGGTATCCAACGATAACCATTGTGACAGTCCTTTTTTTTTTTTTTAAGTCGGCGGCTCGTCGGTGGACCTTATAAGAATCAGGATTTGTAGTCTACTGCTTTGATTTGACTTTCCTGAACAGAGCTTGAGGAAGAATTCTGCTATATCCTTGGCCGTCTAATCGGCTCCGGGAGCGGCGCTCGTTGTGAAGAATGTGGAATCATATGTTGGTTGATGACTTGAATTGGTTTTTTCAGTGTTCCATTGGATTGCTGTCTGAATCCTTTTTGCACTCAGAGATATGTGGTCTTCTTTCCCTGGAGTTAAATTAGAAGTTCAAATCTGGAACTCGCCACCAATGTTGCACCAAAAATTTGAATGATTCCCCACGTTTAGCGTTTTGAATCTTGTGATGTCCATTTCTTGTTGTCCAAGTAAGTCGGAGCCTGTATTTCTGTGGTTTCAGATTTGGTTCTCTAATCACCCATCTGCTAATCAATGACAGTGTTTCAGTTATTTCAGTTTTGTTTCTTCTGGTCGACATGCGAAATTCTGGTCACTTGGTGGATGTGCACGACGGCTGCTTGAAAGTACTTGCACAATGCTTGCATACTTTGCATCAGCACGGGTTTTGAGTTGCACAGCACCCTTGAATGAGGCAGAAACAAGGAAGTTATTGAAATAAGGATACACTTGGTTTTATATGGTTTATGCGCAGTAGCGTGCATATGAAAAAACATTAGGCCCTTTGCCAAATTTGTGTTGGTCATGGATCTCTTTGCTGCATCTTACGACAACACCGTTATAATAGTCATTTGTTTGAATTCCCTTGCTTATAAGAGCCAGTCAAACCACTTCCACAAGGTGTGGAATTTTTTGGCTCTTCTTGAATTGCATGTCCTTTGATATCCAGTGCATGTATTATCACTTTGATGTTACCTCTTTTTGAGCCTCAATTTGTGTCCATTTGTTCCTGCACCAGGAAATAAGAAGGCAACTAAGTTTATGCAGGATGGCATGAAGGCTCGAGCGCTTTGTCTCTCACTTAAGGGCGATAACGGACCTGGAGATCTCAAAGTCGGGCTGAATGACATACATGAAATCATGGAGAAAAGGCGAGAAGGATCGAATAAAGTGAGACAAGAGCATGAGAGGTCAGCTGAATCTTTTATGGGGTCGGAATCTTCGAAGAAGACACCAAATGAAGGACCCAAACCGTTAGACCTCCCGAGAGCCGCAGAAAAGAGACTCTTTATTCGCTCTCGATTATGAAATGGTTTTAATACTATGTAATGGGGTCGGGGAGATTTTCAAGTGGTTGAAAATACTTGTTGCCCTGTTCCGTAATTGAATCATGTTGTACGGATCGTTTCCCTGTAAATTTCTCTTATATGTTTGTATTTTCGCATCTTCTTCAGCAGATAGCAGGTACACGTATGTAAACTTCGCCCTTAGCAAGGAAGGAGACCCTCTTTCTTAACGTCTTAACTAGCCATTAGTCCCGACTCCCGAGGAATGGTTGGTTAAAGGGGAAAGGTGAAATGAGAAACCGCATTATAACTAGGTTTAAAAAGTGTACTTAATCTTTAGTATTTTGTGTATGCATTATTGGGCCTAATATTCAAAATAGTCCTCAATGTTAACCTCTGTTTCAATTATCTTTAAATTTTTTTGTCTTAAAAAAAAGACTTTGACTTTAAACTCTATCTCAATTATATTTAATTTTTATTTTGGGTTTCATAAAAAAAATTCAATTTTAATTTCTGTCAAAATTATATTTAATTTTTACTTTTATTTCAATTTTAACGATTTAATACCCAAAAAATTCTAAACTTTAACATTTGTCCAAATTATACCCAAAAACAATTATATCATAAAAAAATCCGAATTTTAATTTTTGTCCCAATTTTACCACCATTAGTCTTTCGTCTATAATCACTATTAATTAGTTTTGCTTGGCTTGAAATTTCTTACCAAACTTATTAATGAATCTTTGAAATTCGAAAAACAACAGGTTTTAAAACGACGAGACTTAAGATCGTTTATTCAAATAATTAGATCTCCACGTCTAGTCGTTCTTTGGACTATTAAATGATGAGGAAAATCCAAAATGCGCCGTCTTGAGTAGCTTTATATCTCCCGACAATATGTGGGGAAAACATACGTCATCGAATAGAGAATTTGTAGGATTTTTTCATGTTAGTTTTGCTAAGTGTGATTTATTAATGACGTCGAAATGCAACGTAGGATTAACTAAGGTGATTATATTATGGAATGCTAACGGTTGTAGAATTGAGATAAAATTCAAAATTTGAGATTTTTTATGAGGAATATTTTTTATATAATTGGAACATATGCTAAAATTATGATTTTTTTTAGTATTAAGCAGGTCGTTTTTTTTATATTAGACCCGTAAATTGGGACAAAAATAAAAATTGATGATTTTATATGTGACAAATGTTTTTGGATATAATTAGAATAGATGTTGAAGTTAGGAATTTTTTTAGTATTGAGCCTTAAAATAAGATCCATTTTAGATTTTTATTTAAGAAAATAAACGTACTTCACCTCCTTATTTGCAATTTTTCCCTCAAATTTTAACTGTCATTCTTTTTTTCTGGTCGAAAAATTTTAACTGTCATTTTTTTTTTGGTCGCACCAGGTGAATTTTCCGACCAAAAACAAAAAAGACCAAGTGAATTATTTTTTGCCCTTTTGGGAAAATAAATGAAAACTAGAAGTTGGGATTGATTCCCATGGAGGCGCAGGTGTCGATTCGGGTCCAACCCAGATGCACTTGCAGCCTCGCCGTCTCTCCTCCACAGCCCCGGTTTGGACTCTCCGCAAAGCCCCTCTTTCGTCACTCTCCTCTGCGAACCACTGCGAACAAGCCGGCAGCTTCGCCAGAGCAGCTGAGAGCGAGCCCGATAATGGAGGCGAGTGGGTTCGATTCCGAGGGAC
The DNA here is from genome assembly GCA_021437795.1 of Rhodamnia rubescens. Classification (NCBI taxonomy): domain Eukaryota; kingdom Viridiplantae; phylum Streptophyta; class Magnoliopsida; order Myrtales; family Myrtaceae; genus Rhodamnia; species Rhodamnia rubescens. The sequence continues at coordinate 2,228,660 of JAILYA010000040.1, forward strand.
GAGAGTTCAAGAACGCCGAAGAGATGTGGAGGGAAGAAATCGGCAAAGACGGAGATGTTCACAAGAGGAAGGAGTGGTATCGCCAAGGCGTTGGCTATTGGGAAGTACGCAACTTTCCCATCACTCTCTTTTCTCTTTCTTTTTTCTCCAGTTAGCTCTGTTGTGCTTTCTCTCTTGGCCTAGTTGAGATTGTTCCTCTTGTGTGCTTACAAACAAAGTCTGTAATTTCGTGGAGTTATTGCTGAATAATAATTATGGGGCTCTTCTTTCTGGTGCCTTGAGAGAAGGGTGTGGAGGCAACTACAGATGGAGTGTTGGGAGGATATGCACACGTTAATGACGCTGACATAAAGGGCAGCGAAGCTTTTCTCAAATTGCTTTTGGCTGAACGCTTCCAGGGTGGTAGAAGAGGCCGTAATCTTGTTGCCCTCGGTTCGTATTCTCTCTGTCTGTGTGTGCAGGCGTGGGCTTCTGGGCGTGTGCTCGTTTGTTTTTTCTGTCTCAAGAAGGCTAATTTGACTGTGAAATTGATGAGATTGATAATCATGAGAGTTCAGCTACAATGTGATCTCGCCTTGATGATTGTTTGCTGGGGGCGGGGGTGGGGAATCAAAGTTTCGATTCCATTGTATTGACTTGTTTGAACCCCCATCTGCATATGGAGGGATATAGTGACTTAGTAGCAGAAATTGTTCCACTGACATTTGGAAATGCCTCTGATTTAAATAGGACGAACACAGCAGTATCCATACGTAAACTGAAGATTTCCTGATTCTATGGCTTTTTTACTTTGTTGATTAGGGAAATTTGCATGGTGAAAGAATTTTGTACCAGAAGTGAAACTAAGCTAAAGTGCTTGCTAAATTCTTAATCTTGTAAGAGGATCTGAAGTGCCTGCTTTATAAGATGCTTTTCCTATTATTTGCCAATCTAGGCTCCCCCTTTGTACTTTCTCACCGTAATACCGTACTAAAATTCATTATACTAATTTCCTGTGACAGATTATGTAGCATATGGTGACACTATAGTAAACTAGGCCATGGACAAACCTTGTAATTAGTCCCATCGTAATTTGCACAATTTGCACTGTTCACTTTTCTCAGCAGAAAGATGCCCTCATTGGTTATTGATGGATATGATTACATTGAAAATGAGGTCTATCGGTGTGTAACTTTTACCTTTTCATTTTTTATGATAAACAATACCACTAAGAGGTGCAAGGGTGCCATCCTCATCTTTAAAAGAAAGCCAAAGGTGGATAATGTTTGACCAATAATCCCGAGAAATTCAACTCACCTCTTGTTTCTTTCTTTTTCTTTTTTTTTTTGTCAAATAAGCTAGAAGACAAGGAGAGGAATCGTCTTGGTAACTCTGTTCTCTGCAGAGCATGAATTCATGCCCCCTCTAAAAGCCCAAAGTTCATGTTGCACAGTGATTGAAGCGATCCACTTGCTAAAAATGCAAAACATATAGTTCAAATATGTCTTGTCCGCTTGCGATATAGCAACTATGAGAATCACACACTTCTTTTTCATGAAGTTTTGAGAATTCAAGATGAGGTCACGGCGAGACAAGCTGTTGGGATATCGTATCTGTCTCTCCAGGAAAATGGCTGCTCCCATTTCACTCGCCGCTACTACAGGAATCGCATACATTTCATACATCCACCTCGATTCCGATCTATAAAAAAAATGGACCTTTATTTTTTGTTTCTATCTATATGAAGACGAAATCATGTAACGAGTAAAGAGAACAATTCCCCCTCCTTTTTTTAAAGATTGTCCAGAGTGAGAACAAGTCCCCTAGCTGTTTCCCAAGAGAAAAAGGAAACTTTTGAAGGAACCTTGACTTTGCAAATAGATTCCCGAAGGAAGATTGTGTTCATTTGCACTTGCATCTGAGCAGAGATGAGATTAGAGTAGTATGATTTGACAGAAGAAGTTCCAGTAGTAGAATAATTTCAGTGTGAACAATCGTTCACCCCCCCCATATCTAGCGTTGTTCTATACAACAGATCAAAACAGTTTGAGAAAGCTTCGAGCTCCCAACGTTGAGCCATATGTAAGAAGTCAAACCAATTCTCATGCCACTTCTCCATTGTAAGCCTTCCAGGAATCAGCACCCTAACTATCTTACTCCTCACTTATGTAGAAAAACCAGGAAATAAATCGCTGAATGCAGTGTCTCGAAACCATCTGTCATCCCCCGACAGGGTTTTCCTACGATTTTCCTCTCTATTTGTGTTCTGCTATGGGAGTCATCCACATTCCACCTCTGCCTTAGCAAAGCTTTACTGAAAGGCCTCCATTAGTAACTGGTTATTTTTTAATATTCCAATAGACAGACGAATGTCAGATTAAAGCAATTGTCTCTATATTCTTAAGTCTTTTTGCCACTGAGAAAGGGATTGGAAACAAAGAGAGGATGTCAAATGGAAGTTCCTCTCTAATAGTGTTCTGCTGTGGAAGTCTTCCACATTCCAACACTGCCTTAGCAACTTTTTCTCTATATTCTGAAGTCTTTTCGCCACTGAGATGGGATTGGAAACAAAGAGAGGAAGTCAAATGGAAGATTAGAGCATGGTATTATACAGCGTATGCCTACCTCCCTTTGATGAAAGAGCCCCTTTCCACCCACTTAAACTCTTCTTAAAGCTCCAGATAATCCACTTTGGCTTTGTATGACTAAGTGGAACCCAGCGGCAAATCTTATGGCACAATTTGACTTTTTATCTAATACGATCACATGAAACTATGTAAAATACATGATGCTTCAGCCACTGGACATTAACCATGACCAACTCATTAGTGTGTTGTCTATAACATCTGGAATGCTTTGGTTGCCATACATGGAGACTCAATTGCTGACATATTTGTTGCATTATCCTTATTTTGACATTAGTCTATATGTTTACAATAACTTGCGTTTGTTTCAATTTTGTTAATTCATAGATTTGACTCTTCAAAAGTACTAGTCAGCTAGTTTCTCTTTTCAGAAACTCTTCACCAATACAGGCAACTCTTGCAGATTGTGGTTCTGGCATCGGAAGAGTCACCAAGAATCTTTTAATCAGGTTCTTCACTGAGGTAAAGTTGTTTTTTCCTTGTTGCTCTGGCCAGAAAACTTGTTTTAGCTCTAGCTACAAAAATAACTTATAAGACTGTAAATTCAGCGTCGTTTTTCCCTTCTACTTGAAGAACAATATATCAGGGAATGTCTCACACTTGGTGTTTTTAGCAGTTGGGTTGAGTGTGATACTTGTTTGAAGAGTCCAGGCCTATATTTAGATCTGGCAATGGCAGCATCTGAGGTTGTTTGTCTTTTTCTTTGACCTCCTGGTTTTAGTTACTTTAACCCCTAATGCTGACACATCAATGTCCATTTTTTTGTTTCATATCTAGGGATAAAAATCTTTGGGTTCGTATTGATTTTTATCTAGGGATAAAAATCTATCTTGTTCTTTTCTTTTTGGTAGATTGACGTCAACTGTATTTCTACACCTACATAACTTTGTTTTTAATGACTGTTTTCTGGGTGCCAAAACAAAGATTGATTTCTGCTGCTCAGTAGTTAACATATTCATTACGAAACCTTGTTTTTAGTGTTTACCACAGTATTTGATGTTTGGTTGGGCCAAATCGAAACTTGTTGATTGAGAGAAGTGTCAGCTCTTCAAATATTGTTTTTTTCTTTCTTTTCATTTGGGACGTAGGTTGATCTCCTTGAGCCTGTATCGCACTTCCTAGAAGTGGCCCGTGAAAGTTTGGTTCCTGAAAGCAGTTCAGCAATCGAGAATAAGGCCACTAATTTCTTTTGTGTCCCCCTTCAGGTGAGTTATATTGGACAGATTCAAAATACCCTTGATTGGTCCTCACATTGTGAACTACCAATATATATCTCCATGATGTCTTTAGAATTTTGATATATAAAATGTTATACTGATTATAAAGTCACTCTGTTTATCAGGGAGTGGCTGCGAACTAGGGTTAGCATCAACAAAATAGCAGACATTATGATTTTGCTTTGATGTGCTACCCCCTTGGTTTCTCTTTTACAAATATAAAATATTTTATTATTTTTTTCCATTCGAAGGAGAAAAAAAATGTTATCTGGGTTATAGGTTTCATATATGTGAAAGTACAGACCTTTCAAGGATTTTAAACTGGATAATTGACTAGCCTTAAATTTGATCTACAGGGTGGTTGTTTGCTTGCAGACTTGCAATTGCATGTATATATGTCGTCTTGAAATGTTTGATTTGTCCCACGGGATTGCTATATTTTCACTTGTTCAACTCGTATGTTAGTGATCTACTTGTTTCATGTTGAAATTCATTTGTTTATGTTTTAGGAATTCACACCTGATGTAGGGCGATATGATGTCATATGGATTCAGTGGTGCATTGGCCATCTTGCAGATGATGACCTTGTATCGTTCTTTATGAGAGCCAAGGTAAGTCAACTATTGTCCCCTTAAGAAAACAGTGTAAAACTGCTCCATGTTCTAAGAAACCTAGAAATGTGAAGCATGATCAAAATCTTTAATTTGATATTGATGTAACTGGAGATGGGCCTGGGACAGTATAGTTTCTGCTATCATTGCTGTAGTAGTAGTCTTTCTGAGGTTCAGCTGCTGTTGTAAAAGACAATTGGCTACTATTATTGTGAAAATCCCTTGGAGGTTGGAGTGCTTCTCAAAATGTCTCATGAACTTCAGGGGTTGCTGTTGGTGTCAGGTGTTTCATAGCATAAAAGTTTTTGAATATCTTATTTGTTAGTTCTTATTCCTGGAAGGAGTATTTATTTGGTGAAATGGCACTATTAGTCCCTATGCCTTTGCTCGAAATTCAAAAGCATCCCTCTACTTTCTTTTTTCATAATGGTTCCCGTACTTTTTAACATGTGCCATCTTCTGTCCTTGTGCTGGTCCGGTCACTGATTTTGCTAACATGTTGACACTGTTAAAAATTGTTGACGTGGGCTTCTTTTTTTTTTTAAATTAAAAAGAAGAATAAAAAGCTGACCTGGTTTTTGTGGACTTCTTTTGCCGTACCAATGAAAAAAATAAGGCTGTAACCTGCGTGCCACAGGCAATGCCTGCAACCACTGCATAGCGGTCGGACACCCTTGGGTGATCCCATTGCGTGGTGGTGTCGGATCTGCCCCCTCCATGTTGTGCATGTGTTCCTGGAGAAAGCAATTGTATTGAGAAGTAATCGTTAAGACCACAGTCATGGGGGTCACCGAAACGCCTTTGATAGGCGCCACATCTTGACTGTGGTCACTCTTGACAGGCAACCATCATGACCACCATCATGGTGGCTCTCTCTGTCCTGTGTGACCACAATGACAGACACGAAGACAATCTGTGGTGGTTGCCGTGAACAGACCATCTCGAGGCTGTTTGCCTTTGTGTGTGTGGTGTTCGCCCCCGGGGGGGGGTGGGCAGGTGTTGTTGTTAGGGGTGGTGTGATCATACAACCACTAAGTGCCCCGTCCACTTGTTTTTTCTAAGTGACTTTTCTTTAAATTTTCTTTGTGTTTATTTTTTCATTTTCCTTACAATTGTTTTCTATTTTTTTATCATGACGACAAGATCGGCAACACCAATAAAAGTGACATGTTGTTCTCAGATTGCCAACTCAGTTTTTCTGGTGGCTGAATTTTACCAAAATAGTGACATTTTTTAAAACGTAAGCCATAGATCAGTAGGTTGGATGAAATGTTGATTTTTGTGTGATCGCAAAATTCCTCTTAGTTAAAAGGAAAATTTATAGAACAATATAAAACTAAATGCTAAGGTGGATGTGTGGCCATCAAGAATGGATAAGATAAGAAATGAGGATTTCGACGAAAAGTTGGATAGTTCGAAAAGTGAGGAATTTGGATGTTGGAATATTCTTCGAAGACCCTATCTAAATGTGTTATAGGGAGTGATGAGAGAGGTGGCGAAACTTACTTGGGGAAAGAGTAAGACATGATTTGGGGCATAGGTCTGTTTGTCTTAGGATTGAAGATTAAATTGTGGGGGCAAAAATTTCTATGTTTCTGCGATCCTAGTCCTTTGTTTTCTTTATATTATTATAGATTGTTATTGTATTTTGTTTTATTTTATGCTCTTTGCTTACTTTTTTCAACTATTTGGGTTAAGGTGTGTTGATGTTGATGTTGTGACATTTTTATGTAAGGGATCATTTTGAACAAAAAAAGAAAAAGAAAAAGAAAAAGAGGGACGGTTTTGAATTTCGGGCAAAAGTAGAGGGATCAGTAATGCCATTTAACTTCAAGGGGAAGAGAGTGGACAGTCACTTGGTCAATGATATGTTCCTTGTTCCTGAAGTTGAGAAACAATAGATAAAATTTGAGAAGAAGATGGAGAAGCAAAATTAATGAGCTGCTTTGTTAGATCTTATTTTCTTACTTCAAGCTTTTTCTCCGTGTTTATATACTTTTAGGGCATGTTCGATTCCCGAGAAATTGGTTATTGGAAGAATTATCTAAAGATTGAGATTATTGCTTCTGAAAAGAATTTCGAACATGGTATCAAATTGCTCTTCAAATTAGATTCTTCAAAAAAATAGAATTAGATTACCCACTAATAGTTAGTATTGGGATTCCAATTCCACCTTAACCATTGTCAATCACCCTAAAACCATGGAACAGCCACCACCACCATCTCCTACTTCACCCGACAAACTGCCACCGCTGCCGTGCAAGCTCACTTGCACATGTCTTTCTCTCTTTGGTGCTCTGAAACTTGCTAAAGATAGGTAAGTTCACTCAATTCACTGCATCTCTCTCTCTCTCTCTCTCTCTCTTTTTTGGCTCGCTCGAGCGGGACTCCAAGGCCATGGAGGTCATGGGCCTTGCGCCACCACGCAAGGTAAGCGACCTTTGTCGTAGAGAATCAACAGAGATTGCGACCTCCATGGAGTGAGTTGCAAGCTCCACGTTTTTTGGGGGGGGGGGGAGGGAAGAGAGAGAGAGAGATGCAACGGACGACTCGAGCAGGTGATTCTTGTTCAATGACTAAGATGTCTATTCTTCTAAAGGCCTAAATATCTTAACTATTAAAAAAGAATTCGGTTCCATGAAATGGAAATACTTGGTTTGAGGATCCACTTATGGATTGCTTGTCGATGGGACCAAACGAGGCCTTATACTGTTAAATTATGCTTGACCTTTTTAGCTCCTTATAAGCAGTAATTGTGCTGCAGAGACACTGAGAAAGGAATAGATAAAAAAACGAAAAGAAAATATTCTATTAAGTACGAGAAGTTGAGGAAAGAAGAGACATGACTAAAGTGGAGCAAAGGACTCTCAATCTCTGGATTTTTTATATGTTTGATCCGTGCTTTTCCTCTGGCACTGACTCGCTACCCTTAGATCATGACAATTCCAAATCCCTCCCATAATTGGTCACAAAATGACCCAAATTACTATAGTTAATGGAATCTGTAGCAAGAAATTCGAGTTGACATTGTCTTCACCAATGTTAGATTCCTGACATCTGTGCTTTAATCTGAACTGTTACATGCCCTGCAGAAGCTGGTCTATGATTATCACTCTAAGGCATTTTTTTCTGTTAGGTTATTCTAAGGCCTTCATGACTCCATATTTATGTACTTTTCATGATCATTTTAGCCATACAATGGTAATTTGCCATTGTATTGGCATCATCAGTTATTGACCACTGCAAATAGCCTTCTTTTTAGAATACCTATCCTAACTAATTTGCCTTGAAATAGTATATACCTGATAAGTGGCGACACGTTTTTATGGAGTGTCTTTGGATTTCCCTTTCTGCATCTTTGCTTTTATGTATGACTTATCAACATCAACATCAACATCAACATCACTTTTAACCCAAACTAGTTGGGGTCGGGGTCGATGAACCCAAAAAGCAAGACCGAAAGAGTTATAAAATAAAACAAAATACAATAACATAGCTATAGCAATATAAAGAAAACAAAGGGCTATGACTCAAACGGCGATCGGAACATAGGAATTTTGCCCTCCACAATGTTATCGCTTTCTCCACTCTGTCTAAGACAACGCGCCAATCTATATCCCACTCCAACAAATACTTTTCCCCTGTGCGCTCTCCTTTTCATGTCATGCTCCCTATAACACACTTCTCTTAGGAGCATTTAGGGGTCTTCGAAGAATATGTCCAAACCATCTCAAACGATGTTCTTCATCTTTTGGCCACCGATACTACTCCAACTTTTGTCGAATATCCTCATTTCTTATTTTATCCATTCTTGTATGGCACGCATCCACCTTAGATTCTCATTTCGCTACTTCCATCTTATGCTCATTGTTCCTTCTTGGCAACACTCGCAGTCTTCGGTTGTTCTATAGAATTTTCCTTTTAGCCTAAGAGGGATTTTGCGATCACACAAAATTGTCTCGCCATTTCATCCACCTCGATTCTATGGCTACATCCTCATCAATCTCTCCCCTTTGCATATTGATCCTAAATATAAGTATCTTTCTTGGGTACCTCCGTCCGAGCAAATTGCGGGTTCATCTCTCCCTCTTCTTGTCAACTCACCTTCATTATTCGGTCTTACTTTTAACGTATTTGACTCCAACGTTTCATAATTCTAATTTTTATGTATGACTTATGTCTTCAGCAAAATGTATTTCAGGCTGGCCTCAAACCTGGTGGGCTTTTCGTCCTGAAGGAGAATATTGCTAGAAGTGGTACTTATTTCATCTTTCGTATGCTACTCTCAGTAATGATGGATTTTTCTGCTCTGTTAAAAGGACACATATCTGGTTATGGTTAGACCTGATAATAAGATGATAGTTAATAAAGTTCTTTCTTCTTATCTTGGCTACGGTTAACGCTCATCCAGACCTTATCTTCCAGAAAAGGCAACAATATAAGGACAGGAACCAGTACTTGAAATGAAAACTTTAACTGATATGCTAGTCTAGTAAGCTTACTTTTGTTTGTTCATATGTTTGGATCATAGAGTTTGTGACAAAAATTACAGAAGCTAATATGTACATGCACTGAATCAGGCTCAGAACAGTTTCTTGATGGAACTAATGCCATATTTGCATCTTGGGGTCATTACAAGTTTGTTATGAGTGGAGTTGATGTATAGTATTCTTACATGTTATTAAATGAAAATAATGACCCTTTCCACATTTTCCAGACTGTCAGAGTCAGTTACTATGATATTGCAGAGACAAGCTTAATTTGGCATTATTGACAATCTATGAAACGGTACTTTTTGAATCATTTAAACAAGAACAAGGGGTAAAAGGGTTATTTAAAAAGAATGGGTATCTTATCCATGATAATGAAAAATCAAGTGTATAATGGAGGGACATTGTTCTGAACATGGAGCTGAAGTTCAAGCATGTTGAAAGAGTTGTCGATGCATTCCAATAAGTAGGCTAGAGTTAGAAGTAGCTCAGGACACAGCACATCAGACTGAAGTTTTTTACTACCTTCCAAGCGCATGAATATCTGAATGGCTAAAATTTTGTGCTTGACAAATTATTTTGGTATACCGGACTATAACTCTTTCAAATATCCACAAATGTCACAACATTTATATACTTGAGAAGAGCAGTGGTGTCTAGTAGTACTTCATCATTGGTATCATACGATTTTGATGTGTGAGATTAAAATATATTAGTGAAAAAAATTGACAATAGAGAAAGTCAATTCATATCTGAGGTTCAAGACTAGGTATGATTCTGTTTAAAGAAAGCCAGTTCATTTCATACGATTTTTTTTTTAAGACAACAAAAAGAAGATGCAATTCCTTGCTGTTTGGGGGTGGAGAAAAACAATGGCTTTGGCTATGCATTAAGGCTCATTCAAAGAGGATCTCCGGATTCCCACAAAATAGAAAAGGAGGATTTTTCAAATATATAGCCTGAATTTGGTCCGATGAAATATTTTCTAGTTATCTGTTCAATAGTATTGGAGATTCATGAGCCGGACTTTCTGTATGCAGGATTTGTGTTGGACAAGGAAGATCGAAGCATCACTAGGTCTGATAAGTACTTTACGGAGCTCTTCCACCGGTGTGGATTGCATATCTTCAAATCAAAGGTTTTAGTCCTCCTAATACATACCTAATTATGTTTCCTTTTGATAAAAATCCAATACAACAAGCATCTCTGTAACACTGGGCAATGAGCATCATTGTTTCTGCAAATGTGAGTAGTAAAAAATCTATTTCTTCTGCTTGTTCTTCTGCAACAATATTTAATACTTTGCAAGAACTTTTTGGAAATTCATCAGGTGGGGATAACTAATGAATTGCTCAGCATGAGACTGAAGAATTGGGGTATTTGTTAGGCTCGCAACAGCAAATCCTACGCACTGAAACCCTCTAAACCTTATATCTGAGGAAAGGGTGTTATTTGAATCAGCATTTGAACTTAATCTGGGAAGAGAGATTTTTGGGTAGTGGTGAACTTGCGATTTCTTTATGGAATTTTAATGTTTGAAATATCTTCTAACATCTAGAAGACTTCTACTGGTTCTCTCTGTTATGTAGCCTGAACGTATTACATTGAGCCGGGTGTTCCATGTATTTTATTGTCAATTCCCTTACGATTACTGCCTGAATCCATCGAATCATTACAGGACCAGAGGGGATTACCTGAGGAATTATTTGCTGTGAAGATGTATGCTTTATTCCCCGATGCGCCTAAACGAGTTCACGGTACCAGAGCCAAAGCACATCCCATTAGGCCCGGCATAATCAAATGAGTAATTGCTTCTTGGATTATCGGAGGTTGGTTGGATGGTCCTTGGGGTCACCTGGACGACGCTCAGAATGTTGTGAGATGCTTATCTGTTCTTGCACGTACGTTGAGCGATTGAATGAGTGTGATCTCTGCGCATTTTGCTGTGTCTGTTGTCACATTGATTTTCATCATATTAATGGATGGTGCATAAAACATATTTTGCTGTTCAATAGGCCCCGATCTTTGTACCCTTTCTCTGGAATTCGAGCCAATGAAAACAATTTAATGCCTGTTATTACTGCTGTATGTCAATCTAAGGGTTATTGACATAGCATAAAGTAAACTAAACATCTAAAGAAAATGCTCGCTTAATCAAAAATTAAATCTAGCACCATTACATCTTGATGACCAAGGGAGCGTCGCATATATAATATTTTCACTTAATCAGATTCTGACTCTATTTAAGTTTCAATGTGTTATTTTTAGGGATATGTGCATGGAAGTTTTAAAACTTGTTGCCTAAACGCTAATGTGATTTTACCTTAAATATTCTCTCTCTTAAGTGATGATCACATGGCTAAAACATAAAATATAAAGGTCAAAACGACACCATTTTGATCCAAATTTAATTTTTTTATATAAATTTTAAAAATAAGCTAAACTGAAAAAAATGGGAGAGTTGGAATCTAGGCGGGGCTGGCAGCCCCGTCGACATTCCCTCACCACTGTCGGCCCTTCCTAGCGATGGTGGGGCGGCGGTAGCGAAGGTTTTGCAGCCTTGCCGCCGATTCTTCTTCTTCTTCTCCTCTCTACATATTTTTTTGTTTAATTTTTTTTGTTGAATTTGAATAAAACGAGTATAAAAATCAGATTTGGATTAAAATGATATAGTTTTGGCCAAGTCAATAACTATGTAGGAGAAAAAAAAAACAGTTACATTGGCATTTTCCATCGGTTAAGTTGGACGAAGTTAACGGAAGGATTTGATTGCATCAATTTGATGAGTTTTAGAACCTGGATTGTACGCTTTGCAAGTTTTGCAAGTTTTAAGACTAATTGTCTTTGGTGATAAGTTTTAAGACTTTCTCTTGTCCATATCTCTTTATTTTATGATGAAAGCTCAGTATCGTTGAACGAATGATCGGCATTATAAAATATCTTAAAATGAATTGCATATTGCCTTTATATTTTACACAGCCACGGATACCCACAAAGAAAGATTACGTATGATACATAGACACCAAGGAGAAAATATCGATCATGAAAGAATCGCCCTCCCTTTTGCACTCTAAAAGAAAATTCTAGTAATCACTGTTCCATAGAAGGTAATCGCATTGTTAGTTTCAAGCCTAAACATTTCTTTCGTAAAAAAAGTCCCACCAAAATCCATGTCAATCTTCTTAAGATGAATTGCAAAAATTTCTTTAGATAAGGAGTTTTAAAGTCTTTTCAATATCCAAAGAAGCTGAAATCATAACTTTGGCATCGAAAATGAGTCGTCTCTCTCACTAAAACTTCATATGTTGTCACTAGTAATTATTTGTCAATGCTATAATTTTACCAAAATGCTCGTTAGTTCATTGAGGTCAATAACTTGCATCACTAGTTATATGGGTTGTGTTATTTTCACTCTTATCTTGGCTAAGACATTCTTTTTTCAATCAATAGACCTAAATACCCTTCTCTCTCCTCAATGTATTTGTTTCTTTTTCTATCATCTTAACCAACATAAATGCTTTTGTTTCTATCTCTCGTAAATTATCAATTTCACAATATAACCATTACATTACACCCAAAAAAAAATATTATCTTATCATTCATCATGTTATCACTTTGTCTAGAGAAGGTCGTTATTTTTAATTTATCGTCTAATTTTTCAGTTAGAAAAGTTATATAAAAGGTTTGAAATTTCTAGTTATAATGGCTTACGACAACACAATTAACTCGCCTATTTGTTAAAACTTTATTTCAAAGATGAAAATTATAACTCAATGTAATTATCTATCAAATTTTTGACCTTGTGGGAGATTTTTGGAATAAAAATTTTAGGTTTCTAAGTTTTTTTTTTTTAGGTTTTGAAACATCTTGGGTTTAGGTTTCTAAAGTTGAGCCTCGCTAATTTGTGTTTTCTTTTAAGCTTTTCAAATTTTAACATGAATTTCAAGATGACATTGAAAATTTATTACATATTTTGCACTTTTAAACTCGCATAAGATTTTTAAGGGAAAATATTTTAAGCATATTTTAAAGTTTTGTTTCATTTGCTATGCGATTGAATGTACAATTGATTTTAACTACTTCCTTCATAACAGGAGTTAAACAGTAAGAGGTTTCATGTTTTTCCTTTATGCATTTATCCTTTATTAATATTTAATTATGGTCTGAATATAAATATGTTTGACATTTCATCACACTTTTAACAAATTAGCCTTTTTCATATTTTGATCAATTTTATTTTCCACTTTTTTATCAAGATCAGCTAAATAATTAAATTCAATTTTCGAATTCGAAATATAGCTTCACTCACACTATTAAAAAAAAAATACTTAATTGTGTCTTCATAAGATGTCATAAATAAAAATTTCTTATGAATGAAAATGTGAGACCATAAATTAGAATTGGCAATATTCTCTAAGCAAAATGACAATAAGATATGGCAAATTGATATTTTGATACATGAGCAATTGTATTGTGCAACTAATGAGGGACATGATAGAAATAAAGGTAATTTTGTGTATTAGCTTGATAAAAAAGGAAATAATAAATTGAAGAGAGAGAGGGAGAGAGGGAGAGGGCATTTCTTTAAGTTGACTGAAAATAGGAATATCTTAGCCGAAATAAGAGTGGAAATAGCGCCACCCGTTATAAAATTGTTTTTATACTACGCAACTCGATAATGTTAATATTCAGTAATATATAGCGATAATTTTTCCTCAATAGGTTATATCTTATAGAAACTGTTTTTGACTGTTGTAATTTGTCTGAAGTCGCAATTTCAACTAAACCTGCAGCAAGTACTTTCCCCTTCGAGCAGTAATTTAGCTACGGAGTAACTCATACCATATGAACTAATCTCAAATTATGTCAAACCATAAAACCTATAATTAGTAATTAGACATCAATAATTGCAAATAACCATCAAGTCCATATGGATGATAATTAGTACTCTACCTTTACAAATAATTAATTACCACAAGTTCTCATATGGTCCCAACCTAGGAAGCACGGACACTCTCCGGAGGCATCCATGTCGTATTGTACACTCTAAGACTCTTCAACGGACGATCGACACATGGTCAACATTGTATCGGACATCCAATACGTGATCAACACTTTGGACACGTCAACGACAAGCAAGTGCAACATTTCGATATGTTATTTTGACATGCACATGTCAATTTTAAACATTTTCAATAAATTAGGAGTCTCCGACCAAAAAATAAATAAATTAGGGTTACTGGACCAAAAAAATAATAATAATTAAGGGTCAAAATGTAAATCTATAAAAAATTTATATACTTCAACCATATACCCAGCCACCCTAAAATGATTATATCCAACCAAAAAAAAAGACCTAATCTTGAGTCCCTAACATAAGAATAAAAAGTAGTAGCTCATTGTTGATATTTTTATATGCATAAAGAACACCTTGAGTGTCAATATTTGTGTATGGTGCTCACTTTAGTGTCAATATTTTTTTTTGATCACTTAAGTACCAATTTGGAGAAAAACGATCACTTAAGTACTAATTCCGACAAAAAAGATTATTTAAGTGCCAATTTCTCCAAATACTACACGTGACATTTTTTATTTATTAATTTCTTAAAATTATGTGGAATTTTTTTAAAAAAGTCTATCCACATGGCGTTCATATGGCAATTTTTTTTTTAAAATTCAATCCACATGGATGCCATGTGGACTTTTAAACTAAAAACTAAGTTAATTTTCTTAAAAAATTAAAAGTAAATAGAAAATAACTTAAAAAATATATGAGTCCTCACTCGCCGCTACCCACCATCGATGGCAATGGCCGGCAATGGGTGGGGGAGTGGCCCGCGGGGTTGCTAATGCCTTACGACCCCGCCGGGGGTTGGCGATTTTTTCATAGTATTAAAAGGTGGGTCCTTTTTGGAATCTGCGGCTGTGCTAGCCTCTCCGGTCCGATTCACCGCGCCGTCGCTTGCGCAGTCAGCGATCTCGAAGAAACTCTGTAACGTGAGCAGAGACCGTTCTCTGTATTTTCCTTGTGAGATACTCAAACGACGATCAACTTAATCTTAGGGCATCTCTAGGGTTATTATTCATAACCCTAGAGTTCGGGGCGGCCCCCGTCGCGGTCGGCCCCGTCTATTAAGTCATACGCGCCATCACATAGATATTAGGAAAATACAATTTGCTTCTCAAGTGTGGGAAAATTTACTTTCGGTTGTTTTATTTTATAAGTCACTTTTTTTGCCGCAGGCGAGGCCTAGGCGTGGCTAGCGTAGGCCTCGTTGGCCGAGGCCGAAATAGGCCAGCCATCGCTCAACATGGTCGTGGCTAGGCAATTCCGATCTCTCCTAGATTTGGGCGAGGTCGGCCTTGCGTGGGGTTTGCAAGGCCTTGGCGCCAACGAGCTGCCAACCGGCGAGGCCTCGGGGTCGCCGAGGCTCAACGAGCACTCTCCCACCCATCGCCGGCCGACGAGGGTTCACAATCCTCGCCGTTGCAACCTTAAACTAATTATTTTTTTTTGGAGTTTTTAGTTTATTTTTAGTTTTTTTAATATTAAGTGGATTTATTTATTCATTTTTAATTTTTTTTGGTTGATTAGGATGCCCCGGCAAGCCACCTAGATGCTTTCCCGCGATGCTTACTGGGAATTGGTACTGAAATAAACTTTTTTCAAAAAAATTAGCACTTAAATGATAAAAAAAATGTTAACACTAAAGTGAGCCGTAGTATATAAATAAATATTAACACTCGATGTATCCTTTTGCCATTTATCATGTATATATATGAATATACATTTAATATATAACGTTGTTCCAATATGTCGAATTTTTTTTATTTTTTAAGTAATAACGTGTCGGTGTTGGTACTACTTATGTTTTAAGGGTAGTAACTTTACTTAAGAAATAGCAAGCAATATATTCTTATCGTAGATTTGATCTTGTCCACTCTCAGAAATTTACCCAGCAATGACCATGTTCTTTTTAAGTTAGCAAATTAATGGAACCTATCTTAAGTAATTATTGTTAACTGTCGAGATAGTCCTTAATTAAAATTTACAGTACTTAAATATCAGTACGGTACCAATTTAACCAGTTTGTTTCAAAATTGATCCAACGGACGATATTTTTTGACTTTAGATTCAAAGGCCCATATTGTTGGGCTAGTCCAGTAAAAAATGGCCAACTGGACCATACAATTTCTTGTCAGGGAGTATTACTATTTCAATTCTTAAATTGAATAACTATATAAATGATTTTTGAAATTTTAATTTATTTAATATAATATTTAAATTTTAGCATAACATTTAATATAATCTCTAAATTTTTAATTTTTTGATCCACCAAATTTTGATATATGTTTGATGTACTCTCCGAACTAGATTGAAAATATTCAAGTATAATCATTTCATTTATTTTAAATCATATATAATATTAAATATTCACATAATTTAGTGATTAAATTAAATATATATGAAAAATTTTTATATTGAATAAATTAGGAATTATATTGAATAAAATTTAAAAAAAATCATAAAGCACGACGCATGTGATACGTTGAGCCAAAGTAGAAAGAACATTTGCATTTTTTTGCCAGCTTAAATCTCGCACCGAGGGCATCTTGTCTTGTGTTCCGTCGGCCAAATTAATCCATAAGCTTGATGGTGTCTGCAAGCAGCTCCGCGCTATCACCATTCCCTGGATCTTCTCCATGTCCCCGACCAAGCTTTCACGTTCATTCTCTTCCTTTCACTCCAGCAAGAGAGACCGCAATGCCTCGCCCATCCAAACTCTTCTCAAGAGAGGGTTCACTCCCACCATCAAACACTTCAACCTCCACCTCCTCTTCCTCTCTGAATCCTGCCGATTCGGCTCCATCATTCACCTCTTGTCTCAGCTGGAGCACAACAATGTCCATCCGAACTCACGCACTCACTCCATCTTCACGCGGGCTCTTCTCGAACTCCACAAATTCGAAGAAGCAGAGCAATTCATGAGGTCTCAGACGGCCAAGACTTCGAATTTTGCCAAGAACCGCATCTGGGACTCTATAATTCGAGGCTATTGTGTCCATTGCAACGACCCGGAAAGAGCATTGTCAGTTTTTCGTGACTGCTTGAGTGGGTATCGTGTATTGCCTTCTTCCTACACTGTTTGTTCTTTAATTCAGGGGTTTAGCTCTCGCGGTATGATGGGACGAGCGATTGAGGTCATGGAGTTGATAGCGGACAAGAAGATGGGATACCCTTTTGGTAATTTCGTTTGTAGTTCTGTCATTGCTGGGTTTTGCAGAATCGGAAAACCAGAACTTGGCGTTGAGTTCTTTGAGAAGGCCAAGATTTCGGGGGCTTTACGTCCCAATCTAGTCACTTACACTGCCCTTGTCCATGCTCTTTGCAAATTGGGTAGGGTCGACGAGGTGGGCAATTTATTTCGTGCCATGGAGGAGGAGGGTTTGGCTTTTGATGTCGTGTTTTTTACTTGTTGGGTCTGGGGGTATGTCAAGGAAGGTTTTGTCATGGAGGCTTTTAGGAAAAATAGTGAAATGTTAGAGAGAGGAATTGGTGCAGATGTCGTTAGCTATACCGTCCTTATGGTGGGATTTTCTCGAGATGAGAATGCAGAAAAGGCGGTTGGATTTTTGTCGAAGATGAGAAACAAAGGATTGAGACCCAACCTAGTTACTTACACCGTTTTGATATTGGGACTTTGCAGGAAAGGAAAACTGGAAGAAGCATATAACATCTTTAAGATGATTGAAGATATAGGGATGGTTGCGGATGAACTTCTGTATGCAACGTTGATAGATGGTGCTTGTAGAAAAGGTGATTTTGATCTTGTTCTTGATTTGCTGAGTGACATGGATCAGAAGAGGATTAGTCCGAGTGTCGTTACGTACAATACTGTCGTGAACGGACTATGCAAATTTGAGAGAACATGTGAGGCAGATGAGTTCTCCAAGGGAGTTGTGGGAGATGTTGTCACATATGGTACCTTGTTGCATGGGTACGTTGGAGAAGAGAATGTCCAGGGAGTACTAGAAATAAGGCGGAGGTTCGAAGAAACGGGATTTTCTATGGACATTGTCATGTGCAACATACTAATTAAGGCGTCATTCATGGTGGGGGCATTTGAAGATGCTACTGCACTCTATAAGAGAATGGCGAATATGAATTTAACTGCTGATTCCATTACGTACTGCACGCTAATCGATGGATTCTGTAAACTAGGAAGAATAGATGAGGCACTAGAGATATTTGATGAGTTCAGGGAGACGTCAATGTCCTCTGTTGCATGTTACAACTGTATCCTCCAGGGCCTCTGCAGGAAAGCCATGATTGATATGGCCATTGATGTGTTTATTGAACTTGTTGAAAAGGATTTGCCAGCAGAAACACACATTTGGAATTTATTGATTAAGACAGCTTTTAGAGGCCAAAATGCAGATGGAGTCTTGACTTTAGTTATCAGAATTGAGAAACTGCCCTCAGAAATATACGATAAGGTATGTAACGAGGCTATCTGCTTCTTGTGCAAAAAAGGCTTTTCAGACTCCGCGTTAGAGATTTACATGTTGATGAGGAGGAATGGCTCGCTCATTACAAGCAAGTCTTACTTTTTAATGCTCAAAGGACTTATAGATGGGAAGAAGCACATGATTGAGCCTTTTCTGTGTAAATTTGTTAAAGAATATGGAAGTGGTGACCCTAAAGTTGGAAAAACAATAGCACGTTATCTAAGCTTGAAGGATGTTGACCGGGCCCTTCTATTTGTCAACAAGATGAAGGAGGGAAAGTCAATTGTCACTTTACCCACATCTGTATTTAAGATACTCATACAGGATGACAGAATTCTAGATGCATATAAGCTACTCATGAATGCGACAGATCATGTTCCTATGGATGTGGTGGATTATTCGATCATAGTCAATTGTCTCTGCAAGCGAGGATATCTTAACCAGGCACTTGATCTTTGTTCTTTCATTAGGAAGAAGGGGATAGCCCTCAACGTGGTCTCTTACAATTCAGTCATTAATGGGTTGTGCCGCCAGGGTCGATTAATGGAAGCATTTCGGATCTGTGATTCTCTAGAGAGAGTTGGTCTGGTTCCATCTGAGATCACATATTGTACACTAATTGATGCTCTATGCAGAGAGCAATTTCTGATTGATGCTCAACTACTGTTCCAGAAAATGATCCTTAAGGGGCTCGAACCTGGTACTCATGTTTACAACTCATTAATTGATAGCTATTCTAAGATTGGTATGTTGGACAATGCATTGAAGCTTCTCCATGAAATGGAGATGAAAGGCCTTAGGGTGGATGCATTCACTGTAAGTGCTGTGATTAATGGCTTTTGCCGAAGTGGGGATATGGAAGGGGCTCTCACCCTTTTTTCTGAGTTCAAGAATAATGCTATCTTACCTGATCTGTTGGGATTTCAGTATCTGCTAAGAGGTCTAAGTGCCAAGGGAAGGATGGAAGAGGCAAGGAGTGTGTTGAGAGAAATGCTTCAATCTCAGCCTATAGTGGAGCTTATAGACAAAGTTGACTCTGAGTTTGAAACAGAATCAAACAATTTTCTTGTGCTTTTATGTGAGCAAGGGAATATAAAAGCAGCCATTACTCTCCTCGACGAAATTGGCAACATGTATCATCCTACTCAGAAGTTCCATGCTGATTTTAATGAGTGGGCAAAATCAAACATGCGGTATGAGGGAGAGGGATTTAAAACAGATGTTGCAGGGTCTATGACAGCCCTTAGTAATAATGACCTGGCAAATTGGCCATTGGAAGAGAAGAACGTGGAGGATGCTATGAGTGTGACGAAACCTAAGCTTAATGACTTTGACTCTTTCTATTCCCTGGTTGCTTCACTATGTTCAAGTGGGGAGGTAGAAAAGGCGAACCTGCTTCTGAAAGGATTTGTTTGCTAATGCAGAAGACAAACAAATTTGCTCCAACATTATTAGCTTGAGTATTGCTTGCTCTCTCTGATTTGTGATGGCTCATTCCCAGGAATTGATAGCAGATACAGCTTCATAGGATCAATGAATATTTGCTCAACAGGTTTGTCTCTGTCGCCACTGCTCTTTTGCGTTCCCTCACCCCCCAACCCCCCGGCTTGCTTGCTTGTCTTTGTGAACCATTTGTCTGCATTTGTTTTCCATGATCTTATGATGTCGACATATCTTCACCTCCAATAGTGTGGTTGGGTGCCTTCCAGGGTTGCCATATGATTCTCAAAGTTCTCTTTTTGATTTGCTAGTCGTTTTTTTTTCTTTGAATATAATGGATAGTCTTTTCTATTCTTGTGTCCCTTTTGTTGCCTATTTATCATATGTATCTTGTCTTCATTGTCTTTGATAAAATTTGCATGTGGCCTGTCCTGGTTTTGAATATTTGCAAACGTTTTAACGGTGTCTTTGCCGATTGTCTTCTTTCCGACTTGTGCTTGACTAACTATTATCTCTTTTTATGATTAGAGAAGCTTTGCTGGGTCAAGATGCTCTATCATCTCAGACCTGTATAGTGAGGACTACCAAAAACTGAAGAAGACAAAAACTGAGATAACAGTCATTAATGTGGTTGAACAAGAGAAAGGGTGAAGTGACAGTTGTGAATGGGATTGAACAAGAGAAAGGATGTTCTGCAACTTCCTCTCTCTTTCTATAGAGCCTTCGAGGGCAGCATTCAAGGAAAAACGTGTTGAAAAGGTATAGAATTTGGTTTCGGAACTTTGCTTTTTTAAAAACTCTACTAATTTCGGTCAAGGATCGTTTGCTTGTTTATATTAACCGTCCTGTTACTGCATCATTCATAGTGTGGTCGAGAGATTTGAGTTCATATTGTTCTTTTCATTGGAAGCAAGTTTCTTAAATGCAAATATTGTTGAAGCTTAACCTTCAGAGAAAAAATTTAAATGTACTTTTGTAATCTGATTTTGGTTAATTTTTTTAAGTTAATTGTGCTTACTTACAGCTTTCAGGTATCCAAGCTTGTGAAGGTGCCTTCTGTGATCCACATATTTTCCAAAGTGGAAGTAATTCACCTGACTTACGATGGACCAGGTTAATTCGGGTCCCTGTTGCTGTTCTCGTCAAATAGTTGTTGTTATTGACTACCTATGAGAACAGTTCCCTTTTTCAGATTCTACACTTATCCTTTATGATGAACAAATCATACAATAGTTTTTTCTGAAGAAGCCATGAAACTTTTTCTCTTTTGTTCGTACCGACTGGTCCAAGGACGATAAATAAATGGGATAGGGAAAGTAGGAGGATTTTTTCGGTAGACAATATTAAGGATTTAGACCATAATTTGCTTTTCAAGATTAATGTTTGAACGTGAAAAGAGCGAAATTTGCAGGCATAAATAGGAGGATCACCATGATTAGGGTTTGGTGAGTATAGGGTTTTGTGGTTTAGGACCATTTAACTAACAAGTAGGACATAAGGTGATGTGGTTGTTTCATTAGACAATGATAATCATTTTTTGTTCACTTCATTCAACAAGGGTCTTACCAGTACGCAATGCTTTAGTCTCTCCAATGCGACCATAGTCAGGGCAAATGTGGTTTATTCCTCATTCTATCTAATGGTAGCTTTTGTGTCCGGGTAATTTAAATACCTGCATTAGTGAAAAGCTTTATATTGTCCATTACCAGATAGCAGTTGAGGTAACCTCTTCAGGGACTATGAGCTAAAGAAGATGGTAGATCAGGATTATTGCGCTTATATCCAGAGGATGGAAGTGACTTTCAGACACCTGTATGATAAGGACAATGTTCTCATGGTGTTCATGGGGGACAGCAGGGTGTTCCATGGGCATCCAGGTAGCTGGATCCTGTACTCATGCTTTTCAGTTATCATAAAAACATAATTATTGTGGTGCCTTAGACATCCATGCAGGCAAAGCAAATGTCCTGTATACGGAATATTACAATAAAGGTCTTCATTTTTTGTTTGTTTGAATGACCGTGCTTTGAGTGGTGTAGCTCTAACGTATTGCTTCTGAATGTTTTAGATTGAGCTCATTATTCACATCCAAGATAATCTTGCATTCATCTTGCAAATGCTGAATGTAGGGCCCTATAATGTATGTGAACATGAGGTGATAGATTTAAATACTTGTGAGGCAAGGACTTTGTCTGCCATTTTTTTGATGAAATCAGTTATCACTTTTACTGCCATCTTTCTTGAATTGCGTTGACAATGCACAAAATCTTGCCATTTCTTAAATGAAAAGTTCATCAGATTTAGCATTGGCCTTAAATTTCACTTTTTCCTCCAACAGGGATGCACAAATTCTTGGTGCCATTGGCATGTGTTCTTTATGTGGACATCGAATTCTCTCTCAATTGAGAGGGCTTCATGAAGAGAACTTCATTAACATGTTTGATGAGTTATCGGTTAATGAGACCTATCCTATCCATAATTTATGTTTCAAAAAGTTTTTTGATACCTTCGGAGACCTGAATTTCTGGAAGGAAATACATCCAAGGTGCGGAGTATTAATGAGTTTACTCATGAGATACAGAAGACTATATTACTGATTGATGCCTATCGGGCCGAAGTTGAACTTGGTGTTGTGTTATTTCGAAATATACAGAGCATGAGCACACTGCGTGAGTGATGCACTGATGAGTGGGGTCAAGGGGTGATACCTATGGCAGACTTATTTGGGCACTCACCTGTATGTGGGTCTAATGCTGGCTGCCTCCTGTAATTGAGGCTTCAGCCGCTATGCACCCTCTGCTATCTGCTGTTGATTCTTTTCCCTACAGTCACCTCGTCAGTAGGGACGGGCAGAGGGCTGGCCCAAGGAATGTGCGGCGAGGAACTTAACCTTTAGTGCCATGCACCCCATTTCCTGCTTTCTTACCTCAAATTCACCTTTAATGAGGCGGGGCACCCTGGGGCAACTTCAGCAAGCATTGGAGAGGGGAAATAGTGTTCTCATTCACAAGCCGGGAAGATCTTAAAGCAAAGTATCATAAAACAGCAATACCCGTAATAAGTGCTCCCAGTGCTGAACTGAGAATCTTGAAGGTAGATCCTTAGTCATCTTCAGCATTTGGGTCTACTTTACTATTGTTATTCTTGGCTCTAATGTTTATGTTCTTTTCTCACCTCAGCCCACACGAAGTCACCGACGCAATGGAGGTACACACCGCAGTTGGCGATGCTCTGGATCAGGTCGTTGCTGGTCCGACGGGAGGAAGCGGGTAGTAGGCGAAAGCGTTCACACAGTTCTTGTCACAATTTCCTTTCTGCAGCAATCTATGCCAGGTGGAGATCTCTGCTGACGTCGACGAGCGAATCACCGCGCGGATGCGCCGCACGCTGATAATGGCTGGATTCAAGGCACAGCCCCTTTCCTTTCGCTTAGTCTCTCATTATACAAATATATCGTATTGGGTGTTTAGAGTTTGGTTCGGTTCGGATCGATTCAAAAACGCGAACAGTTAGGCGTGTGATAGAATTATTTGCGTTTGGCGCGGTTTCGGTCCTTATGATAACTCAATTTTAATAAATCTTGACTATTTCGATCATTGTTGTTATTATCATCAACACTATTGAGTTGATGGTACATCCTTAATTTTACTTTCAATTTGAACCTATCCAATCATGCAGCACTTTCATTAAAATGTCTCGTTTTACGACGACGCATTTATGAAAAACAGGCTTTTAAAAAGTTTAATCTATAACAATTTTGCCATAAATCATACGATTTGTGATATTTATATCATGTTTACGATGAGTAGCCGTAATGTTATAAAACCTGGGATATGTAATGCATTGCATTGTCTCTACTCTACTCTAAATATATTTTCGTACCTATCGTATTTAAGAAGACGCGACCACTTTGGTGAGTAGCCTGAATATGATCCGAACCGAAAATGCGGCTTGGATTTTGAACCTTCAACTCGCACATGCATGCTATTGTCATGATTATAGGAGTGTCAACGGTTCAGCTCGGATTTTTAGGAAACCCCATTCGAACCGAACATATAGGGTGAGCAGCTAAATCGAATCAAATTTGGTTCGATTCAGGTTTTCGTAAACAAGAGAGAGGAATATTAGGGTTCGGATGATTTTGAGAGGGGTGAGAAAGAAGAGAGATTTTAAGTTGGGAGTTCAATTTTTATTGAGAACTTCGATTGTGATTCGATTAATCGACCGAACCGGAAAAGGCACGGTTATTTTTCCATCGTGTTCGGTTTTTTGATCCGGTTTCGACACTCATAGTGGTTATGTTCGACATAATTGCCGACATGGCGTGATCTGGCATCGATGTGGATAATTTTAAATAATATTTTGATGTTATTTTAAATCTATTTATTTGTTTTTTGCTTTCACTTTCCTTTTTTTTTCTTCCCTTCCTTTTTCCTCTAGCTATTTATCGGACCTCCACGACAAGGCTAAAGGCGAGGGCCGGCGAGGTCGAGCCTTGCCGTAGGTCGATGAGGGTCGCCCTCGCCATTGGCCGGGCAAGGGCAAGCTTCACTAGAGGTCGGCGAGGTCGAACTTGCGGACCTAGACGAGTGGGCTGGAGGAAGAAGGAAGGGGAGAAAAAAAAAGTAGAAAGAAAAGAAAAATACAAAAAGAAATAAAAAATAAAAATTATTTAAAATTATTTACGTTACATACCACGCAATATTAGCGTTGGCCGTGCTATATCAGCGATTTCTAGACAAAATTGGCCGAATAGACTAAATTAGCACAAATGTAAAATGTTTAGGACTTAAATAGAAAAAAATATTTGAAAATGAATTAGTATAATTATAATAGATTTAAGACTTTTTGGGTAATTTTCCCACCTTTGTTCACATTCATCAATATTTGAATATCTAGTCAAGAGTTGAGACACCGATAAACATCAGCACAGTTATAATAGATTTAGCACAATTCTATCGGGGATGAGTCGAGTGCTCAAAACGACACCCCAATCACCGCCGCTCTTCCACTTACTGTATAACTCCGACGGTGAACTTGGCTTCCATACAAAACCTCAGATAATCACTGAGGCAGAATCTAAAGACAGTACAAAATTTTCCTTGGAGATCGATACGCATGGAGCACATTTGTCCCGTCTCTCAAGCACGAATACAGAAGCATTTGACTTCTACGTACGCTCTACAAATGTACGAATACAAAGCATTTGACCCTTAGTAATTCCGGTCCTTTAGTGAAAAAGGCTTCTGTCCTAAGTGAGCAAATGGTGGTAGAAACTAGAAAGCCATAGCATGTCATGCGCCTCTGAATCTCCTACAACTCCATAGCTATTGGTACCTGATAGCCACAGGGAAAATATGTTCAGGAATCTGCACAAATCGTATGGAATTTCTTTTATGGTTGGACCTGTGTACTGTTAATGACATTCCATCCAACGTTTCGGCTGACAAAAATTGACAATCAATGGGAGTGTAAGCATGAAAAATTAAGTGAATATGAATTCTTGAACGTGGAGGTCAGTTTAAGCATGTTAAAGGAGCTGTTGATACCGTATTATAGTCTGCTAGATAGTTAAAGCAGCTCGGGAAGCATCGATCCACCATGGTGAAATACTCTTGGGGAAACTATCGGAAAAGTTTTAAACATATTGTATTGGTGTCAATCCACTTCTAAACATTTTAATTGGATCAATTTAGTCCTCAATCTTTTCACACTTTGCTAATCGAGTCCATTCGATTAACATTGATTGAAAATTGATGATGTGGCCTTCGGTCATTTTACGTGGCATGGTCGGCATTGGCATGGACATTTTTACATGACATTTCGATAATTTTTTTATTTTGTTTGAAATTTTCTTTTCTTCTCATTTGATTTTTTTATTTGGCCAAAAAGGGTCATCGGTATTGCCTCGGGGAAAGTATCAAAAAATTTTTAAACTTATTATATTGATGCCAATTTAGTCTTACACCTTTTATATTTCTATTAATTGAGTCAATCCAAGCTAATTTTGGACGGAAATTCGGCGACCGGACATCGGTTGTCATACATAGCACGGGTGGACGTGGATTTTTTAAAATATTTTTAAATATTTTTAAGTATTTTAATAATTTTTTAAATGATTGAGCAAAGAAAAAGAAGAAAAACCAAAATATTTATTAAAAAACTCTAAAAAATATTCAAAATATAAAAAATATACATTTTAGCACCGGCCATGCCTCATATGACAACCGAAGTCTATGTAAGTGAATTTTCGACCAAAATTAGCCGGATTGACTCAATTAATAGAAATGCAAGAGGTTTAGGACTAAATTGGCACTAATAAAAGGATTAAGACCGAACCGACACAAATACAATGGGTTTGAGACTTTTTTTTAACACTTTTCCCTAGCCCTTGCCCAATGGTCTTTGCGACTCGAGGGAAAAAGAAGAAAGAAAAAGATTAAAATAACTGAAAATTTGATTTTTTAAAAAACATAAAAATTATCCCACTTCAAAGACGGCTTGCCACCATTTACGTCAATAATTTCTGGCCAAAATTAGTCAAATGAACTCAATTGATAGAATGTAAAATGATTTAGGACTAAATTGATTTAATTGAAAAGTTTAGAGACTGAATTGACATTAATGCATTATGTTTATGACATTTTTGGTACTTTGTCCTTTATTAAGTGCACTATCAATGTAAAAACTAGTTTACATACTAACAAATATATTATTTGACAAACTGAGAAATTCAAGCACAAAATTAACTCCAAACACATATGTAGCTCATTAAATGATGTGTGTAAGTAAACTTTTCTACTCGCAATGGATCTAATAATTATCGAAAAGGACAATAATATTTTATTAAAATAATGTAATCATACTTTGAAGTATTGCTTATATCATTTCGTGAATAAATACATAACTAATCCATTTAATTTGAAGTTATATCAAAGTAACATGAAGGATAGTTCGTGTGTTTCCGTGTATAAATGTCACTTACTATGAACTGATTTAAATATTACAAAGGGATCAACTTGAATTTTGTTTACATGATGGTACATATCATTCAACACTGCGAGACTTTTTCATTGTCGTGCGGCAAATTTTCCACGTCACCTATTCGATAAATAAGTTTTACCTTAACAATTTGTCACTTGTGCACATTTATCTTTTTCGGTTTTATGATAGCTTTCCTATGCATATATTATGGCCACGTGGCATATCTTTTAACCACCTGTTTTACATTTTTTTTTCCCGCTTGTTTCCTATTTATTTATTTTGACTTTTTGGATGTGGTTTATTTTAATTTGTTGATATAGTCTTGATCTAAACTTTTGATTGTCAATATAGTTCTGAATTTTTAGTAAATGTTATTTAGTCACTATATGAAAATATTATTATTGTCCGATCTTAAATTAATGGAAGGACTACATTGAATATTTTCGTATGGTTTGGCTATAATGAACATGTAGAAAGTTTAAGGATCCATTGAACAAACTAAAGTTGGGGATCATATTGACATTAGGCTAAAGTTGGGACATATTGAACAAATTTAAGGGCTTATTTGAGTCTATTTATGCTCTTGGTACCTTATTTATTTATTTATTCTAGGACTCCAAACAAGGAAACAAGAGCAACTCTTGGCGACCAGGTTTTCGTAATAATCTCCTACGCCAACGGTCACAATCTGAAACAGCCAATTTCATGTTAGGAAATAAAAATCCAAGTAATATCTAATATAAAATAAGATTAAGAAAAAAAAAAAAGAAAAGAACAAACCAACCAGGTTTCGGAAAACAAGAGAATCACCGGTTTTTATCCGAACTCTACAAAAGGAAGCAGGTCAGTAGTGCCTCTTCAATCGTTATAATTACTGTCTCTGCATCTGATCTTCACTGTGCTCCATCAATGATGGCCATCGATCTTTCTCAATCTCCGTTGCTGATGCTTCCGCTGCACAAAGGCGAGGATGGCCATGGCTGTCGCTTCTTCTGTCTCAAGGATGGGACCGCCCTTGCCCTCCGCGGCTTCCCGCCGACCTTTTCTGACAGCCGTTGCGTCGGTTCTTCGCACGGTTGGCTCGTGCTCTTGGACAAGGACACGGAGCCTTATCTCCTCGACCCACTTCGCGGCGGCGGCCGGGTCCTCCGCCTCCCTCCCATCGAGACGTTCCCCTGTGTGGTCCCGGTGCGTCGGAGCCACCAAGACAATAGCTGCAGTTCGGCCTCCACTTACGAGACGATCCATCTGGGGTGTCGCCGGAGCACGACCTCGTTTCCTCTCCTGCCACTGCGCGACTATATCATTTTCAAGGCCGTGTTATCAGCAAACCCTAATGACGATGCTAACGGCAGGAGCTGCTGGGTAGTCGTGATCTTTGGCATCGAGTCGAAGCTTGCATTTTGCAGGTGCAAAGAATTCGGCGGAGTTGGCGTGTGGGCGGAGCTATCTGGTAACCACGGTCCTTACAGCGACGTCATCTTCAAAGGGGGCACGCTCTTTGCCCTATGCGACAATGGATTCGTCAAAGTGTGGCACTTCAATAGGGATCAACCCATGAAAATCATGGAGATCAAGTCCTCCTTCCCGCGAAAATCAGCCGAGGCTGCCCATGCTCTCAGGAGTGTTTGTTTTACGAGCACGTACTTAGTCGAGGCGGCGGGTGAGATTTTGCTTCTGGTGAGGTTCACAGGGTATTTCGTGAACAAGCACGGTGTCCCGGTCGAAGAAGATGACTTCCTAACAGAGGAGGACACACGCCCTTCGGTCTGTCCCTATAGAACCCTATATTTCCATGTTTACGTACTGGACATGAGCAGCGAGGAGTGGGTGGGGTTGGACTCGATGGGCGACAGGGCTGTGTTTGTGGGCGGAAGCCACTCGAGATCAGTATCGGCCCGGGACTTCCCAGAGTTCGTGGCAAACTCAGTGTACTTCACCGACGATAACTGGGAACCGCAAGAGCAGGAGGACTTCGGGGGGCACGACATGGGGGCGTACAGCTTGCAGAGCAGGAAGGTGAAGGAGATTTGTGAACTCGGTTCCGACAAGATCGCGTCTCCTCCGTTTTGGGTTTTCCCATCTGATTATCGTTCCAAGCGAGGATGATACAAACATTGTTCATGTTTCACAAGCTTTTGTTTGGGTTTGTCAGTGAGAATTTCTCTGCATATGAGACTGTTTGGTGCTTGGGACGATGAGATATTGTCTATTGTCTACTATATGTCCCATTGATAATTTGACGGTGGAGGAGTTGCGGATATAAAGTCCCGATCTCTTCACAATGTTGCCATTAGACTTTATTTTTTAAACTTTCCTGAATCTTATGATATGCTCAATGTAATCTTACAAAGATATGAATTTACAAAATGCATGAATTGGGCAGCTTTCGTTTTTCAATTCATACAACTTAACCCATCAAACTGTGTCTTAGTGGAGAATCTTGAGAGACACGATGTATATGCTTCACTAATTTTTCTTTTTGGTTGAATATGCTTCACTAATTTACTAACTGATTCACTGACTGATTTTAAGTTTCACAATAGATACAACATTATCTATCTAAATTTAATGTGGATTCTATTTACACTATTGATTGATTGAGAATATCAAATATATGTTTGGGATTATTCAATCCTTGATCTTATCTTAGTATTATGAACTTTAAGCTTAGTATGATTCGTTGAGATTGGGAAACATAAAATTAGCACATGCAAATTTGGTTTTTTAACATATTAAATTGATCAACATGAATCTATAAATATATATGTTCTTTATGATGCCCTCGTCTGTGATTTATTTGAGTTAGTTGAGAGTCATGAACCATATATATATAAGCGCAAAAAATATACTACACGTGCACTTTGAGATATCTTTATCTATATTGGACTCGTTATGAGCAGATTATGTCGTATTAAATTCTCATTATATTTTCATAATTTTTTTAAATGTTCTCCAAATAATGAATATGTAATTTATAATCAATCTATGTTTTCATAGACGAACTCGAGCGACCTATATCTACATCATCAAGTTGATGAGTGAATCTAATGTTTATGAGGGTTTAATATAATCCATTCATACTTCCAAGTTTACATCACCACTATATGGATTTGAAATCAATACATCCTTGAATTCTTAGACAATTTAAGTTTCATAGTAGCTCCAACTATAGCAATAAGTACAATACTTCTGAAAAAAAAAAAGAAAAATCGAATTAAAGGACATTCTATAAATTTAAATACAACTCGAGAACAAAGATTAAAATGTGTCGGGCAATGGATAAAGCCAAGGAATGTCCACGAAAAGGAAAAAGTCCATTTTTTCCCCTAAAAGAATGGGTTCGCACTTGCTCAATAAAGACATTTGACTATGCGGTTCTTTTGCAAGAAGTTGCCTCATGATCTTTTTTTTTTTTTGAACTTTGTGGGCCAATTTTTATTGAGCAAAGTGAACGTGTGTTGCATAGTTAACTCATGTGTATCATCATTCGAAAGTATCATAATTTTCAATTAAACAGAAATATATAATTGAAGTCTATGTATTTAAAATTAACCAATGGATTTGCTTAGTTATTAAAGGACAAACTTAAGTGCTGTTTAAATCACGATACGTGTTCAATATTGCACACCATCAAGTACAAACTATTAGTCACCAATGCAAACGAATTTATATCTCGCGCCTCACTGATTTCTTTGTAGTTGTGGTCAAATAATTTGTCTTAGAATGTCTTTGGAGTAGTGTTACAATATTTTGACCTTCAAATTGGTTTTTTCCTCCATTAAATTACAAAAGAGAACTATAGATCGCAGCGAGGCAAATTGCTATTACCAATCTATAATAGTTAATAAACAATTTTCAAATGCAAAAACATTAATTTGTCGACTTTTTAGGGTCGGATCACACCGGGTGATATTAGCCTAGAGAAAAGTACAAAAAAAAAATCATAAACCTATTACACTCTTATCAATTCATCATAAATATTTCAATTGTACCATCAAGTCTTAAACCTTTTGACAATTGGCCGATGTAAGTCATCCGACTAATGGACGTCGCCGCCCTACATGGTACGAACAATGCCGATGTGAAATTTTTTTGAAAATTTTAATTATTTCTTGAAATTTTTATTAATTTTTTTCTTTTCTTTTCTTGTTAAGGGCATGTAGGGCGCCGGTCGAGGCTCGGCTGCCACTGGGAGAGGGCTTGCCACCTTTAACATAAAAGAAAAGAAAATAGGAAATTAATAAAAACGTTCAAAATTATCAAGTTTATCCATGTCGGCACCGGTGGTGCCACGTAGGATGGCGAGTGTCCATGTTAGCGATTTTTATTAAATATTGGCTGGATGGACTACACTCGGTGAATCATCAAAAGATTTAGGAATCAATTGGCACGATTGAAAGATTTATGATTGGATTGGCTCAAGTGCAGTAGGGTGTGGACTTTTTTTTGGTACTTGTCCCTATATAGTCTGAATTTCCAAAATTTTGGAGTTGATGCATCATAGACATAACTCCTTGAGGAATTGACAAATGCCTCCTAAAACTGAATGATTTGAAAAACGTTCTCCTAAAAATGATCGCTTGTACCACTTGAAGTCAATAAAAAATATTTTCCTTAATGCCACATAAATATTTCTCATTCATTCATTTTTTTCCCCAAGAGATACAAGTAATAATTTTAGAAAAATGTTTTGTAAATCAATTGTTGGTGGCGAAACAAATGGAGACCCAAGAAATTGAACATTTTTGGTATAACATTAAAAGATTACGATTGAATTGAGAATCATTAGAATTATGGAATTCATTTTGTCATTTGCCCTGTAGTTTTACATGGTAATATTTGGGCATGTGAAGGTAGCTTTTTTTTTTTTTTTTGTTTTGTGTGGGGCCAAACATGTGCCGAAGCCAACTTAATACTCATATTTATCTTTGCAGTAAACTGAAAAACAAAACAAGAAAAGTTGAATTTTCAGCTTAACAATTTCTTTAATAATAATTGGGACTTCCATGGTACGAATTACTCTTTTGCATTATAAATGCTTATACGAACTCCCAATATATGTACAATTTACATAAACGAAAACTTGAAATGAAAATTATTTTTTGAGAAAAAGTTTTTATAAATTTTTTTTTTATAATTGAGGTGTTTGGGCCAGCTTACGCGCACCTCAACTAATCCTCATGGGAGACTAGTATAGCCACCCATCACCATGGCCCCTACTTAAATTAAATGTACTCGGTTAGGTAATCGAACTTGGGACCAGTGTGCTTAACCACACAATCCTAAGTGCGCCCTAACAATTGAGCCACCCATGGGTGGGTAGTTATAGAAAAAAGTTCAACTCGACTTATTTCTAAAAGATACATGCAAATCGTCATGTCTCACATATAGGGTAAAATTCCATTTTTAAGATGACGGCTTGGGCCCCTTAAGAAGTCATGCCCTAATTCAAATCATTTACATGTTATGACCATTCAATGAACCTCTTGATGATTCCATATGAAAATTCTAGTATGCTCGATCGATTGCCGGAGTTTGAACTACTTTTTAGAACAATCTTTTTTTTTACGGTGGAATGACGTGGTCGTCGCTAAATGAAAATTACACGACCATTCTCCTACCTAAGGATGCAACCTCGCACTAACTTGCATAAACTTGTCCTTAGCATATATTTAAATCTCATAAAAGGACAAGCTGATTACCATTATTAAAATTACCACGGAAAAGAACATATGTATCTCATCGGCTAACCGTATAACTCAACAACACCGTACATCTTGAGAAACTAACCAAACTAAACTCGGCAAAAATATTTCATTAGTGCCGGTCCAGTAAATCAGCAACGAAAATACCAATAATTGATAGATCGATTCTCCAATAGACAAGACATGGCCAGTGGAGACTCTAGGATAGAGCCCTAAAGCTTAATGGGCCACAGTTAGCCCTAAAGCTTATTGATGTTAATTTAATCCTAAATTTTTTGTATTCCTAATTGATCGGATGACTCAATTGGCACAAATGCAAAATGATTTAGAACTAACTTGGCATCAATGCAAAATGTTTAGGACTGAATCGGCACTAATAAAAAGTTTAGTACTTGAAATGACACAAATGCAAAAGGTTTAGGACTGAATTGATAAAAAAAAAGGTTTAAAATTGAAATGGCTCTAATGCAATCGGTTGAGGACTTTTTCGACACTTCTCCCCATTTTAGGCATATAATAATAGTTGAGCATATGTCAAGCCAAAACGAGTTATCTTCTTGTGATTGCACTCATTACAAATCAAATAGAACCTAGCAAATACATCTCCTCCATCTTACTAAATCAATATTTTTACCCTCATTCATTTTTAGGAATTGGATTATCTCTATGTCTAGTTTCCCCAACCCCTGATCTAAATTCACTCGCGGCTGGCAAAGAGCAAACACTCAAGATAGATGAAGTAAATATCCAAAACTACGTTACCTAGGCCGATTTATCAACCCAGTAGAGAGAGTGAATTCCCCATATGAATGTAACCTTTGGATTTCGAGAATTCACATCTTTCAAAATCATCTATGCCGGTGGGTCGACCGAATAAAGAGTACGACTATCCGATATGAACGCAAACTTCGATCATGCATCTTTTACCACCATGCACAAGCATGAAATAGCCGACAAGTACGTCTACCAATACAAGCATGAGCGTAAACCGTTGATGTGGAAACATCGCACCTCATGTTAGGCAAACTTTTTAAGTGGGGAAAATTACTAACAAAGTCCTAAACCTTTTGCAATTATGCCAATTCAGTCATAAATTTTTTTTGCCAATTTAATCCTAAACTTTTGCAATTGTGCCAATTCAATCAATCCGTCTAATTTTGGCCGTCCGTTATCCGGCGATTTAATATTTTCAAATATTTTATTATTAAAAATTTTTTTATTTGCTTTTTCCTCTACTGTTCTTCTACCTCCAAATCCCAAGACTGTTTCGCTTCCTCCAAGAGATGGTGAAGATGATGATGACCATGAATGATCTCGCTCGAATTGTTTTGTCTTGTGAGCGAGAAGTTGATCCGGAGGTGACGGGCCTTCGGTGAAGTTTGCCTCTGCGGCCACCGGCAAGGGTGAGTCTAGTAAGGCTCGACCTTGCCATTGCCGAGCGAGGCTCGACCGAGACCTTGCTAGTCCAGCCCCGGCGAGGCACGAGGTTGAGCCTCGCCGGATTTGGGGCTGGGAGTCACGGCCTCGCGTAGCCACGACAATGGTGCTCGTACCG
Organism: Rhodamnia rubescens; assembly: GCA_021437795.1. Taxonomy (NCBI): domain Eukaryota; kingdom Viridiplantae; phylum Streptophyta; class Magnoliopsida; order Myrtales; family Myrtaceae; genus Rhodamnia; species Rhodamnia rubescens. The sequence goes on from JAILYA010000040.1 coordinate 2,262,799, forward strand.
GATGCCCGAGCATGAAGGAGCCACCGTGAGGGAGAGTTGGGAGGATGATGACAATGAAGGTGAAGAAGGAGAGGGGTATCTTAGCTCGCTCGCCTCGCCGACGGCGAAATCGAGCCTCGCTTGATCTAGGTTGGTGAGGCTTGGCCTCATGCCATCGCCGGGCGAGCAGAGCTAAGACACTCCTCTCCCTCTTGGCACGGCCACGGGGCTAGGCGAGGCTAGGCGAGGCTCGGCCTTGTCTAGTTTGCCAATACTAGATGGCCAAGGATGAAGGAGCCGCCGCGAGGGAAAGATGGGAGCACGATCGTTATCTTCAATCTATGGGAGGAAGACGAATGGTGGGAAGAAGAAGAATAGTAGAGGGAAACAAAAAAACAAAAGGAAGAAAAAATAAAAAAAATAGAATATAAAATATTCAAAAATATTTTTAAAATATTATGTCACTTGACACCGAGCTTTGGCCGATGTCCATATCAGCACTAGTCGGCCAAAATTGGCCGGATGGATTGAATTAACATAATTGCAAAAGGCTTAGGATTAAATTAGCAAAAAAAAATATTTAGTATTGAATTTGTATAATTACAATAGGTTTAGAATTTTTTTGGTAATTTTTTCTTTTTAAGTGCGTGTCTACCATCCTCTCTTTTGGTTCTTTTACCGCAATCACATGGACCCAAATTGTCATTTTCGGTCATTTTGATTGCACCATCCTCTTAATTGATGGACCATGTTTGGATCAAAGTCTCCCGTCTTGTCAACAATCAACATCGATCCTAGATTTTTTGTCCAAATTTTTTTATGTATTTGTTGATTTTATTTATTGCCTAGTACCCACAATTTTCTCCCAATCAGGTTGATAAATTCACGGTTTCCCGTTAAGAGTTGAACCGTTTGGCCTCAATTTATTTCATATCGTCTCCACAATGAGATTTTTCTTGTTTCTCAGTGTCACTAAGCAAATTACGAAATCGGTTCATGATTCGACTTAGGAATTTACAGTTCTTAAGTAGATATAAGTCACCGTGCTCAATACCGCGATCTCATATCGAACTTTCGTTTGGTGGGTTTAAAAATAAATGGAAAAGAGATCGATGGATTTTATCGCCTTTTGCTTCCATCAAAGATTATCGAAGATGAATCTTTTTCCCGTCGTTCCCCACGGCCTATTTACCAATTTTGTACTAAAAGACATCATACCTTCATTTGATTGACCCATTGCAATATAAGTGTACCTAATTCGATTCTCTTAGATTAGTCTAACCTTTTGTCTTAGGTAATCTCCTTCCTTCACCCTTTTTTAATTCCATGCTGTGGCCGGACAAAAGAGAAGGTGCAATTTCATTAGTGTCGGACCAGTAAATCAGCAATGAAACTGCTAATAACTGATGGTCGATTCTCCAATAGACAAGACAGGGACCAGAGGAGGCTCTAGGATAGAGCCCTAAAGCTTAATGGGTCAGCAATTAGAGCTGGTAAATTTTGTTCATCGGACGTCTCTCGATGATCACTGCCTCCTATAGTGGACATGATCGGATCCGATAAGCTCCGAAGCTGGTATCATGCACGTCATATTTACAGTTGCTTCCAAGACACCCGTTAAATATATCAAATGATGGTTGTGTTTATTTAAAGTGAAATAATTTTCACGAACTAGTTTTCTGAAATTTCATGCATTTGATTTAATGAGAATGACTAATCAATGGGAAATCATTTACAATAAAAAAAGTTTGCATGCTTAAAATTAGGAAAAACGAACTCAACAATGTAAGGTATTATTACAGGGCGAGTACCAAATCTTAACAATTCCATGCTTTTAAATCCTTCATTTTGTGCGTTTAAAGCCTAAAACTCATAACTTTTGGTTCAATTGAATCATGCTGCAACGGAAGGAGGAACTCAAAGTGCACCAGATTGCAACTTCTAAAACCTAAATGAACCAAATAAAGTTATATGAGTTCACAAATTTCAGGAATAAAGCACGAAAAAAAATATAAAAACATTAAAAAGTGATGTTTCAATGTCTAAACTTCCAGTTTTCAATGATGATGGTCTCCAATTTCCAGATATGATCTTGCACATCATTTGTAATATAAGTGTTGTGATCCAAATTTTCCTGATCAATTGACGCATGATCGATGGGAATAAGTGATGGCGAGGAAGAAAATAGTAAATGAGTTGATTTCAAGATTTCATGGAAGGGTTATGGTCCTAATGAGCACACTTGGGAGCCAATTGACGACTTATGTAATTATTGTGACAGACTAAAGAAATTCATGGTTGAAGGTCACAAATCAAAGATTTCGCCTTTACCGGGGGATGTAGATGTGGCCCCTATTTAGTTTAGCTTTGAGTAAATATTTTCGAGAAAGTGCAAATACCATTGTGCTAAAGGGGTTTGGTGAAATGCAAAATCTTGTTTGGTAAACGTAATTGAAAAGTGCATTTAGATGCAACTTTGGGAAAAATGCTGTTTGGTAAACTTAAATTTGGAAAGTCCTTTGGTGTGCCAATTTAATTTATTTTAACTTTAATTTGTTTAAAATTAGGAAAAAAAAAACAAATGACTGCAACTTTTATATTTTCGCGTTGAGAGTAACGCTAAAGACACATATTAACAAATTTATAAGTTTAAAAAGTTAGAACATGGCGTGTGCAATTATATCAAAAGATTATTATAATAAATATGATCACATAAGTCATTGAGAACAGAAATAAGTTTTCCTCCAAAAATTACAAAGATGATCACATAAGTCATTGGGGATAGAAAACAACTTTCCTCCAAAAATTACAAATCTCCTTACTATTAACTAAACCCATGGCTATTTCATCATGTAAACGTGCCATGTCGGGAGATGCATTAGTATTTGAAGCACTAGCCCCCTCATCTATAGTATCATAGTCAACCGAATATCCATACTCATGATCCAAATATGCATCTTCAAATTCCACATCCTTTAGGGCATTTCTTCATATATAATTGTACAAAGCCATTGTCACTATGACAATTTGTACTTGCTTTTCACATGGTTATCTTGACATTTTTTTTATAATATGCCACTTCATCTTCAATACGTCAAACGCTCGCTCAATTTTTGACCGTAGCAAGGAATGGCATGGTTGAACACTTCTCGATAACATGTAGGTATCGGATCTTGTTGGAACTCTAGCAAAGGATAGCTCACTTCTCTATATGGCCCCAAATAACCCGTGGGATTTAGATATCCAACATCCACTAAGTAATATTTTCCTACACCAATATAATATAAATTTAATTAACATGTCACATAGATAATAAGTAGATGCTGCATGAAGTTGATAAACCATTAACTAGTGAGCCCTGGAGGAGGATGGGAAAATCATGCATCACGTCTTCCAACGGCTTCATGGAAGATACAAGTATCATGAGTTTGTCCCTCCCAACGAGGCAAAAACTTAGATAAATTCCATGTTAAAATTACATATGACCAACACGTTTTGAGTTGTCGTTTCTTTTTCCCAATAAAACAAATTTGATCGTACATAGGTATCACTCTTTGGGATATGTGTACCATCCATAGCTCCAATGCAATCCTAAAACAAATAACACAAATATTATTTGATTTGCATTAGAGTTTGGTTTTTATTGTACAATCTTATCTTGCCTTAAAATATGGATAAAATTGTCGATCGGTTGGTTGGAGCAAATCTTTTCTGGTTTGAATATAGTCACGAGGTGGGCTATTGACATGAACGAACATGCATGCAATAGTTTGAAACTTAATTACCCGGCGAAGATGTGAGGAATGAGTCTACTAAACTTTCCTCTTGCTATTAAAGGAGTGGTAGAAATTGTGCATACAAATTCACCTCATTGAAAATAATGGTCAATAGTTGCCATATGTTGATTTATATAGCATGGACGATGGAATAAGCCATGAGGAGGAAATTAGTAAGGATGATGATGGCATAGTGATGGTAAGGTGTTTGAAGAAGAGAAATTGCTCTCGACTTGGTATGGCGATCCTAACATGAAGGGAGACATAGCATTGTAGTACAAGAATTAATGGAAAGGTAATGGTCTTGATAAGCAAACTTAGGAGCCAATTAACGTCTTATACAATTGTTGTGAAAAACTAAAGGATTCATAGTTGAAGGTCACAAATAAAATATTTTACCTTTGCTAGGGGATATAGATGTGATATGTGGTGGATCTCCTTGTCAATGAATAAGCGTTTCAACCATTTTAGAGAGGAAAAATTACAAAATTAAAAAGCCTTAAACATAATGTATTTTTGCAAATGTATCCCTAAACCTTTTAATTGTGTCAATTCAATTTTAGATCTTTTAATTGTGCCAATCAAGTCATAAACCCTTTGGTTGTGATGGGATGTCAACAAGCTTATATCATAGAACAAATCTTTCCCGATTTGAATTTTCTCATGAGGTGGGTTGTTGACATGAATGAACATGCATGAAATAGTTTGAAACTAAACCACTTAGAGATAAAGGCAAGGAATGAGTATGTAGAAGAACTCCTCTTGCTCTTGAAGGAGTGGCGAAACTATGCATACAATTTCAACTTATTGAAAGTGATGGTCATTATCGGCCACATGCTTATTTATTTGGTGGAAACGATGGAATAAAGATGAGAGAAAATATTAATGAGGACGACGGGGTAGTGATGGTGAGGTGTTTGAAGTAGAAAAAGTTCTAAAAATTTGTTACGGAGATCCTAAGGAGAAAGGAGATAAAGCATTGTACTTAAGACATCATAAAAAGGTTATAGGCTAGATGAGGACACTTGAGGGCCAATTGACAGCTTCTACAAATGTTGTGAGAGACTAAATGAATTCATAGTTGAATGTCACAAATCCAATATTTTTCCTTTACCAGGGGACTATAGATGTGATCTATGGTGGGACCGTCTTTTCAAAGAATAAGCGGTTTCAATCATTTTAAAGAGGAAAAATTACCAAAAAAAAGTCCAAAACTTATTGCACTTTTGCATATTCGGTTATAATATTTTAATTATTCTAATTGAATCCTAAATCTTTTTATTGTGACAATTGTGACCTAAATAATTTCTAATTGTGGTGCAATATCTACAGGGTTTATGTTTTAGAGCAAATCTTTTTTATTTGAATCTTGTCATGAGGTGGGCTATTGACTTGAGTGAACATGCTTGCAATAGTGTGAAATCGAACCATCCGATGACATATATGAGAAATGACTCTGTCCTTGTTGCTATTCAATGCAATTTCACCTCTTGAAAGTGATGGTCGCTTTGTCATATGCTTGATTGATATAATGATGACGATGAAATAAGTGATGAGGAGGAAAATAGTAATGATGGCGATGGAGGTAATGAAGGTGAGATATTTGAACTGGAGGAGGTTATAGCGATCTATTATGGAGATACTAAAGAGAAGTGAGAGAGAGTGTTGTACTTCAAGGTTTCATGGAAAGGTTATGGTTCTAATGAGAACACTCGGTAGCCAATTCATGGCTTATGTGACGAGTTGTGTAAGACCAAATAAATTCATAGTTGAAGGTCATAAAGAAAGATTTCGTCTTTACTAAGGGATGTAGATGTAATCGGTACTAGCGCCCTGTTAAGGAATAAACAGCTTCAATCGCTTTATAGAGGAAAAATCATCAAAAAAGTTCTAAACCTATTGCACTTTTGCATATTCAATACTAAACTTTTTAATTGTGCTAATTCAAGTAGAAAATTCTTTTTTGTACCCTTGGTTTAACCTTTTCTTTGTTGCAGTCCAGTTATGTCTTGAACAAATGTTTTTGATTTAAATCTTGTTATGAGAGCTGTTAACATAAATGAACATGTCTGCATTATTGTGAAACTCAACTACCTAGAGATAGGGGGTGATGAATGCGTCGTAGAAGATTTCCTTTGCTATTGAAAGAGCGGCAAAATTTTGCTAGCATTTTCAATTCATTGAAAGTGATGGTCCATAGCTACCACATGCTAATTTATTTGGTGTGGATGATGAGATAATTAATGAGCAGCAAAATAGTAATGAAAGGGATGGGGTAGTGATGGTGGGTGTTTGAAGTAGAAGATTATAGTGATTTGTTATGAAGATCTTAAAAGAAGGGAGAAACGACATTATATCTTCAAGGTCTCATGAAAAGGTCATAGTCCTCATTAGAACCCTTGAGAGCAAACTGACGACTAATGCAATTGTTGTGAAAAATTAAAGGAATTCATAGTTGAAGGTCACAAAATGAAGATTTTTTCTTTTGCCAAGGGATAAGATTTGTGGTGGATTGCCTTGTTAAGGAATAAACATTTTCAACCATTTTAGTGAGGAAAAATTACTAAAAGCAATCATAAAAATATTGCACATTTGCAAATTCAGTCATAAACTTTTTAATTGTGCGAATTCAGTTCTAAACTTTTTAATTATTCTCATTCAATCCTAAACTTTTTCTATTTGTGGTGGGATGTCCACGGGTTTATGTCTTGGAGCAAATCTTGTTGATTTGAATCTTGTCACGATGTGGGTTGTTAACACGAACGAACATGCCTAAACTAAACTACACGGAGAGTAAAGTGAGGAATGATTCTACAAAAGATTTTCTCTTGTTGTTGAAGGAGTGGCAAAAATTGAGTATGCAATTTTACCTCATTGAAAGTGATAGTCGGAAGCTGCATATGATAATTTATTTAGCGTAAATAATGGAATAAGCAATGAGGAGGAAAACAATAACAATGACAATGGGGGCAGTGATTGGTGTTTGAAGTAGAGGAAGTTCTAACAATTTATTATGAAAATCCTAAAGAGAAAGGAAAAGCAGTATTGTACTTTAAGGTTTCATGAAAAGGTGATGTTACGATAAGGACACTTGAAGCCAATTGACGGCTTATGCAGCTCTTGTGAATATGACTAAAGGAATTAATAATTGGAGGTCACAAATCCAAGATTTTTCTATTGCTAGGGGATGTAGATGTGATATGTGGTGGACCGCTCCTTTAAGAAATAAGTAGTTTTAACTGTTTTAGAAAGGAAAAATTGTCAAAAAATTTCTAGACCTATTGCACTTTTACAAATTCGATCATAACCCTTTTAATTGTGCCAATTGGGTCCTAAATTATTTCAATTAGTAGTGTGATTTTCATAGGATTATGTCTTGAAACAAATCGTTTGAGTTTGACTCTTGTCACAAGGTGGGCTATTAACATGAATGAACATACATGCAATAGTTCAAAGCTAAACCACCCGAAGACAGCGGTGGGGAATGAATCTGCAGAAGAATTCATCTTACTATTGAAGGAGTGGTAGAAATTGAGGATGCAATTTTACCTTATTGAAGTGATGGTTAGAAGTTGCCATATTCCGATCTATATAGGTGGATGATGGAATATGTGATGAGGAGGAAAACAATAATGTTGATGGTGATGGTGAGGTTTTTAAAGTAGAGAAAGTTCGAGCAATTATGAAGATCCTAAAGTGAGGGAGACAATGCACTATACTCTAAGGTCTCATGTTAGGTTATGGTCCTTATGAGGAAACTTGGGAGGCAATTGATGGATTACCCAACTGTTGTGAAAGACGAAAGAGATTCATAGTCGAAGGTCATAAATAAAAGATTTCACATATGCCTCGGGATATAGATGTGATCTACGGTGGACCGTCCTATTAAGGAATAAGCAATTTCAACCGTTTTAGAGAGAGAAAATTATGAAAAAGTACTATACCTAATTCACTTTTGCAATTGGTTCTTAAATGTTTAAATTGTAACAATACGATCCTAAATCTTTTTTATCGTGGTGCGATGTTCAAAGGCTTATATCTTGGAGCAAATATTTCTGGTTTGACCATTGTCATGTGGCGCATTATTGATATGAACGAACATGCATGCAATTGTTTAAAACTAAACCACTCGGAGATAGAGGTGAGGATCAAGTCCACAGAAAATTCGACTTGTCTGTCGAAGTAGTGGAAGAAATTGTGTATGCAATTTCACTTTATTGAAAGTGATTGTTACTAGCTACCATACAAGGAAAATTACCAAAAAAGCATTAAATCTATTGCACTTTTGTAAATTCTATCATAAACTATTTAATTATGCCAATGAGTCCTAAACCTTTCTTGTTATGGTGCGATGTCCACGGGCTTATGTTTTCGAGCAAATATTTCTAGTTTGAATATTATCACGAGGTAAGCTATTTAAATGAATGAACATACATGCTATAGTTTGAAACTAAACCAACCAAAGACATAGATGAGGAATCGGTCTACGTAAGATTTCCTCTTCCTATTGAAGAAGTGGCAGAAATTGTACATACTATTTGACGTCATTAAAAGTGATGGTCAGCAGATGCAATATGTTTATTTATTTAGCTTGGACGACAAAATAAGCGATGAAGAGGAAAACAATAATGGTGATGATGGGGGTAGCAATGATGAGGTTTGAAGTAGAGAAAATCATAGCAATTTGTTATGGTGGTCCTAAAGAGAATGGAGATAAAGCATTCTACTTAAGGTTTCATGTAAAGGTTAAGGATCGTGATGAGGATACATGGGAGCCAATGGACGGCTTATCTAACTATTGTGAAAAGCTAAAAGAATTCATCGTTGGATGTCACAAATCAAAGATTTTTCTATTGCTAGGGGATGTAGATGTGATTTGTGGTGGACCGTCCCGTTAAGGGATAATTGTTTTTAACTATTTTAAAAATGAAAAATTATATAAAAAAAGTCCTAAACCTATTGCACTTTTGCAAATACTGTCATAAACCTTTTAATTATGCCAATTGGGTCCTAAATCATTTCTATTTGTCATGCGATTTTTATGGGTTTATGTCTTGAAGCAAATATTTCTAGTTTGACTCTTGTCACGAGATGGGTTGTTGACATGAATGAATATGCATGCAATAGTTTGACGTTAAACCTCCCGGAGACAAAGATGGGGAATGATTCTACGGAAGATTTCCTCTTGTTGTTGTTAGAGCGGTAGAAATTGTGCATGCAATTTTACCTCATTGAAAATGATGGTCGAAGCTACCATATGCGGATTTATTTAGCGTGGATGATGGGGTAAGCAATGAGGAGGAGAACAATAATGATGACAATGGGGGTAGTGATGAAGAAGTGCTTGAAGTAGAGAAAGTTCGATAAATTTGTTATGAAGATCCTAAAGTGAGGGAGACAAAGCATTGTACTTCAAAGTTTCATGTACAAGGTTATAGTCTTGATGAGTACACTTGGGAGCCAATTGATGGCTTAGGAAACTATTTTGAAAGACTAAAAAAACTCATTGTTGAAGGTTACAATTCAAAGATTTAGCCTTTGCCACAATATGTAGATGTGATTTATGGTGCACTCCCCTGTCAAGCGATTTCAATCGTTTTAGAGAGGGAAAATAACCAAAAAAATCCTAAACCTAATTCACTTTCCGTCCTAAATATTTTAATTGTGACAATATAGTCCCTGAACCTTTTCTAGTTGTGGTGTGATGTTCACGGACTTATATCTTGGAGCGAATCTTTCTACTTTGAATGTTCTCACGAGTTGCATTATTGACATGAACGAACACGCATGCAATAATTTGAAACTAAACCACTAGGAGATAGAGGTGAGGCATGAGTTTGCATAAAATTCCTTTTCTTGTCGAAGGAGTGGAAAAAATTGTCCATGCAATTTCACCTTATTGAAAGTGATGGTCAATAGTTGCCATATATTGATTTATTTAGCGTGGGTGATGGAATAAGCGATGTGCATGAAACATAGTAACGATAACAATGTGGATAGTTATGGCGAGGTATTTGAAGTAAAGAAAGTCCTAGTTATAGAGATCCTAAATAGAACTGAGACAGAGTTATGTACTTCAAAGTTTGATGGAAATGTTATGATCATGATAAGGACACTTGGGAGCCAATCGATGGCTTATGCAGTGGTGTGAAAGATTAAACGAATTCAAAGGAGAAGGTCACAAATCTAAAATTTTGCCTTTGCCAAGGATTGTGAATGTGATTTGTAGTGGACTGCCCTATCAAGGAATAAGCGGTTTCAACTATTTTACAGAGGTAAAATCACCAAAAAAGTACTAAACCTAATGCACTTTTGCAAATTTTATCATAAACATTTTAATTGCGTCGGTTGGATTCTAAACATTTTCTGGTTATGGTGCGATGCCCATGGGCTTATGTCATAGAGCAAATATTTCTAGTTTGAATATTGTCACATAGTGTGCTATTTACATAGGCGAACATGCATGCAATAGTTTGAAAGTAAACCAACTAGAGACAAAGGTGAGGAATGAATTTATAGAAGATTTTCTCTTCCTTTAGAAAGAGAGGTAGAATTTGTGCATGCAATTTGACCTAATTGAAAGTGATAGTCAATAGCAAACATATATCAATTTATTCAAGCATGGATGACCAAATAAGCAATGAAGAGGAAAACTCTAAAGATGACAATGGGGTAAGTGACGGTGAGGTGTATGAAGTAGCGAAAATTGTAAAAATTTGTTATGGAAATTAAAAGAGAAGAGAGAGAACATTGTACTTTATGGTTTCATGAGACGGTTAAGGTTGTGATGAGGACACTTGAGCCGATTGACGGCTTATCCAACTATTACAAAAGACTTAAGGAATTCATAGTTGAAGGCCAAAAATCAAAGATTTTACCTTTGCTAGAAGATGGAGATGTGATATGTGGTAGACCACCCTACTAATGAATAAGTAGTTTTAATCGTTTTCCGAGAGAAAAATTACTAAAAAAGTCCTAAACCTATGCACTTTTAAAATTTTAATCCTAAATCATTTAAGTGTGTCAATTGGGTTCTGAACATTATCTATTTGTGTGCACTATCCATAGGCTTATGTATTGGAGCAAATCTTTATGTTTTTACATTTGTCAAGAGGTGGGTTGTTAAAATGAATGGACACCCATGTAATATTATGAAACTAAACCACCTGGAGACAAAGGTGATGAATAAGTTTGCAAAGTATTCTATCTTGTTGTTGAAGGAGTGTTAGAAATTATGCATTCAATTTCACCTCATTAAAAGTGGTGGTTTATGCATTTTGAGGTGTATATGCTCATTTACTTCAGTTTTTGGGTTGGTTCATGGATCTAGTATCAATGGAACAAGTGATTAGGAGGCAAAAACTAGACGATGGGGGTAGTCTTTGGAGAGGTGTAAGTAGATAATGTTCTATGCTAAAGAGATTGTACTTCAAGGTATCTTGGAAAGGTTATGGTCCCAATGAGGACACTCAAGAGCCAATTGACAACTTTTGCAAATGTTGTGAAAGACTAAAGGAATGCATAGGTAAAGATCATAAATCAAAGATTTTTCCTTTGTTGGGGAATGTAGATGTGATATGTGATGGACCGCCGTGTCAAGAAATAAGAAGTTTCAACCATTTTAGAGATGAAAAATTACAAAAAAGTCCTAAGCTTATTGCGCTTTTGTAAATTTGATCCTACATAATTTGATTGTGCTAATCTTGTCCAAAACCTTTTCTAATAGTGATGTGATGTTCATAGGCTTTTATCTTGGAGCAAACTTTTTGGTTTGAATGTTGTCATGAGGTGCGATATTGACATCATCGAACATGCATGCGATAGTTTGAAAGTAAACCACCCGAAGATAGAGATGAGAAATGAGTCTGCAAAATATTTCTCCTGTTGTCAAAGGAGTGGCAGAAAGTGTGCATGCAACTTCACCTCATTGAAAATTGATGGTCAATAGGTGCCATATGCTGATTTATTTAGTGTGGACGATGGAACAAGGGATGATGATGAAAACAGAACGATAACGATAGGGGTAGTGATTGTGAGTGTTTGAATTAGAGAAAGTTCAAACAATTTGTTATGGAGATCCGAAAAGGAAGGGAAAAAGATCATTGTACTTCAAGTTTTCATTGAAAGGTTATGATCATGATGAGGATATTTGGGAGCCAATTAACGACTTATGAAACTATTGTAAAAAACTAAAGAAATTTATAGTTGATGGTCACAAATGAAAATTTTCTATTTGCCAAGAGATGTAGATATGATATGTAGTGGACCGCCTATTAAGGAAAAGTGATTTCAACCATTTTAGAAAGGGAAAATTACCAAAAAGTCCTAGACATTTTACATTTTGTAAATTTAGTCCTAAACCTTTTTTATTGTACCAATTGAGTCCTAAAATTTTTTTGGTTGTGGTGAGATGTCCATGGGCTTTGTCTTGGAGCAAATCTTTCTAGTTTGAATCTTTTCACGATGTGGGCTGTTGATATGAACGTACATGCATGTAATAGTTTGAAACTCAACCGCCCCAAGACGGAGGTGAAGAATGAGTTTACGGAAAATTTCCTCTTATTGTGGAAGAAGTGATAGAAATTGTGCATGCACTTTCACATCATTGAAAGTGATGGCCAGGAGCTGCCTTATGCTGATTTATTTAGCATAGATGATAGAATAAACGATGAGGAGGAAAACGAGTATCGATAACGATTGGGATAGTCATGGTGAAGTGTTTTAAGTAGAGAAAATTCTAACAATTTGTCATGGAAATCTTAAGAAGAAGGGAGACAAAGTATTGTTTTTCCAGGTTTCATGAAAATGTTACGGTCTTAAAGAGGACATTTAGGAGACAATTGACGGCTTATGTAACTGTTTTGGAAGATTAAAGGAATTCATAGTCGAAGGTTTCAAATCAGAAATTTTTCCTTTTCTAAGGGATGTAGATCTAATCTATGGTGGAATGTCGTGTCAAGGAATAAGCAGTTTCAACCATTTTAGTGAGGAAAAATTTCCAAAAAAATCTTAAACAACCTTCTAAATATGTCAATTCAATCCTAAATCTCTTTACGCTTTGTCAATTGACTCTCTTCGACCAATTTTGATCGGAAATGCTGATGTAGATGCTGATTGTCCTACGTGGCACGACGGGTGCTAAGGGTTGTCGTGACTCTCCCGACATGGGATGTCGGGAAAATGCCAAAAGTGGAGCAATAGTTCTCAATTGGCACGGGTTCTACTAAACTCTTACCTTTGCGCGATGTTGCGATTTACATTTAAATTTGAATAACCATGTGAGAATTCTCGTATGAGGAGTCACCCCTAACTTATTGAGGTGGGCTCGAAATCGGGTGAGGTATTGGAGTATACCTCACTTCCTATTCAATTAGAGATCTATGATGGAGTACTTGATTACACTAGCTATCTAACTAGTACCATTTCGTTACATAAACTTGATTATTTGTTAACCAAAATGTCCAAGCTATCTCTTTATGAAATTATGAATCCTATGGTTCTCGCCAAAGGTGTTCGGGATGTTTTCCTTGGTAATTATTATGATCCTAAAAAGGTAACCTAACCATTCAGTTAAGAAAGAAAATCATACCATAGGAAAACGATATAAAAGAATTACAATCAATTGATCTAAGAAAGTAACGAAGGGCGAGTTAAAAGGTAAAGTGCGATAAGATAATCCCATAGGAGTCGGCCAAAGAATATGACATGACCTTGTTATTAAGCCCCGGGATATCTAATAAGCTTCATCAAATCGAATTCAATTCCTATTTAAAAGATCAATCCACCAAAACTAAATTATAACCAAGGTACTAAAATCTCTAAACTATAAGAATATCAACTAAAAGACACTAAGCTAAATCTAATATTTAGACCTAACTAAGTAATCAAGATCTATTTTCTAACCATTTTCTACTCTCTCTTTTTTTTTTGTCGAACATTTCCTACTCTTTATTTGGGAATATTTTACTTTTATTTTTTTATTTTCTTATTAAAAATGGTGACATGGGATCGATGCTCCATTCCGAATATGGGCTTGATTGTGGACTCTTATGGGTCACTGATACAAATGGGCTCTCATATTCAATTAGGAAATAAGCCTATCTTTTGAAAATCAGATTCAACTCAAACCAATCTTAAGCCAAGTCAAGCCCAACCTTAATCGAACGACATGAATACATCTCGGCATTCAATTTCACTCAAACAAAGAAGCGAAGAGCTATAGGATTACCTAATCGTGGAGCGAGATAAAGCTACAATTACTGATTGAATCAAAGGAACAAGACTTGGATATTCGTCTAAGAAGCTAAACCGCACCCGCGGCAAAGTTTCAAGCAGAGGTCTGCGCTTTCCGGACTTTCTCAGCCAAAAGAAGAGAGCCGAGCGGGGTGCCTCTCGGTTCGCTGCAGTCCGGCAATAGCTAAGTCGCCACGGGGACGCGGTGGCGAGCCAGAAACGGAGAATGAATTTTCTGGAAGTTGATTTTGAAATTCTTCCGGCGGAAACAAGCGAGAGAGAGGCTAACGTCGCCGCCTTGTACGCTCGCGGTCTTCTTGCTTCTTATTTCAAAAGTGACGAAGAAAAGGAGAGAAAGCAGCAAAAAGGAAAGGGCCGGGCTTTTGCTTATTCCTTTCGAATGGGCTTCAGTTTTTCGAATTCGCCTCCATGTTGATGGACCGGATTAAAAATGTCCGACTCGGCTCATTTTCTTATTTTCTTCACCCATTTTTACCTTCTTTTTATTCATTTAGAAAAAATATACGCTTGATGTGTCGATAAAAATTTCAGGTGCCAACAAGGGTTTCCGGACCCATTCCGGCCACTAGGTGAGGACAGCAATGTACTTGCCTAGCCTCGCCTAGATCTGGGTGAAATTACGCCCGAATGTCGGGTGAGCCTCATTGTGTACAATATCATTTGGACGAATAGGTAAGATTACCGTGAACGATTTGGCCAAACTGTGAGAATGCCTCATGGACCTTCTCCGTTGTAGTTCTATTATTAAGCCCTGTAACACAATAAAGGGGAAAAAAAATTGCACGAGTTCACCGATATAGAGATATTGTCTACTTCCATATTGTTCCTTCGAAACGAGGCTATAAATCAAGTGGTGAACTTCAAGACAATTTCATCCTAGGAATACTTTGAAATGCACTGCCACAATATGTTAAGACTCGTGAGGCTGAATACCAAGATTCAGTAGTAAACCATTATTCAAAATCTACTTCTCTCAAAAAGGAAAAGAAGCAAACACAATCAACGTCCGCAAAGAAAAAGAAGCAAACACAATCAACGTCCGCAAAGAAAAATTACGATGAAAAAGAATTTTTACCCCTTAAAAATGGGAAAAGTATAAAAAAAATGTCATAAATCTATTGCATTGGTACCAATTCAGTTCTAAACTTTTTAATTGGACCAACTTACTCACAAACTTTTTTGCATTGATACAAATTCAATCTATCCACTAATTTTGGTAGAAAATCACTAACGCTAAGCGATGCCACATAAGATAGCCGATGTTGGTGTGGATATTTCTTAATAATATATTTTTTAAAAAATTGAATCTTTTTTTTTTCATTTTTTAAATCATGAAAGATATAATTAAAAAATATAAAAGAAAAAGAAAGAAAGAAATGATTTATAACATATGCTTTTAACAAATGCTATGGCCGGCCAAAGCCAAGTTTTAGCTGGTTGTAATCCTAAAATTGATTTAAATTTGATTAGAGTTCTAATTTTACTTTCCCAAAAATGCTGGATGTTTCCCATCCTGGTAATTCAATGAATGTTGACAAGTATTAAAAAAATTTGCTGGTAAAAATAAAGGCCACTATGCTTTCTTTTCTTTTTTATCTCAAAACTTGGCCGGCGAAAGCATACAGTTCTAATAGTCGACAACAAAATCCCTGCTAGAGTTTTATTTGGAGGTAAATTTCAAGTACGCCCCTTTGAATATGTAAGTGGAATGATCGTCGTTGCCAAAATAGACTTCAAGAATGGGTTTCACTCTCTCAAATAACTACAGCTATTGAGACTTTGGTTGGGTTTAAAGGGTATACTAGACGAACTATCAAAAAGAAGTAAAAGAAAACTTTTGAATTTTGATTTTCCTTGTTCTTCGATTGATGTACATAATGAGTTTAAATAGATACATACTCACGAGATGAAGACGAAAGTGATTCCTCAAATCAAGGAAAGAATAATTCCTCAAATCGAGGAATTCACTCAAATCAAGGAAAGAATAATTCTTAAAATCAAGGAAATAATTCTAAATACAAACATTTCAAATTGAGGAAAATATCCTCAAAATTGATTTCATGACTAAATGTTATCATCCCCCTACAAGCGAGCACGATTGGCTAAAGGTGAAGTTGGTTCCGCAAATATCCGATGCGATTAGAACTTAGACCTTTTGTGAATAGATTTGCAATTTGATCTTTGTTGGAGCTAAATTGAACAATTATAATCTTACGCCCAACTAACTCCCCGACATAATGAAAATCAACCACGAAATGCTTCGTTTTTTAATTAAAACTAGATTGTAGGCGAGAGAGATTGCGAAAACATTGTCATACTAGATGGTGAGTGGTTTAAGGAGTAGGCAATACAATTCATGTAATAGGGAGCATAGCCAAACTAATTCAACTGCAGTGTGAGCTAAACACCCGTACTCGGCTTCAGATGAAGAACGTGCTACTATGGCATGTTTCTTAGCACTCCAAGAAATGGGGTTGGAACCAAAGAAAATACATAATCCACCAATAGAGCATCGATCAATGGGGCAGCCTACCCGATTGACGTCGTAGTAGGCATCGAGCTAGTGTTGGCTGGGACGAAAGTGAAGATTGTGAGTAATTGTGCCTTTCAAATAACCCAAAATCCATTTGATCGCCACAAGATGATCCTCGGTGGGAGACTTTAGGAACTAGCACACTTGATTGATGAAAAAGAAATGTTAGGACACGTTAATATAACATATTGCAATGCTCCAACAAGGCTTCGATAAAGAGTGGGATCCGACAATGGAGGTCCATCACGTTGGCCAATTTTTTGAGATATAAAAGGGCGTTGGGATAGGTTTACATCCGTCCATATTTACACGCTTCAGAACATCCATAATATATTTAGATTGATTGAGTAGTATGCCTTCGAATTTCGTGTTATCCGAACGCCAAGAAAATAAGAGAGAGGTCCGAGGTCCTTCATGTGGAAATGATGGCCAAGAAATGAGATTAACTATTGCAAAGCTGAAGTATCATTGCAAGTGAGTATGATATCATCAACATATAAGAGGAGATAAATTGTTTCATGCCCTTGGTGAAAGATGAACAATGATGGATCGGAGTTGGAGACGATGAATGGAAAATCATGGAGTTTGGAATTGAATTTTTCATATCATGCTCGAGGAGCTTGATAGAGGCCATAAATGGATTTCTTCATGTGACAAACAAAATTAGGTTTGCCCCGATCAACATAGCCTGGAGGTTGGGATATGAACACTATTTAATGCAAATCACCATGTAAAAAGCACATTCGACATTCAATTGTCAATGTGGCCAATTGTGAAAGACTATAAGAGATAAAATAATTCGAATGGTGGTAGGTTTCACCATGGGACTAAAAGTCTTAACAAAGTCAATACCCGGTTGTTGATGGAAACCCTTTGCAACAAGACGAGCCTTGTAGCGACTAATAGAGCCATCCAAATTTCTCTTAACTCAAAATACCCATTTGCAGCCCACTATGTTCATAGCAGGATAATAAGGGACCAAGCACCATGTTTGTTGTTGTTAAAGAGAGGTCAATTCTTGATCCATAGCACGACGCCATTGAAGATCCTTAACTCGCTTGAGAGTAACATGTTGATTTAGAGATATGGCTGGCAGTAAGTGCAAGTGAAAGTGGGTGAAGGGTGTAGGAAAAGGCCTTTCGTTTGGTAATACCATATTTAGACCTTATTTGCATTGGGTGAGTAGAAGGGGGGGGGACATGTTGATTTTTAATAGGTGGAGGAATGGGTTGGCTAGAGGTAGGCTCGGTAGTTGATGGCTCCTTATTTGATGAAAGAAGACATCGGAGAGGTGTTGCCGGATATGAGAACGACTTGTGAAGTGGTGGAATGACCACAATGAACATGCTCGGTTTGAATGACTCTAAAGAAATTAAAATTGTGAGGTGTAAGATGTGAAGAATGAGTAGGAGTAATGGATGAGTGGGGACACTTAGTTTCCTCAAAGACGACATGATGAGAAATATATACTCAATCGGATGAGAGATCCATGCAATGATACCCTTTATGATTGGAGCTATAGCCAACAAAACAACAAGGCGTCGATCAAAGTTGCAATTTATTAGTATTATAAGGCTAGAGACATGGGAAGCAAAGAGAACCAAAGGTTCATAAGTGTGAATAATCGGGTGGGGTGTGAAATAAAGTTTGATATGGGGAGCAAGTATGATGTTGAAGTATGTGCATGCGGTTAATCAAGTAAATGGTT
Organism: Rhodamnia rubescens; assembly: GCA_021437795.1. Taxonomy (NCBI): domain Eukaryota; kingdom Viridiplantae; phylum Streptophyta; class Magnoliopsida; order Myrtales; family Myrtaceae; genus Rhodamnia; species Rhodamnia rubescens. The sequence continues at coordinate 2,281,049 of JAILYA010000040.1, forward strand.
GTGGCAAATGCTTCCAACCAAAATTTAGAAGGCACATGAGCATGAGCCATCATAGCTAAGCCAATTTCGATGATGTGGCGGTGCTTGCGTTCCACAATACCATTTTGTTTTGGTGTGTGGGGGCAAGAATATTCATGTATAATACCATATGATTGAAGAAAATTGTTGAAGGCATTACTTGTGAATTTTCCACCACCGTCCGAGAGAAATGTGATGATGGTGTGCCGCAATAGATTTTCAATTTGCTTTTTAAAACTAACAAAGATATCATAAAAGTCGGATTTTAATCTCACAGGAAATAACCAAAAATATTTAGAAAAATCATCGACAAAGAGAACATAATAAGAATAATTAGAACAAGATAACGTAGGAGCAAGGCCCCATACATCACAATGTAATAATTCTAGAGGATGACTAGAGGTGGAATGAGAATTGGAAAAAGGAAGCTTGTGATTTTTCGCTTGGCGACATGAAGAGCAAATGTGAGAACTCGATTTATTAGAAACAGAAATAAGCGAGAGAATAGCCCGTTGAATGTTATGAGAAGGGCAGGACGAGCATGCCATTGATCCGTGGTGATGGAGGAACCGTAATGAGCCTTTGGAGCGGTGGATGATGATGGAGTGCGAAATGGGTACAAGCCATTCTCAACCGGCCCTTGATATAGTATCCTTCCCGTGGCCTTGTGCTTAATACAAAGACCATAGGCATCAAAATTAAGGAGATGGTTGTTATCTTTGGAAAAGCGATAAATAGGGAGTAAATTGTGTGAAGTTATGGGACAATGGAATATAGATTTCAAGTGAAGAGGTGATAAAGAGGATGAGATGGTGGTGGAACCAACATGTGCAATGGGCATAGCGTGACCATTACCTTTCTCAATAGTATCATTACCGTCATAAATAGTTGAAATGTGTAGATTTTCGAGATCCGAGGTGAGATGATGAGTAGCTCCGATGTCGGTGTACCAAGTGTTGGGTGGGGTGGAGACGGTGGCTACCATTACTGCAAGTTTTGCTAGTGGATGGAGACCTTGATAGGTGTAGTCCATTCGGTGATAACAATCGATGGCAATATGTTTCATACGATTGCAAATCTAACATTGTGGATGAACACCCGAATTTTGAATTTTTGTTGACCTTGGGGTGATGGTCGTTGTTGCACCAATCCGAGGATTCGGATGATTGGACATGGAGAAAATGTACCACGAGATGATGCATGGCCGCGACCCTAAGAGAATTGACAAGAGTTGTTGGGCCTAGAAGGCTTGGAAGCAACCAATGCAATGGCGAACTAAGACCGGCAGTATTGTTAGTTAAAGATAAATCTTCACAAATTAATAGTGTGATGTTCTAATTACGAATACGAATCGGGAACATAATTGGAGATATGATGGGCATCGTAGGGGATGAGCGTTGGTCAAAAATGACTTTAAATTTGGAGATAATCGGCCATAGATGAGTTCCCTTCTTGAGTCGACTAAACACCCGTTTGAGGGATATCACATGGGCATTGTGGAGGCATATATATTATTGAGTAGCTCCTTGCCTGGGGAGGGGATGACAAGGTTTAATGTAGATTGATCAAGATAATGGTTTTGAGGTGGTGGGCTGAGCCATCAACATGATGCATATGTGATCAATAGGGTGAACAAAGATTTCCAAAGAAAATAATTGGAGGCATTGAGTTTGATTGGGATGAGGCTGAAAATGTTCGAAATCACAATAGGTGGGGACTAAATTGGGGTATTAATAGAGCCGGTAGCTTTTGCATTAATATTGCCGGTAGCTTCAAGATTAGTTGAAGGAGCCATGAGAAAGAAAAAGTAGGATCTTAAAAATGCTATTACGCAGAGAGCTCGATACCAAAAAGAAATAAAAGAAAACTTTTGAATTTTGATTTTCCTTTCTATTGATGTACATAATGAGTTTAAATAGATACATAATCGCAGATGAAGACGAAAGTGATTCCTCAAATCAAGAAAAGAATATTCCTCCCATCGTTCACTTAAATCAAGGAAAGAATAATTCCTAAAATCAAGGAAAAAATTCTAAATACAAACATTTCAAATTAAGGAAAATATCCTCAAAATTGATTTCATGACGATATGTTGTCAACTAACACAAAGTTCCTAAAAATGGTGCTCTCAAAGGTGATCTTAAGAATTTACGAAATAGCTCTATTGTGATAGATCTCTTATATCGGCATCTGAATCATTTTTCTTGTATGTCGACTATTATGGCGATGATGAAAAGACAAGTGCCGAGACAGAGGAAGCCGAGATGATCATTTTTCTTTGCTATAGCGCACGCTCTCTCTTGCTCGCTGCCGGGACCATGGATGGCCACGACGACGGCAGATCTTAGGGTAACATGGTCTTTTCATGATAGGGTGTGTTGTCTAGAGGCACAAGAGTGTATAATTTTTTTAAGAAAGAGGGGTTATGAAAATGGCATGCCGGTGAAAAAAAAGCAAGGAATATTTTTAGTAGTATCTCCCTAGATTGAAACCATCTTAACTATTACAATGCTTCAAAGCTTTTTAGAAAGTGCTTTCCACAAGGATCTCATAAATTGCTAGAGGAAGTTAAAACTCAAGCAAGTTGTCCTTCAAATAAAATATGTCTCATTCTTTAGCCTCATTATCACCTTGCCAAGTACTTATTACGTATGACTTCAATGTAAGTTTCTCCATCCACAGAGCGACTCAACATCAATTAAACAAGGACACACACACACATATAGATGAGTCTATTCACATTCTAAATTTTGGAACCGTGCCAAAGCACAGTCACGACTATTTCTCCTGATCTTTTGTAAATGGTTTATTACCCATATCGACAAGCCGAAGATATTCTTTAGCCGATTCTGCAGAGAGATATGATGTAAAAAATATCTGACACATCCGAAGATTTCCCTCTTATTATTAATTTTATATGCTAGTTTATTATTATTATTATTATTATTATTATTATAATAAATAAATGCGTTTCAGTTATGGTTCAAAGTCACTTTCGTTTGCGATAAAGGGAGACGGACGCCCATCCCCTAATCGGTCGACATTGTGGGAGTCAGAAGATGTCAACTGATCCTTGATCTCCATGTCGGTCCCGCGAAAAGCACTCGTCTTCTCCATCTCCGTAGTCCCAGAAGAAGAATATGCCGCTGCCAATGTCGACGAGGCTGTCCCGGAGGAGGTTGACCTCCAGATCCGTCTGCTCCTTGATTGCCTTCAACTATTTGCCCCACACTCATCTTCTCCATCTCCATAGCCCGCCGCACCGCTGTCTTCACGGCCACCAGTTTTCTCCCTCTCTCCTCTCTGTCTCCTCCTTTCTCTCTCAATAATATCTCGGTCCGGTCCAGAGAACCGGGAACTGGACTGGTTATTACCGGTGGCAAACACTCAGAACTGAGAATCCGGGTTGGTACTCACCCCCTACCATTGGCTATACAGAACTTAAGCAGAATCAAAATGCAGCCAACTCTGGCAGCACATCATAAACCGCAACAGTCTCTTGGATCACAGAGAAAAACCAGCAAAGGAACAGAGAACATCCCGTCTCGGTTCTGTTTCTTGCAAGTGAAGGAAGGATCAGAAGTCAGATTCCTAAAGTACAGGGACACGCAACTGGAATTGTAAACGATCATTGAAAGAATAGTCAACATTGACTAGTCGGTCCATACAAGAATTATTTTTGGGGAAACCCCACTCACTTCAATTGCAGCCCATCGAAACAGGATGGCATTTAGCTACGACTGAAAAGCTCAAATAGACATCCGATAGGCAATCTGCCAAAGCCCCAGATGCCAGCTTATCCTAAAAGGTACAAATCGCAGCGGAAGTGCTGCACGCTCGATGCAATTACCATGAATTCCCAACTCCTTTCAGGTACAAAATGTTGAGGAAAAAATGGAAACCACCAACAAGCACATTGGACTTGGAGAAAAGCCATGATTCATCGAGTCGATGTTGGGATGCCACTTCGGGGAATGCATTGTGGCTTCAAGTCCATCATTATTGTCCAGGGACACTCCTTAGAAGCAAATCTCAGCCTCTCGTCTGGCGAGTATTGTAGGACTTGCAGTTCAAGCACTTCTGAGCCACTACATGGAATTGCACCTCAGAGGTTTTCCCACAGTCGTTGCAAAGAATCCACACCTGTCATGCAGCAATCCATATTACATTTATGACATCCAAAATTAAAGAGCAAGCATTCCCACCATAAAAGGAAGGAAGCACGTGGACATTTAAGGCAAAAACAAAGTATAACTTCCCTAGGGGATGATGATAAGGAGGATAATGATTTACCATCTTATTCTGGTAAGGCTCTGGCATCGGTGTTGCAGCAATCTCCAAATCGAATTTCTCCCAGACCTTGGACATATCACAAACGGACTTCAAACAAAGGGGGCAAGCATATCTGCGATGTATTCAGCATATGACAGAGTACATTAGTGAATAAGTCCAAAGAACAGCCAGGGGATTTCACGAAAGCTACGTGAGCGAAAAAATAGATATTTTGAGAGCTTACTGAAAATGATCTCTCATCTCCTTCAAGCAGTTCTGGTGAATCGTGTGTCCACATGGCATAACAGTCACATCGTTCCTCGAGTCGAATAAATACTGCAAGTCACCATTTGGTTACTCATGAAGCACCAAGAACAAAAGATGCCATATCCCCACTTGCAAATTTGACTAAATCTCCATGACAAGGAATACTGAAGTTTATCTTAGCTCACTATTATTCAGCCAATCAATTCTTACTTCGATCAGAAGATGAGAAATTGAAAACAGAACAGAATCAAAATTATGCAGAAACAAATACAATCTTACCTCAAAACAGACAGGACAATCATGACGCATTGCTCCTTCTATACAAGGGTGGCTGTTCTTGAGCAAAACAGAGTAACAGCAACCTTAAACATAAGTGAAGACGAAAACAGAAATCAGTCTTCCCTTAACCACCCAAAATTTAATATCAATCCAAGGCTGTAGAAAGGGCTTACTTACCACACTTGTAGCAGTGAAAAAAGTTTTCACTCCCTCCAATTCTGGATAGGAAAGTTAGAAAGCTTAATCAGAGAAACATTACAACAATGACCTCTCTAAAAAGAATATAATTAACTAGGTAAAAGGAGGAGAACAACAATGTGACAAGGAGAGGCAGAAATAAACAGACAGGCAGCACATTATTGGGAATGGACAGGAAAAGAAATGAACAATAGATTTGAACATATTCCAAACTCATAATGTCATTAAGCAGGGAGAAAATTTTACTCATATTGACTTAAAAATTGACTCAGATAACAAAAAAAGGAACTTCAAAGTGAGGTGATAAAAGAAGCAGCAGCATGCTAATTCCCAATTACATTCGCTAATCCATTAGATAAGGCCTTCGACAAGGAACTCTTAAAACATCTCCGAACAGCCAAAGTTTCAAAAAACAATCAAGGACATCAGCAATACCTGCATATTCCACATCCACTGCAGTGGTATTGCTTTTTAGATGTCTGCAATAAAAGAGAACCGTAAGCTTCTTCCAAGTTAAAATAGACAGCATGTAACGACATAGTTTGACAGACATGAACATTAATCTCATTTGACAATTATTCAAGCTACTATTAATGATTTATAAAGGCTCCTGAACATGCAAGTGGACACAGGACCTGACAGAATGTCCATGTTTGGATTCTATGGTTGAACGCAAATTTTATTAGACATGTATGGAGAAGGGAGCCACCACACCACAAATTCATTGCAGGAAAGAAATCCATCGAATCAAATAGAACATTGAAAATAATGTGCAAAACAGGGAAGATAAGCCACGTACATCATCGTCAAAAAACTTGCACATCGCACAGAAGTATTTCCCCATGCACACACCACAGTTTATACAGAACTGCTGGACCTGCATTGATTTCAGCTAACATATATATTGGAAAATCCCTCCCTCAAAATATGATTATCCAAGCAGGAAAACTAGAAGCAACATCAAAGTTTTCATTCTCACCTGTTGTTCAGTGCCACAAAGGGAACATATCACCTGCAAAGTTGAAAAGAATAAAGTACAAAATGTTCATCCAATGTTTAGTCCACAATTAAATTAATAAACTCGAACAAGATAAGATCTTCCAAGTGAGAAATTTACCTGACTGACTTCATGGCGTGGCATGTCATGTCTACCTTTCTGATCCACATTGATACTATTCTGAAAATCAATATGCAGCTCAAAGTCAGATATACAGTTGAGAGAGAAGAAAAACTAAATACACAGACAAGTTCACATTTGATATAAAACCAACTGCCACTTCAAAGCTGCATATTGGTGACTCTTTCTTAAGATAGCAAATAGCATTCATCACACGAAGACCGGAGAAAAGTTCTAATCTCCAAGGAAGAAAACACGAAAAGCATAAAGCTCAAGCTTTTGAACCTTTTGATCCTCTCCAATGCAAATAGTTCTACATATCTCCAGTACAGCAGTCACCTACTCTGAGATTAACTGTTTAGTTGATCCTAGGTAAGACGTAGACACACTGACAATAACCACTGCTTAAACAGACCGAAGGTCCAAAACTAGAAAACTGAGCAAAAGGTAGATATAAAATCTAATCAAGAATAACTCCAATGCATGACCATGGACGAACACTTATCCTAGATGCTCGTTAGCTATACAAAGATTCAAAGAAGAAAATAGCCAAAAAACCAAAACTGAAATGAAAGTAACTGCAAAGAGAAACCAAATTCTGCACTGCCTAAAAAATTGTATATATTCTCAAGTAAATCATCATTCATTTCACCAATTCTTTCATCTAGTTATATGTAATCTGCGTCATTGATTTCGGAGTTCTATATGGAAAAAGAAACAAAAGAAATTAGCATTTATCAAGTTTTGATACTTCAAAATAAATCATGCAGCTACCTTAACCAACAAGCAACTGGAAGCTGTAAAAACGTCAAACGTAATTTGAAAATCATAAAGACATATATAAGAGAAGGCTCACTTTTGCCTCGTTGTGACAATGGCGACAATCATAGATTTCATTACAACACGGTGCTCTGATGCGGCACCTCCGCCTATAATGTGAACATCTGCAAACAAAACACATAAAATTAGCAGAACAATGGTATGAAAGCATCACCATTGATGTCAAGAAACAGATTCAGAACATACCCAAAGAGTGAGCATCCCTTCTCCAGAAAATCATTCACTTTTCGAACATCTTCTAGAAAAACAGTGGGCATGCATTTGCCATCTGATTGTGGCGTGCATTTATCGGCTTTCTCACTATGTTTATCTTCGCATATGACGGCCTCCAAGGTCTCCAAGTTCTTCAACTCAAATTTCTGATCCTCAGAATGCTCTACAGTCAGTTCCCCCATTATATAATTCCTCGGATCTTGTATCTTCAACAAGGTTGCCAAGTACCTGCATAAAGGAAGAATTTAGCAATGCTCCAATCACATGAAGGCATGTCATGTCATTGACCCAATTAAGCCAGGCAGCGCTGTGTACTATTATTGCTTTCCTCCTGGAAGAAGGATTGAAATCAGCTAGAAGAGAACACATCCAAAGAAAGTTTGATGGCTCCAATCAGCAACACTCCAAGAGATGCACTCACAAAAGCTACAGGCTAGAACGATCCACAGAATATATACGCAGCAAGGATGAATTCCAGAGCCTCCCACTTCAACGAATGACAAAGGAACTTTATCATTACTCCATTCCTCTTAGGAACCTGGAAGGCTTGGGCCAAATCCAATTATACTGAACACGATCAATGGACACGCCAACCTAATGTAAAGGCAATAAATCACGTGATCAATTGGTTCCTAAAGAACGAAAAATAGGCGAATATAGGAATATTTGTAGCGCGATTGTCCCTCGAGGACATCCCTACCTCAATCTGCAACTTTGCAGAAACTTTCCATCGAGGACAAATATTTACCGAGTAACATTTCTTCCAATGTTGAATCATCAGCTTTCTTCCATCGTAATTTAGCTCAACTGACCATAATCTTCTCACTTTTCACTAAAATGAATGCCGCACCAGTACCGAGAGGGGAAAACAAAACCGGAAGAATGTGGTGGGGGAACAAAGTGAAGCTCCTCAAGCGAGGAGCTTCTTGTAAAAGCCCCCAGATTACAGGATTGAATCTCCATGGATTTTGACTTTGACAGGCTCAAGAAGGTTTTGGAACACGGAATAGCACCTAATCAAAAATCTCAAGATCAGATTGCCGCCACATCGTGTCTCTTTAACTTGCATGATTCACATCACACGGTGTCATTACCTAGAAACAGTGTACCCGTTGCGGACTTGATTAGACTAGAGCAGCAAATCTCGAGAATTAAACAGATGCCAAGAGCGCGCATACGTTTCAAGGAACCGAAGAGAAAACCTAAGACCTCCATCCGCTTTTGCTCTCTCCCTGAACGAATTCTCTCAGACGAAACTAAACAAGGCTCGAAATGCACTTGACGCGTCGGCCACGCGAACAATGTCAAAATCGCAGCAATCAGACAAAGAAGAAGAAGATCGCGATCAAAACAACCGAGCGAGTGATCCAAACAAGCCAGTACAAGCGAATTCAGGGGCGGAAAAATGAAAGGCACAACGAACTTTCAATCCGGACTCCTGATCGGGAAACGGAGGAAGCAGCTCAGCAAACTTCGATTAGGTTTCAGCGCCGTCAGCGTCGGCGTCGACGGCGTCGCAGAGCTGGCCGGAGAGAAGTTGAACCGATGCCTGAAATAGCTCGAAAAATGGCCTTTTTATAGGTCCGAAAGCGACAGCTGTATTGAATAGGCCACAGCCGGCTTTCCGCGTTTTCCTTTAACAGTTCGCGTATGAAATTACGTAAGCACCTCTTGATCAATCCAGCGGCTGATATCTGGCGGGTCCCCGCATGATGAAACTGTAGAGCAATAAAAACCGTTTGATCACTGTTTTCGGCGTGGTAACGCGAGTAGACGATTCTGTTAGCTTGACATCGACGGTGGGTTTGCTGACTAGGATACAGCTAAGTTGTCCGTCCGCCGACGACACGTGCCACGACAATTTGGGGGAGATCGCCTGAGATATTTCTTTCCACCAAAAAGGCTGCGTTGACAATGACGTGGACCATCGTCATTAGAGTTGATTAGACCGTGTTAGACAATGACGTGGACGGTTATCGTTAGAGTTGATTAGACCGTGTTCATGTTTTGGTCGGTCGAAAAAATTCGAAGAAGAATTTTTTTTGTTTTTGGTCGAATAAATTCAAAGAAGATTGCAAAGAAACAAATTTTCAAATGTGAAACGAAATTATTCCTTTTCTGTTGGGCGACCAATGCATTGAAAATCGAATGATTACAAATCAAAGTCTACCATTATATTTATCAACCCAATCCGAAGAATTAAATTCACTAAGCACCTTGCTCACGTAAAGCACTTTATGTGTCAAGTACACGACTGACGTGGCATGGCCGACCAAATCATCTTGCTCACGTATTATACTTCTTGTCATCTTCCGTGGCATTTCAATATTGAAATCACTCGCCTTTAATTGATTTGCTACCTTATGTCACGTGCCATTGCGACGTGCGATAATTATTGCGGGAAATGCTTCAACTAGCTAGTAACTTCAAAACTGTTGATAACATTTCTAGCAACCACATAGAGGGTGGTGTAGCATCAATCAAAACTATTCAACGGAGTTGCAGCAGAAGCTGAATCCACCAGCCTTGCACGGATCGACTCATTTAGACCGATGCCCTTCAACTCATTTCAGCTACCAGCTTCGAGTGGTGCCTAAATGCCGTATTGAGCAGAAGAGGTTGCAACAACCCACTAGTAGACAACTCTATAAGAAGATGAAGAACAAGCTGATGAACAAGAGCAGCAATGAGAAATTATTTTCTCTCATTCAATGTGGCGACTATACATTTTGTGTGTATATAGAACTGTCAAGACAGAAAATAAAGGAAATGATTTACATGATTTACATTTGCCTAAAATACAAAAGTTAATCAAATCAATCTCCGAAATCTCCGATCATAATCTTCAATCTGATCTTCAATCAATCGTAATTGGTATTAGGATCTCCAACACTCCCCCTCATGCTGAACATCCGATACATGTCTAGGACGCTAAGCTTGCTTAGGAGATACACATACTGCCTTTGACACAATGGTTTGGTGAATATGTCTACAAGTTGTTCCACAATCCCGATCCCTCGAGTGACTATACCACCCTCTAGAGTTTATCTCAAGTGAAGTGACGACCAACTTCAATATGCTTTGTTCTTTCATAGAAAACTAGGTTTTGCTGCCAACTTGAGTGCTTGCATCATTATCACAAAATAACTCGGTTGGTTCCTTTACTTGTATCCCGAGATTAGAGAGTAAACCTCATAACCAGATTACTTCACTAGACGGTCTTGGCCATGGGGCGATATTCCGCTTCCGGAGAAGACAAGGACATTGTTGTTTGCTTCTTGGTTTTTCACATGATCAAGGACTTTTCCCAACTTTATACAAAAACCAGTCATAGATCTTCTCGATTATGGGACAAGTTGCATAATTGGTGTCACAAAAAGCTGTCATTTTCATGTTGTAGTCGCGAGATAGGAAAATTCCAAGCCCTAGGCATCCTTTCGGATATCTTACCACTTTCAATGCTTGTGTTCATATGAGATTACTTTGGCTGGTGCATGAATTGACTTAATAATTGAACTATATAGCATATGTCGGTCTTGTCATAGTAAGATATATCAACTTCCCTACGAGTCTTTGATATCCCGATGGGTCCTTGAGTAGTAGAACTTTGACATAAGTAGAGGTCCCTAAATCATACTCATGGGTTGTCAACTTGACATTTTGTTCTATGGGAATGACGGCAGGTTTGCATCCCGATAGGCCGGCTTGACACAATCTCTAATACTAACTTTCGTTGACAAAGACTAATTCTTTTATCGAACGCGCAATTTCAATACCAAGGAAATACTTTGGGGCCCCTAAGTCCTTGATGTGAAATATAGAGTGCAAATATTCTTTGAATTTCTTAATGCAAGACTTATCGTTTCCCATGATAAGTATGTCATCGACAAATAAATAAGCAATTAGATGGATATAGTACTCGAGGTCCATGTGAAAAGAGCATAATCATATTTTGAGTGCTTGGAACCCCGTTGCTATCAAAACATCTATAAACTTGGCATACCATTGCCTGGAAGCCTACTTAAGGCCATATAGGGATTTGCAAAGACAACATATGTGAGACCCCCCTGCTCGCGTGATCCCGATGGAAGATCCATGTAAATTTCTTCATCGAGGTCTCCATGAAGGAAGACATTAGTAACATCCATCCGATGGATGAACTAGTGGCATGCAACCGCAATTGACAAAGAAAGAACGAACGGTGACTTCCTTCACAATTGGTGAGAATGTTTCATGATAATCGAAGCCCTCCCTCCGTGTGAAACCTTTCGCCACTAAACAAGCTTTGTATCGTTCCATTGACCCATCAGCCTTGAATTTGATCTTGTAGACCCATTTGCATCCAATGGGTTTTCGATGTTCAGGTAAAGGAACAATGTTCCATATGTGATTTTCCATGAGTGCATTTAGTTCAATTCCCATTGCCTTCTCGCCATCGAGGATCTTGTGCGGCTACCTGGTATGAAGATGGCTCCTGTTCCTCCGGCTAATGCTACACATATATGTGGGAGAAAGATGACTGAAGGAGATGTAGGATGATATAGGATAGTGACTACCTGAAGCTTTGGATACTAAACATATGTAATCTTTGGTCCATGTAGGCGGCTGAATAGTACGCCCGAACGTCGTGGCTGCTCGGAGGGAATTGGTGGGACTGGAGAAGATACCATTGGAGAAGGATCAAGTGAAGATGCCACTAGTGACGATGGAGAATCAATAATAGGGAAAAAATTTGTTGCTGCCGCTTTTGGACTTTCTGTTGGATTTGATGCAATCGGTGTCGATGGAACAAAATATGAAGGAGTAGGATTCGAGACATCCTCTTCTAATAAATTCGGTCCTTCTAGAGTGATCGGAGATGAAGACGTCCCATCTTTAAAAGGAAAAATATCTTTATGGAAAATAACATCCATGCTAACAAAGAAATGTCCAGTAGATATCTCCATAACTTGATACCCTTTCTGTAGAGTGGGGTAACCCATGAAAACATATGGGGTAGCATGAGGGTCCATCTTAGTTCGAGGGCCCATAGTTGTCACATAACATAAGCAATCAAATGTCCGCAGATGATCAATGGATAGCAATTTTCCATACAATAATTCCAAAGGAGTGGTAAAACTAAGAACTCTACTCAGATCTACTCTACTCGTCTTGCTTGCTTGGTTCTAAACATCTGGAAGTTTGGCTCACCAAAGCTAAAGTGCTCTAAATCCTTGCCTCTCCTAAAAAGCGCGTAAGAGGCCACGCACCCCTTCCCATGTTGGGCCGGATGGCCGTCTCATGAATGCAGTACTATTTTCAACATGCAAACTCCAAAATTGAGTTGGACTTGAACTAAACAAGCAACTTATTTAAAGCAAATGACACTGAAGCAGTAGATAGAAACAATTATAATGTGACAAAATAAACGCATCATCCAAATGATGGTAATCGCGCGAGAAGTAAGACTTTGAACTCAATCAACAGGTCTTCATGACCCATCAGCTCAAACGAACGATTTAGTCCGTAAGAACCCCCAAGCAATAGCTGAACTCGCAAAAGTACCTTACCCTCGCCGCCCCTTCATCTTCCACCTCAGCATTGTATTCGATTCCATGTTCTACCTCCTCCATGATCTAGAGGCACCTGACCATGGAAGGCAGGGTGGCTCCGCCTTGACGTGTAGCAATCTACGAAGAACCTAAACACACTACTCGTCGTGTCCGACACTCTCCGAAACTTCGACGCTCTTTCGGCACTCACCGACATGTGATCGACCCATGGTCGGGCGCTTGAGACACGTTAGCGATATGTGAGTCCAAAGATCCCAACACGCTATTTTGACATACACGATCAATTTTAAGCCTTTTCAATAAATTAAAGAGTAAAATGTAAATTTATCAAAAATACATATTTAATATACAACGTGTCCAAAAAAATTTCTATTTTTTAGAATAATGTGGCGATATGTCGTATCGCGTGTCGATATTACTTAGGCAGCACTGACCTAAACGTGGCAACGGGGAGGAGATGCTTAGAGGCCCATCAGTGTTCTTTCGACTTGGGTCAAGTGGCCCAAAGACAATGGTCTCTAAGTGGGCCTAAATAGGGCAATTAGGCTCACCAGTGTTTCTTACACTGTGATTTCTTCACTTTTTACTCTTATCGAAATTTTTTACAACTTCCACCCTTTGGCTTTTATTCAGCACGGGCACATATAATTTATAGAAATAATGATTATAGAGCCATTCGGAAGTTACTTTTATGGCTTTTTTTTTTTGCATGCTTGTTTTTCATTTTCAAAGAGAGGAAATGAGCATAAATTTCTAGAAGTTGCAGCAAACGGGCATGCGATTTCTATCTCGGCTTTCCATTGTTGCTACAATTTAAGGTGGAAGTTGGCGTGAGTACGTATATTTATTCGGGATCTTAGGGGAGTACCGTTGCATGGTGTTGACACCGAAAATCGGCCGAGCATCAGATAGTCGTAGAGCCATAGGAATGATGGGTGTGAAGCCCACAATGAAACGTTACATGTTTTCGCTATAGCATACCATTACGTATAAACGATTCAACGTTTAAATCACCAACGTAAACGAATTGATATTTCATGGTTCACTAATTTCTTTATAATTGTCGTGAAACATTTTGTCTTAGAATATCTTTGAAGTAGTGTTACAACCCCAAAACTTTATCTCGTTTTAATTAAAATCTGCAAGAATAGATGACGACAAAGTATCTTGTAAAATTTTGGTTATGATTCTCGAACGTTTACGCCTATCGATTTATGTTTTATTGATTTTAAGTTTGAAAAAATGGATTAAAAACAAATTACATTCTTTATGAAAGTATTAGTATTCGATGGCACTTTCATGACAAAATTTTAGGATTTCTAATACACTTGTCCTTTTCTCTATGAAAGATTCGGTAAAGATTTTACAACAAATATCATATTTTCAGCCCAAATGCAGTCACATAAGCTAACTAAATGACAAAGATGATGTTGGCGTATGAAGTCAAAGTATTTCATTAAGGGCTTTTTTGTCTTTTGTCCTTCTTTTTTTTTTTTTGCTTCTAGGTTAAAAGCTATAACTCATATATTAGGGATATATTGGTGTAGCTGTCACAATAGCCAAAAGAGAGAAGCGCAAAGTAGCAAATAGAGAGAAAAAGAAAAAGAGACGCCTTAACGGCATTCTTGAATGTTCTCAATTTCTTTTTGCTCCGATCTTGTGAGAAGATCATTAGTTATATTCCTACTTTCCTCAAAGACTAGTGGATTAGCAGAGTGTCTCTATGTGGAGATGTAGCCCAAGTTTGGGTGAACTTAAATAACAAATTCTCTTGTATGTTCTTTTGATTCGGTTCTTTTATTATTACATTTCGCTAGTGTGGATTATTTGATTGGATTATTTTTTTTGAAATTGGTGTGCAATTCCTAACAACTATTATCGAGCCCAAGTTGGCTAATCGAGAACATCGAGGGTTTTTACGGTGACATTTGATTGAAAAAAAGCGTGTGGCGGAAGATAAAATCGGAATCGATAAGTTCGATGGGCGGGATTTCGGATGGTGGAAACTCCAAATAGAAGACTATCTTTATTAAAAAGATCTTTATGCACTACTTGAGGGTTGGAAACCCGAATTTGTAAAAGTGGATTCAACGGTAGAATTAGGATGGAAAATTCCTGATTGAAAGGCGTTAGGTGCGTTTCATCTAGGGTTAACGAAAAAGGCAGTGGTATCATATCGCGAAAGCGAAGCCGTAAAAGAAGCCATGGATATTTTAACGAATATCTATGAGAAACCATCAACATCAAATCAAATATTTTTGCTAAAGAAGTTGGTTAATATGAAATTATCTTATAAAAGTTCTGTTATAGAGCATATTAACGGTTTCACGCAAGTTATAGATCAATTAGAATCCGTCGGCATAAATTTGGATATGAAACTACAAGCTTTATTGTTTTTATGTTCCCTTCCAAAAAGTTACAACATCGTAGTGTAGGGAATTTCTAGCACCATGAAGGATGATTTGACTTTGGATGATGCTATGGGCAATATCATGGATGAAGAAATGCGAAGAAAAGTCTCGGGTGGAGATAAATTTTTGCATCTGCATCTTCAACGGCACTAGCGGTGGAGAACCATGGAAGAAGTAAAAGCGAGAGGAAAATTCAGTGGGCATGGTAGGTCACAATTAAGGGGGAAGAGAGAGGTTGCAAAAGATGAGTATTGGTTTTGTCACCGAAATAAGACCCCGTAGATTTCGGTGTAAAGCCTATAAAAAGAAGCAAATGGAAGAGAATCAAGGAGCTAATGTGGTAAACGATGAACCTTTGCTAGAGAACTTGTGTTTATTTGCAGGGTTTAATTTGACAACGAGATAAGTGGTTTCTTGACTTTGGTGCTTCTTTTCATTGCACTTCACAAAGAGATATATTTGCTGATTATGCTAGTGGAGATTTTGGACAAGTAGTTGTGGGAAATGGCCACATGTGTTCGATGGTAGGAAAGGGAACTGTGATTGTGAACATCTCCGGTGGAGAATGTTTAATTTTGTGTGAAACCGGGACATATTCTCAAGTTGAAGAAAAATTTAATTTCAACTAGTAAACTTGACCAAGCAGGCATGGTAATAACTTTTAGATGCGGAAAGTGGAAGATAACCTCGGGGGTAGGAGTAGTAGCAAAGGAAAAGCGTACGGGTACACTTTACCTTCTTCAGGGAGACAATATCGGTGATATGGTTGCAACTACGATAGCTACGTTAATTTATCTACTCTTTGGTATTATCGTTTAGGACATCTTGGTGAAAAGGGTGTAAAATAGTTATACTCAAGAAAGTAACTTTTAGGTTTGCAAAAGGTTGAGTTAGATTTCTATGAAAGTTGCATTTATGGAAAACAAAATACTATTAGTTTTCAATTAAATGGGCGACCTAATAAAGGGCAAAAGCTAGAGTCGGTTCATATTGACATGTAGGGACCGGCTTAGGAACTCTCTTATGGTGAAAAGAGATATTTTTGTCACTTTCATTAATGATGTGACAAGAAAGACTTGGGTCTATGCTCTCAAATAAAAATCGGATGTATTCGGGGTTTTCAAAATATTGAAGACCATGGTAGAAAAAGAAACAAAGTTATCGGATTAAAGCTCTAAAATATGATAGTGGTGGTGAATACACAAGCAATGAATTTGTAGAATATTTGAGTCGAGAAGGCATATATGGGTTGAAGACTGTTCCTAGAACTCCTCAAGAGAACGATGTAGTTGAGAGGATGAACATGAATATTTGAGAGTGTGCAAGATGCATGAGACTACATGCGGGTCTCCGTTACACTTATGGGCTGCTATAGTTGATGCTATAGTTGAACTGTATATGAAATTAACAGAGCCTATCTAGTGCGCTAGATGGAAGAATACCGCAAGAGTAGTAGTCAGGTAAAAAGGTCAATTATTCATATTTAAAAAGTTTTTTGTTGTATTGCATATACTTTGATTGACGAGAGAAGATAGGAAAAAGCTTGATGCTAAGTCCCAAAAGTGCATCTTTATTGGATATGGCGACGATGAATATGGATATAAGCTTTGCGATTATGAGAATAACAAAGTCGTTCACAATCGAAATGTGGCGTTCTATGAAGAAAAAATGTACAAAGATCGTCGGACAGAGCATGAGATGGTAGTAGAACCGGAATATGTTGAGCTGAACACAATTCCCATGAAGATGATTCCAACAGATCAAAGTGCACCTAAAGGGGAGGTTCAAGATGAACACATTATCAATGAGAAGGTAGTTCAAGAGGAATACAATGATCCATAATAGACTAACGATCCTAAAGTATCTCTTTTGAGGAGATCTACACGTGTGAGAAAGCCAAAGATAATTTTTTTATCCATCGCCTAATATTGTTCGAGCCATGTCTTATATATAGATACGAGAGAGCCGGCGACTTATGATAAGGCAAATAAAGACACATTTCATATGCGGTGGGAGCATGCTATGAAAGACAAGATGAGCTCGTTACTTCATAACAAAACTTGGGAGTTAACCGAGTTGCCCACTAGATAAAAAGGCTTTGTTAAACAAGTGGGTATATAAGATCAAAAGTGAAGTCGATGGTAGTATTAGATACAAGGCGAGACTTGTAGTAAAGGGCTTTTCTCAAAAAGAAGGGATCGATTACTCCTAAATATTTTCACTAGTAATAAAGATGACATCAATTAGAGTTTTGTTAAGTATAGTTGTAGTGGAGGATCTTCATCTCGATCAGCTAGATGTAAAAATAACATTTTTGCATGGTGATCTAAATAAAGAGTTAAACATGGCGCAACCTAAAGGTTTTGAGGTCAAAGGTAAAGAACGCATGGTGTGTCACTTGAAGAAAAGCTTGTATGGCTTGAAGCAAACCCCGCGACAATAGTACTTAAAGTTTGATGATTTTATGGAAAAAAAAAGGATTTGCACATTGTTAGGCTGACCATTATGTTTATTTTCGAAAGTATAACGATGGGGATATTGTATATCTCTCTTTCTATGTTGATGACATGCTAGTGGCTAGTTCTAATATGAAGAGAATCGCATAAGTAAAGAAGATGTTAGCATCACAATTTGCTATGAAAGACTTGGGAAAAACCAAGAAGATTTTAGACATGAAAATCATTAGGGATAGGAAAAATAAGAAATTATGGTTATCGCAAGAAAACTATATGAACAAGGTATTGAAAAGATTCAACATGGATAAGGCAAAATCGGTTGCGAATCCTCTAGCGAGTCACTTCAAACTTTCCAAGGATATGTGTCTAAGTACTCAAACTTTGAAAGATGAGATCGTGGTAGTTCCATACGCATCAGCAAGTGGGAAGTTTGATGTAGCCATGGAAAATATTGCACAAGTTCCAATTACTAGTTTTTGAAAAGGATGGATGCAAAATTGCTTGGTGCATTAGATATATTTGTTTTCAAGTTGGAGATCGTTAGCGTGTGAAGCCAAAATATTTCATTAAGGGCTTTTTTGTCTTTTGTCTTTTTTGGGATAATGACATAAAAATATTTTTGTACTTATATTCTTTAGTTTATGGTCTTGACTTTATTTTGTTTTCTCATGTTCTTATGTTCTAACTATATGAAAATATTTATGTAGTCCTTCCATTAATTTAAGTGGACATAATGAATTTTTATATAGTTGAATTAAATAATAAAGTTTAGGGATCAATTGCACATTGTTAAAGTTTAAGGACTACATTGAAAAAAAAAAAATTAAAGTTCATGACTATTTATGTCTTTTCCTTTTTTTTTTGCTTCTAGGTTAAAAGCTATAACTCATATATTAGGGATATATAGGTAGTAGCCATCACAAGAGCAAAAAAAAAGAGAAGTGCAAAGTAAAGAATAGAGAAAAAAGGAAAAAGAGATGTCATGATGGCATTCTTTAGTGTTCTCAATTTCTTTTTACTCCGATCTTGTGAGAAGATCATCATTTGTATTCCTACTTTCTTTGATGGATTCGAAGAGGCACGAAGACGTAGCCCAAATTTGGGTGAACTTCGATAACAAATTCTTTAGTGTGTTCTTTTAATTCAATTCTTTTATTATTACATTATGCTAGTGTGGATTATTTGCTTGGATTTTTTTTTGGAATCAATGTGCGATTCCTAACAGATGACGTATATAAACCATAGAAAAAATGGATGAAACAAGAGTAGAAATGCGTCAATTGGCGAATTGGTTTTTATATCACACGAAAGTATCCAAACAAAACCATTCTTTTATTACTGATTAATTGACAATGGCATCCACAATGTCATATGCATAGAGAGAGAGAGAGAGATTGTAATACTTTTTTCTTTGTTTGATCGGAGAGAGTTGTAATACATTATAAGGTGAAAGACTAGAGAAGGCTTCATAACTTCCAGTAGAATGTTCCACTCTGATATATTACATGTTACTTGTTACTTGGTTCGGAGGATGTGGGAGCCATTGCCTCTGCATGTTTAATTGCTTCCCTGAGGGCAGTAGGTCCTAAATGCTTGAGAACCTAGCACAGCAACAATTTCAAACAACACCATCAAAAGAAGTTTTCTACAGAATCACGGAGTTTCCCGAATATTGAGAGAGAGAGAGAGAGAGAGAGAGAGAGAGAGTCACCTCATTTGCATCGTTGAAGCTACTGGAGTCATCCTTTTTCGGCCAACTTACCTTCCAACATCTGAACATTCAGAAGACAAAAGGAGTAATTTTTCCAGGTGAAAACAAGAACTTATACAGTTGGTACAAAGAGGCGGTTTCCACGACCAAAACCTGGTAAACTTCTGGTCTCTAATGGATAACCTCTGTGTTAAGCCGAGGCTTCCTCGAAGACAAAGCAGTAACTAGTAACTACTGTGTAATTTGAGATATTGCACACACTCGTTGGTGTTCACTAGTATAACTGCTCATGCTTTGTTCTTCTTTTTCATAACATTGGTCATTCGGAAGAGTGCGCACTTTCACCATTTACATAGCATCAATAGGTTTGCACTAAGACATATGAATTGTAAATAAGAGATGGGTAATCAGTCAAAGAACTTCGACCTTTGTTTTCCAAGGCGCCTTGCAAGCTCCTCTGCCAGAGCTTGACCAGGTGCGTCGGCATCAGTTGCCAGGACTATTCGGGAAGCCTGAGATGATGTCGAAAACAGAAAGAAATACATGAAGCAATCTTTTAGGAATGAAAATGTGCACGAGAAAGGCACACGCGGAGTTTTTGCACCTTATCCAAGTAATCCTTGCAGTTCCACAAGTATTGAAAAGCCTTGTCCTATCAACATTCACATGAACAGCAGAATGAGTAACAAATAGTTGACTCATTATGATAATCAAATTCCAACAATGAAACACACAACGAAACACCTAAGTTTTGGCATGTTAAAGTGTGAACTTTTAATTAAAGTCAAAATAGGATATGCCTAAACAAATAACCAACCTTGTCAGGAGAAGGCAATTCTTTGTTGGAAACTTTACTTGGGGCGCCACTAGGAACACTTACACAGTTCATAAAGCCAGCTTCCTCCATTGAGAGCTTATCAATTTCACCTTCAACCTATAACCAGCATTCAGATATATGAGGGAGAGAGAGAGAGAGAGAGAGAGAGAGAGGGTAGCAAAAAGTTACAATGATGATTTCGTCTGCTTCTGATATGTCATCTACTCCATAGAATGCCTTATTGATACCCTTATCCTGAAAGTCCATAGCAGAAAGACAACTCTTGTAAGTAACTCCCAGAAGTTTCTTAAATCGAAATAATGAAGCATGGCCAGATGGAAACTGATATGCGGTATTGGTAGAAAGGTCCTTTCTTGAAACATGAACGTATTATCGATGCAGATGAAAAGATCTGTCTAGTCTCTAATGAAGGCCACATAGAGTTCTAAACATATGAAATATCATGTGATTCGGACTAGAAAATAGGTTTCTGATGCTCAATGTGCATCTTATTTCAGGCTTGTCCATATAGAAACACAGATTGAGCAACTAAGTAAACCAAAATTTATATATATATACACACACATTAGATATGCATACTTTCTCAGATGCTTTACCATTCCACCAAAAATGATTTCCTCGGTTCTTCAACAAATGCAAGCAAAGACAATCTTTGTCAGCTCCGACAAACCAGATTTGGAGCTAAAAGAAGTAGTAGAATTTCAAAAAAGTTCAAGGACTTGATTGGAAAATCTATGGAACCAAGGCATAAATTTTTCTCACAGCTGTAGTGATTTATGTTGTCACAAATATGTGGCACCAAATTTCACAAATGCGGTAAAAATCAGTGGTTTTCCATTTCACTCTTCAGTGATTTACTTCTCGGTCTTCAGAAGACCTAAACTTGCATCCATAAGCAATCCCACTTCTTCAGTTCAACATACCAAAATTTATTTGAGATGCATGCTGGAATATTATTACTCTTAACCAAAATGTCCTTACAATACCGAGTCAAGAGAATGTACCGGCCGAAATTTCTTGTCCAATGTCCGATACTTGCAACTAACTAGTTGTCCTTTCCTTTTGTAAGTGAAACAAATTTCGCTCTGGAAGAAATTTTCAAAGTGTTGAGTCTGATCTGATACTCATTAAATCAGAAATACACATTAAAACTGCCAGCTTCTAGTTTCTTGAAAGTGCATTATAAAAAGTGTGATCAAGACTGTGGGAGATTACCACCCCATAAAAACGATATCAGTATATCTATGCTAGGTCTGTGATGATACAGGATCTCAATCTTAAGTCCGTTGTTCTGTCGTTATAAGTAAGAGGCATACTCCACAATTTGCATGTGAACATCTTTGGGATTGTAAAATTTTCTATCAAGTACAGCATCTGTTAAATCCTATTAATCAAGTGAAAGCCGCCCTTTTTTCTTTTGACAAATAGAAAATTCTGGATCCATTCAGTCAAACCCGAATCACATTGCAAGGCATAGCGGAAGCAATTACGATAGGGAACCTGTTTGCCTGATCGTTGTTTGACTCCATTTCTTTGAAGAGTTTCCTCCGATATTTTTCGTTCCGCAAAGTAGCGAATAATCTGAAGGGGACAAAATCTCACAAGTCAGTAGCACTCTTCACAACGAAATCCTACCCACGTATCAGAGATAAGCACAAAAGCCAATTCAACTGATCTGAGAACATGATGAATGCTTAAAATCATAAGCAACGGCTGCAATACTAAGGAACAAAAAAAAAAACAAAGGAAAATCTTGTTATTTGTGAATAAAATGCTCCTATTAACAGCACCTATCAACTGGGAAGATGTTTGACGCAGCATGCTAGCAATTAATGAGGGCTTTAAGCTAGCTACAAAAGTAAAAATTTTGGTAAGGACAATAAGGAAGCACCGTGCAAACACAATATGTCAAAATTTTGGAAGACAATGAGCAAAGTACATCAAGTTATTGGCGGGTAAACTTTGCTCAACTCCGTTGAAAAAGAATCCATGAATATGCGTTGACTATGTTATTAAACAAGACAACAACACAATTTGATCTTAAAAATTAGTTTGTAGCAGGTACTTCTTTGCATACTAGTTTGTAGCACGAAGTAAGTTATGTCCCTCGTACCCTCATCAATAGTAAATTGACCTTGACTTCCTTTAAACTCTTCACCCTAACCAATTGGGAGCTTCAATTGATTGTTAGGTGGTAATTGCCATCATTTGCCTGACATTGATTTTAAGGACAAATATGGTTTTTGATGGCAAGCAATGAAGGCTTGGAGTTCTCCACTTGTTTACATGGAAATCGGTGTGTCGGCCTGCCGTGTGAATAAATGATCTTTTGCTCATAACTTTCGATGATAAAATCATGCTTTTCAATATAAAATATATATATATAATATATAAACACAACAGATTGAGAGATCTGGCATTTGGAGCACATCATGATTGTTATTGGTAGTTGAATCAAGGCTAGCTGATGTATACTTTCTCAAATCCGAAGCTTGCATGCTATATAAACAATCATTCTGATGAGATATTTGAATCTGTTGAAGTTTGACCCATTTTTGCAAATGGTGAAAAGTCAACAACAGCGGCTGCACTAAGTTTGGCGGTGGAAGACCTAAAAAAGTAAATAAAATAATAAATAAAATAATATTAGATATCATAGGCGGTGGTATATGTATATCGGTTGATAAAATCTATAAATATGGGATTTGCCTTTCATTTGTGTATTGCTCTCCCATGTAGAAGACAAGGCCTATGAGAAAAATTCCTTTGTAAGTCTTGTTATTTTATATCAAATATCATTATATTTTGCTAGTCTTCTTGCCATCATTTCTCTATATTTTATACCCAAACACACACGCACTTGCACACACGCTTCCGCAAAAACCCAATAGTGGTATCGAGCCAAGTTCGCGATTCGTTGGTTTTGAGCATTTGTTCTAACCAACTTTGCAATGGCTAACTCCGTCACATCATACCCCATCCCAATATTTGATGGGAACAACTATGATTACTTGGAGCATCAAGATGACTACATTCTTGATGGCCCAAGACTTATGGGACATCGTCGAGAAAGGATACGAAGCCCCGAAAGAAGGTGCAAGTGTTTCGGCTGAACTACGACAAAAGGATGCATGAGCTCTATTCGTGATCCAACAAGCACTCTTAGATACGATATTTCTAAGAATCATCAGCACGAAGACGGCAAAGCAAGGCATGGGAAGTTTTACAAGAAGAAGGTCAAGGCTCGAAAAGGTACGCACTATACGACTTCGGACTCTTAGAAGAGAATTTGAGAATTCTAAAATGAAAGTGCATGAGTCTGTCCAAGAATATTGTGGACGGTTGAAAGTGTTGAGTTGTTGTCCACATGCTTAAGAACGGGTCTTATATGCTCTTTATATTCTGTGGTCCCTCCCCTAATAGCTAGCTTTGGGTTGGACTTTCTAACATGTTATCGAGCCGGTTTATCCCTTTCGCGATGGCGTGTGTCCATCCTATTTTGTAATTCCACGTGCCCCGCTCGTAACCTTGCGTGAGGGGGTGTTAGTTGTTGTCCACATCGTTAGAACGGGTCTTTATGCTCTTTATATTCATTGGTTTCCCCCCAATAGTTTGTTTTCTAATGAAAGAACTAGTGAATTAGATGAGAGCCTATAGAGATGCAATCACCGATTAGAGAGTTGTTGAGAAAATATTGGTGACACTCACTAGGAAATATGATTCTATTGTCACCACCATAGAATCATCTAAGGATTTAACAACCCCGTCTATAAGTGAGTTGATTGGTTCTTTAGAAGCACATGAGAAAAGATTGCAAGTACATGATGAAGATATAGTTGAAAGTGCTTTTCGGTCAAAAATGAACATACGGTCGATAATGGCAAGAGTAGTGGAAGGGGCTCATGGAAAAACAAGAAAGGAGAAGAAACATCTACAAGGGGAAAATATTCACCTTGTTACTTTTGCAAGAAATCTAATCATTTAGAAAAGCATTGTTGGTTTCGTAATAAACCACAATGCAACTTTTGCCAAAGATATGGCCACATAGAAAAATTTTGTCTCTCTAAAAGGAATTATAGAGCAAACTATGTTGAAGAAAAAGGAAAAGAAAATGTAGAAGAAAACATAGATTATTTATTCTATGCATGCCAAGTAGAAAAGGATGAGAAAAATGATCCATGGTATATTGATAGTGGGTGTAGCAATCATATGACTGGAGATGAAGCTATATTCACCAATATTGATACTTCGGTGAAGACTCAAGTGAGATTGGGCAACAGTGAATTAGTCGACGTGAAAGGAAAAGGAACCATAATAGTTAAAACTAAGAAATGCCCAAAATATATTCATGAAGTATATTTGGTGCCTAGCCTTGCACAAAATCTACTCAATGATGGTTTTTTAGATACATACACTATCTATGATAGACATAAAGATCATCTTATTGCCTTTGTGAGAATGGAAAATATGAATTTTCTTATTCGATGGAATATGTCAAGGATATAGCCATGAAAGCTCAACTTGATGAATCATGGTTATGGCATCGAAGATTTGGCCACCTCAACTTCTATGGGTTAAAGATTCTTCATCGGAAAAATATGATGAGAGATCTTCCGGCTATTACAAAGATTTCGGGATGTTTGTGAAGGCTATCTCCTTGAAAAACAACAAAAGCGAGTCGTTCCCATCTTGAAATGCATAGAGAGCAAAAAGACCACTAGAGCTAGTTCATACGGATGTATGTGGTCTAATGAGTACCCCGACATTGAGCCAAAATAAGTACTTCATTCTCTTCATTGATGATTATATTAGAATGACGTGGGTGTATTTTCTTCGAGAAAGATATGAGGTTTTCTCTATTTTCAAGAAATTTAAGAACCACGTTGAAAATCAAAGTCTTAAAGAGCGATAGAGGCACAGAATACAACTCAAGGGAGTTCAATAAATTTTGTAAAGATGAAGGCGTACATCATAAATTAACGGTTGGTTATGCCCCGAACAAAATGGAGCAGCAGAAAGGAAAAATAGAACCATTATGGAAATGGCGAGATCCATGTTAAAGAATAAAGGCCTTCCAAACTCTTTTTGGACAGATGCGGTCTATATTACAAGACACCTATTAAATAGGTGTCCAACTAAAGCGATCCAGAATAGAACTCCAATTGAAGCATGGAGCGGACGGAAGCTTTCAGCGAAACATTTGAAAGTGTTTGGCTATATATGCTACGTTTACATCCCACGATAAAAAAAGGAGCATGCTCAATGAAAAGATCAAAAAATGAATATTCCTCGGCTATAGCGACCAATCGAAAGGTTATCGGATTTACAACCTAAGAACTAGAAAACTAATGATCGGTCGAAATGTTGAGTTCGATGAAAATGCCGCTTGGAACTCGGGAGGAAGAGAAGATTGAGAAGAAGTATGTTACCTTACCTATTATACCACCGCTCGAGAAGAATCAACATCGGAAGAAGAAGGTGGAACATCGATTCATCCACTCGGGATGTCACACCACCAACCTCTCCAAGTCCGGCACAAGAAGGATCAACTCCAAAATCTCCTATACTAAGGGTAAAGTCTCTAAGGAAAGTCTATGAGACATGCAATTTTATGTCCGTAGAACCAGACAACTATGAAGAAGCTTCCAAAGAAGAAGTTTGGATTAAAGCCATCGAAGAAGAGATCGAAATGATCGAGAAAAATGAAACTTGGGAGCTAGTTGATTGCCCCAAAGACAAAGAAATCATTGGCATTAAATGGGTTTACAAGACAAAGCTGAACACAAATGGATCAATTCAAAAGCATAAAGCAAGGCTTGTGACAAAAGGATACTTGCAATGATCAGGTATTGATTACACTTGAAACTTTCGCTCTTGTTGCTCGTCTTGATACTATTCGAGCACTCATAGCTCTTGCATCACAAAAGGAATGGAAGATCTATCAACTAGATGTGAAGTCAGCATTCCTAAATGGATATCTCCAAGAAGACTATATGTGGAACAACCACAAGGTTTTATCGCTAACGACAATGAAGAAAAGGTTCTAAAGCTCAAGAAAGCCCTCTACGGGTTAAAACAAGCACCATGAGCTTGGTATAGCGGAATTGACGAATATTTCACCAAGCAAGGATTTAGGACAAGCGTGAGTGAGCCTACACTCTACATCAAGACCCAAAATAAGTCTAATACTCTTATTGTCTCTCTGTATGTAGATGATCTTATCTATACATGGAACAATGAAAAGATAATTCAAGAATTCAAAGAAGATATAATGAAGACATTCGAGATGATAGACTTGGGTTTGATGCACTATTTTCTCAATTTTATGTCCGTAGAACTAGACAACTATGAAGAAGCTTCCAAAGAAGAAGTTTGGATTAAAGCCATGGAAGAAGAGATCAAAATGATCTAGAAAGATGAAATTTGGGAGCTAGTTGATTTCCCCAAAGACAAAGAAATCATTGGCGTCAAATGGGTTTACAAGACGAAGCTAAACGCAGATGGACCAATTCAAAAGCATAAAGCAAGGCTTGTGGCGAAAGGATACTTGCAACAACCAGGTATTGATTACATTGAAACTTTCGCTCATGTTGCTCGTCTTGATACTATTCGAGCACTCATAGCTCTAGCAAGTACAAAAGGAATGGAAGATCTATCAACTAGATGTGAAATCAGCATTCCTAAATGGATATCTCCAAGAAGACATATATGTGGAACAACCACAAGGTTTTATCGCTAACGGCAATGAAGAAAAGGTTCTAAAGCTCAAGAAAGTCCTCTACGGGTTAAAATAAGCACCACGAGCTTGGTATAGCATAATTGATGAATATTTCACCAAGCAAGGATTCGGGAGGAGCATGAGTGAGCCTACACTCTACATCAAGACCCAAAATAAGTTCTGATATTCTTATTGTCTTTATGTATGTAGATGATCTTATCTATATAGGGAACAATGAAAAGATGATTCAAGAATTCAAAGAAGATATGATGAAGACATTCGAGATGACAGACTTGGGTTTTATGCACTATTTTCTCGGTATCGAGGTTGATCAAAATGAAGGAATCTTTATCTTGCGGAAGAAATATACGAGAGAACATCTTAAAGAAATTCAAGATGGATTATTGCAAAGCAGTTGCGACGCCATTGGTAATAAATGAGAAACTATTAAAAGAAGATGGAATAGAAAAAGCAAATGCTTCGCTCTACAAGAGTCTTATTGGCGGTTTATTATATCTTTCAACTACACAACAAGATATTATGTATTCTACTAGTCTACTATCCCATTTTATGCGAGTCCAAGCCAAATTCATTTTGGAGCAGCCAAGAGAATTCTAAGATACTTACGAAGAACTACAGATTATGGTATTTGGTACCAGCCAAGAGTAACGGCTAAGCTTATCGATTATACGGATGTGGCTCAGGCGGAGTTCAACCGATGATAAAAGAAGTACTACCGATTATGCATTCACATTGGGTTCTGGAATATTCTCGTGGGCTTCCAAAAAGCAAGACTCAATAGCACAATCCACTGTAGAAACTGAATATATCGCAGCCGCTACGACAACTAGTCATGCAATATGGCTTAGAAGAATTCTAGAAGACATTGGAGAAATACAGACATAATCGACTCCGATATTTTGCGCCAACAAATCCGCTATTGCAATCTCCAAGAATCTAGTCTTTCACGGAAGAACAAAGCATATCGACAACAAATATCATTTCATACGCGAAGTACAAAACAATGGAGAGATTGAGCTCAAATATTGCAAGACCGAAGACCAAGTTGCGGATATATTCACTAAAGCACTACCAAGAGCAAAATTTGAGACATTGAGAAGCATGCTCGGAGTATTACAAAAATGGATCAAGGAGGAGTGTTGAAGTTTGACCCATTTTTGCAAATGGTGAAAAGTTAACAACAGCAGCTGCACTAAGTTTGGCGGTGGAAGACCTAAAAAAGTAAATAAAATAATAAATAAAATAATATTAGTTATCATAGGCGGTGGTATATGTATGTCGGTTGATAAAGTCTATAAATATGGGATTTGCCTTTCATTTGTGTGTTGCTCTCCCATGTAGAAGACAAGGCCTATGAGAAAAATTCCTTTGTAAGTCTTGTTATTTTATATCAAATATCATTTTATTTTGCTAGTCTTCTTGCCATCATTTCTCTGTATTTTATACCCAAACACACACACTTGCACACACGCTTCCGCAAAAACCCAACAGAATCCATCCATTCAATTGAGTCACCTTTCCCAAACCCAAAGAAAAGGTGAAAGATTTCATTCTCCAAGTCTTTCCTCTGCAATTCTTGCAGACGAGAGCCCTAACTTAGATGCACTGGGGTTTCAATTATCCAGAAATATGATGTGTTGTCTACATTACAAGCCAGGCATGTTACTTCGGACATTTCTGACGAGTTTTCAAATGCCACAGAGCACAAGTACTCATAATGCAGGTATGGTGATAACTTACAAAAGACCAAAACATAGACAGTCTTCCCCGAACGCTAAAAGAGATAATTGACCATGCCAAATTGGAATTGACGAGCGTACCTCATCGCTCAAGGGTTCCAACCTTAGGCTCTCTTCTGTCATGTGTACAGCGGAACCGACCTCTATGGCTGCATAGTCTCCATCACATGATTTTCCACTGTCTGCAAATGCATTGATGAGAAGTCACTGTTAGGTGCAACTCCAAGCACTCATATTAACACTTCACAAACTCATGACAACCACGTTACCTGAACAGCCCATCCGCACTCCATTCGGAAACTCCTCCACATTGCCAACTCCCTACAAGACAGGTACACAAGCAAAATCCCAATGACTAGAACAACAAACTCATAGAATCAACATGCCCGCTTTGGACAATATGGAAACCTCAAGCATAAAGAGGCACAAAGCACCAACATGCTCGGAATAAACACCCCCAACACAGGCATGGCGAAAGGAGTAACCTTTGGACAATCCAAGTTGCTGTACAATTCAGGCCTGGTATGATCCTCGCAGTCAATACCAAGAAGCTCCACTTTCTGCTCCAACTCTCTCAGTTTCTCCATATCAGCAGCCCCGCCCTCAAAGTGCTGCAGAAGAGCCAGAACTCACAGCCCTGAAGGTGCTTGCAGACTCGTGGACGACACGAGTCGAGAGACTGAGACAAGAGCAGTACCTGTTGGTGCGCTCTCCGTCCTGGAACCGCAAAAAGTCCCTTGCCGGTTCAAAGTGGGAGAGGACTTTCAAATATTTTAATAATCCTTGTCCAATTTCATTTCAAATATTTTGTTGCCTATTTTGAGTAGATTTTGTACCCAACGTGAATATTTGAGATTTGGAGCATCTCAGTTGTAAAAAAAAAAAAAATCATTGTAATTATTAACTTGGTCCGCAAGACTTCGGATCACTTTCTAATTATTTCGATTATCAAGGTTGTTCATAATTGTTAATTTAATTCGCGAGGCATTCAATTATTTTATCAATTGCCGTAATCTCTCATTGCATTTCGATGGACATTGTGAGGTGGGAGAAGATACGCTTATCTTTAATCCGGATATATTTCGGTAGTACGTCCATGACAGGGTGTGCAATTACCGATGACGGAGCGAGTTCGAGAGGCACCGTTTACAATCGGTAAACCCTAAGGCAAATATCTCAACGGTGCCATCAGTAACCTGCCATTTCTTTATCAACAAAAAGGAAGTTTAAGACAACTTCTTGAGAGTGAAGTTACTTCTAGTGGGAGGTGACTTCTACAGGGAGGTCTTGAGGGAGGTTACCTCGAAGGGAAGTTACTTCTAAAGGGAGGTTACCTCTTCTATAGGAAGTTTATTCAAGATGGAAGCTATCAAAGGAGATGAGCTACGTACTTTGAAAGTGGGTTCTCACCCTCCTCCTCTAAGCAACGAATCTTCATAAAGTAAAATAAAAAAAACATCATGCATATATAACTTAGTTTATTCATGTTAGGTTAGAATAAAGTCTAATTTAATTCGGTACGTGTTGACGCCTAAATTTTGACTAATATATATTTTGCATAAAAATTAGAACTAATTTTAGTTCTAAACAAAAATCATCTCACATATTCATTTAGCATTGGCATATAATTTGAGCTTAATTTAACGGGCATCCTGGACTAGGCATGGGATGAAAAAATGCACCGAGAAGATTCGGGCTTGAAAGAAATATTTTCTCGGGGACTGTATTGCAAATACTCGGAACGTCGGGGATTGTATTGCAAATACTCAAAACTTCGGGGGGATGTGCAAATACTTGAAACTTGGGCTGCATTGCAAATACCAAAAGAAGATGGGGAAAGGAAGATGGTGAAAGGAAGATGAAGAAGAGAAGATGAAAATGGAAGATGAAGAAAGGAAGATGAAGATGAAGAAGGGAAGATGAAGAAAGGAAGATGAAGATGAAGAAGAGAAGATAAAAATGGAAGATGGAGAAATGAAGGTGGAGAAGAGAAGATGAAGATGAAGAAGAGAAGATGAGGATGGAGAAAAGAAGATGAAAATGGAAGGTGGGGAAATGAAGATGAAGAAAAGAAGATGAAGATGAAGAAAGGAAGATGAAAGTGGAAGGTGAGGAAATGAAAATGAAGAATGAAGGATGAAGAATTTTGCCTATAAAAGAGGAGTTTTGGGAGGAGAGCAATGGGAGAATTTTTGGGGTGAAAGAGAATTGAAAGAGTTTTTGGGAGTGGAAGAGAATTGAGAGAGTTTTTTTTAGAAGAATTCATAGGAGAGAAAAGAGAATTCTTGAGAAAACTTTTGAGAGAGTTTTGAGAGGGCTTGAGTATTTTGAAGCTCGGTGCTACCATTGCCAATTTCTGCACCCATCAACACAAGCCACAAGTTCATCACCATCGTTCAAGCTCCCCCCGGAAAAGGAAAGCTAAGTGATTTCCTAACTTCCTCTAAGTTCGGATACAAATTAGCCTAGATTTTCTACACTTTTTTTTTCTCTACGTTTTTATGTTAAATAACAATTGCATATCAACGATGAGACATTAATGGTACAAGAATAGAAGGAGAGCAAAAAGGGAAAAATATCAACGCCCGGATTGCGGTCTCATGAAATTCATGCGAGATGAAAAAGAAGCGTGAATGAGAGATAGGACCAAGAGATTTCTCGGTCTAACGAGTCACCAAATAAGTCCAATGGTCAAGACAAGCCCGGAGCACAAGTTTGGTGCACGAGTTCAAATTGGGGAGTAATCTTGAACCTATTTCATTCTAATTCCATGTAATTTCTTTATTTCAAAAAAATGTCATGGGAAGAAAAACCCAAAAAAATTGATTCTTTGATCTTCAAGTAGAATTCATCAAATTTGTCAAATCCATTATGTTTTCATGAATTTTAAGGTACCGAAAGGGCATTAGTTGTAATTAATGTAACCAAGTCCCCGGACTCTTAATCTACGGTTCGTCGAAATAAGATAGTTTTCTCCCGCTATTTTATTTAGGTTTCTAATCGACCTACCGAAAATGATTAGTGGCGACTCCAAATTCAAATCACATTGCATGTTAATCATTCGAACCTTAAGTTGCGATTTGGTATGGACTTGGGAGAGTCCGAGTTAGGTTAGTTAATTAATTAACCGATAATCCATTAGCCGGAAATGATAACTTGTTTATTTTTTTTTAGGTCGCGACAACTGGGCGACTCCACTGGGACCCAAAGAGGACTTAAGCCGGATAAGTTCATGAAAAGGAAAATTACTTGATTTGGCAATCTTGCTTGAATTTTAATCCCTAGGTGTTAAATGGTTTTGCGGGAAAGGGAGTTATAAGGGGAGGAGTTCGTGACTAACCTCTGTTTTGCGAGCTTGATGATGAGAATTTTAATTTTTGAACTATCGGAGTCTTGATTGCCTTTAAAATGTCGTGCATGCCCCTAATATAATTGCACTACACCACTTTGACTTGTGACCGAACCCGGGTCACCCAATAGTTTCAGGATGGTATTTATGTGGTTCTTTAACCTTGGCGGTAAGGCTTCGCTAAAGGTTATCCCACTTGGATCCCGAGTTCTTCAAAAAATGGCTCAAGGGTTGTTCTCATGCACGTGAGGCTATGATGCATGAGAGTTGCTCTTGTCAACCGAACCAAGCCGAGATGATTGGACCCGACTAGTCATGACTATGTATGCGAGGCGGCAACTAGTCATGATGAACGTGCGCGAGGCTGCGACATGTCGTCTCGTCTTTCATTTCATTTTTGCTAAAAGAACTAAAATCGAATCCCACGATTCATGCGCATATCTTTGTGATTGACATTTTCTTCATATGAGCGGTAATTTCTTGTCTCTTACGCCATGTTATCTCATTTTTATTTTGGGCTGGTCCATGGTTTAGGTTGATTGTTTATGAATCTCATTGTCTTGTTTCCAATTTCACACTTTGCTTCCGTAGTTTTTACAATTTCATCGGTTGTCCTCAATTCTGATTTGGCTTATTCCTGTTGTACGATTTTTTACTAAATTCTACGATCGAGCTTTGAGTAAGTGTCAAACACGAAAGTTGTAGACCTATGTTTCAAATAATATCCTACAAAATTTCAGAATCAAATTCATAATTTAAGATGGTCTTTCATTTTTTTAACTACCTGTGGTTATAACAGTTTTCTGAATGTGATTTTTTGGAAAGACACATTAAACTGATTTGATCCGCTCATTTCTAGTCGGATTGGTCAATATAAAAGTTGTTCATCATCTTCTCAACTATAAGCTCGTAAAATTTGGACATATTTTGACCAACGGGCAAATTAATACGGATTTTTTCGTAAAAGCGGACAAACTGAAAATTCTATGTTTCAATTCTTTGGTCATAATCACTTTGTTCGTTTGAGTCTAGAGGGATGCCATGGGCCGGCTCGCTATTCTCGCTCCCTGTACTCATTTTTGGTTTGTTCTTGCGTACAGGTAATTTTTCACGGATCCTCCACATATTACTCGATCGGTCGCGAAGAGGATGGCCGACATTAACGCCATCGCAAGTGCTGCCCTGGGACGAGAAACTTGGCTCCTTAACCGAGCGCTTTGAAGAGATGATGTCCCGAAAGATGGAGGAAATGATGGCCACCTTCTCCGCCAAACTTCAATCATCCACCTCCACCTGCCGCTAACCATTCCTGCTCTAATTCCTTCTACGGACAACTCCGGTAAAGCGTTGGAAACTGCTCTCTATCGGACAATGCCGCTAGAAGATGTGATCTTCACGGGCGTAAGCTCGAGCACGCCTCTTGTAGTCTCAATCTCCCAAACCAACCCGATGACGATAACCAACGACCAACAAGTTTGTCATCATGGGGGATACATGAGGAGGGAAATCTAGTGGATTCGAAGTATACGACCCGGATGAGTTCGGTCAGATTATGAGGAAGTTCGTCAAGATTTCGAACGACATGAAGAGATCAAGCCCTTGACCGGTGAACAAGCTATCTCGATCAACCTAGGCGATGCGGAAAACTCTAAAAAAGTTAAGATCGGGGCAAACCTTTCCAAAGAGATGTCTCGAGCGCTTGATTAAGCTCCTAAAGGATTACCGGGACGTTTCGCCTAGTCCTATGCAGATATGCCCGATCTTGACCGTTCCATTGTCGAGCATTATTTGCCGATCGATCCTTCGGCTAAGCCAATGGTGCAAAAGTCAAGGAGGGCCGGACCGGAATTAGTGCGAAGATCAAAGAGGAAATCATGAAGCTTCTCGATGTAGGATTCATTGAGACTACGAATATTCCGATTGGGTCGCTAACATAGTCCTGTCATGAAGAAAGATGGCCGCATTCGTGCATCGGGGGTTTGAATTGTTTTCATTCATGGATGGTTTCTCCGGGTACAATCAAATTCGATGAATGTCAACGACAAGTTGAAAACCACTTTCACCACACCATGGGGAATGTTCCATTACCGGGTAATGCCGTTCGGTCTCGAAACGTTGGAGCCACTTACCAACGAGCCATGGTTGCCCTTTTCCACGACATGATGCATAATGAGATTGAGGTTTACGTCGATGACATGATAGCAAAAACAAGGCATGGAGAAGATCACGTCGAAACGCTGAAGAAATTGTTCGACGGACTCCGAAAGTACAAGTTACGCCTCAACCTCGCCAAGTGTGTCTTTGGGACCAGCTCGGGCAAGCTACTCGGATTCGTGGTAAGCGGTAAGGGCATTGAAGTCGACCCTTCGAAAGTCAAGGCTATTCGTGAGCTTAAGCCGTCGACGACGGTTAAAGAAGTTCGAAGTTTGATGAGTAGGCTAAACTATATTGCTCGATTCATCTCTCGGTTATCGAAACCGCTAAGTCATTCCTCAAGCTATTAAAGAAGAATGCGCTAGTCCAATGGGATAGCGAATGTGAAGAAGCTTTTGGGAAACTGAAGGTATCTCATGAATCCACCCGTGCTTGTTCCTCCAACGCCGGGGCAACCTTTAATCCTCTACCTCACAATCCTGAGTGAATCCTTGGGTGCTATGTTAGCCCAAGAGAAGCGGGAGGATGGAAAAGAACAAGCCATTTATTATCTCGAGCAAGAAATTCACAACTTCGGAAATGAAGTACTCGAAGTAGAGAAAACATGTGCGGCGTTAGGAGTGCTTGCACCCGGCTCGGCAATATACCTTGCATTATCAAGTGCTTCTGGTGATAGAATGCGATCCTATCAAATACTTGCTTAATCAACCCGTCTTGATTGGTAGACTTGCCAAATGGCAAATCCTCATCTCCGAGTTTGACGTTCAATATTTGTCCCAAAAGTCAATCAAGGGACAAGCTATAGCGGATGTCCTAGCTGAAAATCCGGGGCAAGATGATGATGCCTATCGTTCGAGGATCGAGTCATGTCGATGGAGGATTACATCCGGACTATGTATTTTGACGGAGCTGTCAATTTATCGGGGGTCGGGCACGGGCGCGGTTCGATATCTCCAGGTGGTCGACATTATCCTGGCAAGCGACAAAATTGGTATTCCCTTGCACAAATAACATAGCAGAATATGAGGCATGCATCCTCGGTGCCAGGCTGCGATTGAAATGGGGATAGCCCGACTTAAGGTGTTCGGAGATTCCGCTTTGATTATCCTTCGATTGTTGGAAAGTGGAAGACGAGAGATGCTAAATTGCTACCCTACCATGAGTATCTGGATGAATTGGTAGAGGAATTTGAGGATATCTCATTTGAGTATATCGTCCGGGACTCATAATCGATTCGATTGATGCATTGGCTACCTTGTCTTCAATGTTACAAGTCGCCAATGGACTTGAGGTTGACCCATGAAGATCGAGGTACTAAAAAAACCGGCATATTGTATGATCGTGATCAATGAACCCGATGGTAAGCCATGGTACCATGACATCAAGACTTATATTCGAAGCGGGAGTTCCCCGAAAAAGTACCGTATCTCGAGCAAAAGTACATAAGGAAGATGGCCTCGAAGTTCTTCTTGAATGGAGAGAATTTGTACATGCGGTTATTCGATTCCGTCCTACTAAGATGCATTGACTCAACCGAAGCGGTTCGTCGATGATGGAAGTACATGAAGGGATCTCGTGGTCCACACATGAACGGCCACTTGTTAGCGAAGAAGATTATGAGGTTGGGTTATTATTGGCTCACACTCGAAAGAGATTGTATTCAACATGTCGAAAGCTGTCACAAATGTCAAATTCATGGTGACAAGATTAATGTCCCTCCAAATGAGTTGCATAAGTTATCCGAACCATGGCCGTTTTCTATGTGGGGCATTGATGTTATCGGTCCTATCAACCCTAAAGCATCAAATGGGCATCGATTCATCTTGGTGGCGATTGACTATTTCTCTAAATGGATTGAAGCCGCATCCTATTTAGCGGTCACGGCACGAAATATCGCGAAATTTATCCGCCGGGATATCATTGCTCGATACGGTTCACCTGAAGCCATAATCACCGACAATGGCTCGAACTTAAACAACAAACTAATGGACGAATTGTTCCAGGAATTCAAGATCAAACATCCGAACTCTTCCCCATATCGTCCTCAAATGAATGGAGCGATGAGAAGCCGCCAATAAGAATATTAAGAAAATTTTAGCGAAGACGGCTGAAAATTATCGCGATTGGCATGAGAGGTTGCCATTTGCACTTATGGCGTATCGAACCTCGATCCGGACATCTATTGGGGCAACCCCGTATTCTCTTGTATATGGAATGGAGGTTGTTCTACCGAGTTGAAGTGGAAATTCCTTCATTACGTATATTGTCTCAAGCTAAGGCGACGAAGGCTGAATGGATCCAAGAGAGCCGACCAATTGAATCGATCGACGAAAAAAGACTTAAGGCCGTATGTCATGGCCGGTGTTATCGCGAGAGAGTTGCTAAATCATTCAACAAAAAAGTTCGGTCTCGATATTTTCAAATCAATGACCTGGTCTTGAGAAAATTATTGCCGATAGTCCCACTCCCGGAAGGGAAATTCGCTCCAAACTATGGTGGTCCATATATAGTAAAGAAGGTGCTCCCTAGTGGTGCTTTGATTCGGCCGAGATGGATGGTCGTGTCTTTACCAATCCAGTCAATTCGTTGTAAAGAAATATTATGCTTGATTCACTCGATGTTTTAATAATCGAGTTATAATATTAATACTGATTCACGAGTTGTTCACATTTGAGCATTCGTTTGTTTCCTCGCTACTAATCTTTCTTTGAGAGATTGTTTCGAATGGGAGAGCCTCTCTGGCCCAATTGAATTGACCATCGGGAGCGTGAGATTTACATATTCGCGAGTAAAAGGGGTTATCTTGCGAAAAGATATGACACAAAGATGAAATGAGTAAAAAATTGCATTCATTTCATTCATCGGAAAGCCTTACAAATAGATCAACGGGGTGGGAATGTAAAGCCAAACCGAGCCCTAATGAGCATCACAAAGGAGTTTAACCGACTCTCCATACGGTTGATGCTCCGCCTACATGATCGCTCGAGAATCGAGATCCGCTGACTTAAAGAGGAGGAGCTCACATTTCTCTTTGAGCTTGGCTACCTTGTCCTCGTGATGCTCGTGAGTAAATTCCAGGTCATGGATCGGCATTCTCCGCGGGCTATATCCAGGGTCGGATCGTCCAACCTTTCTTCCGGCCATGTGCATTGAAATTTTAAAACAATATTGAGCGGATCGCGCTCGAAGATGGTGCGGGACATGGCCAAACACCCCACGAAGTTTCCCTCTCACGAATCGGCGGGGAGACTTGTTCATTACCGTAGTCGAGGGCCTTCTTATAATTGTCGGCTCTAAGCGCTGGCAACACCAAGCTGTCAGGCCGATCCCGATAGCGTGCCTTCACAAGGTGGGCCAAAGTAACATCTTGATAAGCAACATGGTAAGCCTCCGGGAAGTTAGTAAAGAGGGTGGGGAAGATCCGTATTCCTCCTCTAACTTGGTACCTTCAATGGAAGCGGTGCCCATATCCCTAAACATAAGACGAATCTCGGTTTCGGCCTCCGGATGGTTGGCTATATAAGAGTAGCCTGGCCTAGGAGATTATAAAGTTTCTCCCATTTGGCCAAAACTTCAGCCGAGAAGGCGTGCGCGGGAGGGGAAGCCATTGTTGTTGAAGCGGCTAAAAAAAGAGTGGATTCAAAAGAGTGCTTAGAAGGTTGGAGATGAAGATATGAAAGCGATAATTGTCTCGGCGTTAAATCCTAATTTAAAGGGCAAGAAAAGCTATAGCAATAATTATTGTGGATGTCGAGTCGATTATCCGGGTAAAACTACGGGCGTTTCATCCGTGAATCACGGATCTACCATCTCGAGCCTCATAAATCCGAAAAAGTTAGGAAAAGATTTGAGGACCCCACCATGTTGAAAACCGAGTGGGAGACAAGCATACTTTTCGGGAAAAGAAATAGCAATTCTTGGGAGCCACGTTAGTTACTCGGGTAAAGCTGCGGGCGTTTCGTTCATTGGATCCTGGATCTATCGTCAATCCGTGATCTCGAGCCTCACAAATCCGAAAAGTTACAAAAAGAGTTGAGGACCCCACCATGTTGAAAGCGAGTGGGAGACAAGCATACTTTTCGGGAAAAGAAACGAGTAATTCTTGCGGAGCCACGTTAGTTACTCGTGTAAAACTACGGGCGTTTCGTTCATTGGATCCTGGATCTATCGTCAATCCGTGATCTCGAGCCTCACAAATCCGAAAAGTTACAAAAAGAGTTGAAGTCCCACCATGATTGAAAGCGAGTGGGAGACAAGCATACTTTCCGAGAGAAGAAAAGCAATTCTTGCGGGCCACGTTAGTTACTCGGGTAAAACTACGGGCGTTTCGTTCATTGGATCCTGGATCTATCGTCAATCCGTGATCTCGAGCCTCACAAATCCGAAAAGTTACGAAAAGAGTTGAAGTCCCACCATGATTGAAAGCTGAGTGGGAGACAAGCATGGTTATCAAGAAAAGAAAATCGGTGCGAGTGGATTCGGGGTCCCATCACGTTGAAAAAATAAGGCAAAGCGGAAACACGAAATCTTGGGAAAAACGTCGGCTTAGTGATTTTCATCCGCGTTTAAAGGGAGGCTTTGGAACATACCCGATTACTCGAAAGAATTTGGAGAGAGTAAGCATACATCGGAGAATAGAGTGAACAAAAGGCGGTAAGAGGTATTTCAATCCAACATGTTTAGAGGCCATCAGCACTTCTTGGAGGCAACCAACCTAGACATTCCCGAGCGAACTGCTGGATTTCGAGACCCGGATCCAACGCTGAAGCCGTAAAACCCAACTCTCTTGGCAGTGAAATTCAAGATTTCGACAAAGCATAACAATGGCGGCGGGCCTTGATCAACCCCGAAAAGAAAATATCAAATCAAAGTGCTCGAAGCTGCCTTCAAGGAGTGCTCTTACGTGAATAGGAGACGCAAAAAATGAATTGAGCCGGATGATAGGAATGGAGCCCTTGAAGGTCAAGTTTTGGTTTCAAAACA
This sequence comes from Rhodamnia rubescens, assembly GCA_021437795.1. NCBI lineage: Eukaryota > Viridiplantae > Streptophyta > Magnoliopsida > Myrtales > Myrtaceae > Rhodamnia > Rhodamnia rubescens. The sequence goes on from JAILYA010000040.1 coordinate 2,320,185, forward strand.
AGCGGACCCGATTGAAGGTTAAAATTGAAAGTCATGAACTTACGTTTCGAGGGAAGAAAGTGAAAAGTTTCGAGCGAGAGAACAAGAGGTATAGGGATGCTATCAACACCGCTGTTTGCCATGTACGTAGCGGCCCCATCTCCTTTGGTGACATGTCCTCGATGAGCCACATCCGAGCATTGAAAATGCTCATTCACCGGTTCATCCCCGGAGCAAGTTCTCGTACAATCCGATTTCGTTGGAGATACATCCCGGAAAGTCGGTCTTGCGGAAGCGGAACCGATGCCCTTCGAGGGAAGAGACATGCATCACTACAATTGGAGTTTCCTTGATGTCACGACCAGCCAATTCAACGCCGATGGAACTCCGAATGTGTAGCCTACATGAAGCTTTAGTTTTTTTTATTATGGGCTCTCAAAATATCTCTTCTTTGAGCATTACTAGCCAGCCCTTACGAATCCTCAAGAGAAGTAGTGACATGTACGAATGAATGTCTTGTTTGTTACAAAATCCCCATGTGAGACATTCTTCTTTTAATCCAGGGGCAAAGAACGAGTACTATCCACGAACATCATCATGTTTAAATGTGTGAATTCCTCTGCATTTGACTAGGCATTGACAAAACGTAAGTAAATGCGAAAAGATTTGAGGAGGGAAATAACTGCCTCGTTAGTGGAGAAAGCGAAAAGATTTGAGGGAGGGCAAATAACTCGCCTCGTTCGTAGGAGAAAGCGAAAAGATTTGAGGAGGGCAAATAATCGCCTGTTCGTAGGAGGAAGCAAAAAGATTTGAGGAAGGAAATAAGCGCCTCGTTCGTAGGAGGAAGCGAAAAGATTTGAAGAGGGAAATAATCGCCTCGTTCGTAGAGAAAGTGAAAAGATTTGAGGGCTCCTCCATATCAAAAAAGTAAAAAAAGAACGACGGATTGAGCGGGAGGTAAGAGTTATTACGAAATGGATTCAATGCACTAGGGCGAAAAGGAGAGAAAGAGTGCTGTGAGACTAATGATCAGAAAACGTTTATAAAGAACTTGAAGTCTCCATGCACCTCCGGAACTCGTCACGAAAGGCCATCGTCGCTTTTGTCTTTGCAAGTCCAAAGAACATCTAAAGCTCGAGTCTCTAGTCGAAACACCCATTTTTCGGTCTACATATGGAAGGTTTTGAAAGGAAAATAAGTATGCGTTCACTCCGGGCGGAAGTATGGGAAGTTTCATATCCGGAGGATCTGCGAGTCATGGCCATTGATGGTAACCCCGTTTCCTCTCGATCCTCGTTGCCATGTGAGAAAGTGCATGTATAGGATTTCACTATGTGAAAGCAACGGAAGCCTTAGAGGAGCCGAGACAAGTACAAATATGATTTTGACATCGTCGTCACAGCCATGGTAGGGATCGATATGGACGGTCTCAATCTCTTAAAGATCATTGATTCCGAGTTGAATATACCGGTCATCGTCACATCGCAAGTGATGATCGTATTCATAACGAGGCCATATTGCATGGTGCTCGGGCATCCTAAAGAAGCCGGTCTGCGTTCGAGTGCTCCAAAACATTTGGCAGCATGCTGTAAGGAAGCAATTACTCGAACAAAAGAACTATGGCCAAACTTACTACGACGATTTTGTCGGAAAGAAAAGGCCCCTTTGGTTCGCGAGCTTCATTCTATATTCATCGAGGCGGTTCGACTGCTAGGAATCAATTCAAGACGACCAATGGCTGTACTCAAAATGATTGAATATAGACGGACTCACCCTACGAAGTGTCACAAATCACCTTCACGGATTTAGAGATAAGGTGAAGAAGCACGATGTAGCTTGGAACCAAGGCGACCGGAGCAAAGTTATTTGGAAGATCAATCCCGGGAAAACCTACGGAGCAAAAAGTACCCGACCACTTCCCAATCAAGAATGCGGCCATACCGACCTTCCGCTGGTGGTTCTAGCGGCGGACCGTCGATCATCCCTACGAGTTCCCGAGCGACGGCGGAGGCTCAAGCTCAAGGAGTCGGACCGCTCACGGCAAAAACAAAGTGGAAAATCGTCGCCGGTGTTAGCAAGTAGCAATGCCCAATTCGAGTATCAATTGCTCGAAAAATTAAAAGGTTACTTTGATGATGAGCTCACCGCCTTGGTCGCCGGTTCGGAGCTAAAGGACCCCCGAGTTGTGATCCGAAGCAAGTGACTATGGATCCTCAAACAACGATCGTTGGTGTATGATCCAAGACAAAATCAGCCGATCATTAGAATGGCCAAGAAAAGAGGTGGAACCAATCTCACATGAATACTCCTTTAATTCCATGTATAGTTCCCTGCGTGGGATACTTTTACTTTTCTAGTTGTCTAGGAATTAAAGGGCGAATTTTCTCCTCTCTTATCAAATGCGTAAGTTCCTTATTAAGCTAGGCTTGTAGCAAATCAATTTGTGGACGACGCCCCGAACGCCCATAAAGAGAGATTCGAATAGCCTTACTTGGGAGAATGCAAGGAAAAGACCAAGCGAGGCTCAAAGATGGGTAACGCCGTATCGTTCCAATTGATTCCCAGCCGTTTCAAACTCTAAGTTAAGCTTATTTTATTCTCGACAGGGGGATTGCTAACTGCTTTGAGAACAATATAACAAAAGCGAACCACCCGTGGACGCCAACAACACCGCAACATAGTGGTTGGGGGAATGACGGTGGTCCGAGGCGTCCCGGGTCGATCCCGGGATTTGGCATCAATGTACAAAGATTAATAAAAACTTTTTGCTTCGCAGATCGAAGCTCGCCTGACGGTTATAGAACCTAGAGAGATGACATTCGGACATACAATCCGATCCGGATGAATCGATCTTTTCAATTCAAAGTTCGCGAGGAATACGTACATGGGTAAAGTGGTATCGTTTCAATTCTTTTAGAACATGAGGACATACATTGATGCTTTCCTTTTGATTTTTACGGGGTTCACTACTTTGTCCAAAAGAGAAGTATCCCTTCTCCATGAAAAATTAATGAAATGAGAAATTCTTGGAGCCTTTGACAATCTCATGTCTCGAAGCGGACAATGAAGTTTTGCAACGCATTTGCATGAACAGGGCAACTCACGATCCATGCCCCTAAGAAATTTTTTATGTACTTGCGAACTTTGTCCGCCAAGATAAAAAAGTTGCTGCATTTTATATGCTCGAAAACACTCATACCTGCATAGTTTGCGCATGATTGTTCCTCATGTTTAATTTACCAACTCGAATAAGGAACATGAACTACATAAGATACATCGAATGTACGAAGGGGCATGACAGGATGATGAAAGGCAATCCTTTCCCAAACACGTCCAATTTTTTCAGGCGAGATGAACGGTGGCAAAATTCCGCATTCCTCGAGGTAAAGAGTTTTCTCGCGAAAGGTACGATAACCGAAGTGATGGAGGCATTCATTTCTCTACCCTAAACACTGCAAGTTATCCGTTGATCAACCCATTTGAGCGGAGATTTCACTTCCACAACCCCTGTCAAGAACCACCCCACATTGGGGCAAAACAGAGGTAATTCCATCGCATCACGAGACAAATGGTTAGAAATATTCTTGCTTGGACTAACATCAATCTTCGGGTGGTTCTTTGCATTGTACTTGCGCTTTAATTCAAGTGCCTTAGGGTGACGAAGAGCATTTCGTTTTCTATCCCACACATCTGTATCCATTTGCACAACCCATTTGAGCCCGCAAATTCATTTCTAAAAGCCCTTATTGGTGATCATTGTCGTCTCAAAGCGAATATGGCCCATCTTTGAGTAGAAGGACCGAAAAGCTGGATCAATAGAAAATATCCCAATGAACTCATCAAGATGCAATAGTAAAAGAGAGTTGGGAGTAAAAAAAAAAAAAAAGAGAAGAAAGAGGAAAAGCTGATCCCACAAAAAATTCCTGGGCATTTTAAAAAGCAAAGTGCCTACCAAAAGCAAGGCCAATGCCCTTTCAATTCATTGTTCATTTGTAGAATATTTCGAACTTGAATGCACAATTTTCCTGTATATCCTAAAAGGGTTGAGAGAAAAATCTCCATGAAGTGTCGAATTGCAAATGCAATCTTCGGTTCATACCATCCTCGAACAATGATGGTATCATAGAAGGCCACGATCGGTGACAAGATTGTAATGATCACCAACATCAAGCCCCTTCTCAAATATCTTCCGAGCCAAAACGAACCCTTTCGTTTCTCGGTCCTCAAATCATTACCTCCATTACAACCCTTTAAAAGCCTTTTCGACTAGGGCACTTGAGTTAATGTGGAGTTCCATGATTTTAAGCATCACTCGAAGAAGTTCGAGCAAGATTACTTCTCTCTCATTTTTGCGAGTTCTTGACTTGTAAACCCGGAGAGATGCGAAGGAATTCATTTCAGCAACCTTGACTCAACTAGAGTCCCATTTGTAAACCTTTGACCTAGCCCTCATTACGGTCCTAATCAAGACCTCCCGGATCGGCTCGGTCGTATCAATTGCGAGATTACTCGGATCCTTATCGAATGCGATGATGGAAAGATTGAGTGATTTCTTTTGAATCCTGCAGACAGGGATAAATAACTTTTCTTGAGAGTGAGAGAAAACCCTTTCGGCCTGAAGTCCCCATTCATCTCACATTCGAGGTATTCATAATGTGAGAATATCCCTGGACGGGATTGGTAATGCAAACTTGATAGAATGGTTATGCATAAACCATAGTATGAATGATTGCTTATGCATCATGTTGAATATGTTTGCGCATGTTACCTCGGACATTCTATGATGGGTAATACATTCCCGATGTTCGATGTCCCTCCCAAGGTCTCGAAATTCATCCAAGGATTATTGAATGAGCAAGTTCTCCTGGCAATGCCTACCATGTACGATACGAGCGATCTGTTTCGTTCTTTTGATTAATCGTTCGGAGAACCCGGGTAAGTTTTCGAACCCATTTTCAAATTAACAACTCCTCTAATGATAGTTGTTACGATTCAATCGAGCAATATGCCTCTCTGTGGTCGTGTAGACGTATGCACCGGCGATCTTGACATCTTATCAAATCATGACGACGTAGCTCTTATGATTTCCGTCTCGGATCACGAAGACATATGCCTTTGGTGATCTTGACCTTTAGTCGGCTCATAATGACATAGCTCTTATGATTCTCGGCTCCTTTATCAAATCACAAAGACATAAGCGCCCGTGATTTTGATCTAAACCAAATCATAACGACGTAGCTCTTAAGATTTTGGTTCCCCTTTGTCGATCACGGAAGGCATATGCATTGGTGATCTTGATCTTTAGTCGGCTCATAATAACATAGCTCTTATGATTCTCGGCTCCTTTATCAAATCACGAAGACATAAGCACCCGTGATTTTGATCCAAACCAAATCATAACGACGTAGCTCTTAAGATTTTGGTTCCCCTTTGTCGAATCGTGAAGACATATGCCTGGCGATTTCGACATTTAATCAACTCACAACGACGTAGCTCTTGTGAACTTGATTCTACTTCTTTCGACTCACAACGACGTAGCTCTTGTGATGCGGAAGGATCGCATATCTTTGTCTCGCATTAGGGAGAAGTCTCTCGATAACGAGATGGGCCGAATACCTTAAGGTCCTCGTGTTTGCAAGAAACTTGGAAATTAAGGGAATCACCAAGCTTATGAGGTATTTGGTAAAACAGGTATTCTCGTATGCGATCCATGTGCAGGTTTCTCTAACATGGAAAAGAGAAATTATGACACATGTTATTTACGGTCTTGCATATCATGCCCACTTCATTACATAAAAAATGGGACTAAAACTCCCGCAAAAAAGTTCATCCATCATTTGCACTATCAAAATTTAGGGTTCAATTTTGTCTTTGAGTGGAACCTCTACGAGCCTCCACTCAAAGAGGGGCATTGTTGACGCCTAAATTTTGACTAATATATATTTTGCATAAAAATTAGAACTAATTTTAGTTCTAAACAAAAATCATCTCACATATTCATTTAGCATTGGCATATAATTTGAGCTTAATTTAACGGGCATCCGGACTAGGCATGGGATGAAAAAATGCACCGAGAAGATTCGGGCTTGAAAGAAATATTTTCTCGGGGACTGTATTGCAAATACTCGAACGTCGGGGATTGTATTGCAAATACTCAAAACTTCGGGGACTGTATTGCAAATACTTGAAACCTTTGGGACTGCATTGCAAATACCAAAGAAGATGGGGAAAGGAAGATGGTGAAAGGAAGATGAAGAAGAGAAGATGAAAATGGAAGATGAAGAAAGGAAGATGAAGATGAAGAAGGGAAGATGAAGAAAGGAAGATGAAGATGAAGAAGAGAAGATAAAAATGGAAGATGGAGAAATGAAGGTGGAGAAGAGAAGATGAAGATGAAGAAGAGAAGATGAGGATGGAGAAAAGAAGATGAAAATGGAAGGTGGGAAATGAAGATGAAGAAAAGAAGATGAAGATGAAGAAAGGAAGATGAAAGTGGAAGGTGAGGAAATGAAGATGAAGAATGAAGGATGAAGAATTTTGCTTATAAAAGAGGAGTTTTGGGAGGAGAGCAATGGGAGAATTTTTGGGGTGAAAGAGAATTGAAAGAGTTTTTGGGAGTGGAAGAGAATTGAGAGAGTTTTTTTGAGAAGAATTCATAGGAGAGAAAAGAGAATTCTTGAGAAAACTTTTGAGAGAGTTTTGAGAGGGCTTGAGTATTTTGAAGCTCGGTGCTACCATTGCCAATTTCTCGCACCCATCAACACAAGCCACAAGTTCATCACCATCGTTCAAGCCTTGCCAGGAAAAGGAAAGCTAAGTGATTTCCTAACTTCCTCTAAGTTCGGATACAAATTAGCCTAGATTTTCTACACTTTTTTTCTCTCTACGTTTTTATGTTAAATAACATTTGCATATCAACGATGAGACATTAATGGTACAAGAATAGAAGGAGAGCAAAAAGGGAAAAATATCAACGCCCGGATATAGCCTCATGAAATTCCAGCGAGATGAAAAAGAAGCGTGAATGAGAGATAGGACCAAGAGATTTCTCGGTCTAACGAGTCACCAAATAAGTCCAATGGTCAAGACAAGCCCGGAGCACAAGTTTGGTGCACGAGTTCAAATTGGGAGTAATCTTGAACCTATTTCATTCTAATTCCATGTAATTTCTTTATTTCAAAAAAATGTCATGGGAAGAAAAACCCAAAAAAATTGATTCTTTGATCTTCAAGTAGAATTCATCAAATTTGTCAAATCCATTATGTTTTCATGAATTTTAAGGTACCGAAAGGGCATTAGTTGTAATTAATGTAACCAAGTCCCCGGACTCTTAATCTCGGTTCGAGAAATAAGATAGTTTTCTCCCGCTATTTTATTTAGGTTTCTAATCGACCTACCGAAAATGATTAGTGGCGACTCCAAATTCAAATCACATTGCATGTTAATCATTCGAACCTTAAGTTGCGATTTGGTATGGACTTGGGAGAGTCCGAGTTAGGTTAGTTAATTAATTAACCCGATAATCCATTAGCCCGGAAATGATAACTTGTTTATTTTTTTAGGTCGCGATGATGACGTCGTTAGATTTAGGTCTTGCATTTTCATTTCATGTTAGAATAGAGATAGCACTTTAACATGTCATTGCATCTAGACTTAAATTAGCAATAGTATTTGCATATAGCTTGATCTTCATTAAACAAGACAAAAACCCCGAAAATCATTCAATCGTTAGAATTGCTTGAAATCCATTCTTCCTTGCAACTTATTTGTAGCTATAATTATTGAGTGTTTAGACATGATTGTGGACCTGCATGAACATCTCACACGGTTAGCTAAGTTAGGCTTGAAATTAATCTGAATTGTCCTAGAAAATATTTTATTTGAAATTTGAAAAAAGGAGGTACCGAAAGGGTCTAGCATAACCAAGTCCCAAAATTTAAAGTCTCGATTCATAGAAGTAATAATTCTCTCCTTATTTTACTTAGGTATCTTACCGGCCTACCAAAAAAACCGATTAGTGACAACTCTATGATTGGATTTTTTGCATGTTAAATATCTAAACCTAAGTTGCAAATTAATATGGATTTGAGAGAGTCCAAACTAGGTTTAAAAACTTATTAATCCATTAACCTAAATGAAAATTTAGTTCGCGATAGGGCTACCCAGGCTCAACCGATGGGGTCAAGGGGGCTTGGGCGCAATCGCCAAAGACCCCTATACAAGTATCAAGGCCTAATTTATGTAGACTCAAGCCTAGCTATCGACAGAAACAGCCTTGACCTTAACTGACTTGGGCTTGACCTCAATGGACTCGAGCATAACTGCCAACGGTGCGAACACAGGCATTGGTGTCCAATGCCCAAGCTCTGAGGTTCGAGATCCAAGTGCTGAGGTTTAGTCGTATAGTTGAAAAATGATTTTAAATTTCTAAAAGATGAAAAAGCTTTCCTAAATTTAAGTACGATTTTCCGTTGATAATGAAATGAATTTGCATTAACTCATTTTCTAAACTATCCGAATGTCGAAAAATGGGAAAACTGTTTGTCGATAGTAAATTTTTAACGAAACAAACATGTAAAAAGGGCGCCATCCGGAGGTACCAATCTCGCGTGATCATCGTAATTCCAATTTATTTGCACTAGGCGTCATAACATGTAAATACTTAGAAATGTGTTATAACACTAGTAAAAATTATTGTATAACTGATATCGTTATAGGTATTCGGGATGAGTGAGATAAGGTCTATTTGACTTGTCTTTTATATTCGGCTTTCTATATTTGACTAAAAGCAAAAGGCAATTTTTTTTTTTTTGGTTTCTTTTTGTTCAAAATTTGATACATTATTTGAATCTCAAGATTAATTAAAGAATGATATGTACATATTGTGAAACTCTAGATAATTAAGATTAAAAAAAATCAAAATGCAGATAGCAAGTAAAAATCGTTCAAAACAATTTGCCTTCTTCTCATATTTTGTTGGAAAAATTACCAAAAAAGTCCTAAACATATTGCAATTATGTCAATCCTAACCTTAAACATGTTGCATTCGTGACAATTCAATCCTTTCTGGACAAGTTTGACCAGCCGGGCGTTGACGTGGCAATTTTTAAATAAATTTTGAATTTTTAAATTTATTATTTTTTCTTTTCTTATTTTTCCTTACACTTTAGGGCCGGTGACCTTGCCGGCACTTGGGGAGGGCCGCGGCAAACTCGTCAGCTAGGGCATGGGCGCGCGGCCCTCGCCAAGATTTGACGAGGTCGTCGCGGCTGGCCCGAGCTGCCATGTCCTCGCCGGTACCAAAGTGTAAGGCGGGAAAAAAACAAATATTAAGAATCTAAAGCTAAAACAGCTACTTTCGAAGTAACAGAAAGAAAAGCAACGACCGGAGTGGGGGAGTCATTCAAGAAATTACTAAAATGTTATTAAAAATGCTTGGCTTGTGAGATTGCGAATAGGCCAAAAGTCTTACGGGATCTTCTTTGTTCAGAGGCCCGCTTAATCTGTAATCGTGGATCAACTTAGATGAACTGAAAAATTTCTTTTCGACCCAAAAAAAAAAGAAAAGATTTTCTACAACAATGCTTTCTTTATTGGTTGGACAACATGAAAACTGGTTGATTTGTTGAAAGAGAAGTTGCCGTTCTTTCAACTAGTCCGCAGCAACCCGCCGGGGCTAGATTGGAAAGAACGCCGCGATGCAATTAGAGCGCCACATGGATTGGCTAAGCGGGCACTTTAACATTGTCTGCTCGCCAACTCATTTGGTGAGAGCCCCTCCTCCCTCACACGAGTTTAAGCACCACATCGACATCCACGTTGGAAGAATTTTTTCCACGTCACCCACATACGTCAGTCCTACAACTATGCCGGATGAATTTGATTTGATTTTGATGTCAGTTGATTTCACTAGAAAACAAATTTAAATTCCAGGAACTTAATTGAAACAAAGAACATAACATTGACAAACCACAGATTATTCGAATTTCGCAATAATACATAACGTATTCAGAGTGGGATACGAGAGAACGTTCGCTTCTGTGCTAGCCACGTGGCACTTAACTTTGCCTTCGTGATGGCCATGTTGCATAATTATGCAACATGGTCCATATTCTACCGATGACCGTGAGTTCAATTGTTTGTTAGCGCCAAACGTGCATGACTCATCAATTGCAAAAGAGAATACGCTCTAGATACATAAGTCGTGATATTTTATTTCACAATAAAATTTAATCAATTTAGAAAAAGACCTAAAGTTAGCTAGAGCAGCAGGTGTTGTAGCGAAACCGATTGCAAAAGAGGGGCAATCGGCCACATTAAAATTACCTTCTGGGGAGGTCCGTTTCATATCCAAAAACTACTCAGCAATTCCATTATGGACCCATTCTTCATCAAATCATATGGATTTATTTAGCAATGATGGAATTTTTTTTATTTTGTTTACTAAATCACATGAAATTTTAGATACCCTAGTCGTCCTAGCCATAAACGATGGATATTAAGCGCCGTGCGTATCGACCCGTGCGGTCTGTAGCTAACGCATTAAGTATCCCCTTTGGACTCAATGACTTCGAAAGAATTGAATGAGGAGCTATATGAGGTGAAAATCTCATGTACGATTGTACTAAGGTACATCAAGCCATCAAGGCACACAGGTCATTTTCTTTCCTGAAAAAGATCCGAAATTGATAACATCTGCTTTGAGATTAAGTTGCGTTTCCACATTTTAATAGGAGATTATATTATGCTTATTGGTATCAATGCAGCTTGGTGTGCGTTTTTCTTTTTTTTTCATCATCTAAATTCAGGGAAGTTTTATTTGTGCGAGAATTAAAATCTTTATAAGCACATACAACCAATAAATAGAGAAAATAATACCGTAAGCGATATAACTTTCTTACAGCGTTTAATTGAATGACATAACTTTTAAATCAATCATTTTGAGTGTTATGATTTTGTATGATGTTTACTTGAGTGCCATAATCTTTCAATTGAGAAAAAAGAAGGGCTAGATGCAATTGCTTCCTGATCGGGTTGGAGAAGTCTCCATCTGTAATTGTGTCCAAAACAGCATTGCTATTTACATACTTCAGACTCAATTAAGCTTCCTACCACTAGGAGAGATAAATGAACAAAAACAAAGCCACCTCATCATTTTCCGTCCATCAATTTGGATAAAAGTCGAACAGAAACTCGGTTGCACTGATCCGACAAATATTAGGAATTGATTGCATTTGTCCCTTTCTCTTGTGAAGGATCCGGTCTCCAAACTAAATTTCCCTAAAGATTATAGAACTCAATGGCACTTTCATGATAAGTCATAGGACTTCTGGTGCATTTGTCCCTTTCTCTTGTGAAGGATCCGGTCTCTAAACTAAATTTCCCTAAAGATTATAGAACAGATCTCCCATTTCCGTCCAAATGCGGTGACATAAGCTAACTAATGACAAAGATGACGTGTACAAATGCCATGGAAAAATTCATGACCAAGAGCAGAAATGCTTCTGTTGGCGAATTGCATAACACAGGAAAGCAGAAACAAAACCAATTACTGATTAACACCAATGGCATCCTCAATATCATAGGCACACACACCCCACACACACACACACACACACACACATATATATATATATATATAGAGAGAGAGAGTTGTAAAACATTATAAGGGGAAGAACAGAGAAGCCTTCATAACTTCCAGTAGAATGATCCACTCTGATATATTACATGTTATTAGGTTCGGAGGATGTGGGAGACATTGACTCTGCATGTTCAATTGCTTTCCTGAGGGCAGTAGGTCCTAAATGCTTGAGAACCTAGCACACAACAATTTTCAGACATCATCATCAAAAGAAGTTCCCTCTGGACTCACGGAGTATCCGAAGTTCACTAGTTATAAGAAGGGAAATGCATTGTTGAGAATAAATCATTGAACGACATACATTTCAACATTTCCAAATTACAATTTTCTGCAAGTAGGATAGGTGAATTTGCAGCTTGCATCAATAGTTTACTTAAATTGGACTTTGCATCACATCAGCAAACCAGTACGATCACAGTTTTGTATTCTACATTGAATTATTGGCACATGGAACACAAAAATCACGGCAGACCATTTATGGTAGAAGCCATGAAAAACTGCAAAAGCCCAAAGATGCTTCATAATCGCTGAAAATAAACTATCTTATCAGTGATAGATTATTTCAACTGAGGAAATTTTCTCGAGACACTAGAAATAAAATAAAAATAAGAATAGCCTCTCTGGATTCAGCACAATGCCCACTGGGTGCTAACAATCTGAATGTCCAATATTTAAAACCCTGTAAGGAACGAAATTGACTCCTTGCCAGTGGGTAAAGATTGAAGCATTTTATCAGTTGCGACAGACCAAAAGCTATTCTACTGTGGTAGAAGATTGCTATTGAGATTTAACTAGATACAGGACATGCAAGGACTATGTTGCTCATTACCCAAGTTTCAGGATTCCAAGAGTGGCCTAGACTTTTGGAACACGTATGCTCGACAGAACTGGCACTCTGTGAACTCTCATTCCTCAACATGTGCTACTCTTTCTCTTGGTTAAATGATGAGGAAAAGATGAAACAGTAACAGTACAAAAAAATTCAGTTGTAGGCCTTGCCACGAATATGAGAGAGAGAGAGAGAGAGTAACCTCATTTGCATCGTTGAAGCTACTGAAGTCATCCTTTTCGGCCAATTTACCTTCCAACATCTGAACATTCAGAATATAAAAGAAGTAATTTTTCCAGGTGAACACAAGAACTGATAAAGTTGGTACAAAGAGGCGGTTTGCACGACCAAAACCTGTAAACTTCTGGTCACAAATGGATAACCTTTGTCTTAAGCCCAAGCTTCGTCGAAGACAAAGCAATAACTGGTAGCTACTGTATAATTTGAGATATTGCACATACTTATTCATTAAATAACAGCTCTTGCTTTCTTCTTCTTATCAATATCATCGGTGATTCAGCAGAGTGAGCATTTTCACCATTAAAATAGCCTCAAGAGGGTTGCACTAACACAAATAATGGCAAAAGATTTCTACTTACCAGTTTACTTATCACAATATGCAAACTAGTTTGCAGGCTATGCCAAAAAAGGACCGGGTTAACCATATGAATTGTAAATAACATAAGTAATCAGTCAAACAACTTTGACCTTTGTTTTCCAAGGCGCTTTGCAAGCTCCTTTGCCAAAGCTTGACCAGGTGTGTCGCCATCAGTTGCCAGGATTATTCGAGAAGCCTGAGATGTTTTATAAAACAGAAAGAAATACATGAAGCAATCTTTTAGAGATGAAAATGCACACATGGAGTTTACGCACCTTTTCCAAGTAATCCTTGCAGTTCCATAAGTATTGAAAAGCCGTGTCCTATCAACATTCACATGAACAGCTGAATGAGCAACAAATAGTTAACTAAGTGTGATAACCAAATTCAAACAATGAAACGCGCAATGAAAATTTAGTAGTAATGCAGGACATTAAGGGGCGACAGTGGTGTTGACAGTAAATACTGACTTACACCAACATTAATACATACTTCATCAGTTGTACGGCCTCCACCTATCAGAACTAATGCAGATGGAAATAGATCACCACTGCCAGATGTAGATCCGTACGATCATCTGATGCGATGAAGCTACGGTTTTTACACTTCCTTCAAAAGGAAGTCCTCATTCAATTGCCAAAGGTTCTGCAAAAAGGTCTTCCATTTCACTTGAAAAGCCACTGAAACTAACTGAAACAGTAACGATTTTCTGACTCTTCGAAAATACCGCTGTCGCAACTCTTCAGCATGTCAATCATTGCAAAACAAGACCAATCGATTTGCTTCAGTAATTTTTTTGATTCAACACATTCAGACCACATAGATCTACTTCATATGAGCTTCACAGCTCACCCAGAAAGTCTCACACTATCACAAGAGAGATGTGATAGGCGACCTTGACATGTCAACATATTTCTTGATATAAGATGTTAAGACCACATAAACGTACTTCACATATGCTTCGCACTGCAAAAGCTGACCGAAAAGGTCTCAGGCTATGACAAGAGAGATGTGATAGGTAACATTGGCATTTCTACAAAGCCAATTTCCATATGAGGCTGTGCAGATGGTTTGGAGGAATCTCCCCCCATACCTGCCAACCACCATTTTCATGGTTTAGAATGGATTCATTGGATTGGATGTCCCTTAGTTACAGCGATGTCAATGAACTAGTACTGCAACTACGCAAGCACTCAAAGTTTCAGCAAGGTACTACGGGCCATTTGGAGTATCAGATAGATAGGATAAGACAAGTAGCTTACAAGCACTAGCGGAAGCTAAACACTCCAGAAAGTTTTAAACCTAACACAAGTCATCCACACCCAAACCAGAAACAAAGCCATCAGATACAAAGATTTAGTGTGTATCATGTCAGAAGTTTCCTTGCAGAATCGGTTGTTCACAGAGTAAACAGTGGAATATAGAGAATAGACCTCTTGATGTAATAGGATGAAACCCAATCTCAAGTGCTACTTAGGATTGTGCTCATTAGCCGAAGAAATGTGTTGACCATTTTAGCTTTGATCACATGGCCAATCCGAGGGAGAAGATTGAATGAGTTACGAGTAAATGAAAGAATGAATGGAATTTCTATTGGTTTCGCTCTTCTTTTATAGGTATAAAGCAATTCGATTAGAGGGCGCCATTGGGCAAACCCATACACAAGAAAACCCCAAAGAACCGAAAAACAAATCAGTGACTAGACAAAACGTCCTACATCAATCACAGAGCAGATCCACATGCATGTTTTCCTATACCAAACAATTAAAACTTTAACCTAATTTTCAAAATATACAAAAAGAGAAGGCTCTGCTTTTTCAAAGGCTCTCTTGCTCTGCTCATTCCGTATCAACCAAAAAAGGGAGAGAGTAACTGAAGAAATCCTTCTTTTCTTGTCTGCAGCAAGTGAATGCCCTATTGGCTTAGTGGAATGGTAATTTGCTCGCTTGATGTTACTATTCTCAGCATGACTAAAGTGTTATCTTGTCCATTTGATGGGAGTTGTTCCTCTATTATATTCACCACCTTCCATGTAGTAATTTTGTTGGTCAAAGTCTACAGGGCAAATGGCAGTGACTAAGTCAGTAATCAAAGGCACCAAGAGGGTGCCAAACCCATCTACCAAAGGAGCTCAAAACTAAAAGAGCTGAGTTACAAGACAAAGCATCTACAATGTCAACTAAAGCATTTCCCACATGGCTTCTATAAAAAAGGCCCACTCTAAATAAAAAACCCTCTTATTGTGGGGTGTAAGGAAAACCTTAAAAACAACCCCCCCCCCTTTTTTAAAAGGGTTAATAAAAACCCCAACCCACACACAACACAAAAAAAAAACAAAAAAAACCGGGGAGCTTTCTATAATTACAAAAAATAAGCATCCCCTATCGTTCAAGAGTTCTCTTGTTCTGCTCTTTCCATATTAACTGAGAAGCAGCAAGAGGCATTGAAGAATTCCTTTTCTAAACACAAGGCAAAACAAACCCTACGACACCTATAATTCTTGTTCAGTAGAACCTCCAATAACCTGAGATAGTCCAATCCAGGCATAAGAGGTCTGGAAAAATGGAGGAGGAGATATCTCACAGTCTCTGCCTAAGATAGCATCTATTAACCAGCACAATCTCTATTTTCTATAAGTTGTCTAAGGTGAGAATACGTTCCCAAGTTCCTCCCAAGCAAAATACGAGACTCTAGTCAGTAGTCTTACTTTCCAAATAGCTTTCAAAGGAAAAGCCTCTGTGCCACCAACAATCTTCTTTCCAATTAAGGAGGAACTTTTTCTAAACAACCCATGAAACTATAGTAGTTTATTTCTTTGTCATTTTTCTAATTCTTGAAAGCAGATTAATTGGCAGACTTTCAAAGTAGCCAGGAAGAGATGCAACAAGATGATGAAAAAAACTCTCAGGATCACAAGTGTCCTTCTTAGCAGTATAAAGGTAATGTACGAAAACTGCCAGAATTGGAAAAGGCAGGTTGACAAATTAAGTAAGATATGGAAACTTAACTCGAGAAAATCTGATGTTCCTCAGGTTATATATTTATGGCCATTAAAAATATAAAGATGGAGAAAGCAATAAAGGTGCTAGACAACTATCAGAAATTCTGTCTTGGCAAAGGGACCTTGCCATATCATTAGTAGACTTTCACACTCCCGTCTGTAGAATCTAAGTTCACCACAAAAGGAAATGGCTCTCTAGCAGACAACCAATAACAGGAGTCTTTTACTTGATAAGAGATGGTCAGTTGTGGAAACCGGAAAGGCCTAAGTTTCAGCATGTTAAAGTGTGAACTTCAAATTAAAATCAAAATAGGATATGCATAAAACAAGTAACCGACCTTGTCTGGAGAAGGCAATTCTTTGTTGGAAACTTTTCCTGGGGCTCCACTAGGAACACTTGCACAATTTATAAAGCCAGCTTCCTCCAATGAGAGCTTATCAATTTCACCTTCAACCTATAACCGACATATAAATATGAGAGAGAGAGACAGAGAGAGAGAGAGAGAGAAGGGGGGGTGGCGACAACAAGTTACAATGACAATTTCGTCCGCTTCTGATATGTCATCCAGCCCATATAAAGCCTTTTCGGTACCCTTCTCCTGAAAGTCCACAGCAAAGAGACAACACTTGTAAGAAACTTCCAGAAATCTCTTAAATTGAAATAATGAAGCATGACCAGAAGGAAACTGATATGTAATATTGACAGAAAGGTCCATTGTTGAAACAAGAATATTCTCTCGATGCAGATGAAAATATCTGTCTAGTCTCTACTGAAGGCCACATAGAGTCCTAAACATATGAAATACCATGTGATTCATACTAGAAAACAGGTCTCTGATGGTCATATGCTTCTTAATTTCTGGCTTGTCCAGACCTTTACATCTAGAAACAGATTGAGCAACTAAGTAAACCAAATATCAAGCCAGTACTTCAATATTCAAATTAAACAAAACTTTCAGCACCAATACATGATATATATACACATCAGTTCCTCAGATGCTTTACCATTCCACCAAAAATATTTGATAGTTTGTATTAAACCGTTAAACCATAAATCATTCAATCAAAAGCAGTACTAAATAAAATGAAGAGATGGTATGAGCATGTATTAAGTTGAAATGTGACTGTAGGCCCAATACATATCCATGTCATGTCACCCTGACAAAAAAAAACGGCCTATGTTTCAAAGCACACTGGGTAACTACCACAGCACAGCTGTTGGAGGTACCCAAAAAATGATTTCCCGGGTTCTTCAACAAATGCAGGTAAAGACAGTTTATGTCGGCTCCAACAAACCAGATCTGGAGCGGAAAGAACTTGATTAAAAAAATTCAAGAGTTCAAAGACTTGATTGGAAAATCTACGCAACCAAGAAAAAGATTTTGCTCACAGCCTGTAATGATTTATTTATCCACAAGCATGTGGCATCAAATCTCACAAATGCTGTTAATATCAATGATCTTCCATTTCACTCTTCAATTATTTACTTCTCGATTTTCAGAAGACCTAAACTAGCATGCATAAGCAATCCCACTTCTTCAGTTCAACTAACCAGAATATATTTAAGATGCATGCTGGAATTTTATTACTCTTAACCAAAATGTCCCTACAACACTGAGGCAAGAGATTCTACCTGCCAAAATTTCTTGTCCAAGGTCCGATACTTGCAGCCAACAAGTTGTCCTTTCCTTTTGTAAGGAAAGGAAATTGCACACTGGAAGAAAGAAAAGTGATTAGCCTGATCAGATACTCATTTCAGATGAGAAATAAAAATGGAAACTGCTATCTTCTAGTTTCTTAAAGAACATATCAGTACAGGTTATAATAGGTGTGACCAAGACCAGGGGAGATTACCTTACCATAAGAATGATATCGGTATAATTAAGCTAAGTCAGTGATGATACAATATCTCAATCTTACGTCCATTGTTCTAGCATTATAAGTAAGAGGCAAGCTCGACAAGTTGCATGCGAACATCTTGGGGATGGTCAAATTTTCTATCAAGTACAGCATCTATTAAATCCTAATTAATCAAGTAGATGCATACAAAATCAATGGTAATAGCTGCCCTTTTTTTCTTTTGACGACTAGAAAACTCTGGATCCATTAGGTCTAAACCAAATCACATTGCAAGTCATAGCAGAAGCAATTAAAATGGGGAACCTGTTTGCCTGATAGTTGTTTGACTCCATTTCTTTGAAGAGTTTCCTCTGAAATTTTTCGTTCCGCAAAGTATCCAATAATCTGAACTGAACAAAATCCTAAAAGTAAGTAGAGCTCACAGGAAATTATAACCACATATTAGAAATAAACACAACAATGAGTTCAACTGATCCTGTGAACATAATAAATGCTTAAACTCATAAGCAACGCCTGCAAAGTGAGAAAAAAACAAAGAACAAAGGAAAAGCTTGTTATTTGTGAATAAGATGCTTCTTTACTAGTATGAAGTTACTAACAGTAGCTATCAGCTGGGAAAATGTTTCTACGATGCATGCTAGGAATAAGTGAGAATAGTTTGAGCTAGCTACAAAAGTCAAAAGTTTTGATAAGGACAGTAAGGAAGCACTGTGCAAGCACAATATGTCAAAATTTCGGAAGACAATGAGGTAAGTAAATCAAGTTATTGGCTATATACACTATGCTCAACTCCATTGAAAAAGAATCCACGAACACGTGTTGACCATGTTATTAAACAAGACATTACACAATTTGACCTTACAAATTAGCTGCACAATGTAACCTAATGAGGCAGGTACTTTTTTGCATACTAGTTTGTAGCATGCTGTAAGATATGTCGCTCATACCCTCATCAATAGTAGGTTGACCTCAACTTTCTATAAAAACTGTTCATGTTGTGAACTCTATATTCCAATCACTTGGGAGCTACAACTGATTATTAGGTGGTAATTGCCATCACTTGCCGACGTTCATTTTAAGGACAAATCCAAAGTCTACATGGATATAATTCCATGCTATGAGATCAAGGACTTTGGTGCCCCATGCAAACATAAGATTTTTCAAGGTCGTAGCACTGGTCAAACTTGTGGAGTCATGTCAATGGGAATGTGTGCCAAATGACATTTTTGTAAACAGTCAATGCCAATGTATGAAGTCTCCTCAAGAATTAGACATCAATTTACAAAGTTTTGACTCTTCATGTGATAAATTACTTGAACAAAATTACCATACCCACGACCCTTGATCACACTGTGATATGATGGCATATTGCTGACCCAAAGTATCAAACAGACATTCTTAGTCATAATAATTTGTAGGTCAGTATAACACCAACTCTATGACTCTATTGTTCACAAACTTTGTAAGCAATGTTGGACATGATATTCGGCCAGCACATCCAGAAACAACCAACAAGGCTCATCAGAAGATAAAAGCAAACAAAAATGAACAATATAATACTCTTCAAAAAAACCGAGGGGGGGGGGGGAGAGAAAGGCTAAATTCATTTGACCTCACAACCAAAGGCTCAAACTCTTAAAAGGAAAAAGATACCCACAGCCAATCATCATTAGAGACTCCATTTTTGTTGTTGTGGTTGTTGATGGCAAGTGATGCAGGCTTTTAATGCAGGCTAGGAGTTCTCCACTTGTTTATATGTGATATCAGGCTGTAGGCCTATTGTGTGAATAAATGATCTTTTGCTCATAATTTCGATGATAAAATCATGCTTTCGGATAAAGATTATACAACAGATTGAGAGATCTGGCATTTTGAGCACATCATAATTGGTATTGGTAGCTGAATTACGGCTAGCTGATGTACGCTCTGCCTCTCACAAGTCCGAAGCTTGCATGTTATAAACAATCATTTTGATGAGATTTTTGGGTCCATCCATTCAATTGAGTCACCTTTCCCAAACCCAAAGAAAAGGTGAAAGACTCGATTCTCCAAGACTTTCCTCTGCAATTCTTACAAACCAGAGCACTAACTTAAGATGCACTGGGGTTTCAATATTTAGAAATCTGATGTATTGTCTACATTACAAACCAAGCAAGTTACTTCAGATTCCGCTGCGTCTAATGGCCAGCAGGATGCCATGTCAGACATTTCTAACGAGTTTTCAAATGCCACAAAGCACAAGTACTCATAATGCAGGTTTGGAGAAAATTTGCAAAAGACGATAACACAGTATTATGCAGACACTTTTCCCCAAATGCTAAAAGAGATAACTGACCATGCCAAATTAGAATTAATGATTGTACCTTATCGCTCAAGGGTTCCAACCTTAGGCTCTCTTCTGCCATCTGTACAGTGGAACTGACCTTTATGGCTGCATAGTCTCCATCACATGATTTATCACTGTCTGCAAAGGCCTAGATGGAAGTCACTATTGGGTCCAACTCCAAGCATTCATATTAATGCTTCCAAAATCATGACAATCCAGCAAGAACAATCACATTACCTGACCAGCCCATCCACATTCCATTCGGAAACACCTCCACATTGCGAACTCCCTACAAGACAGGCACAGAAGCAAAATCCCTATGACTAGAACAATATATATCACCCGGAAGAAAACGTACATCAAACTCATAGAATCGACATACATGCTTTGGACGATATGGAAAGAGAGACTTCTCTCAACTTTCTGCCCCCCTCGGCACTGCAACGCACGAAAAGATGGACGGAAATTGAAGCAGCACATAAAGTCACGAACCAAATACCAACGGAAAGCACCAACATGCTCGGAATAAACATCCCCAATACAAGCACGGCGAAAGGAGTAACCTTTGGACAAAACAAGTTGCTGTAAAATCCAGGCCTGCTAAGATCCTCACAGTCAATACCAAGAAGCTCCACTTTCTGCTCCAACTCTCTCAATTTCGCCATATCACCAACCCCACCCTTAGAATGCTTCAATCTCGCCTCTGCAACTACAATGTCAGCACCAATTCACGCCAAAAGAGCCCAGCAAGAGCCAGAACTCACAGCCTTGAAGGCACTTGCAGACTCGTAGACGACACGAGTCGAGAGACTGAGGCAAGAGAAGCACCTGGTGGCGTGCTCTCCGTCCTGGAACAGCGGACGGAGCGACGCAGAGCTGTGCATAAACCTGAAGATCCATCGGGCTTCATCTTGACGAACATTCCGGGGCAAGAATTGAGATGGTGAGCCAGCGCGACACCGAAGGGCATTGTCCGCGTCTCGTATGGAGATTTTCTTTGTTCTGTTTTTGTTAGGAAATTTTCGTCGGTATAAGTGGAGCAACTTGTACGAGAACATTTGTCATGACAAGCTGACGTCTGGAATTTTACTCTGCAAGTAATTACGGTTTTGGAAAATGCGATGCGCGCTCATGTTCGGCGTGTTCGGACGTCACGTACAAATAATTTATGTTGACAAATCACATATAACGTCTTATAAATCCATATTTATATTTAGCTCGAGACAGAAAAACTTTCAAATTTAAATTTAACTCTAAAAGAAGAGCTACAGAATTTAATCAAAACACTTCTAGAAAAATTCATTGTTGAACAAACTAAAAGAGGAGCTTTACGAAAACTACAAGCGCTCTCCAAGGTGATGTACTAAGGTGAATAAATCCTTTATCTAGCAACTTTTGCATCTGTACTTTTAACTCTTTTAATTCTGAAAACACCATTCTATAAGGCGCTCTAAAAATTGGCTCTATCTCTAGGACCAACTCAATCACAAACTAAATTTCTTTTTCAAGTGGTAATCCCGACAATTCTTTTGAAAACACATCGGAAAAATCACGTACTACGGTTATATCTTCCAACCTTGGTTCTTCACCCAATGAGCTAACTACTATTACTAAATAACCTTGGCATCCTTTATCCAACAGCCTGATTGTCTCAAGCAACGAAATTAAAGAGATTGAAGTTCCTCATTTATTTTCCACAAACTCGTAACTAGTATGATTTAATGAATTCAATTGGATTACCTTACGATAACAATCCATTATAACTAGTTGATTGGTGAGCTAATCCATCTAGTTTAACAAATGCTCATCTAGCAAGTACATTACGCGGCCCTACTCACCCAAAGTAACGCATAATGAGGACTCGGGAACAGGTGACCTAAAAGTCACTTAGCAATCACATGCAAGGGGTTTTAATCCTACTAAGTATCCCAAAATCTAGTGCACATTATCACTCCAGGCCATGATCAAATGGTTCAGGTGACCTTGCTCTGATTACCACTTAAACGGAGATGTTACGCTCCGAACATATTGGGTATGTTAACATCCTTTCTCGATCGTTAAGTTGTGACGTCCCAAGAAGCGTCATCGACCCATTTAAAAGTTTATGTTTCAATTAAACGCACGCGGAAGCAATTCACTTTCCCAAACAAACACAACCAAAGGGATAGACAGCATGGCATCCCACTAATTCACATCAGCAAAAGTATATTCTATTAATAGTTATTCGTTAACCTTGTGAAGTACATTTATACACATAAGCCCTACTTCGGGGCTACTTTCTACAACTCTCAAAAGTACCAGATCATGGTTTTGGGTTAACTCTGCTCCCACTATTCTAAAAGAGATCTACATCCTTCTCACAACTAGAACTGCTCTTCCAAGCTAATGGCTTGAAAACTGATTTTTAACAACGGGTGAGATATAAAATATCAACAAGTTAATGACCTAAGCCTCGATTAGGAGGTCAATTCGGCTCGGATGCATTTAGAGCCTGCAATGCAACACAATATACATAAATATGCTATCACACAATCGAGCAACTTTTCATTGTCATGGCACATGTCTTGCACGATACAACTCACTATATGCAATATAATGCAATACATAGATGCATGATCGAACACATGCCAACTCTCTCGTGCACCGTGCGCTCAAACATACTTTCATCATTACGGCCACTCATGTCATGCCCAATCACACACGGGGTCTTCCGACTCTGCCGAGACAACTGTTTATTTGATCAATCATGGCCGATCGAGGGCACACCCATCTTTTTACGAGGGTTTTCGAGCTTATCCGGGAATATATCCATTCGATCAATCATGGCCGATTGAGGGTACGCTTGTCTTTCTATGAGGGTCATCCGACTCATTCAAGTATTTATCCTTTCGATCAATTACGGCCGATCGATGACACCCCCGTCTTTCTACGGGGTCTTCCGACTCATTTGGGTATTTATACTTCCGATCAATTACGACCGATCTAGGGCACGCTTATCTCATACGGGAATCTTCCGATTTATTCGAAAATTCTTGAATTAATGCAACTCTCATGTTGTATATGCAGTAAATAAATTGCACGTGATCACATACACACAATTCAATCATCAATTTAGCATACTTTCCTATGCTTACATAATTGAGAATTGCCAATCAATTTATTACTTAAGCCAATTTATATGGTTATTCTCAATATTGACATCTACAAGAGCCTATTAATAAATAAAATATCTAATTGCCAAAAAGTAAATTACTTAATTAAAGAATAATTATTATTAAAATAATTCGATAGCTTATCATAAAAATTTGATACTTATCATAAAAATGCCGATAGCTTATCATAAAATACTTGATAGTTTATCATAAAAATACCGATAGCTTATCGTAAAATACTTAATAGCTTATCATCCAAATCTCGATAGATTGTTATCCAAATATCGATAGTTTATCGCCAAAACCTCGATAGTTTATCGCCAAAACCTCGATAGCTTATCGTCCAAACCTCGATAGTTTATCGTTAAAATCTCGATAGCTTATCACCAAAATCTCGATAGCTTATCGTCAAAACTTCGATAGCTCATCGTATAAAATAGCAATAGCTTATCATAAAATAAGTGATAGCTTATCATTAAAATAGGTGATAACTTATCATTAAAATAGTGATAGTTTATCACATTTTTGATAACTTATCAAGTTCCGTTTATCACTTATCATGATAGCTTATTGATTAAGGTTAACTAACTCAATCATGGTTAACAAAAGTAACTATGGTAAATTAACCTAACCAAGGTTAACTAACTCAACCATGGTCAATTAATCCAGCTATGGTTAACTAACCCAACCATGGTTAATTAGATTAGTACGAAGCATATTTAGACTAATATAAACACATTTTAATCAAGTTTAACATACTAATCAAGGGATTAGGGAGATAACTCACCCGATTTCGAATCCGAAAGCACCAACGCGTCAACGGCGGCAAGGGCTACGCATGGCTTGGTCTAAAATCAACACGAAACAACGTCGGATGGTTGAACGAATCGGGTCTCCACCGACCAGCTCACGGTTTGCTCAACTCACTAAAATACAACGGTTTATTTAACAAACAGCCTTCATATCTGAGTTTCCATTTATCTTAGGGTGGCGTAGGAGAAAACGGAGCTCAATTCGCCCTTCGGATGAGCTCAAACGAGCGATTTTTTTCTCCGGCGCGCGCAGAAAATCGAGAGAGAGAGGTGCCCAAATGGTGAGGGAGAGAGAAGAGAGAAGGGGAGAGAGATTATCTTCAAATGGCTTCTTGAACAAGCCTATCTTCAAGATAAGAACCCCTCATAATAACTTGCCTCAAAAGTTTTTCATCATAATGGTTTCTTGACTTTGGTTAATAATGCAAGAATGATAATTTGGTCATTTCACAAGGCAAGGATATTTACGTAATATCACAAAGTATAGTATGAAATACTATACGCAAATCGGAGATAGGATTTTTTTGCAAATTCGTATAAATTAAAATTGGGCTTAAATGGATGGAGTTTGGGCTTTAGAATGGCTTAATGGGCTTTAAAAAACTTATTGGACTTATCTTGGGCCCAATGGATGAACCCTAGTTGGGCTTGAGGCCCAATGTGTCCTCATCCGACTTGCTTCCTCGTAGGCTCCAAATCTCGGCCAGTTAATCCTTAAACTAAGAGTCTCGAGAAAATCGATGAATTGACTTCTCAATAAGGCGACGTTCAAAAGTTTAGTCATGAGATTCTCGAAGATTTAATACCCATATTCGGATTCTAATTCACGGTCAAAATCGATCGATCGCAACTATAATTCATCTCGAGCTAATGAGTGGCTTTTAGGAGTTACGTGTATTCGACCCGTAGTTAATTCGCTATCAATCTACGTTTAAGTTGTCTCAAGCCATGGACGACCTCCGCTATCATGTAACTGCAAGGTTTCAATCACTAGTTCCAATGTACATGATCTTTAGGAATTGGTTTAGGGTCGTTTGTAATCCATACAATGGTCAAGCGGATTCATCCGCGATCCGATTGTATATTATTCTCGAAATGTTCTATAACCATTCCTTGATTGGTCTTTAATGGCTCGGAATTGTCCCTCGTCAATTCTTATGGTCGAACTGTCAATCCATGATTGATTTCTCGAGTGTTGAGCGTACTTATATCATTAATAGCTTTTCCCTTTGGTTTACCCTATCATGATCAATCAATTCGGAGCGAGATTTACTAACAAGTGCATTGATTAAAATCGTCACTTCATTACTTCCCGAAATAGGGTCGAATTTGAGCATGTCACGGTGTTTATCGATTTGATCACTCTAAAAAGCCAAAAGTGCCCCTCACACAAAAAGATAATTTTATATGATGGATATGCTACGTGGTTAGTGAGATTTGATTTAACAGACCAATCATCATTTCTTGGGTGTGATGAGTTACATAGTATATGTCATATAATATGGGGGCTATTTTCAATAATATGTAAAAATAATTATAGTATATTTTGAAAAATTTTATAGATACAGGGCACGTGCGCCTCCCATAGAGGCACACTTAATTTTTTTTTCTTTCTTTTTCTTTTTGTAGCCGCACATTTTATATTGTTTTTAAAGTTTTTTTCTTGTTATATTTATAATAACATTTGTTTATAACGTTTATATTTATACAACTTCCATGATAGATTTCACTCTAGGGTTTGGCCAATTTGCCAGCCAATTTTATGAGGGATCCACTTTTGGCTTCCCTTATCGACAGTTCCAGCACTTCCGCTCAAAATAATGATTCTCAAAGTTCTTTTGGACAAGATATGTCATTTGATTTCTCTCCTTTTTACCCGGATGCTTCTACAAGTAGGATATGTACCGTCTTAGCATGGACTATTTTTTCATTTTGATGATGTATCCACTTCACAGCCATGCAGCCCATCACAAAATATGTCATCGTCATCTACACTTCCTACTCATCCGAAACCTCGTCCTCGTACTCGGTATAACACTAGATCTGCCGAACAACGGAGATAGCTAGGTTGCATAATAGGAGGCCACGTAGAAGGACGACATCATTATCAGTGATATTTTTGGGTCGTGGATTATTTTCTATTATTACACTATTTATTTGCTGGATTTTTTTCAATTCATGGATTATTATCTACTATTGCACTTTCTTTTAATCTGGATATTTCATTTTTATGTATCTTACCAATTTATTTAATGCATTTTGCTTTTAATTTTTTAGCAATTTTATCTATATCAATTAATTATTGACATACTAAATAAATTACTTAAATAAATATTAAATTATTTATTAATTATAAGCCTTCATAAATTTTAAATTAATTATTAATAATTACTTTATAAAAAGAGGGTTTAAAAAGAAAAAAATATTATATTTATAAAGTTGTATAAATATAAATTTTATGAATAAATGTTATTATAAATATAAAAAGAAAAAATAAAAAAAAATATAAAATGTGAGGCTGCAAAAAGAAAAAAAAAGTTTAAAAAAAAGGTTAAAAAAATTAAGTGCGCCTCTATGGGACGCACACAAAGCATTGTGCGCCTCCATGGGAGGTGCACAGTAGAGGCGCACATGCCTTGTATCTGTAAATTTTTTAAAATATACTTAAATTGGTAAATTTTTTACCATATTACTGGAAAAAAGCCCTATAATATGTATAATTTTATATGATAATTATTATCTGGCTTTCTTTAAGGAGAAAATTATCAAAAAAGTCTTAAACTTATTGTAATTATGTCAATTTAGTCCATCTAGCCGGCCGGTGATGCCGTGGTGTCGCAGGTGCTAACGTGGACTTTTTAAATAATATTTTAATATATTTTCGATTTTTTAAATGGCACCGACCTTGGAGACCAACGACTGTCTAAGATGAAAACAAACAAAAATAAAAATAGAAAAAGGTAAATAAGAGAAAAGAGATAACAATATAATTAAAAATTTTGAAAAAAATGTTATTAAAAAAGTCCACGTCGGCGCCAATCAAC
The DNA here is from genome assembly GCA_021437795.1 of Rhodamnia rubescens. Lineage (NCBI taxonomy): Eukaryota > Viridiplantae > Streptophyta > Magnoliopsida > Myrtales > Myrtaceae > Rhodamnia > Rhodamnia rubescens. Next base: position 2,347,427 of record JAILYA010000040.1, read on the forward strand.
CAGATGGACTGAATTAACAAAAAAAAAAAAGGTTTTGGGACAAAATTGAAAAAAAAAGGTTTAGAATTGAATTGTCACGGTTTGCAATAGATTTAAGACATTTTTAATAATTCTTCCTATCCGAAAATATGACCAAAATCAACGCAAGCTACAAAAGATTAGTGCCAACATTAGAGAATATCTGATGCAAAGTCTAACGAGACCCGCTCATTGGGCGGACCTGGGTGGGGTTTGGCCCATAATTTTGTTATTTAATATTTAGAAAGTTTAGCTTCAAAATGAATAAGTATGACATCTAAATGAGAAATAATTCTTTTTTTTTCTACTTTACCGATTAGTTGTATAATACTTCTCTATCCTATACTATAAATGTATGCTTTTAAAATCTTATTTGTGTCGATAAATTTTAAATATCAAGGTTGAATTATTAATGCAACATAATTGTATATTTATTAAGCCTAAGCTCGGCTTGCTCACGGATCATTCTTGGAAATTTTGCCTAGGCCCACCCAACGAGTCTGAAGATGCAGCCGAGCTCGCCCCTTTCATTGGCAGATTTGGATGCCCATGCGGGTTACCCACCTAGGGCCACCCACGTATTCATCAATGTCTAGTTTTTTTTTTTTGGTCAACATCAATGTCTAGTTTAAACTCGAACTTTGATTATAAAGCGTAATTCCCTAAAAACAAATCCTCAACTTTAGGTTAAGTCTTAAATTTGCCTCAATTTTTTTTTGTCTCAAAAAAATCCCAATTTTAGGTCCATTCCCAATTTTAGAATCCCAATTTTAGAGCTGAGTTGGCAAAAGGTAAAAATATTTATGATTGAATCAACAATCTTAAAAGCTTTAGGGCTAAATTGGCAAAAATGTAAAAGGTTTATGACTTTTTTTTTTGACAATTTTTCCTATTTGACATTACATTGGATGGAGTTCTATGATTAAAAAGATAGTTCATAATTATTGTCGGACAATGTGAGATGAATAACGTATCCTAATGATCAAGAAGAGTAAAGAAATGAAAGACCCCACTACCAACATCATTCTTCGGGGCATAGCGAAAAAGGTTCAATGTGAATCTTGGTGATACATTTTGCAAGAACTAATTTGGTTATCAGGACCAAATATATATGCAAAGTCTTTGAGGTGTTTGAATTTTTAAACAACAAACCATGTTGAATAGCAGCTGAACCTATACGACGTACTTACAAAGAAAAATCAAAACCATTGACCATATCTTGATCAATTGAAATTGACCATCTTTTTCCAAGGTAAATTATATAAAATCACTATGAACATTTCAAGATATCTCGTCTCTCTCCGGCAATCATCTCAATATACAGAAAAATGAAGTATTAAAGAACGGAAAAAAAGGATAACGTGATTCAAGAAAGCAAATGATCAAATTATATATTCTTTATAATAAATGAAACAACCTGGCAAGATCCAAATTGTCTAATTGTTCAAGATTAGGATAAGTTGACCGATAGATAATGATGGGACTTTTTGCTATATAAGATGACAATTTTTAAAGGAAAATGCTTTCATGATCTTACATGATCGTCGGTTATTTCTCGACCGTAAATTCACACACAATCACCTCGTGTTTTGCATAAAAAATCATTACTTGGAAAATCGTGGGGTCGGAAATAATAACAAGATCTTGTAAGACCGCGAGCTAGCGGCTCCCATTTTTGAAGGCATTGTCTAACATAGTTGTGACGTTTTCTTTAGTTTATATATCTATTATGAACTACATGCATGATTAGACGAAAATGTTCTTTAATCATTCTCTCCCGACCACAAGTATAATCTTTAAAAACAGTGTGCCAGACAGTCTCTTGGGTACACTGTAAGCACAAAGTCTTCAAAAGATGGCCGAGAACTTGAGGACGTCAGACCCTATTCTCGTGCCAACTTTCATGCAATATAAATAAGGCAGGCATAAGAGAGTTGGCAACGCAAGTTTAGGAGAAGAATATCACAAGCGATGATGCAAAACTTCACTCTGACATGTCTCGTTCTCTTTTCAGCTCCTCTGGTAGCTTTTGCTATCAGCGCTCCTGAGAATTTCTTGCAATGCCTTTCTCTTCACAACGAAAATGCAACCTCAATCTCCGATCTTGTTTATACTCCAATCAACTCTTCGTACTCTTCTATCTTGGACATTCCGATACGGAACTTACGCTTCTTGACTCCTTCAGCTCCGAAACCGTTATTCATCGTGACGCCGCTCCATGTCTCCCACATCCAAGCCGCCATCATCTGCTCTCGACAGTGTGGACTCCAAACGAGGACGTGAAGCGGCGGTCACGACTACGAGGGCCTTTCGTATTTGTCCGACGTCCCCTTCGTCATTGTCGACATGGTGAATCTCCGATCGATCTCCGTGGATGCGGAGGGCAAAACCGCGTGGGTCCAATCGGGGGCTACGGTTGGCGAGCTATACTATAGGATTGCCAAGAAGAGCAAAACCCTAGGCTTCCCCGCTGGCGTCTGCCCCACGATGGGTGTAGGCGGGCACTTCAGTGGCGGAGGCTACCGCATGATGCTGCGCAAATACGGCCTTGCTGCCGATAATGTAATCGACGCGCAGTTGGTCGACGCCCAAGGTCGGCTCCTGGATAGAGAATCAATGGGGGAGGATCTCTTCTGGGCGATCCTAGGCGGAGGAGGCGGCAGCTTTGGCGTGGTAGTGTCCTGGAAAGTCAAGCTGGTCCCGGTGCCATCGACCGTGACCGTGTTTGCGCTCCTGAGGACATTGGAACAAAATGCAACAAAGCTCGTTTACCAGTGGCAACTCGTTGCGAACAAGCTCCCCGACGACCTATTCATACGGGTGATCTTGCAGAGCTACAACTCTGGCCCCAACGGGACGAGGACGATGCAAGCCATATTCAACACCCTTTATCTGGGCGGGGTCGACGCGCTCCTGGAGGTGACAAGGAGCAGCTTCCCGGAGCTCAACGTCGCGAGACAGGACTGCACCGAGATGAGCTGGATTGAGTCTGTCCTCAACATCGCTCGGTTTCCGAGCGGAGAGCCCTTGGAAGTCTTGCTCAACAAGAGCTCCAAAACCAAAAGATTCTTCAAGAGCAAATCGGATTATGTGAAGGAGCCAATCCCTGAGGGCGGCTTAGAGCGGATGTGGGAGAGGTTCTTTGAGGAGGATGACGGGGCGGCTCAAATGATATAGAGCCCCTATGATGGGAAAATGGCCCGAATTGCCGAATCTGCCCTTCCCTTCCCTCACAGAGCTGGGGTTTTGTACAAGATCCAGCACACAACGTCCTGGACTAATGAAGAGGTTTCTCAATAGCATTTGAACTGGATACGAAGTTTTTACAGTTATGTGGCCCAGCATGTGTCGAAATCACCTCGAGAGGCGTATATCAACTACAGGGATCTCGACATAGGAATGAACAACGTGAAAGGCGACACGAGTTGGAAGCAAGCGAGGGCTTGGGAAAAGAAATACTTCAAGAACAATTTCGAAAGGTTGGTGCGTGTGAAGACCGCGGTTGATCCTGACAACTTTTTCCGGCACGAGCAAAGTATTCCTACCGCTTTCATCTCAGCAGGAAAGAAAGAATAGTTGAATTTAGATGTGTCCATCGCAATAACAAGATGATACTCTGTAAGAAATGGAACACTTGACAATGTTGATGCTTGAGCTTTGCGTGGGTTACTTACAAATGATATTTAATTATATATATTTTTAAAGGTTAAATATTGATATGCAATTACTAAATAGAATTACGTTATTAAAAGTAGAATTAATAAAAAATAGGGGCACCCTCACATGCCAAAAACCCCTTCACAGTGTATTGACTATAGAACCTCTTGATGTGTGTTCAAACGGGTGCAAAGGTGTACTGCCAAAGTAACAAATGATATTTAAGTACATATAAATTTGTAAATTTTAAATATCGAATATGCAGTCGCCAAAATATAAGTTGTTGAAAAGTAGAATGAATAAAAAAATAGGCGGTGCTATGTCCATTCTTCACATGGCTATAGCACTCCCCTTTACAATGTATTGACCATAGTACCCCTCGATGTGGGGCCCATTTGGTGTCTTTTTAAAAAAAAAAATTGTTTCTTCTTTTTCTTCCACTTTCCTTTGTTTTTGTTCTTATTTGTATTGAAGCGTATGGCGTCGCTTCTTCATCATCCTTCTTCGAGACCTCCATGCACACCAGCTGAGCAGCCTCTCAAAACCTCACGAGCTTTCTTTTTACCTCGTCACCTCTTGTAAACCCTCAGCACATCTGGCAGAACCACCCTATCGGCACGAGCTTCTGCGAGATGGACAGTTTGATCTTGTCTCTCAGCTTCTTTTTTGTTACAGTCCATGAGATCTACTTCTAGTATTCTTCCTTGAACGCGTTGAACCTCTGGAGACATGCCCTCACTGCCTCCGATAATTGTCTCTTGGCCGCCATCTTGGGCAGCGACAGAGGACCTTGCTCTATGCCCCGGCCTCATAGCTCGTCGTGTACTGCCTCACCTTCTTTACATGCCTCGGTTCCTGCTCGTCGTCAATCTAGCCTTTTCCATAATGTAGTTCAGATTATTAGCGAAGAATAGGTAGGACAGCAAGGCTTCCTTGTAGAGCTCAGCCTTGGTGTTGAGCCTCCATAGCAGGAAGAGGATTAACCATGCTAATCAGATAGAGACTAAATACATTGTGAGATAACTGGAGTAGGGGCTCGCGAAGTACAACTCTAGTAGATTCACATTTCCTAGTCGCAAATGATCCTTTGAGATGCGAGAGAGAGAGTCACACTGTAAGTGGTGAGGAAAGTCTGAATCCCATCAACCATATAGTCACCGAGTAGATTCCACCGCCTTCGGCAAAAAATTTGAAGTACTTGTAAATTGTGGCTTCAAAGTTCGATAGAAATCTAGGATCACTTAGATTTAGAAGTTGCATATGGGAATTGTAATTCTCTCCGACAATCATTTGATTCTTGCAACGATTTACGAGAATCGCAATAGATTGGTCAAGTTCATGAGCAATGTGAGCAAAGACTTAAACATGAAAAGGATAACCCCAATGCATTTGCAATTGGTCATCCGAGAGGATAATGAGCTTGACACTCTTATCAAGGAACTATCACGAAAGGCGGCGTCATCATTAGATTCACGAGTCCCTAATCAACAAAACCACCAAGAAGAAAAAGGAAGGTAAAAGCAAACGAGGAAACCAACAAATAAAAAATCCCAAATGGGCCCCACATTTGGCTATTTGTGTGTATAGCATTGTAAATGAGGAAAAAGCGAGGGTAATATCATCAGTACAATGTGAATGAGAGTGTCTAAGTCAAATTAGGAGTGAAAAAGTATGGTCCAAAAGAATTCATATAATATTATATATGGTAAATAGGGCATTAATATTGGTTTTGTTTAATTCATGGGGTATTTAAGCAATGGGGAGGGCTATTTACATAGTGATTAATGGTTTCCTATACGAATTGTTGTGTAAACCATTGTTCTCACCCATGCTTGGCATGAATTTCTTTTTCCTTTTTCTTTATGGTATTTTAATCAATGTCAAGTACATTTTGCTTCTAATAACAATAATGAATCAGGTCTTTCAAGTAATGTTTAACGTCTATAAAAATAGCAAATTTATTTCTTAAAAACTCCCTTCAATTTGTCAACAATGTGGGATTCGTTTGGAAACTGCTTTGCTTAGGGGCTTTGGGCTCCAAAGTTACTTGGCCAAATGCAAATATTATTTTGCAAAATTTTTTGGAGAGCTTTGGATTGATGCAATTGCATTTTCAAATCCCTTTAAAGGCCTTTAGCCCAAAACAATTTCGGAGGTTTTTTGAACTTGGAGCTTTTTCGAAATGCATATAATAGTTTTTTCTTCCAAATTTGCACTTGCTCTCGTTTTCATAAATTCCAAAAATATCTCCACTTCATGCAACATGACCGGTGAGGGTTCAAGGCCGCTGGCCATGCCGGATCTGGCTATCGGCCGGCCTCGCCCGAGATCGTGTCCTCTAGATCACGCGAAAGAACTATAATAAAATCCTACTCATAAGATTTAATCGGCTATGAAACCCTAGCATATATTCACCATGATGCAATTAACGAAACTTCTTGATGCAATTAAGCACAATACCGCAAAAAAATTAAGCACGTGAGCTGCAGCATACTTGCAAGGCACACATGACGATCCTTGAGGGGGAAAAGAAAAACAAAGACGCATGTAAAAGCGGGGAGACCACTTGGCCGAGGATGCTTGAGGAGTCCAAGGCCGGCAACTCTTGCATATTAAGGGCCTTGCATGGTAACGATTCGATTCGAAAAAGTGATTATGATTAAAATTTTTTTTTTTTTATTTTATTCTCTGGATGAATTTTAGAGAATCAAAACTTGTTTGGCTACTAGACAAAATTTCTATTTCCTGGAACGAAAATGCGTTTGGTAAGCTATACACAAAATCTTTCTTCCCGGAATAATTTCTCTTCCCAATTTGTGTAATTTAAGTCAAATAATTACATAGTTCCTTTGTGAAATTTCATCCTACTTTTCGAATTAATTGAAGATTAATTAATATTGATTTTCTTATATAATATATTGCATATTGCACATAACATTTTTTTTGTGCTATTCTGTCTAATTGCCACGTCATAATAAGTCATTTTAAGCTTAAAAAGAAGAGATCATGTTGGGTTATTGTGTTATTTTAGATTAACTTGGGCCATCCAAAGCCTATACCAAATCGCAATGAGGGAATATCAGATTCGATCTTAGTATGATTGGTGGCATGTGTATGTATACATGCAAATGGAGTCGCACCCGTTTTTGAGGAAGGTGGACCAAAATTCTTATGAAGCGATCGAGAGAAACCATTAGATTCTACACAACTAGAAAAATCTAGGGTTCGGGGACTTGGTACGAAGTAAGGCAATGTTAAGGGTTCAAGTAGATTGTTTGTGTCTTTTTCTAAATTTTCTAAAACTAGACTATGTCTAAAGTACATAAACTTAGGCAAATCACAATCAATGAAATCAAGTGTGCAATGAAAGAATCATGGCATGGATAAATCGTATCATAAAATCCTAATGAAGCCCCAAGTTCGAATATAATTTCAAAGGTGTTTATGACTTTCCTAAAAAGGAACAAAATCTATGAAATCTCGAAATCTATGTCCAAATTTTATGAAAATGAGGTCAAACTACCCCAACTAAGTTTCTTCTATATTTAGGGATTTTCTCAATTTTTTTGATTTTTTTAGAATTTTTTCCAAACCTTTTCTAATTTTTTTATTTTTTATTATCTTTTATATTTTTCCAGAAAATGAGGCCTCATTCTATTTTAGGTCGAGAGAAAAATGATGAGAGAACTAAAAAGAAAAGTGAGAAATGTGAAATTTCATTTTGTTTTGTGGTTCTCAAAAGTGATTCTTTTTTCTAGATCTAATTTTTTTTAATTCTTATTTTTGCTCCAAAACTGTTTCCAAGAATAGAATTAAAATCATAATCATCTACGTTACTAAACATGATTCTTATCCTTTTTTGTTCTAGGAAACGTAATCAAAAAATCGGAATTGTTGCCATGCAGATCCTAACTCGATATCAAGATAATATGGGAAATATCCAGCTTGGACTCTAACAACAAATGGGAAATATGAATTAACCCGTGATGAATTTCGTTCACGAGTTCAAATTCGGAACATATTTTGACATAATTGGCCCGAAGAAGTTACTACCTTCTCTTGCACTGTTGAGTGAAAAGATGGCAACCGTTCAAATATAGGATTAGGTGGTGCTTACGTCACATCTTTTTCCTTTTTTGGGACGACGCAGCAAAGCCCAACTTCGCAATAAAAATGGGGGTTTCTTGCCATTTAGAATGTTACGTGTCATCATAAGATATAATCTGTAGGGAATATTTATATAACGTTATTATATATTTATTTAGATAGGTATCAAATAAACGAATATTTTAGTGAACTGCTTTTAGGCCCCATTTATTTTGCGAAAATGAATAATTTGAAATTTTGTTTACAAAAGTTATCGGTTGTATAGTTTGAAATAATTAGACAGTAAAAAATATTCTAAATGGCCACAAAAATTTTATCTAAATATTTTTGCGGACGATAAAAAATATTTTTCGTTCAATTATTTTTTTGTAAGCCATAATTTTTAAGGAAATATTTTTCAAATCATTCATTTTTCATGAAACAAATAGAATCTTAGCATTCTTTCATTTTGTATTCCCAAGTGATGTAAGTGCATGTGACAACAATATCAATCGGAGTTTTTCGGCCATACTTCCCTTTTAATTAGGCACCAAAATAACAAAGAAAACAGAAAATGTAGTCTTCCCACGTTTCAATTGACGAAGTCTATTGATCTTTGTTTTATCCTGCATGAGATGGTTAAGAAGGATATGCTCTAGTCCTGCTAAGTCCTTTTATATTCCTTGATGCTATTCTGATTTAAAAGGCCTTCTTAAACATTGTTTGAACCATCAAGCATGATTTCAAGATATGCATAGGCTAGACACTTTTCAGGGCAATATTTTTGCACCAAAAAATTAAAAAAATTGATAAGGAAAAAAGGTTTGGGGGCGGCCCCTGTTTGCTCCAAAGCATGTGAGTTGGATACGAAGCTTCTACAATTATATGGCACAATATGTGTCGAAATCGCCTCGAGAGGCCTATATCAACCATAGGGATCTCGACATAGGAATGAACAATGAGAAAGGCCGCACGAGTTATAAGCAAGCGAGCACTTGGGGAAAGAAATACTTCAAGAACAATTTTGAAAGGTTGGCGTGTGTGAAGGCCGCGGTTGATCTCGACAACTTTTTCCGGCACGAGCAAAGTATTCCTCCATTTCCATCTTAAAAGGAAAGGAAGAATAGTTGAATTTAGGTGTGTTCATCGCAATAACAAGATGATAATTTGTAATTAATGGAACATTTGACAATGTCGGTGTTTGAGCTTTGTGCGGGTTATTTGTTAAACAATATTTAATTATACTTTAAATATCTCTTGCATGAACTTGGAGTGTCTTTTTTCACCAGACCTAGCATCTATTACAATAATATTGGTGCTAAGTATGAGATCGCTAATCCTGTTTTTAACTTAAAGGTGAAACACATTGTTATTGATTATCACTTCGTTCGCGACATGGTTAACAAAGGTCTGTTACGAGTAAGTCATATGTCTATTCATGATCAGCTCGTGGATGCACTAACAAAGCCTCTTGCACGACAATGATTTTTCCGTTTATGGTTCAAGATCGGCGTTTGTGATGGAATGCCTCTCTTGTGGGGGTGTGTTCAAGAAAACATCACTCAACAGCAAAAAAATTGCTCTCAATCAGATCAAGACCAGTCAAGTAATTTTTATACTCTTGGCAAGTGTAGCGAGAGTTTTCAAAGTTGACAGAGTCATTTTATTTTATATTGTATACAGAATGTTATCTTTCCATGTATAAAAGCCATAGCTATGAAAGTAATTATATTACAATTATTCTAGCTGATGTCTTTCAAAAACTCATTAGCTTTCTTGTACTTTAAATATTTGTAAGAAACAAAGTGAAAGATCACCTTGTCCAATTCTTTCACTGGTTTCATCTCCAATCCGGACTCCATTGGTCCAACCGTTGAAAGGGCTTTGAGATTGGCACAAACAGTATCGATGCTTGGCGGAGGGTAGGTGGACTATGAGTGAGGATGCGAGGCTCTTGAGATCGCTGATGGGGAGGCTGATGAATGTGTCAAACCCGGCCACGGAGGATGTTGTCGCTGTCTTGTGGACAAAATGAAAAGGAAACTAAATTCTTTTGCCCTAGATAACCCTGGCCATGGCAAGGAAAATGGTATGTGAGATGCATATGCTAGCCGACCGGCGAAGGTTTGAGCCGCCGGTTAATTAGGAAGTAAATTGTGACAAAATCGTTAACTTCGGGAGTTTTTTTATTATTATTATAGACAAACAGCAATCTAGAAGGCTCTCTTAAGAAAATGACCTCACTTCATAGGCCATTTTGAATTTTTCCCAAAGATTATTAAATACTAATCAAGGATGAGTACTCTAATTCGTACTTCTTCTCAATTTGTAAGGCTCACGTTCACTTTCTTTTCGATAATTTGGTCTCGACTAATTAATTCAGCGTATCTACCCATGCAATGCACGGGTTGCTGAAACTTTCTTCATCACATGTTTGTAGTTAGCAAAGCATCGACATGGATCACTTGATTTTACGCCAAGAAAAGAAGAGTTGAAGAAACGAAGGACCACGCAACCAAGCATCACGTCCATGAAGAAGGTTCAATATGAATCCTTGGATATTTTGCAAAACATAATTAAGTTACAGGGGTCAAATATATACAAAATCTTCTACGTGTTTGAACTTTGGGAAGTATTGATTGAAGAAGATGTTCAATAGCAGCACATATTGAATATGCACGACGTACCATCATAGAAAAGTAAGAAAAAATCAATGGAATAGCACCTGATTAATTGACCGTGAAGAAGGTCAATGATCGTATTTTTTTTTCAGACTTAATTTAATGACTATGAATTTTCCAGGGAAGCAAAGTATGGAGTCATATCTCCATGTGATAACAGAGACAGCTTGGCAAGATTGAAAATTGTCTAAATGTTGAAGATTCGCATAAGTCGGTCGACAGGTTATTTTCTTAGGCAGATGCAAACTTTGACCAGGAAGAGACAAATCTATATCAACAAAACAGTGACGTTTGACGAATATGTAGCAATTGAATCACGGGACTTTTGCTATATAAAAAGGCATTGCCGAACCAAGTTTTGACTTTTTCTTGGGTTTATATTTCACTTGCAGATAATGGATTTAGATCGCCTAACATCAAGATTTCCGTGATATGCGTGACATTCTGAAATCGGGCCGTCCAAATAAAAATGGACAATTTAATTTGAGCCACGTCTTGTGTTGAAAGGGAGGGAAAAAATGTGAGCGGGAATTTTTTTTGGGATTTGAAAAACTTTGAATCCTAAACGTGGCTCAAATTAGGCATTCATTTTCATTTAGATCGCCTGATTTGAGTAATATCGCGCATGTCACGAAAATCCCAATGTTAAGTGATCCGGATCCGCAGATAACTACGTGCATAATTATCTATAAAAGGTCTTAATCATTCTCCCACGGCGACAAAAATAATCTTTAAAAACAATGTGCCAGACAGTCTATGGAATTCAAAGTCTTCAATGGCCGGGAATATGAGAAAGTTAAACCCTAGTGTCGTGCCAACTTTCATGTACACGAGTATGAGAAAATTCAGCTAATTTCGTCCATTTCGATTATCACCAACTGGAAGGGAAGGGTGGAATTCTACGATCGGAAGTTTTGTCGTAAGTGCCCTCGCATGCACTACAAATAAGGCATGCTTAATAGAGTTGGTAATGCAAGCTCAAGAGAACAAAATCACAAATGAAGATGGCCAACTTCACTTTGCGCCATCACTTGGCATGTCTCCTTCTCTTTGCAGCTCCTTTGGTAGCCTTTTCTACCAGCGCTCCTGAGAATTTCATGCAATGCCTCTCTCTTCACTCTGAAAACGCAACCGCAATCTCTAAACTTGTTTATACTCCAATCAACTCTTCGTACTCTTCTGTCTTGGACGTTACCTTACAGAACCTGCGCTTCTTGACTCCTTCTGCTCCGAAACCTTTATTCATCGTGACACCGCTCCACGTCTCCCACATCCAAGCCGCCATCATCTGCTCTCGACAGTGCGGACTCCAAATGAGGACCCGAAGCGGCGGTCACGACTATGAGGGCCTTTCGTATTTGTCTGAAGTCCCGTTTGTCATTGTCGACATGGGGAATCTGCGATCGATCTCTGTGGATGTGGAGGAAAAAACAGCGTGGGTGCAATCGGGGGCGACGGTCGGCGAGCTTTACTATAGGATTGCTGAGAAGAGCAAAACCCTAGGCTTCCCGGCCGGCCTCTGCCCCACGGTTGGGGTTGGCGGGCACTTTAGTGGTGGAGGCTACGGCGCGCTGCTGCGCAAATATGGCCTTGCTGCCGATAATGTAATAGATGCGCAGTTGATCGACGCCCAAGGTCAGCTCCTGGATAGAGAATCAATGGGGGAAGATCTCTTCTGGGCAATCCGAGGAGGAGGAGGTGGCAGCTTCGGCGTGGTAGTGTCCTGGAAAGTCCAGCTGGTCCCGGTGCCGTCGACCGTGACCGTGTTCACACTCTTAAGGACGTTGGAACAAAATGCGACGAAGCTCGTGCACCAGTGGCAACTTGTCGCGAACAAGCTCCCTGAGGACCTATTCATACGGGTGATCTTGCGGAGCTACAACTCCGGCCCCAACGGGACCAGGACGATGCAAGCCTTTTTCAACACCCTTTACCTCGGCGGGGTCGACTCGCTCCTGGAGGTGACAAGGAGAAGCTTCCCAGAGCTCAACGTCACGAGGCAGGACTGCACCGAGATGAGCTGGATTGAGTCCGTCGTCAACTTCGCGGGGTTTCCAATCGGAGAGCCTTTGGAAAGCTTGCTCAACAGGAGCTCCAACACCAAGACATTCTTCAAGAACAAATCGGATTATGTGAAGGAGCCAATCCCCGAGAGTGGCTTAGAGGGGATATGGGAGAAGTTCTTTGAGGAAGATGAAGGGGTGCCTATAATGATTTGGAATCCCTATGGCGGGAAAATGGCAGAAATTTCCGAATCTGCCATTCCCTTCCCTCACAGAGCTGGGGTTTTGTACAAGATCCAGCACATAACGGCCTGGACCACTGGAGGCAACGAGGTTGCTCCAAAGCATGTGAGTTGGATACGAAGCTTCTACAGTTATATGGCGCAGTATGTGTCGAAATCGCCTCGAGAGGCCTACATCAACTACAGGGATCTCGACATAGGAATGAACAACGTGAAAGGCGACACGAGTTATAAGCAAGCGAGCGTTTGGGGAAAGAAATACTTCAAGAACAATTTCGACAGGTTGGTGCGTGTGAAGACTGCGATCGATCCTGACAACTTTTTCCGGCACGAGCAGAGTATTCCTCCGTTCTCGTCTTAAAAGGAAAAGAAGAATACTTGACTTTACGTGTGTTCATCGCAATAACAATAAGATACTTTGTAATTAGTGGAACATTTGACAATGTCGATGTTTCAACTTTGTGCGGGTTATTTGTTAAACAATATTTAATTATATTTTTATTTTTAATATCGAGTATTCAATTACTAAAATATGATTACGACTTATTAAAAAGTAAAATGATTTAAAAAAATTATTTATACTAAATAGGGCATCAAGTTCTCTGTGTGTTGTTAATTAATGTGGTATTATTTCTAATTATAATCTTAATAATGAATCAGGTCTTTCAGTTATGCTTAATGTTTCGGAAAAATAGTGGGTTTACTTCATATAAACCCCCTTCAATTTTGTTAAGGACATGATGGGATGGACGAGGGGAAAAACCAACGGAACCGAAAAAGAAAGGTCAAGTTTACTATAATGCTAGTACTTGTAAGCATGCTTTGCATGGATTTTCACGACATTGTTCAAAGTTTCACTTAATTAACGAAAAAGTTCTTGTCACTCTTACACACTTAACTTGCAAGCATAACGATACGTACTATTTTGCATGTGCGTAGTCGAGTGAGTTTTACTATATGCATTTATAAGCATCATGATACATCTAGATACCTAAAAATATATGACTCTGTCTACACTCCATATATAGCTGATGTTACTATGATTAGACAATTGTATTTTTGTTAACGTTTCACAAGGTTTCTTTGTAGTGTTAATTTTTCTTAGCAAAACCTTGAATTGTCATTTGGGAAAAGACTTGTCACATCAAGGGCTACATTTTTCCACTTCTAATTTGGCTAAAACACTCCCAACAAAGTGTTGTAACATTTCACCCATGGTGAATCCCACCTCTCACATCCTCTGCATAATCTTTATGTCCTTTTCTAAGATTCTTCTTTTGCGGGTCCTACTTTTCTTCATCTTTATCCTTTTGTCTTTCTCCCTCCTTTTACTTTTTTTTTTTTAGGTTTGGGATGTTTTTTCATGGTGGATGCTGGATTGATCGAATTCAGAGAGTTGGTTGATGTTAAGTAATGTGAAAATTTTCCTTGTGATGGGTTCCGGTTAATGGAGTCTGAAGACGCTTTTTCTTCTTTTTCTTCTTTCATCTCTTATTTTTTTTAAAAAAATGTGTGGGAAAAGTGGGTTTTGATTCATTCCTTGTTATTGTTGAATCCAACAAAAGTTGATGCTTTTGAGGATCTTTAGTGAGGCCTCATGGCATTGCTGAGTTTGTCTCCTTCTGGGAATTCTGTCAATTGGAGTTTTCGTAATTTTGTGAGGAAGGGTTGAAAGAAGAAAAGCGGGTCTTGTCCGATCCTAAAGAGTTTTGTTTTCACCAAATGAAAAAAAGATTTATCATCCCATTGACTTCCAATTATTGAACTTACTAATTTCTCTAACCCTGTTGAGATAGAGCATGCATTTGATTTTTTTTTAGTAGATTTCCCGTATTCTTTTCATTGAAATTTTCCTTGAACTGGTTTCCATTGATCTCTTTTTTTTTTTTCTGCAATCTATTTCGCAGAATGATTTCAAGATGCACATTTTGATATTGTCGTGACCTAAAAATTCAAAAATTTCAGGCTAATGGCTCTCCCAAGCTCTACTAATTCTCAACTTAAGGTTCAATGTGATTAACATGCAAATGTTTTCAATTGGAGTTGCCACTAATCATTTTTGGTAAGTAGATTAGAAACATAAGTAAATTAGCGGGAGAACTAAATTACTCCTACTTACCGGAGATTAAAAGTTCATGGACTCGATTACGCTAGAGTAGGTTTCTAACGCTCTTTCGGTACCATTTTATTTCATGAAAAAATTATTTGAGAAGGCAACATCAATTGATTTTAACCTAAGTCACTAACAAAGGTTATGATGCGGGTGCACAATCAATTAATTGAACATCCGGAAATCAATATAATCAAGAGAGTATGCATCACACAAATTATTTCTTTTTTTTTATTTTCGATTTTTATATGAATGCATGAAAGACTATACTATGCACTATGCATGGAATTATTCTAGGATGCCATGACATAAATTAAATGAAAGACTAATTTAAACATGCACATAAAAATTAACTCCATGACATGTGAATCAATTAAATGAATGTACAAGTGAAACCGTCGTTTAATTAAATTATCTACGTGACATGTAAATTAATTAAAATCTAGACATGCAATCTAATGTGCAATTTAAGCTAAAATGCAACCTAATATGACATGGCAAATATGACATAGCATAGATGTCGTGGCATGGATGACGTGGCAAAGGTGACATGGCATGGATGACATGGCATAGATGACATAGCAAATATTTTTTATTTATTTATTTTATTTTCGGATGAATTTATTTCCTAAAATAGAACTATGTCAAAACAATCTGAATCTTGCATATTTTAGAGTTTGAATTGACCTAAATCGTAATATATTAAAGATAAATTGTTTTAAACACTAGATTCTATTTAAACATTCAATTTATATCCTAAAATGCAATCTAACCTAAATATTTTACAAAAAAAGGATTAGATATGCAATCTAACCTAAAATGAATTGACCCCTTTTATTTTCCGTTTGTTTCCTCGCCGGTGGTCGGCAGTTGCAAGTGGAGTTTAGAGACAATGCGATACAATTAACAAAAGGTTGTTCGATGAATTTGCCATCAACGAGACAACTTGAACGACAAATCACACACAAAAGATGTGACTGGCCCAATGATTAGACTTATTGGTTTGGTTCGGTCCAGGTCCTTGAAGCTGGGAATTGATTCGGTTCTTGGTTCCAAGTGGGACCAGATCGGGATGGGATCGATCACCCCTAGTTTTCATATGAACTGCGTTTGATGATACAACAAATATTCCGATATGAATGGAAATGTAACTTATTCAAGAAAAATGAATAATATGAGCCTACAATGTACAGTAGGAACCGAAAGGCATAATACGAACAAGAAAGGTTTCACAAAATTAAAGGTTCTGTAATGAATGAAATGATAATATACGTAATGTACACATTAATTACCACAGGATATGATATTTTATCATTTAAGAAATAAAACGGCAATTTACAGAACTCAAAGTTATCTTGTGAACCCTTATCATCAATGGTTATTTACGATTAGCTGATGTGATTTACTGCAATAGTAGCAAAATTATAATCGAAAAAAATGAAAGATATGTTATGAACTGAAAGAAAGACTTTTCCACGTGATTGTTCTTTAAAATAAGACAAGGACTAATACTTTTTCCGCAACAAAGTGGTCATTTAAAAGATGAAGGGTTGTCTTACAAAGCTGAAATAAAAATACTACCAATTTTTATGATGCAACGAGGAATTTCGCTAGTGTCGGATTAGGAAGGTAACACGAAAAACGGAAGTTATCTTACGAACCAAAATGAAACATTGCCCCCGTAACTTGTCTTCATTATTATGATTACTAGGTTTTAGATTTGGGGAGCCTACAACGGGCTTGACGTAGGCCTAACCCATTTCTATTTGAAAGTTCCCCAGGAGGGAACAAGCAAAGAAGTTCAATACCTTCTCCTACTCTCCCGTTAAGAAAGGGAAGCATGGGACGTGCAAGTTACAAAGTGAGTGGGAAAACGTGCTCGTGCGTGTGCGTGTGCGTGTGCGTGTGGAATTGTCGCCGAGAACAAACGAAAAACGAGAGGGGATCGAGCAATGATATGCAAGCAAGTTTTGATCAATGGCATATCTGGTTGTGACCATTCGGGCATTAAAATATATATATATGTACACTTTTTATTACCTCATTATGAGAATCATGTGGAGTTAGAATAGATACTACCTTTTGCTTTTCAAAGGTGAGATTTCAATCCTATCTTATCAACCCAGATCTTGGAGGGCAAAACATTCCAAGGCGGTTTTGCTCCCTGTTGCACTACCAATTTTGCAGTCATGATTTTCAGGCGTTGATCATCAAATTCGTAACCTGGTGTGAATCCGAGACTCTCGATACTCTACCATGGCGGAATTCCCGACATTCAACGTCATAAAATATATCAAACCTTCCATGAGGTTTCTTTTATACTGACATTAGGGCGATTAGATATTTGTTTGTCCCCGGACTCCTTGTTACATTACCTCCATGCATACATTGCTTCTGTAGGACACATTAAGGAATTAGGACTTCAGGTTATCTCTTACCAATGCTTACGTATATAAGCAATCATCAAGGATGGTTGATAAACATGCTAAGGGTACGTTTGGTTCGGTTTTGGAAATGGATTTTGAGCAAATGCAAATATCTTTAGCCTAAGTGGCTTTAAGAAAATGCAAGTAGCGTTTAGTAAAAATTACTTTGAAATGCTACTTTGGATTAAGTAGTGTTTGGCAAAAAGAAATTTGCAAAGGGCTTCTTGGCTGCATTTTTCTTTATTTCTCTTTTTATTTCTTTTATTTTTTTAAAAAAAAATCAAAACCCTTGGGTGGTTTGTGCCGTGGCCTTCGCCCCCGGTGTGCCTTTCGCCTTGGTCCGGCCTGGCCGGCCCCGGCCTGCGTGGCCCTAGCGGCTCTTTGTTAGGCTCCTTGTTTCTGCCTGCCTCCTTGGCCGATGCCCGCCTGGTCTCCGGTGGCCATGCCGGGTACTCGGCTCTCACGCCCAAGTGAAAGGATCTCAGATATGGGTCTATCAAGACCGGGCCTGGGTCCATACAGGCCAAGTCAGTGGATAACGTGATTCTAGAAAGCAATTTATCGAATAATATCTTCATCTAATGACAAAAACAACTTGGCAAAATTGAAATTGTCTAGTTGTTGAACATTCACATAAGTTGGTCAACAGGCTATTTTCTGAAGCGGATGCAAACTCTGACCAAGAAGAGAGAAATGCCTTCCAATAGATGACTAATATAACTAAATCATGTGGCTTTTGCAATGCGACATATCAGTTAAAGACATTCTCAAACCAGCTTTAACGTTTTCTTTGGTTTACACTCGCAATAATTTTCTGAAAAAGGTCTATATCATTTTCTCACGCCCAACGTCTTTTGATCCACAATTACGATCCGATCTCGATCTCGACATCAAAAGAAACTCACAGTTACAATAGCTTTCGGACACAAATTTATAAACTTATCTGTCATAAATTTGTTCAGATTCTATTATAGAAAACTTGACCGAAGATTCCTTTCGATGAGCTAAAACGTGGATGATCTTCACATCAAGTAGCGGATTGAAATTATAAGGAAAGCCTACTTAATCAATTCAGAACTTATTGTATGGATGTAAACTCAGTCTGAAATTTCTCAATTTGGCAAATTTAGTCCTAAATCTTTGCAAGAAATTTCAATGTAGTCATTTCGGCCAATTTTTGCCGCAAAATTGCCGGTTGTGTTACATGGCACACCACAACATCGGTGATTGTCAAGGAAAATTTGGCCAAAAGGACTAGATTGAAACTTTGTGCAAATGTGCAATACTGATTTGGCAATATTAAAAATTTTGGGATCGAGTTAGCAACCATACAATAAATTTAAGATGGATCGGAAAGTTTCCTCAAACCATAATCTCGAACCCAAATAGGAAAATGGTAAGGAAATTAATTGCATTGTATTAGTATGCACTATACAGGCCTTGTCAAATGCTCGCCTAAAATTCATATGGAAGAACACACAATCAAGTATCAGAAAATCCGTTCTTCCGACACTTCAAATTCTCGTACCCTTTACGTTTCTCGCGACCTTAAAATTCTGATACCTGCATTTCAATGCCTTCACTTTTACACCATCTACTTTTCAATCCTACAATTCCGTAAGATCGTTCTTGATCAAATGAATAGGACAACTTTTTTCTTCAACCTCAATGGAGGGGAGGGTTGACCATGATCTCTCCTTCCCCTCCCCCTTTTCTTAAGCTGTTTTGGTTCTCTATTTCATTTTTTCTTTTGTTTTTCTCTTGTTTGAGGGTTTTTTGTCTTCCGATTTAATCTAGATCTGCAAGCTTTTCCCTCCTATTTTTTAGGGAGATTTCTATCTCGATCTAGTTTGGATTTGGGGTTTCTGCGTGTATATTTTTGGGATTTCGCTCTTCTCGGGTTTCATTGGTAAACAAGTCCGGTTTCAAAGGAGATCGGAGGAGTTTAGTGAAGGTTTCGCTCTCACAGGCGTCAAATTTGTGCTAGTTCAACCTTTTATCTCTATTCGGTGATGGTGTTGAGGACGCTAAATCTAGGCACGCATCACCGAAAAGCAAAGCCATGTCATTAGATGGAGATCTTGATGTGTGCTCATAATTGAAGACGGGTTCGGTTTCGGTGACCAGCTGCCGATTTTGGTATGAATAAATTGTAGATGTGCACTTTGAGCGTGTAACCCATAACTTTGTTAAGATGATTTCTCTTGTTATCCGAGAGCTTGTTTTGTTTTGAAGTTATTTTAGATTTGTTTTGCTTTGTAGTTGATGTGCAGTGTATATCTCTTGTATCCCGAGAAAGCGAATGAAATGTTATTTCGAAAAAAAGAAAGAATAGGAGGAAAACTTGTCACACAATTCATGATCAAATGAATCAATGCCGTGCTAATTGGTATCCCTTGTATTCCGAGAAAGCGAATGAAATGTTATTTAGCAAAAAAAAAAAAAAGAATAGGAGAAAAACTTGTCACACAATTCATGATCAAATGAATCAATGCCGTGCTAATCTGGAAGTTGATAGAAAGTCAAACCCTGCATGCTCGTGTAAACTTCCATGCACGTCATTCTCAAGGATAGAAATAATTGGCTAATTTCGTCCATTCGTTCATCACCAAATTGGAAGGGGAGTGTGAAATCAAAAATCGTGTTTCGCCACTCGCCGTTTGTGCCCTCGCTCGCATGGAACTATAAATAAGGCACCCTCCATATAGTTGGTAATGCAAGCTTGAAAGGAACAAAAATAACAGATGAAGATGCAAAACTTCACTATGCATCTTCGCTTGGCATGTCTCCTCCTCTTTTCAGGTCCTTTGGTAGCTCTTGCTATGCGCACTCCCATGAATTTCCTGCAATGCCTCTCTCTTCACTCCGAGAACGCAACCTCCATCTCCACACTCGTTTATACTCCAATCAACTCTTCGTATTCTTCTGTCTTGGACATTACCATACAGAACCTGCGCTTCTTGACTCCTTCCGCTCCCAAACCTTTACTCATCGTGACGCCGCTCCATGTCTCCCACATCCAAGCCGCCATCATCTGCTCCCGGCAGTACGGACTCCAAATGAGGATCCGAAGCGGCGGTCACGACTACGAGGGCCTTTCCTACTTGTCTGAAGTCCCGTTCATCATGGTTGACATGGTGAACCTCCGATCGACCACTGTAGATGCAGAGGACGAAACAGCGTGGGTCCAATCGGGCGCAACGTTGGGCGAGCTTTACTATAGGATCGCTGAGAAGAGCAAAGCCCTAGGCTTTCCGGCTGGCGTCTGCCCCACGATCGGTGTCGGCGGTCACTTCAGTGGTGGAGGCTACGGCACGATGATGCGCAAATATGGCCTCGCTGCCGATAACGTAATCGATGCCCAGTTGGTCGACGTGCAAGGGCAGCTCCTTGATAGAGAATCCATGGGGGAAGATCTCTTTTGGGCGATCCGAGGCGGAGGAGGCGGCAGCTTCGGCGTGGTAGTGTCCTGGAAAGTCAAGCTCGTCCCGGTGCCACCAACCGTCACCGTGTTCACGCTCGTGAGGACGTTGGAGCAACACGCGGCGAAGCTCTTGCACCAATGGCAACTTCTCGGGAACAAGCTCCCTGACGACCTATTCATCCGGGTGATCTTGCAGAGCCTCAACTCTGGCCCCAACGGGACGAGGACGATGCAAGCGTCGTTCAACACCCTTTACCTCGGTGGCGTCGACGCTCTCCTCGAGGTGACGAGGAGCAGCTTCCCGGAGCTCAACGTCACGAGAGAGGACTGCACCGAGATGAGCTGGATTGAGTCGGTCCTCTACTTCGCAGGGTTCAGCGGAGAGCCCTTGGAAATCTTGCTCAACAAGAGCTCCAACACCAAAGCATTCTTTAAGAACAAATCGGATTATGTGAGGGAGCCAATCCCGGAGAGTGGCTTTGAGGGGATCTGGGAGAGGTTCTATGAGGAAGATGAAGGGGTGCCTCTTATGATTTGGAACCACTATGGCGGGAAAATGGGTGAAATTTCCGAATCTGCCCTTCCCTTCCCTCACAGAGCTGGGGTTTTGTACAAGATCCAGCACCTTACGTCATGGACAGATGCCGAGGGAGGCAACGAGGCTGCTCCAAAGCACGTGAGTTGGATACGAAGCTTCTATAGTTATATGGCGCAGTACGTGTCGAAATCGCCTCGAGAGGCTTATATCAACTACAGAGATCTCGACATAGGAATGAACAACGTGATAGGCAACACGGATTACAAGCAAGCAAGCGTTTGGGGAAAGAAGTACTTCAAGAACAACTTCGACAGGTTGGTGCGTGTGAAGACCGCCGTCGATCCGACCAACTTTTTCCGGCACGAGCAAAGTATTCCTCCGTTTTCTTTTTAATTCAGGTGTACTCCTCGCAATAATAAGATGATACTTTGTAATAAATGGAACATTTGACTACGTCTACGTGTTCTGGGATAAATGGAATCCTCTTTCATTCTTGTCTCATAAATCCGAAGGTTCTTCTTGACCCTTTGGGATCGATGGCTGTTTTTGGCTTTTAGGAGCTATCGAGAAGTTTTTGATTGTACATGTGATTTGAATTTGGGGATTGCAAGTTTTTCCACGCAAAAAATATTGGGTTGTTTGGACGACAACGGAGTAATCTTTGGTCGATATATGGTCAAATATCTCGAAGATTGTATTAGGTATTGATGCCCACAATAATACTTAGATTTCTTGAAATTGCGTGAAAATTTTCACATCTCTTAATTATGGTAAATAACGAATTGTTTATGGCTTGAGATGCTTAAGATTATATCCATTTCGAGACCCGAGGGAAAATTGTTTAAGAAGTCCTAAACTTATTGCACTTTTGTCAATTTAACCTTAAATAATTCTATTTTTCCAATGAGTCTTAAACTTTTTTATATTTTGCCAATTGAAACCATCCGCCCAATTTTGACGAAAACGTGGATACCAACAGTCATATGTGGTATGGCCGATCACGACAAAGACAATTGCTAATAGTATTTAACATTTTTTGTCTCGATTCTTTCATTTATTCCTTTTTTTCTTTTTTCCTTCTTTACCTTTTACTTTTTCTCTTTCTTTTTTCTTTTCTTTTTTCCTCTTTTTTCCTCCGCAAGTCATCGCTAGGCCTTGTCAATAGCTGGTGGAGATCGTTGGCCTTAGTCAAGGGCTGCCCTCACCGGCCCTAAGGGACACCCGGGCTTGGGTTGGCAAGGGCCAAGCTCGTTGGATCAAGCGAGGGCAGCCTTCGCCTAGTGGGTGTGGGTGCCCTCACTTGGGCTGCCAAGAGCAACCCTCACCCTTGTCGATCTCGACGAAGGGCTGCCCTCACCCTATCCAGCGAGAGCCCTTGTTTGAGGCCTACGGAGGAAAAAAGAATAAAATAAATAAATAAATAAAAGTAAAGAGGGGAGACATAAGAAAATAAATAAATAAGTTGAAAAAAAGTTATACTTGTTAAATATTGTCCACGTCAACGTTAGCAATACCATTTAAGATAGCCAATTGTCTAAGGTTTTTTAAATAGTTAAATGACTGAATTCTAAACGTGAAAATATTTAGGATTCAATTAACAAAATTAAATAGTTTATGACTGAATTGACAAAAGTTCAATATGTCTAAGGTTTGTTTTTTTTTGGATAATTTTCCCTCGACCCAAGTGTATTGCCCCGCTTTAGCCAAAATATCGGATCAATGATTTTTCATTTCAGTCCATTAATATTGAGCTCGTCAGAAAGCTCTCATCACAAGTTTTATTACGTAGATATCACATATACGGGGCATTGGATGCTTGAGATACAACCCCGAGAATATTATGTAAGCACCTTGAGAAGCATGCTCCTCAAGATGAGGAACATGGTCCTTGCCCAGGTGAAGTTGCATAGAAGAACACCAACTTTGTGGTGATGTTTAGTCACGAGGGCAGGGAGGGAATATGGTTGAGAATTGCATATACGATTTGGTAGTAGAAAAAAAAAATGTCTCCAATCATCGTGGATAATGTTAATTTGAATGATGTTACCATTGGTCCTGCCAAAGAAATTTTTTAAAAAGAAAGGTTACTAATCTTATATAGTGATTTTTTTTGTGTGTAAAATGTAAGTAGAGCTAATAATTAAAAAAAATGGAGTTAGAAAGTCTCCACATAGTAACCAAAACAACATTTGTCTAGGAAGGGCTAATTTTTTTTGGTAGAGCGAAGCTCTCCTCTTACATATTTACGCACATTAGCAACAATAATATGGATGTCCATCGACTTGTTTTGAACATGCCTACGGTTGCGCTCCATCCAAATTATGTTATTCGTAGAAAGGTTACCTTGAGGAGTCTTGCCATCAAGTCTTTTCCCTTTGTTGCCCTGACCATCTATTAAAGTTCCTCGTTCCATCCTTGTGCAAGGATACTGTGCCATATGCTGCCTGTTCACTCACATTGGAAGAATGTATATATTCTTAAGTCTTTTATACTAGTTTTGGAAAAGTTACACTGGATATCAACTGAAGCCATCCATTGACCAACGATTTCTGCTGTTGGTAGTCTGTTTCTGCAAACAAGCCAGCCAATAAAATAATGTTTACTAATGCCACTGGTCCAAATTGGGTTTGGGACTTTTAGACAATTTCCCCACTTCTCAAGTGACAAAGCCCTCATGCTCTCTCAATCTCATTATTGAAAAAGCAAAAGAAAAAGAAGCAAAGAAAGTATTACAGATCATTAGAATTCGATATCTTTTGTCGGTCACTAGCACATCTCCTCACCTTTGCAATTTGTATTCATAATCTCGTTCGTTTCTTGATGTTTCTTTCCCGACGAGGGCTTATCCGGAACCGTTCCACATTGGACTAGGTCAACAGAGCTTCCGATCACCTAGATCCTCCATGGGTCTCATAGTACTTCGATCACTATTGCATCCGGTTCACAAATGAATTTTAGGTCCAGATAAGAACTTTCAGCGTTTCATCGGCAAGTTTTAGGATCGTCTAAAACTAAGAACAAGAAAGACGAATCTCGTACCTTTGGTCGAAAAGGAAACCTAGGGTATAACCGAGCTCCATCTTTTTTTTTTTCTCCTAGGCAAATCATTTTTAACTCCTCTCATGAACAGTAATCAGAATGGACAGAAGAGTTACAATCACAAGCTTTTTTTTGGAAGTGGAGACGTACCAGCACGATCCCACATCACACTGAATTGTCGACAACAATTCAAAGTCCTACAAAGATCGATGAGCAGACGTCGGAAGAAAGAAAGAAAGAAAGAAAAGCGTCTGATTCCGTTGCGTGTGAGAATGGGAGTCGGCCCCCAAGACCGGTGATGCGATCGCCTTATCCGTGCATTGTGAAAGGCTCCTGTTTTCTTGTCTTCGAAGGCCTCCTCTTCTTTTGCAAGTTTTGTCTTTTGCTTTGATTCCATTGCTCCCTTGTGGTGAAGAACATGGCACGTAATTGCGGAAAGACGGAATTTTGCGAATAGCGTTTTCCACGGACCGTCAAGGCCGGTTGCCCTATCCGAAGGAATTACATCTTCACGGTCCGAGGATTTTGATTCGAATTTGGCTAAAGTCGTTGTGTCTTATGGGTTGCGGACCGGCATTTAAGGTAATTATATTTGGCTATAAGTGAATTTCCCACGACGGTACATGTAGACATGAAGATGAACGATGTGATTCGATGAGTTTAGAAAGTGGTAGTCGCTAAATTTTCCCATAAAAAAAAATTCATAAGCATATCATAATTGATTTACCAAACTATTGACACATTAAGTGATGTGACATTTTTGTTGGATTCTTATGATAGGAGCCATTTGATTAAATGTCCTCTTATAATTTGTCATGCCATTCGATATGTGCATGTCGTAACGGGTTTTTATACAATAACCTTTGCCGAAAGATGGGCATCATGTGGGAAAGATTGCGGAAGCATTCGAGTCAAAAATAAGTCTGGTGTAATATCACTTTGATGACCATATAATGGGAAAATTCGCTGTCGCTTTAATTCGCTTGAGGACACGGGGTTTAGAACACGAGGTTTCAATTATGGATTTAGAAGTGTGGGATGAGGCTAAATGGATGGATAGAAATTGAGTGATTTGTCCTATTACATGGTGGCAATTCGGCATTTATTGTCCCCAACTTCTTCTTGCTTGCTTGTTGCTTCTTCCCACAATCATGGTTCCTCTTTTGCTGTCCTTTCACCTTGAGATTAGGCTTTGCAAATGATGGACCACAAGACCACCGGGGTGGAAATTCTCTCTCTCTCTCTCTCTCTCTCTCTCTCAGGACCACTAGTGCACTTGGCTTGACAATAAAAAAATAAAAAAAAGTAAAGAAGGGAGACATAAGAAAATAAATAAATAAGTTGAAAAAGGTTATACTTGTTAAATATTATCCACGTTAACGTCATCAATACCATATCAGGACTAAGTTAGAATCTGTTTTCTAATTATTTCTATAAAATTGGCCGACGCACTAAATTTGTAAACGTGAAAATATTTAGGATTCGGTTAACAAAATTAAATAATTTTGGTAATTAATGATCAAAAGTGCATATGACAGGATTTTGTTTTGGATAATTTTCTCTAGACCCAAGTGTATTGCCCCGCTTTAGCCAAAATTTCGGATCCATGATTTTTCAATTCAGTCTATTAATATTGAGCTCGTCGAAAGCTCTCATCACAAGTTTTATTACGTAGATATCATATCACGTATACGGGACATTGGATGCTTGAGATACGACCCCGAGAATATTATGTAAGCACCTTGAGAAGCATGCTCCTCAAGATGAGGAACATGGTCTTTGCCTAGGTGAAGTTGCATAGAAGAACACCAACTTTGTGGTGAAGTTTAGTCACAAGGGCAGGGAGGGAATATGGTTGAGAATTGCCTCTACGATTTGGTAGTAGAAAAAAAAATGTCTCCAATCATCGTGGATAATGTTAATTTGAATGATGTTACCATTGGTCCTGCCAAAGAAATTTTTTAAAAAGAAAGGTTATTGATCTTAAATAGTGATTTTTTGTGTGTGTAAAATGTAAGTAGAGCTAATAGTTAAAAAAAATGGAGTTAGAAAGTCTCCACATAGTAACCAAAACAACATTTGTCTAGGAAGGGCAAATTTTTTGGTAGAGCGAAGCTCTCCTCTTACACATTTTCACGCATTAGCAAAAATAATATGGATGTCCATCAACTTGTTTTGAACATGCCTACGGTTGCACTCCATCCAAATTATGTTATTCCTAGAAAGGATACCTTGAGGAGTCTTGCCGTCAAGTCTTTTCCCTTTGTTGCCCTAACCATCTATTAAAGTTCCTCATTCCATCCTTGTGCAAGGATACTGTGCCATATGCTGCCTGTCCACTCACACTAGAAGAATAAATATATTCTGTCTTTTATGCCAGTCTTGCAAAAGTTACATTGGATATCAACTGAAGCCATCCATTGGGCCGATGATGTCCCCTGTTTGAGTCTGTTTCTACAAACAAGCCGGCCAATAAATAATGTTTACTAATGCCATTGGTCCAAATTGTGTTATTCCAGTCCACAACCTATCCCACATGTTTGAGTTCATCATAGATTTCTCAAGCAACAATTTCCCGAGCTTTGGATAACCAAGGTTAAAACATGTCACAATTTAAGAAGACAACGCCAACTCCAAGCCAAACTACCCCTAATGTTGATCTGCATAATTAGAGTGCCTCGCATTTGGTGTTGTGAACCCATATATTCCAAAGAGAAGAGGATTGGCACTTGATGAGGTTTCACAATATGCAACCTAACAATACTTTATTCTATATGTTTAAATTGAACAATCCTAATCCTCCTTCATTTTTAGGTGAGCAAACTACTTCCCATGCCACCCTGTGTGATCTGTGATTTATTTAGTATTGCCTGCCCACACAATACTTTATTCTATATGTTTGCTAGTGCCCCACAAATAGGAGAAAATTTTCATTGATTGTTACCGCCACGTCGGATACTAATACATTTATTTTTCTTCCATATCCACTTAAAAATTGACACAAGACTAGAATTGACCTTTTGATGCAGCCCCCAATGAAGACAAGCTCACTCGGTGGACCGTAATTACTGTTCGTTTTGGTCCGTGTGTGCAAGTTCCTCTCCCGATCCTTTTGTTTGAGTAGCCTATCCTAGGTTGCATCATTTTGGTATAAGAGCTTTAGAGGACAGAACAATGCCCCCAAGGCAAGCTAGACGTCGTGGCAGTAGAACCATCCCACTAAAGAAGTGCACATGCTCGTTGACAATTTATAACAATACATGCAACAACAAATTGATAAGTTAACGCGGGAAGTTTAGCGTCCGAGGGGGAAGCAAACAATACTCCACCCCATTCCCGAGACCAAATATTCCTATGGTGATTGTTGACACCTAAATTTTGTTATTCTTTAAATAAATCATATTTCATAAAAATGAGAATTAACTTTAGTTCTAGCCAAAAATAATTTTCATGCATAATATATTTAATGTTTCTCATTTTTATGTTCATACATTTGCATTGCATTAGCGTCAATTTGCCATGGTGATGTGAGATTGATTTGGTTTGATGGGCGATTTGGACTTAGATCGACGGGCAAATTTTTAGCAATCCATGAATGCATGTGCCGAAATTTTTACATGGGATTGGACCTATTCTTAATTTCAAATCTGCCCATTTTTTGCTCATTAAAATTTTAAGGCTTTTTATTAATTAATTATTTAGTTAAGTATAGCCCGATTTAAGTCCGGACAAACATGATTGAACCCGCACGTTAATAAAATTCGGCCAGCCCATGTTCTATTTCTTCTGGCCTAAATTTTTAAGAATTTTAAAGGAATAGGACTCTTAATTATCAAAATTTTTACATCTTACGGCTAAGAGTTGATCCTATTAGGATTCCTAATCTAACGGCCTAGATTGAGTCCTAGTCGTATTAGGTTTAGGAGACCTTAAGTTCTATAAATATAACACTATGCCTAGGGTTGCGTTGGAGGCTCATAATTTTTTCCGAGAAATTACGTCAGAGAGAGTGAGGGCAAGAAAAAAAGGTCCTTGGCGTTCGCATGTGGAGACTTCCCGTGGTGATCTCCATAGCCATCGGTGTTCATCCTGAGGAGTCCATAGTCGACATCAAGGTAAGATTCACCCCACAGAAGAAGACGTCTTACCACACAGAGAAAGGACGAAAAGAAGTTCCAAGGAGTCAAAGAAAGAAGTCCAGGACAAAAAAAGAAGACAAAAAGGCAAACAGTACATCACCATCTGGACGTGTCTTTGTTTGTGGAGGTCCTCACGATTTTTAGCGTGCTCACATCAGCCACAATAGCCTCTGACGCCTTGGTAATCCATCTCGTCCACCACATCACCGCCGACCGTCCGAACATGCCTATTGCTGCGCGGAAACAGCTATTGTTCGGGCTATTTTAAGCTGCTGTTCGGTGCCTATTTTGGAGCTGTTCGGGGTCTGTCTTCGAGGTTGGTCGGTTTTAAGGCGACTTTGTTGTTGTTTAAGGGCTGTTTCACTGCTATTTGGGGACAAAAACAGCGCTGATTTGGGCAAATTCGCAGTTTTTGTGCGTGCAGAATTTTAACGCAACGAATCAAGGTAACTCTCCCACATTTATCAACATTGATTTATTGCTGATTTAGGATAGAAAGCATGCTGTTTTGACATGCCTTCGATGCTGTTTAAGTGCTATAAACGTGCTGTTGTTAGTTGGAATTGTCCTTTGTTTTGCATCATACATGTCCCTAACAATGCAGAATTTGGCCAAGCTTAAAGGTAAGTCTTTTGACTATTTTTTACTGTTGATTTTGCCCGAATTAGTTGATGCGTGTTTGCTGTTTTTTACTAAAAAACTGAATTTTTTGAAGAAACTCAAAGAACAATTTTCACATATCAAAACCCTAATTTTATCACAAATTTCGAAAATCAGTATTAATGGGACTCATTGGACATGTTTTTAGAATATAAAAAAAAAAATCCTAAATCTGAATTAGGAAATTTTATTTCTTAATAGGCAACATCTATTTTAAGTTGGATAAACTTATTCGTCATTGTTCGGATACGACCCTCCAACTTAATAAAGATGAGGAGTTTGGCTAATCGGATCTATTCCGTTTAGATGTGATTCGCTATCTTCAAAAAGCCGAATTTAGATTTATGAGTATCCTTTTTTGGAAAAATTGCAAGAGGATAGGGTTTTGATTTGATGTGGATCGCTATCTTGGACTATTTGATTGTGTTGATATTCCGTACTTGATTGATATCTAGTTTGATTTAAATTTCCTAATAAACTTTTAAAAAATCCTAAAAAAATTTAGTGAGATATGGTTTCTTAGAAACCATGTGTGATTAAATCTTTAGGAAGATGAGGTTTCTTAAAAACTTTGTCTCATTAAGTTTATCTTGACGATTTAAATCAAGAGAAATGAATCAAGGATATTTCTAATATGGTCGAAAATTGCATCTAAAAGAGGATAAAAAATCTAAAAAAAAACAAATTCGTGGCATATCTTGTCTCGCATATCTTGCATATTCATTACATATTTTTGAGTATCACATTTTGCATTCCATATTTTCAAAATGCCATGCATTTTTATCTCATCTTATCTCATCAAAAAATACAAAAAATTATATTTCGTTGCATATCTCGTATTTTCCATGCATATCTTTTGCATATTTTGTACTATCTTATGTTTGCTCGTCATATTATACCATGTCGCATGTCATCATATTATAGCATATCCGCGTTTGCATATTTCTTACGCATGTCATCTTCATATATCATGTTTTTTCGCATATGGTATATTTGTTTGCTATATAGCATGATTCGCTTTCACGTGTCGCTACGTCATATCCGTTTTGCCATTATGCCCTGATTGCACGTCTTGTAGAAATCATGTTTTAGGGTCATGCATCTTAGGATAGTCAATTTGGATGACATGTTTAGGTTAGTTAATTTGAGCTTGAATTTCTCTAAATGGATGTAATTTTGGCATGTCATTATGTTTGCATCACATATTCATATGTGGTCCTATTTTCATCATACATAACTTTCGCATGTTCTTATGTTTGATGTTGCTTATTGTCATTTATTGATTTTCGCATATTGCTAGAATAGATTGTCATGTGTTTTCATATCATATCATCTTGCATGTTTTAAGTTGGTTAGTTAATTTTGCATATAGGTTAATGTAACATTGAATTTGTATGTCTTGCATTGCATCCCTTTATTTAGTCCCCTATCATGTTATTGCATTTGTTTTTGTTCATTCATGCATTCATTGTTATTCATGCATTACATCTAAGAAAGTAAAAACACAAAAACACCTCGTTCGAGCTTAAAGAGAACTCAATCAAGCTTGGGTTGTCGACGTAGGATAGCTCATGGAATTAAGGTAACGAAATGGCATTAGCTTTAATTAATTAATGTAATCAAATCTCCGAATCCTTAATCTCTTGTTCGTAGGAATAAAAATAGTCATCCCACTATTTTTATTTAGGTTTTTAATCAATCTACCCAAAATGGTTAGTGGCGACTCCAAGGTTAAAATCATTTGAATTAACCAAAGTTGCAAGTTGGTAGGCTTGGGAGAGTATGTATTAGGTTAGTCTTTAATTAGCTTCGATAATCCATTAACCTAAGATCTTAACCGATTTTTAGGTCGTAACAACTTGGCGATTTGTGTATTCATCTCTCAAGTCCATCGTTACTATTTTGTCATAATATCAATGCACTTTATATGTCGATTAATCTAGAATTTCATGCAAGAACTAAACACGTCGAATTAGATTATCATTATGTGCGAGAAAAAGTGGCTCTTGGAACACTTGTGACTAAGTGTGTTTAGTCTATGCATCAAATTGTTGATCTCTTCACAAAACCCCTATTTAAGAACACATTTGCAAACTTATGTCGCAAATTAGGAATTTGGGATTCTCCCATTCCCAATTTGAGGGAGACTAAAGGCACCGATTTATCAATCAAGGGAGAAGAATCTGGAGATATCAATCAAAATAACAAGCATTGATTCTTGAAGATACTAGAATCAAATGATTGACAATTTTTGTAATATGATTATCCCTTTATTATTATTTTCCATTATTGTATTGTTTCATTATGTAAGACTTTGTAATATCTTTATGTAGTGAAAGTCATCTCAATAATTTTACGTTGAAATTAAGAATCAAACACCTTCGTTCTTTAACCAACGGGGTCTTAATGTGCTAGTGAAGTTGGAAGGTAAAGATCTTCTTTTTCCTTTTTACGCCCTCAGGAACACAAAGTTCTCAAATTCTTCCTTTCAGTATATGGTGAAACGTTCCTGAGGCTATTCATGAACATGGACTGGGATTTTCACAAAACTTTCAATCATAGAGCCCCGGATGTTATGATTGAACTTCAGGGGCTTCAATGGACATAAAGACAAAAAAACGATAGAGATAATTCATGCCTTAACAATTACATGACCACCAAAAGAAAAAGATAAAAAAACGATATAACTTATCACCAACCGTGATCCATGTCAGGGCTATTTGAAGTTCATTGTTGGAGATGAATTCAAAGAGAGATCAGATAATGTCTGTACCTTCTGATCTAAGGAGAAAGGACATTTGTGTCTTGTACACAATAGCTGGCCCCACTAAAAGACATCTTTTTTCATTTACCAAGATCATGTTGTCCTCAAGCCATTAATCTCAACAAATCAGGTGTATTTTTCAGCCAGGGCTGCCCAGATCAACTTAAGAGGAATATGGCATCGGAATTGAGAGTTCCAATTTTGGATAAAATTGGGAAATATCTGGGAATACTGTTTGATTGGGGCCAAACAAAAGAAAGACATGTTCGCCTGGATACTCGAAAGGGTTAATATGAAACTAGAAAGCTGGAAAGAGAAGCTGTTGTCGAAGGCGGGAAAGGAGATCTTGATCAAAACGGTAGTCCAAGCCCTTCCTCAAATATGCTATGTCAATTTTCAAGATTCCTATCTCGATTTGTAAGGCTATTGAGCAACAGATTGCCAGATTTTGGTGGAAACAGAATTCATCAAAAACGGAATCCATTGGCGCAAGTGGGAAACTTTAAAGAAGAGCAAAATGGAAGGAGGTCTGGGGTTTAGAGATATAATAACTTTTAATAAAGCAATGCTAGGCAAGCAAGTATGGAGGCTAGCACAAGAACCAACTTCTTTATGGAGTAGGATTTTCAAAGGGATTTACTACCCGCATGGGGATATCTGGAATGCTAAGAAAGGGTACCGTCCTTCTTGGGGCTGGCAAAGCATACTTTTGGGCAAAGAATCAATAGAACAGAAAGTAAGATGGGCGGTGAGTGATGGGAAGCAGATCAGATTAAGAGAACAGAAATGGCTGCCCTCGGGGGTGATTGGGGGACCTGCTAACAAAGGAGATCCTTATTTGGTGGCAGATATTATCAACCCAGTTACTGGCTCTTGGGATGTGCAGAAGTTGAATGGAATATTCCAGGAAGGAATTGTCAAAGAAATTATGGGTACTCCAATCAACCCGAGAAGTACAGGGGACAAGGTAATTTGGACAAGAAACGCTAAAGGGAAATATTCAGTCAAGGAGGGATATCACTATATAAAAAAAGAATCAAGACAGCTCATCACAAAAGCAGCTACTCCCTCTTACAAATCACCTCGACAACTGTGGAAAGAAATTTGGAGCATCCCTATACCCAAGAAAATTAGATTCTTCCTATGGAGGATGTGCCAGAATGCCATACCGTCTAAAGATAACCTTTTTAGAAGGAAGCTTGCCCCTGATCCATGGTGCCCCGTATGCTACCAAGCACCAGAAACGTTGGAACATCTTTTCTTGCTTTGCGATTGGGTCAAGGTAATATGGACAGATAACAAAGTGAGACTAGATACAGATCCTTGCTTAGTTCAGAGGATAGACAAATGGTCAACATATGCTTTTACCTATAAACAAAGCCTTCCCAGTCCTGCTATGCTGGCTAACTTACTTTGGCGCCTGTAGAAAGAACAAAACAATATGGTGTTCCGAGGGAGACAGCCCAAATCAGATCTAATTATGGATGAAGCCGAGATGGAAATAGCTATCTTTGAGAGAGGAGAGAATTGCAAACGCAAGGCTAGAGAAAAGGTTGAAGAGATACCTGATGGATGGACAACGCCGAGACCTGGGAGCTGAAAATTTAACGTAGATTGCTCGTGGATAGCAAGAGAGAAGCTCGGATATGTGGCTGGTATATGAAGAGATAGCAGGGGAATCATTGTTACTGGCTTTGCGAGAGAGGAGGAAACACACTCAGTGATGGAGATGGAAACCCTAGGTGTTTTGAATGCGCTTCGAGTCTTGGAGATCGAGAAGGAAAAGAACGACAGTTAGAGGGCTCGGCGTAGATTTGTGACCAAAGAAGTAAGCGCATATAAGGATAATATTCTGATTGACAAATCCATTTTTTACAGGAACCAGGAAAGCCCTTGGGCTTTTAGGGGATGTTGTGAAAGAAGTATAGTAGCATACAAGGATAGATATTCTGACTGACAATAAAAAAATTCTATCCCATTTATCGTTTTAGTTTGTTTCTAGTTGAATGAATGGAGTACCACAATTTAAACCAAAAAAAAATAATCATTGTCCTCTTAGACAAAAATTTCCTTTTTTTATTTAGAATGGAAAGCTCTTTTGGGCTTTTTTTTTAGAGGCCTGTTGACCTGGAAATTGTAGGGATAAAGTAGCTGAAACGAATTAAGAAAAGCCAATTTCTCCATTGATGAGATCACTAGAATCATCAACCAAGAATGCAAGAACTTCTCATTTCGATAATCATTAACTCTCTCTTTCTTTCTTTCTTTTTTTAAATTCTTAGCCGACCCCATTTCCTATAAAAGACCAGCATGCAAAACTAAATATCTCGCCCAGCAAAAATATTTGAACCAAACCCTAAAATGGTGACTTCATTTCCAAACTCCAAAACCCTTTACCTCTTCTCACTCCTGGCGTTCTTCATAGCTTCATTTTCTTCACCTTGTAAAGCCTTTGCAAACGAAACCCTAACCCAATGCCTCATAAACCACTCCCGACCTTCGCACCTAATAATTTCATCCATATACACACCCACCAAATCTTCTTACTCAACCGTTCTTCAATCATATATTCAAAACCTGCGCTTCAACACCTCCGACACTCCGAAACCCACTCTCATCCTCACCGCACTCCATGAGTCTCATGTGCAAGCCACCATCGTTTGCGCCCGGAAGCTCTCGGTGCAGATGAAGATCCGAAGCGGAGGCCACGACTTTGAGGGCATATCCTATGTCTCCGTCTCCTTGCCTTTCTTCATCCTTGACATGTTCAATTTCTGCTCGGTCGAGGTCGACATCTAGGCCGAGACTGCATGGGTCCAGGCAGGGGCCACCCTTGGCGAGGTCTACTATGGGATTGCAGCGAAGAGTAAGGTCCATGGCTTTCCCGCTGGGGTTTGCCCGTGGGCGTCGGTGGCCACTTCAGTGGCGGTGGCTAAGGCAACAAGATGAGGAAGTATGGGCTTTCCGTCGACAACATAGTTGATCCACGCATAATCAACATAAATGGGGAAATAGTGGTTAGGCAATCCATGCGAGAAGACCATTTTTGGGCCATAAGAGGCGGAGGCGGAGCGTGCTTTGCGTCATCCTTGCTTACAAGATCAACCTTGTCCGAGTCCCTCAGATGGTGACCGTCTTCCGTGTCCGAAGGACATGGGAACAAAACGTGACTAAGGTCGCGTACAAGTGGGAACATGTGGCGCCCAAACTGCATGAGGATCTGTTCATAAGGCAGGTTATGGACATGGTCAATGGAACAAAAGCCGGAAAGAAAACAATAAGAGCCACGTTTCTCGCGCTTTTCCTTGGAGACGCTCAAAGGCTTCTTTCCTTGATGAGCAATAGTTTTCCCGAGCTAGGCTTGCGGAGCACAGATTGCACTGAAATGAGATGGGTCGAGTCCACGCTTTATTGGACCAATTTCCCGATCAGAACTCGGGTCGAAGCTTTGCTTTCACGCACGCCACAAGTCTTGACGCATTTTAAGAGAAAGTCCGACGACCTGAAGCAAATCATACTGAAGGACGGATTGGAGCTCATTTGGAGGAGGATGATCGAGCTTGAAAGGCTAGTTTTGACCTTCAACCCTTACGGAGGCAAGATGGGCGGCGAGATTCCCGCGACACAACACCCCGTTTTCGCATTGGGCCGGAAATCTATGGAAGGTACAGTACGCGACGAACTGGGACGAGGCGGCATGGCACTACATGGAGCTGACGAGGAAGCTCTATCCTTACATGACGCCCTTTGTGTCGAAGAACACGAGAGAAGCGTTCTTGAATTATAGGGACCTTGATCGGGGGATTAACCCAAATGGAAATGAGAGCTACGAGGAAGGGAAAGCCTATGGGGTCAAGTCCTTCAAGGGCAATTTCAACAGGTTGGTGGAGATAAAGACCAAAGTCGATCCCGATAATTTCTTCAAAAGTGAACAGAGCATCCCGGTTCTTCCCAAAAGGTTGAAGTGCCCAACAAATAAAAATTGCATTTCTATTGGTCCTTCACAACGGACACTTCATTAGCTCAGAGGATTTTAAGTTTGTATGGTGAACAAAGCAGAATTTGTGAATGAGGTGAATGAGAATAAAAGTGAAAATGGGTCTTCATTCTTCTTTCTTGGGCTTTTTTTATTTGCTAGTAGTAGGGATGAGTATGGTATTGGTGGGCGGTTCCTACTCTAGAATCGGGAACCACCCACTAAAGACCGATTTTGAAAAGTTGAAATCAAGAACTACCTGTGGATTGCATGGATCCACCCGGGAACTGGACCGCCGGTCCGGTCTAGTTTCTGGGTGGGTCCATGGAACCGGTCCCACCAAGCTTCACCGACCAAATGGAGATTCAAAATTAGGGATTTGGTGGGTTGATTTTTTTTTTTTTTTTTTTTGGGTGAGTAGATTGAAGATTAGGTATTCAAACTTATAGCAAATGGAGACAATTGAGAGGGAGAGAGGAAGGTGATGAATGACCGGAGGCGTGACCGTGAATTGATGGGAGTCAAGGCCGTGAATCGGTATGAGTCGAGAGACGAAGACGGGAGACCGAGACCAAAAGACCGAAGTGAGAGTGAGAGACCGAGTGTCTTAAAGAAACTTCACACGGACGGCCGCATACAACATTGATTTGAGACCACTGTATGGTTATATTCTTCAAATCAAAGATGAATAAGGCGGCTTACGGAAAATTTCTTTTTCGCGAAGAGAATATGCTCTATCTTTCTTTTGTTTGGTACATTGGTGATGGAAAAGAACAAATATAATCTTCAGGTTTATAGTTGGTGTAATAATATCCGTACATATTAACCTTTAGATGAGTGATGTGTGTTATAGATTATTTGGGTAACGAAATTCTTTCGCAAATCAACCATGTTTGTTATATTTGACACTGACGGCAAACCTGCTAATTGGCGGGCTGGGCTAAGTCTGCCTCGAGACCAAACCATTGAAGCCCCGGCACGCCACCGTTCGCTGATGGTTTTTTGGACCTATAAAGTTTCAATTAAGCCAGGGTTAAACTACTAGCAGAAATACACCTGTGATTTTGATTTCCGCAGAGGATAAGTCCTCTGTTTCATAGTACTGGCATTGGGAAACTTATATCACAAATTATGTAGCATCTTACATTGACGTCTCTTTTAGTTTAATTTTTTTTTTTTTGTAAAGGCTGTCTATCCATAAGAAGAAATACAAAGGGCTTAACTTGCACGCGAACTCTAATACGAATTTAGGGTATACGACACAATTTCGCGAAAGCGACTTTAGTTGAAAAATACTATTCTCTGACCAAATATCAGATTTGGAAATGGTATCATTTAGTATCTCTTGGGAAGACAGGGGTCCAAACAATTGCATCAAGGGGGAAAGAAGATGATAAAAAAGAAGCTGACCTTATTATTTTCGCATTTCATCTTTGATTCGGTCATGGAAATGAATGCCCTTGTCGCTAATTTTTCTGGCAATTGGAAAATGTTGATGCGAAGTGAAGATTGGTGTGGTTACGAACTTGTGACTTATGAGCAGTGAAAGTTGGGGTTTAAGATGCAAACTTCGCCCTCAAAAAGAATAATTTCTCAACTCGTTAAACAAAGAGAATGTAATTCCCTCTTTTTTTGAAAATGCCTTAAGATTAGCTAATGTCGAAACCTATCATCTTTGACCCCTTTTTTCTTCTTAAAAATCCAATTGTTGATATAAGGGTGTCAAATTAAATGAGAGACATGAGTTTTTGTCTTGAATGTGTTTGATGTTCTTAGGATGTCTGGGGGATAGTCAGGCAACCATTTACCAAGAACTAACCCAATCCAGGATCAATTTCTGCACCAAAACTAAACCCACCAAAATCGACTTAACCCCAACAACAACCAGCAGTATATTTGAACATTACAACCTCAAACTAAGTAGATATAATGATGAAAGGTTAAAGAGATAAGGCAACAACAATGCCAATATTTTTACATGGAAAATCCAATATGAGAAAAATCACTAAAGAAACTTTCACAAATCACCAAGAATAGTAAGATACACAAATTGATGAGGAGTATTGGGCTGTACTGATCAACTCACAAGCTCAACACATACCTCGACAATTTATCCAGTTGATAGTGCGGGAGCACCCATTTAATGGAACAATCCTCAAGTTTCAACGATTAATCTAGCACAATCGATGTTCATTCAAGTAACAGCAAATTTTGCTTACAACTTGCTTCGATGTGTCAGGGTTGAAGTTGCCAATTATGCAGAAAAGTTATCTATATGCAAGAATGGTTGTCGATGGACTACCGAACTATCAAATAAGGTATTAATGATGCTTCATTTGCCGATCAATTAATCGGTTACCAATTCACCAGTCTAGTTACCATTTCAAAGCTAACCAATGGTGGGCTATTCTTAGCAATTTCCTTGGATATTTGTTGAACTCCATAAATGGTTATTTTCTAATCAAGGTTGGTGGACGAATTTTGGAAGGTGAACAATGTTGGATAGTCAGGTTTTCAAGTCTTTATGTGATTATTGCATTCTTAGTTCGTAGGTCGTCATGTGTCTTAATTGTGCAATAGGTTTCAAGAGTAAAAGTTCTAGTTTCTAGGTGTTTTATTGCATTTTCTGGTTCCTAGGAATTTAATGTGTTTTCTAATTCCTATGTCTTTATTAGAAGGGTAATTATGGCTTCTTTAATGTTTAGTCTATTTCCTATGTATTGGTCCCTCTATAAGAAGAGGCGAATCCTCATTTGTAAGTAGTGAAGATTTGATAAATGAGAACATATGAGATTTTCTTTTCTTTGAGGGAATATATTTTGAGAGTGGATAACTCATATATCGGCTTCTTTATTGTTGAAAAGTGGATTACTTCTCATGGTGAGCCAAAAAGCCCTATATCCTTGATTGGTGGTAATCCTTTTGGCCTTATTGATGAGCTTTCTTATCCCAAAGTCTTATATCCTTGGCGGGTGGTGAACTTCGTTGATCCCGATCGGTATCCTTAGTTGGTAGTGCGTCCTTTTATGCCTCGATGGCAATCAAAGTTATCCTACATTTGCATTCAATCATCGACATCCATCCCCACGCACTATGGTGGGCCCTCAATTCCTTCCTTGTTCACTCAAAAAGCATTTCTTATCCCACACATGCATCACAAAGGTTTTTTTTTAGCTACACACTAGAGGCTCAACATCAATAATATAATAATATTTCATCACCACGAAGGTGGATTAACACAAATTGAGCAAGAAAATCTAATCACGATATGAGATTACAAGAGATAACTTGGAAAATATTTTCAACGGGCAAAACCGATCAACTCGTGGACCTCAGCCACCCGAACATTATCCTGTAATTCGAGCTAATTTCGACATTATTTGACCATCGAATTTTCGTCGGAAGATGCGCTCCTCTTCCCCTCTTCTTTTTTCTTCTCCACATGCTTTTTGACTTTTCTTTTTCATATTGTGTTAGCTTGGCACCACAAAATGGCGGACCCATTCAACAGGATGTGCCGTAATCATCCATGAAGTGATTGGTGACAGACGTAAACTTATGAAATGGGAATGATAGGAATGTCAGACAGGTTGCTTGAGATTGCTTTCACACACGGCTAACTGCATCTAGTACTAGTGGTGACATGCATGGAGATGAGGCTCTTGAGCTAAAAAGATCATTGGGAGAGATTATGATTAACAATAATTTATGAGTCAACTAGATGTAAGAATGAGATGGAGGTCAATTGATGTGATATTAATTAACATTTATCGGCGTGGATATCCTAAAAGTCCACGAAATCAGTAGTAGGCCAGAAAAGAAAAAACTTATACACTTGATATAATGGAATAAAAATTGAGAATGTCTCCCTCTGAGATTTTGGGTTAGTCAAAAGATGATGACTATCTGAGGTATTTACAGTCCTTATGTACGCATTGCAACTAACACTAAAATTGATCCGTACACTCCTTTGTGTGAAAACCCAAAGGCTATAAAACCTAGAGGTGAGCAAATTGGACCACCCGGATCGGGACCGGTGGTTGAGTTCCCGATTCTAAAAGGCGGCAATCCGGTTCAGAGTTTTTAAAATTAGAACCGATAACCGGGTGGTACGGTTCTCGGTTCCACGGGCTAGACCAGTTGATTTTTTTATTTTTTATTTTTAAAAGTAACCCTAAATAGATTTAGGGTTATGATGAGGCCCGACAAACATCATAACTCAACATATGGATACTGGGAAGCTGGCTTATCTATGTTCACAGAAAAGCAGAGCTATAATGACTTGTCAATTCGAAATGATCAGCAACCATTTTCTCCCGCTTCCACGACTGTGCAAGTGAAACCTCCATGTGAAGTTTCTACTTCATTTGGCTATGGTCCAATAGGTCAGAAACCTGGGTTAGTTGCATCCAGGGAAAAGCAGAAATACAGTGACTTGCCAATTCAAAATTTTAAACCGCCATTTTCTCAAGCTACCACGAGTGTGCAAGGAAAACCTCCATATGAAGTTTCTACTTTAGTGTGTCATGGTCCAAGAGGTCCGAAAGCTGGGTTTACTGGTTCTTTAGAATCGTCTGGGAACTGGACTAGTCTAGTTCTCGGTCCCCGGTTGGCCGGTCCGGTCTCCGATTCCGGAAAATGGGAACTGGGACCACCAGTCTAGTTCCCGATTATTGAGGGGAACCGATCACCCCTAATAAAAACTACTTGAGCCGCCTTTGTTATAGCATTTTCAAAGAGATTTGGATCTTCAGAGGCCCTTAGAGACAAAGTTTTAAGTGTTTGGTAACACAATCTCAGACGCCTTTAGTGCGAGTTTTGAGCTTTAAGCATTCTAAAAATGCTATTTCAGGGGTTTAATGGATTTCTTTTTATCCATTCTTACCCTCACGAATGTTTGATATTCGTGTTTTGCCCTTGCTATTACTCTAGACACAATGTTCATCGCCTCTCTCAAACAGACACGGTCGTGGCTCCAATATCTAGCTCGTCGAGGGTTGCACAACGTCGACCTTCGTCAAGGTTTGCTCAACGCAGACAAACTTCGCCCAGATGAAATCCTTTCAAACCTTGGGCCAAGGGTCACACAAGGGTCGTCGATGATTGCGCAACAAGGGTCGCTGCGGGACGGAGAGGATGTGGCAAGGGTGGCGACGGCAGGACAAGAGGAAGTTGGGATGGTGGGGATTGTGTGGCCACAGTTGCTTTTGAAAGTGTATTACCCAAAAAGTATTTGCATTAAGTAAAACACATTAATAAGAAAGTCATTTTGTCTAGATGCAAAGTAATTCTTCGAAAGCTCTCTTAAACGCACCAAATATAGTATCCTTAAGACTTTCCGCTGAATTTCGAAATCTTGATCTTTTGAGTGCTCCTACAGCCTGTTTTCTCTAGTCAAGAACGATGTGGCCTTAAGGACATGTCAAGAAACTAGCTAAGTTCAAATGGAGAGATTCGAGTAGAAAAGGAA
Organism: Rhodamnia rubescens; assembly: GCA_021437795.1. NCBI lineage: Eukaryota > Viridiplantae > Streptophyta > Magnoliopsida > Myrtales > Myrtaceae > Rhodamnia > Rhodamnia rubescens. The sequence continues at coordinate 2,388,660 of JAILYA010000040.1, forward strand.
AGCCAATCTGTATGCGCAAGGGACGAGTGATCCATCTAAGGACTCTCCATAGTCCAATTCCCCATTGTATCATATTATACCCGAATTCATTTTGGTCTAGTTCCTATGCAAAATGTCGTGCCAAAGATACGTGAGTCAAATGAATAGTTATTTGTGTGGCAGGTCACTTTGTATGGAAATTATGATTAAATGGATTGGGGTACGATAGGAAATTGGTCCTCCAAAGAGCATAGAAAAACCCACATAAAACATAAGCGAAAGTCGAATTGAGCAACTCGGATAGCTGGTGCGAAATATAAGAATATGCTTACGTGACAGTTTTTTCAACTTTGAGATTGATAGTATGTTGTGAACCAAAAAAAATAAATAATTAAAAAATAAAAATTATTATAAGATTCACTCCTTCAAGAATTTGTGGCCCACATGATGTTGTTCTCTCGGTCGCCATAAAAATATTATGCTAGCAAAGTCCCGAAATATATTTTCAAGGTTTTGACCGCAAATTATAAGGATAAGAGTTCCAGAAGCGCATGTCATTGGGCAAGTAGTTGCACGAAATAAACGAAGGCAATTTCTGCATGAACGAGATCACAATTATCATCGAGCAAGAATGTTGACCCTCTTACTTTTCTTAAGTTGGCTTTTTCAAGTTTTGACCTGGAATTGTAAGGATAAGAGCTCCAGAATCGCATGTCCATGCTCGAGTATGTATGAAGTAACTGAAACGAGATCACTAGAATCATCAACTAAGAATGCCAACCCTCTTCGTTTAATCTACGTCGGATTTTGTTTTTCAAGATTTGTACTTAGAATTTTCCGGTCAAGATTGGAGGTGGCTTGTAAGATGTTCTCATTTCGATTATCATTGACTCCATTTTTTTCCTTTTTTTTTATGGATTTTTTGCCAATCCGATTTCCTATAAAATGCCTTCATGCAAAACTAAATATCTCACCAAGCAAAAGTCTTTGAACGAACCCTAAAATGGGAACTTCATTTCCAAACTCCAAAGCTCTTTGCCTCTTCTCATTCCTGGCGTTGTTCATAGCTTCATTTTCTTCACATTCTCAAGCCTTTGCAAACGAAACCCTAACCCAATGCCTCATCGACCACTCCCAACCTTCGCACCCGATAACCTCAGCCATATACACGCCCACCAACTCTTCTTTCTCGATCGTTCTTCAATCTTACATAAGAAACCTCCGCTTCAATACCTCCCACACGTCGAAGCCCGCTCTCATCCTCACCGCACTCCATGAGTCTCATGTGCAAGCTGCCATCGTTTGCGCCCGGAAGCTCTCGGTCGAGATGAAGATCCGAAGCGGAGGCCATGACTACGAGGGCATATCCTACGTCTCCATCTCCTTGCCTTTCTTCATCCTTGACATGTTCAATTTCCGCTCGGTCGATGTCGACATCGAGGCTGAGACTGCATGGGTCCAGGCGGGGGCCACCCTCGGCGAGGTCTACTATGGGATCGCAGCGAAGAGCAAGGTCCATGGCTTTCCCGCCGGGGTTTGCCCCACGGTGGGTGTCGGTGGCCACTTCAGTGGCGGCGGCTACGGCAACATGATGAGGAAGTATGGGCTTTCCGTCGACAACATAGTTGATGCGCGCATGATTGACGTCAATGGGGAAATACTGGATAGGGAATCCATGGGCGAAGACCTTTTTTGGGCCATAAGAGGCGGAGGCGGTGCGAGCTTTGGCGTCGTCCTCTCTTACAAGATCAACTTTGTCCGAGTTCCAGAGACGGTGACGGTCTTCCAGGTCCCAAGGACGTGGGAGCAAAACGCCACCGAGGTCGTGTACAAGTGGGAACAAGTGGCGCCCAAACTGCACGAGGATCTCTTCATAAGGCTGATCATGGACGTGGTCAATGGAACAAACGCGGGAGAGAAAACAATAAGAGCCACGTTTTTCGCGCTTTTCCTTGGAGACGCTCAAAGGCTTCTTTCATTGATGAGCAATAGCTTTCCCGAGCTAGGCTTGCTGAGCTCAGATTGCATCGAGATGAGTTGGGTCGAGTCCACGCTCTACTGGACCAGTTTCCCGATCGGGACTCCGGTCGATGCTTTGCTTTCGCGCACGCCGCAAGTCTTGACACATTTGAAGAGAAAGTCCGACTACGTGAAGCAAATCATACCGAAGGACGGATTGGAGCTCATTTGGAGGAGGATGATCGAGCTCGAGAGGCCGGTGTTGACCTTCAACCCTTACGGAGGGAAGATGGGCGAGATTCCCGCGACCAACACCCCGTTTCCGCATAGGGCTGGGAACCTATGGAAGGTACAGTACGCGACAAACTGGGACGAGGACGGGGACGAGGCGGCACGGCACTACATCGAGCTGACGAGGAAGCTCTATAGTTACATGACGCCCTTTGTGTCGAAGAACCCGAGAGAAGCGTTCTTGAATTATAGGGACCTTGATCTGGGGATTAACCACAATGGAGATGAGAGCTACGAGGAAGGGAAAGTGTACGGGGTGAAGTACTTCAAGGGCAATTTCAACAGGTTGGTGGAGATAAAGACCAAAGTCGATCCTGGCAATTTCTTCAGAAACGAACAAAGCATTCCGGTTCTTCCCCGGTGAAAAAGAAACTGGAAGCGCCCAAAAACTAATAATTGCATTTCTGCTGGCCCTTTAGACACGTCATTAGTTCAGAGATTTGTAAGTTTGTATTGGTGAATAAAGCAGAATTTGTGAATGAGAATAAAGAGATTAACAGTGGGTCCTCGAATTAAAGATGGAGATGAGCAGCTATTGAAGTCATACCTGAAACTAAGGTTCCTTGAAAGTTTGCGGGCTTCAAACTCACATGGAAAAGATAAGAGTTGGCTCATTCCCAGAGGGGCCAATGGAGGTCGCCGGACCAGGGCGAGACCTCACTGGCCCTAGGCTTGAGCCGGCTACCCTCACTAGGATCGGGCGAGGCCTGCCCCGATCTAGGCAACGCCAAGCCTCTCCCAGGCTTGGCGAGGCTAGCGTCGCTCAGCTTTGTGTTCCCTCAACCCAAAAAGATGTAATAATTTTTATTGGCAAATCATCCATGAAATGCTTAGGTCCAAACCATTGACATGTATATGTGGCCTTGACACAGAGCGTTTTGCACGTAATTGAGTTATAAAAATACAATTCGCTCGAGATGGAAATGTCCTGACTGCGCCAACCTTGACAACCGCACAGAAATGACTAGATGCGAACAAAGTGTCGAAGGCCACAATCATACAAAAGTAAGGGACTAAAATGCAACAAATGGTCCAAGTTTAAGGATTACGGGGGTAATTTCTTCTTAAACAAAACTTTCAGACGTAATGGTAAACTTTGGGCCAAACAAAATGGACTTGTTAGCATGGCTTGATGGCCAGGCCTAGACATTATGGGCTTGACCTTAGCAAGCAAGTACTTGAAATATTTAGGCCAGTCTTTGAGCTAATGATTTTTGGAAATGGGCACATGTGAACGGGACTCTACCAACACATTTATATTAAAGTCTCTCAATCAATTAGCTCTAATTTGGCTGACAATTATATTCCATCTTAGACAAATTTGTAAAGCATCACTATGGTAAGGGTATAGTCAAGTCAACAATTTGGAAACAACATCGAAAATCGACTCTCTCTTTTTTTTTTTTTTTTTTTTCCCAATCAGTGGAGTGAAGTGTGAATTTCTCTATTTTTCGAAGTGAGATTAATGTGAAATAGATTCTAGACATTCTTTTTCTTAAAATCTCGAAACCATTATCTTGAAAATCGAGGAATATAACCACTAGATTGGCCATTCTTCTCGTTCAAGAGGCACGTTTTGCGCGTATACTCCACAGTGTGAAATCCTGAAGGCTCTTACCTAAGAGCATTTGACTGGAAATCGTTCTGATATATCGGTTCAATTACCAGCATGACTCCTGCATTTCCGTTTCATTAGCATCGAAAAGATTCGACTTTCATCGCGAGATAATTCCAGCACCATGTCGCCAGACGACTGACGCGATTTAGAAGTCTGGCGACATTCGAACTCATGCTGGAAAAATCGGATGCGATCACTTGATCTTGATATTGGATTGGAATGGTTGAAGGTGAGTGTAAAATACGGCATCTTGAAACATGATTAATCAGGGTGTTCGTTTTGCAGATTCATTAGTGATTAATTAGTGCCTTCGTTTTCCACAGACTACAAGGAATAATGAAAGAGTTCCTGTTTCTGTAGAACAATAATAAAAACAAGTTGGGATGTGCATGAATAACATAACAACGCGATTATTGAAGTCTCCTTTTCCGTGTACACCCAGATTGATTTAAAGAGTCATACTTATCCAGAATAGATCTTAACTATAAAACAAAAATATAGACTAAAACAAAAGCTCAAAGTTCTTGTATTTTTATTAGGATTTGGACAGGATTGTCTTCTGTGCGTGTGTGAAGTGTGGACTTTTCATGTTAGAGTCTGGTCAATGTAGCATGTTATAATCCACTGGAATGTTAGCGTTACACCCAGATTGATTTAAAGAGTCATACTTATCCAGAATAGATCTTAACTATAAAACAAAAGCTCAAAGTTCTTGTATGTTTATTAGGATTTGGACAGGATTGTCTTCTGTGCGTGTGTGAAGGAATAGATCTTAACTATAAAGAAAAGCTCAAAGTTATAAGTGGAGGAAAAGCACTCACCAAGTTGTAATGTGCTCTTTTAGCATGTATATTATTAGAAAGTTCAATCCAAAAGTTTAAACTTATAAGTAGAGGAAAACCACGTGAATGTAAAAAGCATACAAGACCCATTCACAATCGATGTGGGACTACGAAAACAACAACTTCAAGAACCCACTCACATGTAAGTCGGATTGCGAACGGCACGTGGAAATTGACTAAAGGGGGTGCACGCACATTTGCGGACAACACCGACTCGATACCATATTAGAAAGTCCAACCCAAAAGTCAATATTATCACTTTCTGCATATGTGGGTCCACCCTCATTAGTCAATTTCCATGTATCACCTGTAATCCGGCTTGCACTTGAAATTTTACTAATGAGGGTGGACCCACATATGCAGATAACACTGCTTTACGATAACATGTTAGAAAGTCCAATTCAAAAACTTTTGAGTTGGACTTTCCAACATACACAGCTTAGAAAATAGCAAGAGCCTATTCGATTGCAAAAGCCAAAAAGCGGAATAAGGTCACAATTGCTGAGATTTCCACGCATTTGAGCATGCAGAGGAGCGGCACCGAGATTAGTAGAATCGAGAATGTGAAAGGTAGAAGTAAAGAGAACCACAAGCCTATTCTCGGCAATTCCATGAGTTACATCGTTAATTTGTTATTTACCGGAAAAAAAAAATCGTCGTCGTATTCGAACAAGGGTCTTGCCCTGATGATCTCTTGGAGATTCTCAGTTGATGAAAATGCTCTTTTCAAGAAATCTTCCAAAAGGAAATCTGATTCTTTTAACAGACTTTTTCATGAGCCAAATACCTTGAATCGAGTCTTTCAAATCATTTTCATGAGTCAATTACCTTGAAACGAGTCTTTTCAAATCTTTTTATGAGCCAGATACCATGAATCCAGTATCCACAAATCCTTCTCATGAGACATATACCATGAATCCAGTCTCTTCCAATCCTTTTATGAGCTAGATACCATGAATTGTGTCTCTTCAAATCCTTTTTATGAGTCGGATACCATGAATCGAGTCTTTTCCTCATTATACCCTTTTTGTTAGTCAATCTTTTTAGTAACTCTTCATCATTTTTTACTTAATGTCACATGTTTTGACCTTGCCATATCTGATTTTCCATGTAGGAGTTTGTGTTGGCTCTATCTAGCTGCGTTGGCTATGACTTTCATTTGTGCCTTTTATTTTCTTTTGCCCCTTTAGAAGGATTTTTTTTTATAATCAAAATCTAGTTTTGATGTATTGATTACCATGAATCGAGTCTCTTCAAATACTTTTCATGAGCCAATTACGATGAATCAATCTCTTCAAATCTTTTTCATGAGCCACATACCATGAATCGAGTCTCTTGAATGTTTTCCTCATTAAACCCTTTTCGTTAATCAGTCTTTTTAGTACTTTGTGTGAATTTTTACTTGACTTCACCCACCTAAGCTCCTTTCTTTGGCCTTGCCATCTCTGATTTCCATGTAGGCGTTTGTGTTGGCTATATTTAATCGCATTGGTCGTTTGTGCCTTTTATTTTCTTTTGCCCCTCCGGAAGAATTTTCTTTTTGTCAAAATCTAGTTTTTATACATTGATTATCATGAATCGGGTTTCTTCAAATACTTTTCATGAGCCAAATAACATATATCGATCTCTTGAAATCCTTTTCATGAGCCAATTATCATGAATCGATTCTCTTGAAATCCTTTTCATGAGCCAAATACCATGAATCTAGTCTATTCAATTCCTTTTCATGAGCCAATTACTTTGAATCGAGTCTCTTCAAATCCTTTTCATGAGCCAAATACCGTGAATCAAATATCTCCAAATCCTTTTCATGAGCCGGATACCATGAATCGAGTCCCTTCAAATTCTTTTCATGAGCCAAATACCTTGAATCGAGTCTCTTCAAATCATTTTCATGAGCCAATTACCTTGAAACGAGTCTTTTCAAATCCTTTTCATGAGCCAAATACCATGAATTGAGTAATCCTTCTCATGAGACATATACTATGAATCCAGTCTCTTCAATTCCTTTTATGAGCCAAATACCATGAATCGTGTCTCTTCAAATCCTTCTTATGAGTCGATACCATGAATTGTGTCTCTTCAAATCCTTTTTATGAGTCGGATACCATGAATCGAGTCTTTTCCTCATTATACCCTTTTTGTTAGTCAATCTTTTTAGTAACTCTTCCTCATTTTTTACTTAATGTCACATGTTTTGACCTTGCCATATTTGATTTTCCATGTAGGAGTTTGTGTTAGCTCTATCTAACTGCATTGGCTTTGATTGTCATTTGTGCCTTTTATTTTCTTTTGCCCCTTTGGAAGGATTTTTTTTATATAATCAAAATATGGTTTTGATACATTGATTACCATGAATCGAGTCTCTTCAAATACTTTTCATGAGCCAATTACGATGAATCAATCTCTTCAAATCCTTTTCATGAGCCAATGTTCATGAATCTAGTCTCTTCAAATCATTTTCCCAGCCAAATACCATGAATCGAGTCTCTTCAAATACTTTTCATGAGCCGATACCTGAATTAAGTCTCTTGAGTCCTTTTCATGAGCCACATACCATAAATGAGTCTCTTCAAATCCTTTTCATGAGCCACATACCATGAATGAGTATTTTCTCATTAAACCCTTTTGTTAATCTCTTTTTAGTACTCTATATGAATTTTTGCTTAATGTCACCCACCTAAGCTCCTTTCTTTGGCCTTGCCATATCGATTTCCATGTAGGCGTTTGTGTTGGCTATATTTAATTGCATTGGTTGTGATCGTTTGTGCTTTTATTTTTTTTGCCCCTAGAAGAATTTTTCTTTTTGTTAAAATCTGGTTTTGATACATTGATTACCATGAATCGAGTTTTTTCAAATCCTTTTCATGGGCCAAATACCATATATCGATCTCTTGAAATCCTTTTCATGAGCCAATTATTATGAATCCATTATCTTGAAATCCTTTTCAAGAGCCAAATACCATGAATCGAATCTCTTCAAATCCTTTTCATGAGCCAATTATCATGAATCAATTCTCTTGAAATCCTTTTCATGAGCCAAATACCATGAATCTAGTCTATTCAATTCCTTTTCATGAGACAATTACTATGAATCGAGTCTCTTCAAATCCTTTTCATGAGGATACCGTGAATCAAATATCTCTAAATCCTTTTCACGAGGATACGATGAATAGATTCCCTTCAAATCCTTTTCATGAGCCAAATACCTTGAATCGAGTCTCTTCAAATCATTTTCATGAGCCAATTACCTTGAAACGAGTCTTTTCAAATCCTTTTCATGAGCCAAATACCATGAATTGAGTAATCCTTCTCATGAGACATATACTATGAATCCAGTCTCTTCAATTCCTTTTATGAGCCAAATACCATGAATTGTGTCTCTTCAAATCCTTCTTATGAGTCGATACCATGAATTGTGTCTCTTCAAATCCTTTTTATGAGTCGATACCATGAATCGAGTCTTTTCCTCATTATACCCTTTTTGTTAGTCAATCTTTTTAGTAACTCTTCCTCATTTTTTACTTAATGTCACATGTTTTGACCTTGCCATATTTGATTTTCCATGTAGGAGTTTGTGTTAGCTCTATCTAACTGCATTGGCTTTGATTGTCATTTGTGCCTTTTATTTTCTTTTGCCCCTTTGGAAGGATTTTTTTTATATAATCAAAATATGGTTTTGATACATTGATTACCATGAATCGAGTCTCTTCAAATACTTTTCATGAGCCAATTACGATGAATCAATCTCTTCAAATCCTTTTCATGAGCCAATGTTCATGAATCTAGTCTCTTCAAATCATTTTCCTGAGCCAAATACCATGAATCGAGTCTCTTCAAATACTTTTCATGAGCCCGATACCATGAATTAAGTCTCTTGGAGTCCTTTTCATGAGCCACATACCATAAATCGAGTCTCTTCAAATCCTTTTCATGAGCCACATACCATGAATAGAGTATTTTCCTCATTAAACCCTTTTCGTTAATCAGTCTTTTTAGTACTCTATATGAATTTTGCTTAATGTCACCCACCTAAGCTCCTTTCTTTGGCCTTGCCATATCGATTTCCATGTAGGCTTTGTGTTGGCTATATTTAATTGCATTGGTTGTGGCTATCGTTTGTGCTTTTATTTTTTTTGCCCTCTAGAAGAATTTTCTTTTTGTTAAAATCTGGTTTTGATACATTGATTACCATGAATCGAGTTTTTTCAAATCCTTTTCATGGGCCAAATACCATATATCGATCTCTTGAAATCCTTTTCATGAGCCAATTATTATGAATCCATTATCTTGAAATCCTTTTCAAGAGCCAAATACCATGAATCGAATCTCTTCAAATCCTTTTCATGAGCCAATTATCATGAATCAATTCTCTTGAAATCCTTTTCATGAGCCAAATACCATGAATCTAGTCTATTCAATTCCTTTTCATGAGACAATTCTATGAATCGAGTCTCTTCAAATCCTTTTCATGAGCCGATACCGTGAATCAAATATCTCTAAATCCTTTTCACGAGCCAGATACGATGAATAGATTCCCTTCAAATCCTTTTCATGAGCCAAATACCTTGAATCGAGTCTCTTCAAATCATTTTCATGAGCCAATTACCTTGAAACGAGTCTTTTCAAATCCTTTTCATGAGCCAAATACCATGAATTGAGTAATCCTTCTCATGAGACATATACTATGAATCCAGTCTCTTCAATTCCTTTTATGAGTCAAATACCATGAATTGTGTCTCTTCAAATCCTTCTTATGAGTCGATACCATGAATTGTGTCTCTTCAAATCCTTTTTATGAGTCGATACCATGAATCGAGTCTTTTCCTCATTATACCCTTTTTGTTAGTCAATCTTTTTAGTAACTCTTCCTCATTTTTTACTTAATGTCACATGTTTTGACCTTGCCATATTTGATTTTCCATGTAGGAGTTTGTGTTAGCTTTATCTAATCGCATTGGCTTTGACTGTCATTTGTGCCTTTTATTTTCTTTTGCCCTTTTGGAAGGATTTTTTTTTTTATAATCAAAATATGGTTTTGATACATTGATTACCATGAATCGAGTCTCTTCAAATATTTTTCATGAGCCAATTACGATGAATCAATCTCTTCAAATCCTTTTCATGAGCCAATGTTCATGAATCTAGTCTCTTCAAATCATTTTCCCGAGCCAAATACCATGAATCGAGTCTCTTCAAATACTTTTCATGAGCCCGATACCATGAATTAAGTCTCTTTGAGTCCTTTTCATGAGCCACATACCATGAATCGAGTCTCTTCAAATCCTTTTCATGAGCCACATACCATGAATAGAGTATTTTCCTCATTAAACCCTTTTCGTTAATCAGTCTTTTTAGTACTCTATATGAATTTTTGCTTAATGTCACCCACCTAAGCTCCTTTCTTTGGCCTTGCCATATCCGATTTCCATGTAGGCGTTTGTGTTGGCTATATTTAATTGCATTGGTTGTGGCTATCGTTTGTGCCTTTTATTTTCTTTTGCCCCTCTAGAAGAATTTTCTTTTTTGTTAAAATCTGGTTTTGATACATTGATTACCATGAATCGAGTTTTTTCAAATCCTTTTCATGGGCCAAATACCATATATCGATCTCTTGAAATCCTTTTCATGAGCCAATTATCATGAATCGATTATCTTGAAATCCTTTTCATGAGCCAAATACCATGAATCGAGTCTCTTCAAATCCTTTTCATGAGCCAATTATCATGAATCAATTCTTTAAATCCTTTTCATGAGAAATACCTATGATTAGTCTATTCGTCCTTTTCATGAGACAATTACTATGAATCGAGTCTCTTCAAATCCTTTTCATGAGGATACCGTGAATCGAATATCTCTAAATCCTTTTCGAGATACGATGAATGATTCCCTTCAAATCCTTTTATGGCCAAATACTTGAATCGAGCCCAATTACTTTGAAACGAGTCTTTTCAAATCTTTTTCATGAGCCAGATACCATGAATCGAGTATCCACAGATCCTTCTCATGAGACTTATACCATGAATCCAATCTCTTCAAATCCTTTTTATAAGCCCGATACCATGAAATGTGTCTCTTCAAATCCTTTTTATGAGTCAGATACCATGAATCAAGTCTTTTCCTCATTAAACCCTTTTTGTTAGTCAATCTTTTTAGTAACTCTTCGTCATTTTTTACTTAATATCACATGTTTTGACCTTGTCATATCTGATTTTCCATGTAGGTGTTTGTGTTGGATCTATCTAGCTGCATTGGTGTGGCTGTGGTTTGTGCCTTTTATTTTCTTTTGCCCTTCCGGAAGGATTTTGTGTTTTAGTTAAAATATGGTTTTGAACATTGATTACCTTGAATTGAGTCTCTTCAAATCTGTTTCATGAGCCAAATACCACGAATCGAGTCTCTTCGAATCCTTTTCATGAGCCAATTACCATGAATCGAGTCTCTTCAAATCCTTTTCACGAGTCAATTATCATTAATCGAGTCTCCTCAAATCCTTTTCATGAGCTAGATACCATTAATCGAGTCTCTTCAAATCCTTTTTATGAGCCGATAACATGAATTGAGTCTTTTCAAATCCTTTTCATGAGTCGATACCATGAATAGAGTATCTCTAAATCCTTTTTATGAGCTCGATACCATGAATCGAGTCTCTTCAAATCCTTTTCATAAGTCGGATACCATGAATTAAATCTTTTCCTCATTAAACCCTTTTTGTAAGTCTATCTTTTTAGTAAATCTTTGTCATTCTTTACTTAATGTGACCTGCCTAAGTTCCTTTCTTTGACCTTGCCATTTCTGATTTTTCATGTAGGTATTTGTGTTGGATCTATCTAACCGCATCATTTGTGGCTATTGTTTGTGCCTTTTATTTTCTTTTGCCCTTCTGGAAAGATTTTGTGTTTTTGTCAAAATATGGTTTTGATATTTTGATTACCATGAATCGATTCTCTTCGAATACTGTTCATAAGCCAAATACCATGAATCGAGTCCCTTCAAATCCTTTTCATGAGCCAATTACGATGAACCGAGTCTCTTTGAATTATTTTCATGAGCTAGATACTAGGGTGAGCAAAAAACTATGATCCAACCAAACTAGATAGGACCATACCCAACCGGTTGATTTTGGATGGTAATCAATGGGTACCGATCTAGTTCCCGATCCCAATTTTTCGGATCCGGTGGGTGTCGGTTCGGTTCCCGATTTCGAGTGGAAAGGGCCCAACATGACCTATTTATATAACATAAATGTAGATTCTTTTTGTTGAAGTCATCTCACTCAAAGCCCTAGAGTCCAGAGTCTAGACCTATCCATAAATAAATAAAAAAGGAGTTTAGACCCATCTCATCTCACCCACCCAGAGACCCACGCACGCCGCACAAGCCAAAAAGAAAAAACAAAATCTAGCCTCAATCTCAATCTCCTCTGGTCTCAATCTGCTCCCTCTCACTCTTACAGTTTCGACCTGCTGGCTTCCCTCTCGATCCGCTCTCAATCTGCTCTAAGTCTCTCCTCGGCTCTCTTCGCTCCTCGCACTTTGAGCTCTCTAAGGTTGGTTCGCGATCGCTTGTGCCTCCGGCACCCGCCGAACACTAGAATACGTTCGCAGTCACCTTTGTCTGTCGGCCGGTGAGCTCTCTATTACCTCTCGGTCCACGGTCGCCTCGCCTTTGGCCTCTCTTATAGTCGTCGGCCTCGGCTCCCTCTCCCGTAAGTCCTCATTGCCTTGTACTCGGTCCCTCTCTAGACCCTAGCGACATCTAACTAGTAATTACATTATTGACTTTGATTATTGTTTGGGCAATGGAATTTAAAACTTAAAAGGGTGAAGGATTTGAGTAGCCTAATTTCACTAGAGAGAGAGATTGATGTATGACATCGTTTATTCAGCTAATGCTTATGAATTTGTAAGAAGTTGTCTTTCACTGTACAATATTTTCGTTGCTTGAAATTGCTGTTGAAACTTGAGAATCGAGGAACGTAAATGACATGTAAATGATATGTAAATGACATGTAACTCTCTGTGTAGAAACATGATATTTATCAAGGATATCATGATCCGATTGACAGGGAATCATGAAAAAATAAACACTTACCATAAGTCTACTCGGTAGGACCAGTTCTATATATCCATCTAGAAATCGACAAGACCTGGTGGTTCGGTTCTCGGATAAATCCATGGAACGAGTGGACGGTTCATGATTCGCATTTTATGGAACCGGTTCCTAACGGGCGGTTCTCGGTTCTAGGATGGAAACCACCCATTCTGGAATTGATTATCCCTACGAGATACCATGAGTCAAGTCTCTTCAAATCCTTTTCATGAGCCGGATACCGTAAATCGAGTTTATTCCAATCCTTTTCATAAGCCGGATACCATGAATCGAGTCTTTTCTTCATTAAACCCTTTATGTTAGTCGATCTTTTTAGTACTCTTCATTATTTTTTACTTAATGCAGCCTGCCTAAGCTCCTTTCTTTGGCCTTGCCATCTCTGATTTTCCATGCAGATGTTTGTGTTGGCTCTATCTAACTACATTGGCTATGGCTGTTGTTTGTGCCTTTTATATTCTTTTGCCCATCTGGAAGGATTTTGTGTTTTTGTCAAAATCTGGTTTTGATACATTGATTGCCTATTTGGTGTTTATGTTAGTCTTGCTTGAATTGGAGCTGCTAAGAGTTTGTCCAGGGCAAAATGCTGACTCTGATGTGGTAATTACTCGAGATGTGGTGAACATCTTTGAGCTTGTTGTTTGTGGACAATTCGGACTTCTCTTCCTCGATCTCTCTGTAGGGAACCCAGGGACTCGCCCCCTTTGTGGATGAGGGAATTAAACTGTTCTGGTCCCATCTTTTATCTATCTTTTGCTTGTCGTATCTTATCCTTGCTCATCTGGGTTTTTTTTTTAATACCCCTTTTATACATGAATAGCTGAAAAGGACCCTTCTTTTGATTGAGAAATGGTACCAGCATCCCTTCTTTTATTTGGAGTTAATAGCATCCCGGTGGTCGTGTGGGCCCCTGTGCAAGGACTCAGAGCTTTTTGATTTGAAGTTACTGACATCTTTTTATTGCTGTGATTATTTTTTTTAAAATTTGATACGAAATATTTATGCAAGTAACATACACATAAAATAGCTTAGAGTGACTTCAATAGTTGGTTACGGGTTTTCATAAGTTGGATTAAATATGAATATGTTTTTGTAATATAGGCTGCTGAATTTGTATTAAATATAAATGTGTTAATTTAGATTACAACGTTTGCCCCGATCTGATCCAAACTCTATCTAATCCATCCATTTCATGGCTCTACATGTTCAAACCTTACAAGATCATGTTTTTTTGTCAACAGGATTCCCCTACAATGTCGGCCTCAGGGCGGGCCAGCCGGGCAAGTGTGGGGTCAACATCCCTTACTAGATCAGCCCCTCCGCCGACTGCAAGAGGCAATTGCTGCATCATCATTTCCTCGAGCGCCATTAAGAGTACTATAGTTAGAATGCTTCAGAACTACTCGCTAAGTCTCTCTTTCTTTCTTTTTTTTAAACGTGAAGTGAGATAAAGATGGAGCGCGGGACCGAATGCTTCCTAGGGCAGGACGTGGATTAACGTTAGAATAATACAGCGACGGTTTCTCTAGTTACGATATTAGTCGTTGGTGTGTAGTTCTGGATCTGGAATCGAGCAGTGATCCAATACATTCGTATAATATGGTTTACTGTGTTCTTTGCCATGTATGGAGAAGAAAAACTACCTTGTAGTTTTGAATGTACGTGTTTTCAGTGCTTCTTTGACCAGCTTGCCCTTTGTCTCTCTTTTTGTTCTCGATACGATATGAAGCTTGCGAATATATGCTTGCTGAGGACTAGATCCGTTAAACGGATGAATCAGAATGAGTTTGAGTGGAGTTGAAAATGGTTCGACCTAAATAAATCTATTTAATCCTTCCTGCTGTTCACCTTCCACCCGTAATTGAAGGCATTCAAATCGGCTTCCCCATCTTCCACCAGTAGTTGAACCTGTTGAAGTCGCCGGCTCCGTTAGCGTTCTCGATCTCGCTCCAGCCATTGGCGGCAATGGCCCGGACCCAGATCCGATCTTCCACAACTCGTTCAGCTGAGGGAGCTTTGGGATGGGACCGCGTTGCCGTCGACCCTGGCGTCGAAGTTGTTGCTGCTCAAAGTGATGTCCACTGGACATAAGCCCCTCTTGTTCCTCTTTCATCTGGGAAATAAGCAAGGTCAACGAAAGTCAAAACTCTGATGATCATTTCTGGGACGATGTTTGTTATTTGATAAAAGTAGCTTTTATAATGCGGATATAACAAATCATATCCAAATTTATCCCGCTCTCGGGATATTTTTATCCTGGCTATCTCCCCATTGTATCAACCAAATTTGGTTGTTCTACTTAAGTTTTATTATTTTTCCCGCTCTTTATTATTTCTCTTCTTTTTCTATATCTTTGTTAGACCCATCAATGATTCCTTAATAAAAGGTTCATTAAATGAAAACTATACTAATATAACTAAAATATAAAATAAATATAGATACTTAATACATACACCCACACATACATATATGTATATATGTGTGTGTCCGCAGAATATGTTATATACGATAGAAAGTAATTCTAATATGGAAATGAAAATAGAAATAAATAAACACGTACATTGCTGTTTTCTTGTTCGTTATTTTGAAAATTTCTTTTCTTATGTAAAATTTCAAGTTTTAGTTATATTGGATTATTATTTTATTTTCATTAACTTAAGAAGTTCGTTATTTGATAAAAATAGCTCTTATATCATGGATATAACAAATCCTATCCATCTTTATCCCACCTCTCTCATGAGATATCTTTATCTTGGCTATCTCCCCGTTCAAAGATGTTGAATTAATGTCATAAATTGCAATTTGGTTACAATGAGATTATTGCGTTGGGCCGCCATTGATGGGCTGATCCAACCTAGCCCACTCTGTTTCAAAGCTCTATGGAGGGGAACAGTTTGAGAGGGAAGAAAACTTCTTCCTTGTTTTTTGGGCTTGCATGGGACGTGAAACTTGACAAAAGTGAGTGAATAAAATTGATCCTGATAAACCAAAAAAACCAGTGGATATTGAACATTCCAGCCTTTTTTTTTTTTTTTGTGGATCAAGGGAATATTTGGTTCTTAATATGAAAGTGTTACTTTGAGTGCGTAACTTCACTTTCAATGGCCGTGAATATACAAGAATTATGTGAAGCAATCCCGATTTCTGAGACTTCATATACGGTTTCACCAATCTCGTTAGTTTGATTGCAACTTTTTATTCTCTCGGGTCACTCCCATCCTATCACCTTTTTTGTCACTTGCGTTCGACAAAAAAAATCAAAACATGTTCATTGTGATACAAATACCTTGATTTTTTTGCGTTACTAAAAGCCCTAAACTTACTCATTGTGGCAAAAACCCAACAATTTTCTGTTACAAAAAATCTCAAACTTATATCAGTGCATTAAATATATCCTGAATGGAATTACACATGTATAAATTTAAGTTTTTTCAGGACACAAAAAAAAGTTGGGATATTTGTATTACAGTGACATAGTTTTACTGTTTTTAATGTTTGGGCTATTTGTGTAATAACGAACATATTTTGAGATTTTTGTGGTGT